>OY755043.1:80767947-81457947 GCA_963576565.1 Aspidapion aeneum | reverse complement strand
GTCTGTCTGTCTGTCTGTCTGTCTGTCTGTCTGTCTGTCTGTCTGTCTGTCTGTCTGTCTGTCTGTCTGTCTGTCTGTCTGTCTGTCTGTCTGTCTGTCTGTCTGTCTGTCTGTCTGTCTGTCTGTCTGTCTGTCTGTCTGTCTGTCTGTCTGTCTGTCTGTCTGTCTGTCTGTCTGTCTGTCTGTCTGTCTGTCTGTCTGTCTGTCTGTCTGTCTGTCTGTCTGTCTGTCTGTCTGTCTGTCTGTCTGTCTGTCTGTCTGTCTGTCTGTCTGTCTGTCTGTCTGTCTGTCTGTCTGTCTGTCTGTCTGTCTGTCTGTCTGTCTGTCTGTCTGTCTGTCTGTCTGTCTGTCTGTCTGTCTGTCTGTCTGTCTGTCTGTCTGTCTGTCTGTCTGTCTGTCTGTCTGTCTGTCTGTCTGTCTGTCTGTCTGTCTGTCTGTCTGTCTGTCTGTCTGTCTGTCTGTCTGTCTGTCTGTCTGTCTGTCTGTCTGTCTGTCTGTCTGTCTGTCTGTCTGTCTGTCTGTCTGTCTGTCTGTCTGTCTGTCTGTCTGTCTGTCTGTCTGTCTGTCTGTCTGTCTGTCTGTCTGTCTGTCTGTCTGTCTGTCTGTCTGTCTGTCTGTCTGTCTGTCTGTCTGTCTGTCTGTCTGTCTGTCTGTCTGTCTGTCTGTCTGTCTGTCTGTCTGTCTGTCTGTCTGTCTGTCTGTCTGTCTGTCTGTCTGTCTGTCAAAAATTTGATGTACAATGTACAGGGTGTTCCTATGACCACTACCATTGGATAAAAATCAGTGTATTTTTGTTGTGCCTCGGTATATACCAGGTTTTATGTAAAACAATGGTTTTCCCATCCTTTTTATGTCAAAAAGTTATACCGTTTTAAAGTCGCTCAGAGCAACGGTTTTTGAGATTTTTGCATTTAAAGTTTTTATTGCATGTGAGTGATATGCCTAATTTATGTATGATACTTTCTTCAATTCTTTCTACTGATTAATAATTTTGCACAAAAAATTCGGTTTGGTGGTTTTTGGGTATAGACAACTTATTTTTGGTAAAAAAAATAAATATTATACAAGGTGTTCTCTGGGTCGGTACCGTAACATTAAAATAGGTCTGAATTTTGGTTCCTCGGTGTATACAAGATTCTATTAAAAACATTAATTTTTTAATTTTATTTAAGTAAAAAATTTATAGCGTTTAGATGTCGCTTAGAGCAGCGGTTTTCAAGATATTTAAATTAGAAGTTTTTATTGTATGCGTAAAAGATTTTTGATTAAATTCTTACCTACTTCATACATATTAGCTGTTGATGTTTTGAGGATTTGGTAGAGCCGCGGGACTGTAAACGCGCTGGTCGTTTTATAAAATCTGGGTGCAAAATCCTTAAAAGGACGATGTAAAAATATTAATTTTTCCGAGCCACACTAAGACAATATAGAGGATTGGCACTCACCTTTTTAGTTGTTTCCGTCGTCCAGAGGAGCTCCTCTCGCTGGCCCAGTTGTTGCAGTCGATCCACACTAGGATCACACTTGTTTGTGTAATGTTTTAGTTTGATTTTCACAGAATGTTATTGGATTTTTTGGTTAATAGTATTTATCACCATGCTGCGTGGTGATCTCGATAGAATACGACAGACGAATCTTTCTTGGTTACGCCTTTTTGCGCAGATTCATTTTTCGTAGATGGCGCTGGCGTTTTGCTTGTGCCAATCAAAATTGAAATTGTGTGGGTTTTCCGAATACGGGAATTTGGCGCAAAATTTGAATTTAAAATTAAAGTTGCACGAACATTTTCCGCCCACTTAAAACGAAGTTTTACATGGAGATTAAGTTGAATAAACAAATGGCTATATAAAAAAAATATAAGTTAATTCAAAACCTTAAAGGGTAGGTTATTAAAATCCGTTTCAGGTTTATAGATTAAAATGAAAAAAAAATGCAAATAAAATATTTATATTCTAGATAACGACACACGAAACAAAAAGGAGTTGCTTGGGAGTTTAGTGCGCATCTAAAGGTAGTGAGCACAACTTGCCCACGGGACGAGTGAAAAGTCCGTGTTGTGTTTTAACAGTAGCAACTCGAATGTGATTATCCCGACCAGGATGTACGGACACTATTCTACCTAGCAACCAGTGTAATGGCGGCCTAGTTTCATCCTTAATTAATACAAGCGTATCTAGCTTGATTTCAACCGAAGGGTCCGACCACTTAGAACGCTGTTGTAAAGTATTTAAGTACTCGAGTTTCCAACGCTTCCAGAAATCGGCATGAATTCGTTGGATAAGTTGCCAACGCTTAAGGGTATTAACTTTAAGAATAGAAAGGTCAGGATCAGGACACGAATTAAGGGGTTCCATTGTGAGGAAATGACCCGGAGTCAAAAACGTAAAATCGTTTGGGTCAGAGCTTTGCTCACAAAAGGGTCGGCAATTGAGTAATGCCTCTATTTGGGCGAGGAGAGTATAGAGCTCTTCGAAGGTTAGTATCTGTTCACCGATGACCCGATATAAATGTGTTTTTATAGGTTTGACTCCTGCTTCTGCTAGACCATTTAGGTGGGGAGCTCCCGGACTATTAAGACACCATTTGATTTTTAAGCTCTCAGAAGCTAATTTCGAAAGATTATGGAGCTCCTTAATAGCCCCAACAAAGTTTGAGCCTCTATCACTTGTAATTTGGATACAAGTGCCACGTCTAGCGACAAAGCGTCGTAAAGCAGCGATGCACGCCTCTGTGGCTAAATCCGAAACCAGCTCGATATGGATTGCTTTGACAGAAGTATCGACAAAGACTGCGATATATGATTTACCAACTTGTGTTCCACGACGTCTCTGACCTACAAAGGTTTTGATTGGGCCTGCATAGTCCAAGCAAACGTGTGAAAAACATTTTAATTGTGACGTTCTAAAAGAAGGTAAATCCGACATGTACGGAGTGTAAGGTTTTGGTTTTAAGTGAAAGCAGGGAATACATTGCAATAAAACCCTCTGAATAGCTCGACGTGATGAAATAATCCAAGACTTTTGACGAATTAAGTATTGGACTGTGTTTATTCCGGGATGTAAATTTTCGTTATGAGTTTGAATAATGATCAATTGGGTTAATCTATGTGATTTCGACAATAATAAGGGATGTTTTGCCTCAAAGGAGAGTTGAGAATGCCGTAAGCGTCCGCCCACTCTAAAGAAACCCAATTAGTCCAAAAAGGGCGTGAGTTTACGAAACGGCTTAGGTAATAGCTGAGTATTTTGAATTTTTTGAATGATATCCGAAAAACACTCTTCTTGGACCCTTTTAACTAAAACAAGTAGAGCCTTGTGTAGTTCAAAAGCGGATAAAACGCCGAATAAAAGGTCAACTGAGTTTTTCGATTGTGAATAAGTCTTAAAAAATGACAAATAATTTTTTGAATGGTATTTAAATTGGATATTTTATCGATTAATCTATCAAAAAAGTTTTGATTTTGAAGTTCTGCCGTCAGCACCACTAAATTTTCCGGTTTTTCTTCTTTGAGAACCTCGTCTGGAACTCCCAAAGAACGTTCATTTATAAACTTTTGAATTTGCCCTCTGCTAGCGCAGTCGGCAGGGTTCTCGAGTGAAGTAATGTGATACCATGGGACTTCAGGGATTGTTTCTTGAATACGACTCACGCGGTTTGCCACAAAGGTCTTCCACTTGTGAGGTGAAGATGTGACCCAATGAAGCGTGACCTGTGAGTCCGAGAACGCAAGAATTTCATCGACTACGAGTAATGATGAATAGGTGCGAATAACTAGTTCGAGTAAATCAGCTAATAGAGTAGCTCCAAGTAGTTCCAAACGTGGGATTGAAATAATGTGTAAGGGAGCAACCCTTGACTTGCCCATGACTAGAGCAGCTTTGATAATTTTATTTGGTAATTCGACGCGAACGTATACGCAAGAAGCGTATCCTAGCTCGGATGCATCGCAGAAACCTAGCAATTGACATCGTTGAATATTATTCGAAAAAATATGTCTAGGTATACAAAGATTCGAAAGAGTGGTTAATTGATTATTGAATTGATTCCAAAGAGTTTTGATTGGATCGGGGAGTATTTCATCCCAATCAGTTTTGCATAACCAAAGTTTCTGCATAATCACTTTGGCTAAAAATGAAACAGGGGCTAAGAAACCTATAGGATCCCAAATTTTAGCGATAGCTGATAAAATATTCCTTTTGGTGCAAGGTTTTTCACAAGGGGTACAAGAATAGGTAAAAGTATCTGTAGAAGGGTGCCACTGAAGGCCCAACACCTTAATCGATGTTGAAGAATCGTCTTCAAAGGTAACAGGGATCTGACAATCAGCGGGCGACAAATGTGAAAGAAGTTTCGGATTATTTGATGCCCATTTTCTTAATTCAAATTTTCCCAATTTAAGCAACGCTATGAGATCCTTTTGAAGCGATAAAGCACCTTCTAGAGAGTTAGCTCCACCTGGGATGCTTCAGGATAATTCTTAGCCTCCAGGATGGCTAGTTTTCTAAGAGTTCTAATAGCTAAATAGGGACTTGAACACCAAACGTCACTGTATTAAGCCTGTATTCCTGCAGGGGTTCGTTGGGATCAAATCGCCAAAGTAGCCTTTGGTAGTCCCGATGAATTGGATTGATTTGAATTTGTAAAAAGTGCTGTTTTATATCAGTCAAAAATACGATAGAATAAAATCTGAATTTTAATAGAATTTCGGAAATATCGGCTTGTAATTTTGGTCCTATTAAAAGAGTTTCGTTCATGCTTAGGCCTTTCGAACCCTTAATCGAGGGGTTAAAAACCACCCGGAGTTTAGTCGTTGATTTGTCAAGACTGAGGTCTAGGTTCGGATCTTGAAATTAAAGACATGTGCCCGTTTTTGAGATATTCTCTCATAAAATCCGAGTACATACTATAGAAATTTGAATTTTTTATTAAGCGAGATTCAAGAGACAAAAATTGACGATAGGCCACTGAATATGTGTCTCCTAGGTCAGGAGGGTCAATGTGACGAAAAGGCAAATTTACAGTAAATCGGCCCGAAAAATCTCTAGTGGTAGTTTTTTGGAAAATCTCTTCACATCTTTTTTCTTCGGGTGAGAGAAACGTTTATGAATTAATTGATTCTAGTTCCCAAAATCTGCGAATATTGAAGTCGAGAGACTGCTCACAGGAAGTAAAGTAAGAATTGACTTGAGGTGAAATATTTATGTTTTGAGTGTGACCCATCAATACCCACCCAAAAACTGTCTCAAAAGCGGAGGGTAGACCGTGAGGTCCTGGAATTCGTCCTGATTGGACGATTTCTGTGTAAAGTTGTGCACCTAAGAGTAAGTCAATTGGACCAGGGTTGTAAAATTGGTTATCTGCAAGCTTTAGATTTGAAATATGACTTCAATTGGATGAATCTACCTGTACTGAGGGCATATTCGAACAGAGTTTCGGTAAAACGAAGACTTGAATAGAAAAGGTAGGCTCTTGTTGGCCTAGGGCTCGAATAATTCAAGTAGAAATGCCGTTAGTGGCCGACGAAGATTGATTTAGTCCCAGAACAGGGATCGAAATTTTGTTTCTTGGCAAGCCTAGCCTGTTAAGACACGCTTCGCTTATCAGGTTAGCTTGGCTACCGCTGTCCAGAAGTGCTCGGACAGATTGGTAGTTACCCCGACTATCGAGTACCTCTAATTTTATAGTCGCTAGAAGCAGTGTCGTCCGAGGCGTCAAGGTGGATAACGAAGAGTATTGATTAGTAAATGTATTTGGATTCGAATTGATTTGAATTGAATTTGAACTTGGTTGAACAAAACTAGGGTTCTGTTGGCTAAGACTTGAATTTGAATTCTAGGCACGGCCACTTGATTTGAATTAAAACTTTGATTTAAGTTCGAATTTTGATTTGAATTTTGGCTTGAATTAACAAAGGATTGACTTGAATTCTGATGGATTGAATCTGTCATTTGCGATAGATGAATAAGACTATGGTGTCTATGTCGACATACCCTACAGTTGTAGGTACTACTGCAGTCAATTACTTGATGATTTGAACGTAAACAGTTGATACATAACGATTGTTGTTTTACATAAGTAAAACGATCTGAAGGAGATTTGGAAATAAAAACACCACACTGCGAGAGTGGATGAAAAGAATTATTGCATAATTTGCACTTATAGGGTTGTTAGTTTTGTCGAAATTGAATATTGGATTGTTTATTTGCTAATTGTGAGTGCATATGCGCTAAAAAATTTGATGGAGGGCTTGATTTGTACTGATTATTTGAATAAGAATTATATTTTTGGTTACTAGAATTCGAATAATTTGGTTTTTGCCGTTTTGAAGTCGAAGGTTTATTTGCATATTTTAGGGAGATAGCTGTACTGTTTCAAGAGCACGGCATTGGTTAATAAGAAACTGAATTAGATTTTGATATGTTGGAATCTCGGTAGTACTATACTTTAATTCGAAAGCGGTTCTTGTGGTTTGATCGATTTTTGATAATAAAATTGAAAATAAACAAAAACACCACGACGTTACTGGAAATTCAAGATTTTCGAGCGCCGCAATATTCTCAGAAAAGGTATCTACCAAGAGTCTAAGATCCTTTGCTGACTGGTTTCCCTTTAAAGAATTTGCATAGTAGATTGAGTTCTACTTGCCGTTAATTTTATAGAACTTAAAATATTAAGTGGTTCACCCTCAAGGAAGGTTAGCAAATGTTGAAATTTCCTTATATCGGAATAATAAGTTTTCGTGAACCAAACAAGAATAAACATCCTAAAAGGTGGGCCACTTTTTTACGTTTCCATACCTTTAAAGAGCCCAGATCATCGCTACGTGAATAGTGTGAAATGCGGGGGTAAAATTTGAATGAACTGAATCGGAACATAAACTCGAAAAAAGAACTTTAACTTGGTGGTAGAATAGATCCGTATCCTTCCTAATTTTATCCTGTGCTTCGAATTCAGCATCGTCGTCGTCCTTCAAGAGACCTATGATGTCATTATGAATGTTTTTAAATTGTTCATAGTGATCATCTAACGATTCGTAAAACGCCTTAAAAATTGGCAAGGAAGAACTATCTGATTTAGCTTTTGTTCCCAAGTTATAGGTTTCCGTAATACGAGATATTGAAACTTTGCGTTGATTCTCAAGCTTTTTTAAAGACATATTGTTAATTAAAAAATAAAATCTTAAAAAAAAAATAAAACCAACACTTGACCCCTATGGACTTTAATCAGTCCAAAAGAGTCCAACAAGCATATATTTTATATGTATGTATGTATGAAAGGCGGAGAGGATAGACCTCGGTACGGTGATCATAGCGCAGGTGGCAACCCTTTTTTTTAGGGATAGTATAAAAGAAGAAGATGCTGCCTTGTAGTACCGGCGTTGGAATCGTCAAAGGCTAGGGGAAGAAAACCTCGATCAAAAATCACCTGGTCCTCCAGGTTGGGGGTTGGGGCATTAGACTAACTCTCTGATACCCGGAAAAAAACGTACACTGTTAAAAAACCCAATCAAACGCCTCGGAAAGAAATGAAAAACCTAAGACGAACCAAGCAAAGAAACAGGAATATGATTTTTGGTACATGGAACGTACAAGGAATGAGTCGAAAAGTGAATGATATAGTCCATGAGTGCAGCAGAATGAAGGTTGACCTTGCTGTACTAACAGAAACGAAGAAAAAAGGAAAAGGATCTGAAAACCTAGGACAGTATGACCATTTCTATAGCGGAGTGGCAAAAGAAAAACATGCGCAACAAGGAGTATCTATTTTGGTCAACAAAAGATTTAGAAAATATATCACAAACTGGGAAGCAGTAAATGAACGGCTAATAAGAATGAATATAACAATAAAAGGAATGAGACTTACGATTTTTGGAATCTATGCGTATAATGACGATGCAAATGTAGCCGTGAAAGACAATTTTTTTGAAGAAATCCACAATGAAATATCAGCAGTAAGTACATCTAGAGAAATTGTAATATTGGGAGATTTAAATAGTAGAACAGGTAACAGAGTAAATGATCTGACAGTTGGCCAATATGGAGAAAATGTTGTTAATGACAATGGAAACCGGCTTATCACAGTATGTGAGCAATTAGACCTAAAAATCCAAAACGGTTTTTTCCAACATAAGAAAATACACAAATATACCTGGATCAAACCCTCACAAAACCTGAAATCCGTCATTGATTATCTTATCACTAAACAAAAGACAAAACTAAAAATTCAAGATGTCAGAACAAAGCGTGGATCAACATGCGGAAGTGATCACTATTTTCTGGAGACCAAAATTCTCTTTCCTTATCAAGGCCGAAGCCTCCATCAACAAAATCTTGATGATACAGTGAATGAGGAAATTGATCACTGTCAATATAATCTACTAAGCCTAGAACATGACAGCGTAAAAAACTTATACAAAAAGAGACTGAACGAAAAACTTAATTCAAGCTCAGGGGAAACCCCAGATGAGGAATACGAATGTATCACATTAAGCATCCATCAAGCTGCAAAAGAAGCACTAGGATTAGTGGAAGAAACTCCTAAAAGAACAAAACCATACTGGTGGGATGCTGAGATTGAAAGTGAAATAGAGGAAAAAAGGAAATTATATCACACGTACTTATCCCAAAAGACAGATAGAAGCAAAGAAGAATACAAAATCGCGCAATCAAAGGTGAGAAGAATGATCAGTGATAAGAAGAATCAATCATGGATGCAAAAGTGCCAGAAAATAGATTCTTACTTAGGAGGTAGGAGAAGTACCGAAAGCTGGAAAACTATAAGATCGATCAAAAAAGAAACATGCAGAGATATTATTTCACCAATACCAGACAAAGAATGGGATGAGCATTTTAAAAAACTTTTAACTGAAGATAGAGCAGAATTCAAGGAAGACGAAAGAGACAATATCATTAGAACGATGGGATCTCCAGTACCCCTCACAATATCTGAGGTCAAAAACGTGTGCAAAACCTTAAAAAGCGGTAAATCTGCCGGACCCGGAAATATCCCAGCGGAACTTATTAAATATGGCACTGAAGAATTGTTTTGTAGATTACGGAATCTTTTCCAAAGATATTTAAATGGAGCTGTAGTACCAACTGAGTGGAAAACGTCATATATATCCACAATATACAAAAAAGGAAGGAAAGATATATGTGACAATTATAGAGGTATATCTGTAACTAGTACTACACCAGAATATATGGCAAAATAATAAGAAATAAAGTGGAGAGCGAATATAAAGATATGGAGGCAGAAGAACAAGCTGGTTTCAGGGCGGGTAGATCGACTTCAGATCATCTCTTTTGTATAACCCAAGTTATTGAAAAGAAAATGGCATACGGACAAGAGATCCATCTGCTTTACGTAGATTTGCAGAAGGCATATGATAGTATACCACTAAATCTACTTTGGAAAGCGTTGGAAAAGACAAACATAAGCGTACAACTAATTAAGGCCATCAAAGAGTTATACCGCAATAGTAAGGCAAAAGTTAAAATAAAAGCAAAACTAACCAAAGGCTTTCAAGTAAATAAAGGTCTTAAGCAAGGTTGCTGTATCTCGCCTACGCTCTTCAAGATATATTTGGAACAGGTCCTTAAAGTCTGGAAGAGAAAATGCCAAAACATGGGAATTCCGTTGAATGAAACCACCTTGTATACTTTATGTTTCGTCGATGATCAGATAGTGGTGGCTCAGGATTATGACGACCTCGAATATATGATACGATAACTAATAGACGAGTACAATAAGTGGGGACTAGAGGTTAATATCAATAAGACAGAGTATATGTGTATTGGTGGAACGAAACAGGATCTAATCTTAAATACTGGGCAGCGAATTCAGTCCTGTGATGAGTATAAATACTTGGGTCTAAAAATTACAGCTGACGGAACACTAGACAAAGCTATAAAAGATAGAAACGTACAAGGAAGTAAAGCAATAACTTTATTAAATGGAATAATTTGGGACCAAAATATATCAAAACATAACAAAAAGCTTATATATAACACCATTGTAAAAAGTATTATTACATACGGCTCAGAAGTATGGCCAATCAAAGATAGAACAGAAAAAATGCTTTCCGCTACGGAGATGGACTATTGGAGAAGAGCAGCAGGGAAATCAAAAAGAGAAAGAGTTACCAATCAAAGAATAAGAGAAATTATGACAGTGGGTGAACGTACTCTAGTGGATGATATAAGAACAAAACAACTGGTGTGGTACGGACATGTACAAAGAATGGATGATGGAAGACTTCCTAAACAAATATTACAATGGAAACCAACTGGCCGAAGAAAACGAGGAAGACCAAGGAGAAGCTGGAGAGAAGGAATAGATAGTGAAATAAGAATAAGAGGACTAGATGAGGAATTATGGGCAAACAGAAACGAGTGGAGATTGGGTATCGGAAGACGTAGAACGTTGTGAAACCGATAAATATATATATATATACTAATTCCTACTAGATGTGTTTGTTTACCGGTAAAATAAGAATAAAGCATTTGCCCATTAAACTCACAAGCACTTTTGTTGTTTTGAAAATAACTATTTATTTAAACAAATTTGGATTTTTGGATCAAAACAAACGACGTACGAAGTGCCAATTTCGGCTGCAATGAAATGTGGGTGGAGCAACCGTGAAGCCACGCAAGGGGGGACGGAAGCTCCTTCCTACACTGGACACGACAACTAAGCGCGAGCCAAAATGGCGAAAAAATCTATTTTTAGCAAACAAATTTTAAAAAGCTATCTGGGTCGTGGGACCAGAAAATGTTGATGTTTTGAGGTTTTGGTAGAGCCGAGGGACTGTAAACGCGCTGGTCGTTTTATAAAATCTGGGTGCAAAAATCCTTGAAAGGACGATGTAAAAATATTAATTTTTCCGAGCCACACAAAGACAATATAGAGGATTGGCACTCACCTTTTTAGTTGTTTCCGTCGTCCAGAGGAGCTCCTCTCGCTGGCCCAGTTGTTGCAGTCGATCCACACTAGAATCACACTTGTTTGTGTAATGTTTTAGTTTGATTTTCACAGAATGTTATTGGATTTTTTGGTTAATATAATTTATCACCATGCTGCGTGGTGATCTTGATAGAATACGAGAGACGAATCCTTTCTTGGTTACGCCTTTTTGCGCAGATTCATTTTTCGTAGATGGCGCTGGCGTTTTGCTTGTACCAATCAAAATTGAAATTGTGTGGGTTTTCCGAATACGGGAATTTGGCGCAAAATTTGAATTTAATATTAAAGTTGCACGAACATTTTCCGCCCACTTAAAACGAAGTTTTACATTGAGATTAATTGAATAAACAAATGGCTATATAAAAAAATATAAGTTAATTCAAAACCTTGAAGGGTAGGTAATTGAAATCCGTTTGGTAAAAAAATGCAAATAAAATATATACATTCTTGATAACGACACACGAAACAAAAAGGAGTTGCTTGGGAGTTTAGTGCGCATCTAAAGATAGTGGGCACAACTTGACCACGGGACGAGTGAAAAGTCCGTGTTGTGTTTTAACAGTAGCAACTCGAATGTGATTATCCCAACCAGGATGTACGGACACCATTCTACCTAGCAACCAGTGTAATGGCGGCCTAGTTTCATCCTTAATTAAGACAAGCGTATCTAGCTTGATTTCAACCGAAGGGTCCGACCACTTAGAACGCTGTTGTAAAGTATTTAAGTACTCGAGTTTCCAACGCTTCCAGAAATCGGCGTGAATTCGTTGGATAAGTTGCCAACGATTAAGTGTATTAACTTTAAGAGTAGAAAGGTCAGGATCAGGACATAAATTAAGGGGTTCCATTGTGAGGAAATGACCCGGAGTCAGAGATGTAAGATCGTTTGGGTCAGAGCTTTGCTCTCAAAGGGGTCGAGAATTGAGTAATGCCTCTATTTGGGCGAGGAGAGTATAGAGCTCACCGATGACCCGATACAAACGTGTTTTTATAGATTTGACTCCTGCTTCTGCTAGACCATTTAGGTGGGGGGCTCCCGGACTATTAAGACACCATTTGATTTTTAAGCTCTCAGAAGCTAATTTCGAAAGATTATGGAGCTCCTTAATAGCCCCAACAAAGTTTGAGCCTCTATCACTTGTGATTTGGACACAAGTGCCACGTTTAGCGACAAAGCATCGTAAAGCAGCGATGCATGCCTCTGTGGTTAAATCCGAAACCAGCTCGATATGGATTGCTTTGACAGAAGTATCGACAAAGACTGCGATATATGATTTACCAACTTGTGCTCCACGACGTCTCTGACCTACAAAGGTTTTGATTGGGCCTGCATAGTCTAAGCAAACGTGTAAAAAACATTTTAATTGTGACGTTCTAAAAGAAGGTAAATCCGACATGTACGGAGTATAAGGTTTTGGTTTTAAGCGAAAGCAGGGAATACATTGCAATAAAACCCTCTGAATAGCTCGACGTGATGACATAATCCAAAACTTTTGACAAATTAAGTATTGGACTGTGTTTATTCCAGGATGAAAATTTTCGTTATGAGTTTGAATAATGATCAATTGGGTTAATCTATGAGATTTCGGCAATAATAAGGGATGTTTTGCCTCAAAGGAGAGTTGAGAATGCCGTAAGCGTCCGCTCACTCTAAGGAAACCCAATTCGTCCAAAAAGGGCGCGAGTTTACGAAACGGCTTAGGTAATAGCTGAGTATTTTGAATTTTTTGAATGATATCCGAAAAACACTCTTCTTGGACCCTTTTAACTAAAACAAGTAGAGCCTTGTGTAGTTCAAAAGTGGAAAAAACGCCGGATAAAATGTCAACTGAGGTTTTTCGATTGTGAATAAGTCTTAAAAAATGACAAATGATTTTTTGAATGGTATTTAAATTGGATATTTTATCGATTAATCTATCAAAAAAGTTTTGATTTTGAAGTTCTGCCGTCAGCACCACTGAATTTTCCGGTTTTTCTTCTTTGAGAACCTCGTCTGGAACTCCCAAAGAACGTTGATTTATAAACCTTTGAATTTGCCACTGCGTAGTGGGCAAGGTAATCCATGGAGGGCCGTGAAACCAAAGAGGGTGATTTATTAAGTTATTGGGCGACAACCCTCTGCTAGCGCAGTCGGCAGGGTTCTCGAGTGAAGTAATGTGATACCATGGGACTTCGGGGATTGTTTCTTGAATACGACTCACGCGGTTTGCCACAAAGGTCTTCTTGTGAGGTGAGGTGAAGATGTGACCCAATGAAGCGTGACCTGTGAGTCCGAGAACGCAAGAATTTCATCGATTACGAGTAATGATGAATAGGTGCGAATAACTAGTTCGAGTAAATCAGCTAATAGAGTAGCTCCAAGTAGTTCCAAACGTGGGATTAAAATATTGTGCAAGGGAGCAACCCTTGACTTGCCCATGACTAGAGCAGTTTTGATAATTTTATTTGGTAATTCGACGCGAACGTATACGCAAGATGCGTATCCTAGCTCGGATGCATCGCAGAAATCTAGCAATTGGCATCGTTGAATATTATTCGAAAAAATATGTCTAGGTATATAAAGATTCGAAAGAGTGGTTAATTGATTATTGAATTGATTCCAAAGAGTTTTGATTGGATCGGGGGGTATTTCATCCCAATCAGTTTTGCATAACCAAAGTTTTTGCATAATCACTTTTGCTAAAAATGAAACAGGCGATAAGAAACCTATAGGATCCCAAATTTTAGCGATAGCTGATAAAATATTCCTTTTGGTGCAAGGTTTTTCACAAGGGGTACAAGAATAGGTAAAAGAATCTGTAGAAGGGCCAACACCTTAATCGATGTTGAAGAATCGTCTTCAAAGGTAACAGGGATCTGACAATCAGCGGGCGACAAATGTGAAAGAAGTTTCGGATTATTTGATGCCCATTTTCTTAATTCAAATTTTCCCAATTTAAGCAACGCTATGAGATCCTTTTGAAGCGATAAAGCACCTTCTAGAGAGTTAGCTCCACAGCAAATATCGTCCATGAAAATGTTATTTAAAAGGACCTGGGATGCTTCAGGAAAATTCTTAGCCTCCAGGATGGCTAGTTCTCTAAGAGTTCAAATAGCTAAATAGGGACTTGAACTAACACCAAACGTCACTGTATTAAGCCTGTATTCCTGCAGGGGTTCGTTGGGATCAAATCGGCAAAGTAGCCTTTGGTAGTCCCGATGAATTGGATTGATTTGAATTTGTAAAAAGTGCTGTTTTATATCAGTCAAAAATACGATAGAATAAAATCTGAATTTTAATAGAATTTCGGAAATATCGGCTTGTAATTTTGGTCGTATTAAAAGAGTTTCGTTCATGCTTAAGCCTTTCGAACCCTTAATCGAGGGGTTAAAAACCACCCGGAGTTTAGTCGTTGATTTGTCAAGACGAAGGACTCCGTGATGTGGTAAATAAGAACATGACTGAGGTCTAGGTTCGGATCTTGGAATTAAAGACATGTGCCCGTTTTTGAGATATTCTCTCTTAAAATCCGAGTACATACTATAGAAATTTGAATTTTTTATTAAGCGAGATTCAAGAGACAAAAGTTGACGATAGGCCACTGAATATGTGTCTCCTAGGTCAGGAGGGTCAATGTGACAAAAAGGCAAATTTACAGTAAATCGGCCCGAAATATCTCTAGTGGTAGTTTTTTGGAAAATCTCTTTACATCTTTTTTCTTCCGGTGAGAGAAACGTTTTTGACTTAATTGATTCTAGTTCCTAAAATCTGCGAATATTAAAGTCGAGAGACTGCTCACAGGAAGTAAAGTAAGGATTGACTTGAGGTGAAATATTTATGTTTTGAGTTTGGCCCATCAAGACCCACTCAAAAACTGTCTCAAAGGCGGAGGGTAGGCCGTGAGGTCCTGGAATTCGTCCTGATTGGACGATTTCTGTGTAAAGTTGTGCACCTAAGAGTAAGTCAATTTGACCAGAGTTGTAAAATTGGTTATCTGCAAGCTTTAGATTTGAAATATGACTCCAATTGGATGAATCTACCTGTACTGAGGGCATATTCGAACAGAATTTCGGTAAAACGAAGACTTGAATAGAAAAGGTAGGCTCTTGTTGGCCTAGGGCTCGAATAGTGCAAGTAGAAATGCCGTTAGTGGCCGACGAAGATAGATTTAGTCCCAGAACAGGGATCGAAATTTTGTTTCTTGGCAAGCCTAACCTGTTAAGACAAGCTTCGCTTATTAGGTTAGCTTGGCTACCGCTGTCCAGAAGTGCTCGGACAGGTTGGTAGTTACCCCGACTATCGAGTACCTCTAATTTTATAGTCGCTAGAAGCACTGTCGTCCGGGGCGTCAAGGTGGATAACGAAGAGTATTGATTTGTAGATGTATTTGGATTCGAATTGATTTGAATTGAATTTGAACTGGGTTAAACAAAACTAGAGTTCTTTTGGCTAAGACTTGAATTTGAATTCTGATACGACAAGTTTGTGCCTGTGCTAGGCACGGCCACTTGATTTGAATTAAAACTTTGATTTAAGTTTGAATTTTGGCTTGAATTACCAAAGGATTGACTTGAATTCTGACGGATTGAATCTGTCATTTGCGATAGATGAATAAGACTATGGTGTCTATGTCGACATACCCTACAGTTGTAGGTACTACTGCAGTCAATTACTTGATGATTTGAACGTAAACAGTTGATATATAACGATTGTTGTTTTACATAAGTAAAACGATCTGAAGGAGATTTGGAAATAAAAACACCACACTGCGAGAGTGGATGAAAAGAATTATTGCATAATTTGCACTTATAGGGTTGTTGGTTTTGTCGAAATTGAATATTGGATTGTTTATTTGCTACTTGTGAGTGCGTATGCGCTAAAAAATTTGATGGAGAGCTTGATTTGTACTGATTATTTGAATAAGAATTATATTTTTGGTTACTAGAATTCGAATAATTTGGTTTCTGCTGTTTTGAAGTCGAAGGTTGCATTTGCATATTTTGGGGAGATAGCTGTACTGTTTCAAGAGCACGGCATTGGTTAATAAGAAACTGAATTAGATTTTGATATGTTGGAATCTCGGTAGTACTATACTTTAATTCGAAAGCGATTCTTGTGGTTTGATCGATTTTTGATAATAAAATTGAAAATAAACAAAAATATTACGACGTTACTGGAAATTCAAGATTTTCGAGCGCCGCAATATTCTCAGAAAAGGTATCTACCAAGAGTCTAAGATCCTTTGCTGACTGGTTTCCCTTTAAAGAATTTGCATAGTAGATTGATTTCCAGTAGGTACTGGCTAAAAGTCTTTTATTTTGATAGCGATCTGTTAATACCTTCCAGGCGATTGCGTAATTACTTGCCGTTAATTTTATAGAACTTAAAATATTAAGTGGTTCACCCTCAAGGAAGGTTAGCAAATGTTGAAATTTCCTTATATCGGAATAATTAGAGTTTTCGTAAACCAAACAAGAATAAACATCGTAAAAGGTTGGCCACTTTTTTACGTTTCCATTAAAGCAAGGTACCTTTAAAGGGCCCAGATCATCGCTACGTGAATAGTGTGAAGTTGCGGGGGTAAAATTTGAATGAACTGAATCGGAACATAAACTCGAAAAAAGAACTTTAGCTTGGTGGTAGAATAGATCCGTATCTTTCCTAATTTTATCCTGTGCTTCGAATTCAGCATCGTCGTCGTCCTTCAAGAGACCTATGATGTCATTATGAATTTTTTTTGTTTGAAGTTCCCCTCGTGGAGCATTTTTTCAACTGATTTGGTGGGATTTGTCCTTTACTCCACACTTAAAACCTTTAAATTTTGATCAATAAAAGATCTCTTTTTCTCAAGAAATTTGTTTATTCATTCAAAATTCAATTTTAACCCGACCGGTTTCGAACCTAAGTTCATTTTCAAGGGTTTTCATCTAAAAACAAAAATACAAAGTGTGAAACTAACAATAAAAATAATTCCCTTGGATTTATAAACGTCAAGTTTATACAAAATCAAAAACAAAAACCTACCAACAAATTTTGCAGGTCCCATATAACTAGATATTAAAAAACTAGGATCAACCACATTTTTAGAAAACTGGGATGGTAAAACATCATAATTAACAATTTAAAAACTTTTTTAAAAAATTTATTTGCTAGTCCTAGTAGTTACTACCATAACCTATTAAAAAACAGCTGTCTTGTTAGAACTTAAAAGTTTAAAAGTAGGTCAAACGAACACAAATCACAATATTAAGAACACTAACGTAAGTATTAAAAAGGTTATTCAAAAATTCTAAAAAAAGTTATACTTTTTCCAATTTCAAAAAATACCAACAACAATCATTTTGAAAACTGTTCTTTCGTCACAAAAATTAAAAACTAAAACGCTCAAAAATAAAAAACAAAAAACAACAAAATTTTTTAAAAAACACATTTAAAAAAAGAAAAACATTAAAATTAAAAAGCTAAAAGATATTAAAAAGCGATAAAAAACAAAACTAGTCAAAAATAACGTGTTTTCAATCGATGAATCACTTTTTGACTACTCGCAGCAAACCAAATTAATTTAAATTAAATCAACAAAAAAGTTCAAAGACAAAAATTGTTAGTTAAAATATTTAAAATCTAATAAAAATTTAATTAAAATTTAAAAAGGTTTATAACTTTAGCTGCTTCCACAAAGTTAGACGGCGATTTTTCATTTAAAGAAACCACATCAGGTTTAAGTTCCAATCTAGCAATCTCTAAGCTTTCAAGAGTATTGAGTTTACTACCTTTATTTTGTACATGCAAAACATTCAAACCATCTCTCATATCAAAGGTATGTTTATGTGTTTTCAGATGGGATCCAAATGAAGATCTGTTATCGTGAGCATATTTCTGAGATCTTAAGTGCTCTTTTACTCTAGTCTCAAACGAGCGGCCTGACTGACCTACATACTGTGCATTGCAGTCTTGGCATTTTAATTTGTATACTCCACTTTTTTCTTTAAGTTGTGAAGTTTCTTTAAGTCTACAAAAAAGTGATTTTACAGATTCCAATGGTTTAAAAGCGATTTTTAGATTCGGATAATAATTTTTAATAATGTTCGATAATTTATTCGAAATAACACCTGTGTAATTAATAGAAAAATATTTTGTTGTTGTAGTTTGTTGTTGTTGCTGTTGTGAAAGTATGTTAGTGCAAATTGGTGAGGTTGTGTTATTAGTTAAGTTAGTATTGCCTGTAATTTTCTGTAAGTCTTTCTGTAACATTTTCTACGTTAATTTATTGTAGATTCCGTTCACCGTTTGTAGAGAAAAACCATTTTCTGACGCAATTTGATATATGATTTTCTTTTCTTTCGTAAAGTTCAAAAGTGTCATTGGAATGTGTAAAAGTCTGTAAACTAAAGAGTAAATGCCGGAATTTTTGTGTTCTTTTGAATGACACGAATCAAAAGGTATTAAATGGTCAGTCTGACTAGGTTTTCTAAAAACAGAAAAAATAAATTTATTTTTAAACCTTTCAATAGTAATATCCAAAAAATTCAACTTTCTGTTAGACTCTTTCTCCATAGTAAAGTCTATCTTGTTGTGCAGAGAATTTAAGAAAGTTAAAAAATTATCCAAATCAACCTCAGTACCAGTCCAGTAACAAACCACATCATCTACATAACGGTGCCAAAACCTAACATATTGCAGTAACGGATTATTCGATTTAAAAATAAGATCTTCAGAAAAAGACATAAGAGTTTCAGCAAGCAAAGGAGACAGTCCATTACCCATCGGCAAACCATCATTCTGTTTATATAATGTGGAAAAAAATGAGAAATAATCATAATCCATGATCTTTTTTAAAATGGTTGTCAGACAATTTAATTGGGAAGTTGACAAATCTGACTGTTCCAGTTTATTCTTAAGGATCAGTAGTGTCTGACTTCTCGGCACACTAGGAAAAAGATTTTTCACATCAAACGAAACCAAAATACCTTCCTCTGGAATATTCAAACCTTTTATTTTTTCTATGAGTTCTAAAGAATTTTTTATAGTATATTTAGATTTAAAATTGATTTTTTCTGAAATGATGGTGTTTAACCATTTCGCTATATTATAAACTGGAGCTTGAATAAAAGATACCACTGGTCTAGCATCTAACGTAGGTTTATGTAATTTAATTAAACCATAAAGTTTTGGAATGGAAAAATTCATTGGTATAAAAGGTATTTTTGTACTTAAAGTTAATATTGTTTCTTGAAACGATGACATTAGTTCTTTTAACTGCTTGGTGTAAGTTATTGTTGGATCTTTAATGATCTTTGTAACTGAACTGTTAGAATTAAGGAAAGACTCCACTTTTTCTACATAAAAATCCCTTTCCATAATTATCAAACAATTACCCTTGTCAGCTTTTCCCATTACAAGATTATTAAGTTTTATTTTTGTTCTGATATTTCTAATCATTTTTTTGTTGTAAATTTGCTCTCTGTTTGGTTGTTTCTCTGCAAAAGTTTTTAAAATGTGTCGACAAGAGCCTCTAATTGTGTTGCTAAATTGACTAGAGTCACCCTGTAACAGAAATTCAATGTCGGCTAACAGCTTAGTGATACTTACTTGATTAAGACCTATGTCTGGTGAATATTTCAAACCTTTACCAAGAAAAGAAAGTTTTTGTGGACTAAAATCAACTGTAGACATATTTTTAATTCTAGGGTGAAAGTTGTGTATGTGTGGAATGTTATTTTGTTGTGAGTGGTTCTGAATTTTATTTTTCAACGCCTTCAGCTTTTTTTCTTGAATTTGTCTATGTAGAAACTCATCTCTTTTTAACTAAAAGTTTAGATTGTCCCGAAAAGCAACCAAGTCATTATTTGGGATACGAGCAATCAAAATAGCAACCAAAATAGAAATTTTAATACTTAAAATGTCCTTTATTGCATACCACTTTTTTCTCTCTTCCTTGATGGCACAAATCTTTGTTCTCTCTAAAGTGTCATTTGTTCTTCTTAAATTATTAATTAATAAATTATCGAACATTATTAAAAATTATTATCCGAATCTAAAAATCGCTTTTAAACCTTTGGAATCTGTAAAATCACTTTTTTGTAGACTTAAAGAAACTTCACAACTTAAAGAAAAAAGTGGAGTATACAAATTAAAATGCCAAGACTGCAATGCACAGTATGTAGGTCAGTCAGGCCGCTCGTTTGAGACTAGAGTAAAAGAGCACTTAAGATCTCAGAAATATGCTCACGATAAACATACCTTTGATATGAGAGATGGTTTGAATGTTTTGCATGTACAAAATAAAGGTAGTAAACTCAATACTCTTGAAAGCTTAGAGATTGCTAGATTGGAACTTAATCCTGATGTGGTTTCTTTAGATGAAAAATCGCCGTCTAACTTTGTGGAAGCAGCTAAAGTTATAAACCTTTTTAAATTTTAATTAAATTTTTATTAGATTTTAAATATTTTATCTAACAATTTTTGTCTTTGAACTTTTTTGTTGATTTAATTTAAATTAATTTGGTTTGCTGCGAGTAGTCAAAAAGTGATTCATCGATTGAAAACACGTTATTTTTTGCTAGTTTTGTTTTTTATCGCTTTTTAATATCTTTTAGCTTTTTAATTTTAATGTTTTTCTTTTTTTGAATGTGTTTTTTAAAAAATTTTGTTGTTTTTTGTTTTTTATTTTTGAGCGTTTTAGTTTTTAATTTTTGTGACGAAAGAACAGTTTTCAAAATGATTGTTGTTGGTATTTTTTGAAATTGGAAAAAGTATAACTTTTTTTAGAATTTTTGAATAACCTTTTTAATACTTACGTTAGTGTTCTTAATATTGTGATTTGTGTTCGTTTGACCTACTTTTAAACTTTTAAGTTCTAACAAGTCAGCTGTTTTTTAATAGGTTATGGTAGTAACTACTAGGACTAGCAAATAAGTTTTTTAAAAAAGTTTTTAAATTGTTAATTATGATGTTTTACCATCCCAGTTTTCTAAAAATGTGGTTGATCCTAGTTTTTTAATATCTAGTTATATGGGACCTGCAAAATTTGTTGGTAGGTTTTTGTTTTTGATTTTGTATAAACTTGACGTTTATAAATCCAAGGGAATTATTTTTATTGTTAGTTTCACACTTTGTATTTTTGTTTTTAGATGAAAACCCTTGAAAATGAACTTAGGTTCGAAACCGGTCGGGTTAAAATTGAATTTTGAATGAATAAACAAATTTCTTGAGAAAAAGAGATCTTTTATTGATCAAAATTTAAAGGTTTTAAGTGTGGAGTAAAGGACAAATCCCACCAAATCATTATGAATGTTTTTAAATCGTTCATAGTGATCATGTAACGATTCGTAAAACGCCTTAAAAATTGGCAAGGAAGAACTATCTGATTTAGCTTTTGTTCCCAAGTTATAGGTTTCCGTAATACGAGATATTGAAACTTTGCATTGATTCTCAAGCTTTTTTAACGACATATTGTTAATTAAAAAAATAAAATCTTAAAAAAAAAAATAAAACCAACACTTGACCCCTATTGACTTTAATCAGTCCAAAAGAGTCCAACAAGCATATATTTTATTATCGATTTTTCGAATAAAATGCAAAAAACTTATCAACAGCTGTTATCCTAGGGCGCGATTTTTCTCCCAAAATAAATGCACACAAACACAATTTATACCTACTACCGCTTCTCTTATTATTTACAGGTAAATACTAATTCCTACTAGATGTGTTTGTTTACCGGTAAAATAAGAATAAAGCATTTGCCCATTAAACTCACAAGCACTTTTGTTGTTTTGAAAATGACTATTTCTTTAAACAAATTTGGATTTTTGGATCAAAACAAACGACGTACGAAGTGCCAATTTCGGCTGCAATGAAATGTGGGTGGAGCAACCGTGAAGCCACGCAAGGGGGGACGGAACCTCCTTCCGAAACTGGACACGGCAACTAAGCGAGCCAAGATGGCGAAAAATATTTAATATTTTTAGCAAACAAATTTTATTTTTTATTGCATTATGGTACTCTCCTAGATGGAGCATTTTCAACTAGATGTATAGTGAGTTGGGGTCCTTTGCTCCGCACTGAATTCTTAACGGCGAAATAAAACTACGCTTTTAGCAAAAATGCAGTCTGTATTTCTTACCCTTGACGCGTTTCGGTCTTAGCGACCATAATCATAAGGGCCCTATAATAAAAATAAAAAAACCAAATTTGTGGAACTTCAAAAATAACAAAATTCAATAAAAAACTTACTAAACAAAGTGTCGAAGAAGTCCTTCTTGCAAACGCCACATCATCTTAACTTAAATTACATCCAATTTAATAAAACGAACATTAACTTAATTTAAATTTGTATGTTTTACACTGAGTGAATCTAACCTTACAAAAACAAAAAATCAGCTGATTTTCGAGCAGAGAAATATAAACGGTCAGTTGATGATGGATTCTCATCTTATAAGCAAAAAGTTTTCTTGATTTTGTTTTTGGGGGGCTCATCACAAATTAACATTTGAAAATCATAACATAAAAACCATAAAAAGAACCAGTACTAAACTTACAAATTAAAACACGTACTTGTAAAAGGACTAGCAATAACATAAAAATCAAAAGGTCATTATCTAAAAATACCAAAACAATTTAACAATTAAATTTATTATTACTTTCTATTTTTAAAAAACGAGGGAAGAAGTCACAGAAAGGATAATTCACACTGCACCAACATCCCGGAGAGGGAAGGGGCTATTTAAAAGAGAACTGATTTATGACTTTTGCAGCTTCAATAAAATAACTTGGAGATTTGGCTATCTCCAGATTCTCCAGAGTGTTTAGACGTCTCCCTTTATTTTCGACATGTAGAACTTTGAAATCTTGATCAATGCTAAAATTGTGTTTGGCTGTTCTTAAATGAGTTCCGAAAGATGATTTGTTGTCTGAATCATATTTTTGTGATCTTAGATGTTCTTTGATCCGTTTTTCAAAAGTTCTACCAGATTGTCCCACATATTCTGCGTTACAATCGGTACATTTTAATTTGTACACACCGCTTTTTTGAGATAAAGGGATTTTATCTTTAGGTTTACAAAATAAAGATTTTAAAGAGCTAAAAGGCTTAAAAGTTGCAACCCCACCCGGAATGTATGATTTTATGACATTGCTTATTTCATAAGAGATACTACCCAGAAAAGTTAAAGAAAAATATTTTTTGTCCTTATGTTGGTATTCTGGGTAAGATCTTTGACACAAAACGGCTGTAATAGGATTTTCTAAATTCAAATTTGTCAGAGTGTTCTGAAGCATTTTTACGGATTTCCTATTAAGTATTTTGTCCACATTTTGTCTCTCAAAACCATTACTCTGAGCAATTTGGTAAATAATTTGCTTCTCTTTGTTGAAATTCTCTGGGGAAAGAGGAGTGTTTAAAAGTCTGTGTATTAGATGGTTTAAACCCGCATTTTTATGTTCAATTGAGTGTAAAGAATCTTCGGGAATTAGATGATCAGTCTGTGTAGGTTTTCTATATATTGAAAATTGGAGGTTATTTTTAATTTTTGTTAGTGTTAGGTCCAAAAAGTTGATGCTGTTATCTTGTTCTAATTCCATAGTAAATTGAATTTTCTGGTGTAGAGAATTAAGAAATTTTAAGAATTCATTAGCTTCTTCTATGGAAGCCGTCCAGTAAACAATTATATCATCCACGTACCTGTACCAAAATTGAATATGTTTTAATAAATTGTGTTTTGAACCAAACACCAATCTTTCCTCAAAAAACTCCATAAAAATTTCAGCTAGAAAAGGAGATAAAGCAGAACCCATTGGAAGTCCATCTGTCTGTCTATAAAATTCATTATTAAACTGAAAAAAGTCACAGTCTAGTACCTTCTTAATCAATTCAGACAAACAAATTACTTGTTCAGGGGAAAAATTATCGTTAAATTTATCTTTTAAAATGACTGCTGCTTGATTGCGTGGAACACTGGGAAAAAGATTCTTAACATCAAACGAAATGAGAATTCCATTGGGCTTCAAAGTAATATTTCTGAGTTTTTCAACCAAGTCAAGTGAGTTTTTGACACAATATTTTGATTTATATGAAATCTTCTGAACTAGAACTTTATTCAGCCATTTTGCTATATAGTAAACTGGAGCTGAGATAAAAGAAGCTACTGACCTAATGTCTAAGTTTGGCTTATGTATCTTAATTAGCCCATAAAGTTTGGGAATAGCTGAATTCATAGGTATAAAGGGTTTCCCAAAATCAAAGGTAGAAAACACTTCCTCAAATTTCAAAAGAAGCCTCCTGCAATCCTGAACAAAAACATTAGTTGGGTCCTTATTGAGTTTATTAATTGAAGAATTTTCATTCAAAAAAGCAAGAACCCTGCATTTTTGCTAAAAACGTAGTTTTATTTCGCCGTTAAGAATTCAGTGTGGAGCAAAGGACCCCAACTCACTATACATCTAGTTAAAAATGCTCCATCTAGGAGAGTACCACAATGCAATGGAAAAGGAAAGTCCATCAAAAATACTCTCCGAATACACAAAGTTGTCGGACAAGAAAAGGAAAGCCAACGCTCATCTGTGGTTTAATTCGGAATGCGAAAAGAGAGGTTTGATTCCCAACTATATACAAACAATGTTTAAAAAACCCAATCCAAACCTTAGAAGAACAAATGAAGCTCTCAAACGAACAAAAAAATATGCTTTACAAGAGGAAATTAAAAAATGGTATGGTAAAAGAAATGTATTAAAATTGAAAATATCTATTTTGGTTCATATTTTAACAGTAATTTTTTCACTGATTGAGTTTAATAAAATGAATGACAGTTTGAAAGCTAAATTAAAAGTTAGGGATTTGAAACATAGACAAATTTTAAATAAGAAGCTACAGAATTTGGAAAGGTTGCAAAAAGAAAACTTGTTAGTGGATAATATACAGAATGTCCATCATTTTCACCCGAGGATTAAAAATTTGTCATCAGTAAACTTTACTTCAGAAGAACTAAATTTCTTGGGAAAGGGTTTGAAGTTTTCACCAAACATAGGTTATAATCAACAAAATATTACTCAACTGATGACAGATTTTGAATCATTATTTATACAAGGTAATTTTGACTTTATGAACTCCTTAAGAGGAATGTGTCGGCACATTTTAAATAAGTTCTCTAAAAATAAGCCAACAAAGTCACAAATACACACCAAAAAACTTATCAAACAGATAAAGAAAAAGTTACAGGATAATAATTTGGCTCTCAACAAGGCTGACAAGGGGAATTGTATTCTTATTGTGGGGAGGGTTTTTTACAATGAAAAGGTTCTTGCTTTTTTGAATGAAAATTCTTCAATTAATAAACTCAATAAGGACCCAACTAATGTTTTTGTTCAGGATTGCAGGAGGCTTTTTTTGAAATTTGAGGAAGTGTTTTCAACCTTTGATTTTGGGAAACCCTTTATACCTATGAATTCAGCTATTCCCAAACTTTATGGGCTAATTAAGATACATAAGCCAAACTTAGACATTAGGCCAGTAGCTTCTTTTATCTCAGCTCCAGTTTACTATATAGCAAAATGGCTGAATAAAGTTCTAGTTCAGAAGATTTCATATAAATCAAAATATTGTGTCAAAAACTCACTTGACTTGGTTGAAAAACTCAGAAATATTACTTTGAAGCCCAATGGAATTCTCATTTCGTTTGATCTTAAGAATCTTTTTCCTAGTGTTCCACGCAATCAAGCAGCAGTCATTTTTAAAGATAAATTTAACGATAATTTTTCCCCTGAACAAGTAATTTGTTTGTCTGAATTGATTAAGAAGGTACTAGACTGTGACTTTTTTCAGTTTAATAATGAATTTTATAGACAGACAGATGGACTTCCAATGGGTTCTGCTTTATCTCCTTTTCTAGCTGAAATTTTTATGGAGTTTTTTGAGGAAAGATTGGTGTTTGGTTCAAAACACAATTTATTAAAACATATTCAATTTTGGCACAGGTACGTGGATGATATAATTGTTTACTGGACGGGTTCCATAGAAGAAGCTAATGAATTCTTAAAATTTCTTAATTCTCTACACCAGAAAATTGAATTTACTATGGAATTAGAACAAGATAACAGCATCAACTTTTTGGACCTAACACTAACAAAAATTAAAAATAACCTCCAATTTTCAATATATAGAAAACCTACACAGACTGATCATCTAATTCCCGAAGATTCTTTACACTCAATTGAACATAAAAATGCGGGTTTAAACCATCTAATACACAGACTTTTAAACACTCCTCTTTCCCCAGAGAATTTCAACAAAGAGAAGCAAATTATTCACCAAATTGCTCAGAGTAATGGTTTTGAGAGACAAAATGTGTAACGTGTCATTTTTACGTTTAAGGCAACGTTACATATTTGTTTATTCAGGTTAATAATCAAGGCTCTTCGACTCGTCTTTCTGTACACAAATTAGGGGTATTTTATAGAGCTGGGTTTGGAGGTTATATAGTGTCTAGGAAATTACCTTAAAAGGAGGCATTCCATCGAATTACTGTGGACACTGCGCACATCGCATCATCTGGACATCGTAATTGCAATTTAAGATCACAGGCTTCAGGAAAATCACATAAAAACTTTTGATTGTTTTGTTTATCTGTGGAATTTTGTGATTTTCTTTGACGTTCACGAAATTAAACAGCTGTACTGCTGGGGACTGGCGGCGTTGCCGCATCACAAATGGTTTCGGTAACAGGAAGGAAACATTTAGATGAACATTTCATTCCCTTACGTTTATTCTCGAGGATATTGGGACAATCCGAACCTCATAGCTAGTTGTGATAGCACGAAAACATATTTAGGTCCACGGTTTGACCAGTAACAACCGAGGCTCCGCCCACTTTGAAATCTTTATTAATTTGATAAAGAGAAGATAAAATAAATACGAGTTATGCACTTTCGTAGACACGTATTTTCTATCCCGTTGGTCGGTGCTGCCCCCTATATACCGGTATGGAAATATTGGTGTATTTCCTCATTGGTTGGTTTGAAAACCGCGGGTTTTTCCTCCAGTGTTGCAAACTGCATTTAGTGACTTTTCTGTGAGAGCGTTTTTTTTATAAATAGGTTTGCATCCTTATTTGAATCTAACCGGGAAAATTAGGTTGGTATTGCGTTTAACTGTCCCCACAACATTTACAAAACGGTTTCCGGCCACTTCATTTTTTTGTGTTCTCGACAAAGTGCCTGGTCTCTTTTTCCTAAAGAATTTTGGCTGGGCTGGTGGCCGTCTTGTGGTGTCGCCATTGTTTTGTGGTTATTGGCATTGCAGTAGTTGCAAATTATACCCAAGACGGTATAATTGTGAGTCCGTCGTGTTAGGCGTAATCTAAAGTGACGCTTACACCCTTTTGAAGGGGATTTAAGTCGGCCTACGCCGTTTCTACGGAAAGAGCAGTGGTAAGTTCGATTTTATTTTTTTCATTTTTTTTATTATTCGAGGACTCTTCAAGATAATATTTGCCTCCCAGATTGTAATTATTTTTCGTGTGAAATGTACTTTTTTTGACAAAAGACGTGGGGAATTTTTAGCGTCTTTATATTTTTCTTTTAACCACGTGTTGGATAAAAACTATGTATTGTTTTCTCCTTTGGTTACAGCACCGTCCATTCCATCGACGGGACAGTTGTGCTGGTGGAACGAGGTTCTGTTCCATCGACGAGCCAGTTGTAACCCTGGGAAAGGTACGTTAGGATTAGTTTAGTTCATCTGCTTAAATCTACTTTATTTTATTGAGTCGTCATGGAGTTCTCGATTTAAGTTACTCGGTGTAGGGGAACTTCGTGCAAAATTGACGAATACCAGGAAACTGAAACATTTCATTTTCCACAGGGTTTTTACGCTCGGGCAAAGATCCAGCACACTTTTCGAAACCATGTGCTGCCCTAGTACCATGTGCTAGTTAGTCAGCAGGGGAGGCGCGGACAGAATAGGACAAGACCCGAAGTAGCAGGAAGAACAACACCAGGTTTACAAAATAAAACACACATGAATTAATCAAGGACCAAGGTAGGAGTTTACTTCAATTTCATACGAGCAAACATTTTTTGATATATTTTTTTTTCCATAAATTCTAAATATAGTTTTACCACTTCTTGTGAACGCAAGATAAAGGTATAACGTCATAACCCAAGATTTTGCGGCATATTTAATTATATTATTTTTCTGTGAAATTGAACGCCCTTGGCTCTAACTTGTTTCCCTTTTTCATTGATTTATATTTCATGTTTATTCAAGTATTATTCTCAGATTTCAATATTTTTTTGTATTTTGATCAATTTCATTTCCATCCTCCTATGAAAATAAACAAGATGAACTATTTTTTTTGTATTATTTGTGCAACCCAATGACTAACTTTGCAGAGACAAAAGAGAGATGAGTTTTCTTACATTGTTTTTACCTCATGGGGTAGATCTCGGACTGGGTTGCTGTCTGTCTCATTCTACCTAACGTAGAATGATGACAGCAGATATTTGGTCCAGATCTCCCCTATGACAGAATGATTCTGGAAGTGTATTCTTTTTTAACAGTCATTTATGTAAGTAAGTCTTACACTACTGACTCAAATGTAGGTACACTGTGACCTGTTGGAAATGTGCATCTACCTATAAGGAACTTTCTATTTGTGTCATTTTGATTCATTTGGGAAACTTTTAAATTTTATTTTGTTTATTAGTCAATTTTTTTTATTTTTTTAATTGCACAAATACTCTGGAAGCCTCGGAAGTAAGTAGAGTTTCATTGTTTGGCTACAACGTTTGGGTTGAACTGTATCTTAATTAAGATCTTCTTTGTAAAGCATTGATATTAAAACACTGTGGCGCACGTAAAATTTTCTTATTTCTGAACCCCCCCCTTCTCCACTGTATAAAAGTTACCGGGCATATCAATGTTTTATCTAGCTGGAAAATACAGTTCTGGTTCCAGATATTTGTTTAATTATTCAGTGGGTTTTTTGTGTCACAAATTGGCAAATTGTTATTATTCTAATTATAGTATCACAAAATGGCGGCAACGTCTTTAAGCTGCCACAAATGTCACCCAACGCATTTTAATTGGCCACAAATTGGCGCCCTTCGTGAGTTTTTGGCTAGGTTTTTTGACATCGGATGTAATTTTTTTGGTTTTTTTTGAATTTAGAAAAAAAAAAATTTTTTTCAAAAATTTTTAAAAAATTTTTCAGTGGCTGTCGGTGGTTTTGACACCCAATCATTTTTTTACTATAAAACAGGATTTTCCATCATCAATGGTTTTTTTTTGAAAGAACATTTTTTAAATATTTTTTGATAATATTTTAATATTTGAGTGTTGATTTGGACTTCGTTTTGTTATTTTAGTAGTTCTCATAGAACTTATCTTCACAAGTTTTTCTTGGAAAATAAAATATTAATTTTTATTTATTAAGGAAGAATAAGTGGATAAAAAACATGGGAGTTTTTATTGAACGGAGTTCAACTCATGTCTTAATTCTTTAAAGTTTTTTTTTGTATGAAAAACATGTTTTAATTTTTTTAAAGAAAAATAAAAGTAATGTAAATTTACTTCAATTTTTTTGTTGATTTATAGGTGGATGAACCTCCAGACATGGTCTTTTTATGCTTTAAATATATGACATAGGTAGTGTGTTTTTTTCTAACAATTTTTTTTGCAGGTTGCCTACTACTAATATGTTATTATTTCCTGCTTGTGATAAGATAGAAATTGTTTCACCGATTATTTTTAGTGCAGTCAATTTATTTAGGTCAACAAGTTATTTTTTTTTTGTGATTTTAATTTTTTGTGGGATATCACCACTTGGAAATTGGAATATTTTTACAGGGTTTCACACAAATTTTTCTTGGCTGAGTTGTTTTAAAGTAAATATAGCTTAACAGCTGGTAGCTTTGTTTAGTTGAAAGTATTAATTAGTAATGAAAGAAAAGGAAAATGAGTTTATTTTGCTTTGCCATTTTCTTTTCTTGTTTTTTGGTGGTAACTGTTGATGGCATTTAACATCTTACGTCACTCAGTTACATCGGGTCAGAGGAGGGTACTACTACTAGTGTCGGCTCGGGAGGTTAGGAAACACAAGGCTAAAATCCCTAGAGCAACATATTGGCTGAAGATCAACGCCAGAGGTCCAGTTAACATTTTTTTTTGGGGTATGTTTTTTTTTGGAGCAGTTTTTTTTTAGGTCTTTGGTTGCCAGTTTAGTTATCTAGTTGTGTTTTCGTGACTGGTCAAATTTTTTTTTGGTAGAAAATACAGCCTTGGGCTTTGGAGTGCATTTTTTTTAAAAATGACCTACGAGTATTTCTATGAATTAAAGTTTTTCTGGTTCACAATTATTTTTTTTTCTGTAATTTTTTTCTGCGTTCAGGTCATAGCTTGGTCATGGCCAATGGAGAGCAAACATTTATGTTTGAGCCTTGAGAAGTTTTGCCTGCTCCGGACTGAATACAGAGAAAAGGAATTTGAAGCCCAACTAGATATAATACCACAAAAGAAATGTTTGACTGAGACAGATATAGATATAAGTTTTTTGATTTTTTTTTAGTTCACTTGTAAAGTTCAGTAATTTTTTAAGTAATGTCATTGTGAGGCCGTGAAACTGGTCAGTGAATTTAAGAGAGACTTTCAACTAAATATAAATGCTAGGCGGGGGTAATTGGTAAAAATATTTCAAAATTTTACTACTTTTTTAAATAATTTAATTTTTCTTAGAAAGATTATTTTTTCTCGGTAAACATAACTTCTCGAATTCTTGTTTGGTCTAAACGGTTTGTATAGTGGTCGTAGTTTTAAAGGGTAACCAGACAGGTTACATTTTTTTAGGGGACCAAACGGGAACTTCTTGAGTTACAAAAAGGTTAACTTTTTTTGTCTTAGTTGATCAGGCAGGAATAAATAAATCTTTTACTTCCAAATCATAATTTTAAATAACAAGATTTATTGGTTAGGTGTTTGGGTCTTATAGTAAAAAACGTTTTGTTTTTGGAGGATACTGGTATGATATGAAATTATTTTAATTTCATGCCAAATGTTGGTTGACGGCAGATATGCTAGTCTTCAGTTTTTCGTTAGTTTGCATTTCAGGACAGTGGCGTGTACTTAAGGGGGCCTTACATCTGCGCCCATTGTAAAGCAACTTCCAACTTACTTGCTTAGCTTTTTCACTTAATCTTCGTTTTGTTGCTTCTGAAATTAAAGCGTTATGTTGGATAACGATGGATGGTGTTAGACTGAGAAAGTACCTAGGTATTTAGGGATGAAAACTTGGAAGTTGTGGACAATTGGGAAATAAATTTTTTTTATTTCATTTTTTTTTAATTTTAAAATAATTTCATACTGGTGACCTCAAATAATGAAGCAAATTTTTAAATTACAATACACTTTTGTGGAATAAATGGGAAAGTGTTCAGGTTAAACAATAAATTTAAGATCATTGATTTCTAAAAAAAAAGATTTCAACCTAAAAATAAATTTAAAACAATTTTTCTTTGATGCGACTAAACATTGATGAGGGCATCTATTTTTTTTAAATCTGATAGTTGTACAGGGTGTAAAGGAGCTAGCTACCTTTTATATTGCAATAATTAGGGTTTTATTTCTCTCGCGAGCTTGTTGGAAGTGGAATAAATGTTTGGTTCGGAGTGTAGAAACCGTTGAACGAGGGCTTCCTACTAATCTTTTTAGGATTTCGCAACTTCGGTTTTCGCTAAATTAAAATACATCCAAATTTGGCCTACAGGCTGAATCTCACATCTTCCAGGACATTGCAGATTCGCGGAGAAAGACAAATTTTGTGATCTGTTTAGTTATGATAGGAATTAAAATAGTAACATGCACATGAAGGAACTAGATATATCTAGGTTGGAAAGTAGTAAGTTAACACTGACCTGAACAATTTTCCATAATAGTGTCCTATTTTCACAGGGTGCTTCAAAATATCATTACCCTCTCTTTGAAATAAGATATTGTTTCGCCTGTGGGCGTTTAACCGTTTGAAAAATATATAGGGTCCAGATGGGATTGGAATATAAATCACAAGTTTTTGGGTTTATTGACATTATACTTAGGAAATAGGGGAAATGTCTAATAAAAAGTTTTTTTTGGGTTTAGGCCTAGTTTTGTTGAGATAACAAAAGTTTAATTGGGGCCGGGAGTTTTATTATGTTCTATTTAAATTAATGTAATAGTTTTGGCTTCTTGATTTTTGTTGTCTGGTTTTTACGCAGGATTATTCCCAACTGTTTCATTTCAAAATTTCATTTGTAGGTGATAGGGTCTCATTAGCCCTTGGACATTTGGTAATTTTGCTTTGACTAATAGTTGTCGAAAGGGCCCAACTTAATTTTATATCTCGTGAACTCCAGGAATAGGGATCTGAGAATGCATTAAGCAGTAAAAAAAATTTTTTTGATTAGATGTTGTGTGTAAGTACACTTGAGTAGGCAGATTTAGTTTTACAACGTTCTTATAGGTGAACCTTGAAATTGTTTTCATATATGTTTTTTAGAAAGTGCACAGTTTAAAACTTAGGTTCACATTATTATAGTGGTACAGTAAATGAGTACTCACGTTGTTTGTTTCCTTTAGTAATAATTTTAAACAAATATACTAACATCGTTTGTTTTTTTGTAACATAAATATTTTTTTTTACTTTTCCTAAACTGATTGTTTTTTTTTTGCAATGACGATTTTTATACCTTATGATTCTTAAGTAAATTTAATTTTCAACATTTTTTTTTATAGTAAATTAATTTTTCTAGCTCATTTACTTTTCACATTGCCACAGTTTTGGGAGAGGAAAGGGAATTGACAACTGTTTTTTAAAGGAAAAGAACAAAAACTGTTGCATGACAACTCGAATAAGATTTTTCTGGTGTTGATTTTATTAAATTTTTTTTTAAGGTTCACTAATAGGAGCTGCAACCCCACTTAAACATCTTGAATTTTTTTTTTTAATATTTTTTTAATATTTTTTTTAATATTTTTTTTTAAGGAAGGAAACTTGATTTTCTTGTTGGAATTTTTTTTTTGGTGCATAGTAGTACCTGGCCCTACAATGATTTTACCAGTTTATTTAAATATTTTTTTTGTGAATTAAAATATAATTTCATTTCGAAACCTCGCGTTTTAACAACCTATCATCATTTGTTTTAATTTTTTTTCTCCCTACTCCAAACCACCTATTAGGGTAGAGTAATATTTTGAAAATTTTAGTGAGCCACTAATTAATTTTTTATTGGGCTACTGTGGTCAACACCAAAATTTTATTTATTATTATTTTTAAAAAAAATTTTTTTTTTGGACACCTTCCGGTACGATCCTAGGGTCTTCTTGACCATGGTTTGCATCAATTTAGTTTAAAATTTTGGGAATTTCATTTTAACGATTATTAGAGAGTTGCAGTCCTACCAAGACGTTATTTGTATAAATTTTTTAATACCATCGGTAATTTCTTTAATTTTTTTTTTTTTAATTACACACAACATCCTTATTAGTCTAATTCAACGCAATTTCAGCGAGCGGATTTTTTTTTAATTGAGCATATTTTACGATTTCTATAACATGAACATCTGTTCCGATGTTTATTGCGTTCACTTATATATTAAGGGATGATGTGACCTTAAGCAATGCATGTTTCGTGTAAACTCAGAGTAGGTTAGCAGGTTAAAGTGGGTTTTGATTTTTTGTTTTTAGAAAAATCATTGTATACGGCGATTTGGGTTTTTTGAGGAGTTTATTAGTGGAGCCGTTCTGCAATAGCAGGAGTATACCCTAGCGTTAACTGTGTACGACAGCCTTGGGATTTTTGTTATAGGTAGTCTGTTGTACGTTCCATTTAGGGATAAATTTACCTATTCGGTTGCTGAGGTAAACAAACATCACTTAACTTTAATTTTAATCCAGTTCAGCTACGATAAGCGCAATTATTTTTTTTTGGTTTTACTCACGCAGGAGTGGACCATAAGACCTGAACACTGCCAAAACTCTTGTCTCTCTTTTATTTTTTTGTAAATTTTTTATGGCTACTTGTTCATTCTAATTTAGGATTTAAGTAGTTATTTCTCTCTGCAGGGTTGGACGTCATAGTTGGTTGTACAAATACTTAATATAAACTATGCTTACATTTTTAAATGCAAATAAATTTTATTTTCTTACTGCTCCGGTGTTTTTCGGTTTTGTTCGCGTCTGCCCGTATTTAAGTTTTATATTTTCTACATTTGTGAGAAAATTTATAGTGATTTTCACTAGTGAGTTTAAAGTGAACTTTGTGTTTGTTATTACGTGGTTTAGTTTTATAATTGGGAGGTATAATTAAGAGTTTTAAAGTTTAAAGTTTGAATATAAAAGGCACCATGGCTATTTCTTTGAGTCGGTTGTCGGACATAAGGTACTTAGTCAAGGACGAGTTAATCTACGAATTAACATGGAGAGGCATAGCCATTGGATCGGTGGAAGAAATGAAGCAACAGCTCATGCTGATTAAGCAAAGTGAAAAGACTGATGCAAGTATGAGATACCCTCCGTATCCCTTTAAATTTGGCCAGGATGCTTTTAGCTGCATGAAGAAGCTAGATAGTCTAGTACCGCTGGTAGAGAAGTTCTCTGGTACGAGCAAAGGGGGAGAGTTTAGAAAAATCGCTGTAAGGTTGGAACATGTGTTAGCCAGGATAAATAACATGAATCCGTCTAACTTTGAAGAAAGTCAAACCAAAGGCATACTGGTTGCGGAAACCTTGAGTTTGATTGGGAGGTTGCAGAGCCAAGCAACAGATTTATTAAGAGTTGGCGTGACCTCAGATGATGATGAAGCATCTGAAACCCAATCAACGAGTCGAAGCTCAGACCACTCGACAAATGCTGGCAACACACCTAACCAGTCTCATTTTCCGCAACCACAGCTCTCGAGCACACCAAGAACAGCTCAACAGCCCACAAACCAACCGTCGGTCATTGCTCCATTGCAAATGCAAGTGATTACAAACCCGACTCAAACACCAGTACAAGCACCACCCCCAATGCTGATCCAGAATGACGGTGCATCAGCTTTTCATTATCAACAACCGTCTACCGTTCCTTTGAGTTTAGCTGCCCTCCAAAGTAGCATTGCACCAATTGCTCAGTCACGACCATTTTCATGTTCGTCGCCAGTACCAATGTCAAGTGATCCTGGTACTTCATATCATGTTGCACCTGTACCTCCGCATAAGTGGAACTTAAAGTTTACAGGCGAGAGGGGTACAATCTCCGTCACCGCATTTTTTGAGAGAGTGGACGAGTTGAGTCAGGCTAGAGGAGTTAGCAAAAAGGTGTTACTGAACTCAGGCATTGATCTTTTTGAAAAGTCCGCCTATACTTTTTATAAAGATGTTCGTAGAGAAGTCCATACATGGGAACAGCTGGAACAGAGGTTCATGGCAGAGTATCTTCCTTCTTCATATGGCGAGAAGCTATTGAAGGAGATCCAAAAACGTAAACAAGGCCCTGGAGAGTCTATAGGGACCTACATTGCTGTCATGAACACATACTTCCAAAGACTTGGCTGTCCTGTTTCCGAAGAGGCAAAATTAGCTATCGTCTTCAGAAATATCGCGGACATCTATAAAAATGGGTTGATTGCTACTGAGGTGAACAGCCTATCACATTTAAAAAATTTGTGTCGTAGAATAGACCAGAGATATGGTTTAGAGGAGGAGAATTTTACTCCTAGGAAAAACCAATCAATCGAACCTGACTTGGCCTACGTTGACGTAGAGAGCGACAGTGACGATTTTCCAACAGAAGTCAGTGCAATTCAAATATCAAGTACCGCGACATCTAACCAACGGAATTCAAATCATCCTGCTGATAGATTTGATAAAGATAGGCAACAGCCAGCAAGCAATTTCGCTGCTAGAGCTGATAGAGATAGACAGCAACCAGCTAGTGGTCAGTCTAGTGAAAATGATAGGGATAGACAACCACCACAAAGTGCTAGACCTGGTAGGGCGAACAGGGACGTTGTTTGTTATAGATGCAACCAAACAGGGCACATGGCAATCATCGGGTGCGCATTATCTAGAGGTAAGCAATGTTATTCGTGTGGACATGCAGGGGTTACAGTAAGAGAATGTCGTAATTGTAATCGTCAGGGAAACGGACCCAGGCGCTCGTAGGCGGTCGACCTTCGAGTCAGCCTGAACAAGCATCGACCGATAGGCTAACGTACGTCTTAGATTATGTGATAAGTCATGCTCGTAGAGATGAGAGGCCTTATTTAGAAGTGGATGTGCTCGGAAATAAGTTATTAGGTTTGTTGGATTCCGGGGCTTCACGTACCTTTTTAGGGAATCATGGTTGGTCAGTCATCGAGAGGTTTGGTTTTTCACTTGATACGACAAAGAAGACGAGTTGTATTGTGGCAAATGGCCAAAGCACGAGTAGTATTGGGACAGTGCAGCTTCCAATGCGAGTTCAGGATAAATTTAGGTTAATAGAGGTCGTCGTCGTTCCTGAGTTGCCGCACACATTGATTTTAGCATTAGATTTTTGGATTTCGATGGGTATAGTACCGAACTTAAGTACTAATGAGTGGCACTTTGCCGATAATAAAGATGTGATTTGTTCTTTAGAAACATCAGACCAACAAACAACTCTTACACCTTATGAATCAGAACGACTAGAGGAATTGGTCGTTAAATATAAGACTATTATGGGTGACTCACTAGGATGTACAGACAGGGTAGAACACAAGATTACAACAGATGCAGCACCGATAAGACAACGTTCTTATAAGGTCTCACCGGTCATTCAAAAACTTATTGATGACGAGATCGACGAAATGCTGAAAATGGATCTAATAGAACGTAGTAGTAGTTCATGGGCTTCACCAGTGGTAATGGTACAAAAGAAAAACACAAAGAAATATCGTTTCTGTGTAGACTACCGCAAATTCAACTCAGTGACGGCGCGTGATAGTTATCCTTTACCACTCGTATCCGAGACTCTTGACAAGTTGAAAGATGCTAAGTACTTGTCAACTTTATATATCAAAAGCGCTTATTGGCAAGGACCAATGGAAGAATCATCGAAGCCACTAACAGCATTCATCTGTCGACGAGGTATCTTCCAATTTAAGCGTTTACCTTTTGGTCTTCATAATGCACCTGCAACTTGGCAGAGACTCATAGATAGCATCATAGGAAACGATTTAAACCCCTACGTGTTCTCGATGACCTCGTAATTGTCACACAGAGCTTTTCTGAACATCTTAGAATTCTTGAGGAAGTCCTACGAAGATTGCAGAATGCAAAGATAACGGTAATTTGGGAGAAATGCCAACTGTGTAGGCCAGAAATGACTTATTTAGGTTTCGTAGTGGACCGTCGAGGCATCCGAGTTGACCCTAATAAAATTAAAGCCATGTTAGAGCTCCAGAGGCCAAGAACTGTCAGAGAAGTTCGTAGAGTTGTAGGTACAATTTCCTGGTATACACGTTTCATAGAGAATTTTTCAGCGATAATAGCTCCAATTACAGCTCTGACTAAGAAAAATCAAAAGTTCGATTGGACTCCAGACTGCGAAAAGGCATTTATTAAGATTAAGGAACTTTTAGTGACTGCACCGATTCTTACATGTCCAGATTATACCAAAGAATTTGTCATTCAAACAGATGCATCAGGATATGGAATAGGAGCATGTTTAACGCAACCTTATCCTGAAGGAGACAAGGTCATATGCTACTTGAGTCGATCTTTGACTAAGCAAGAACGTGTTTACACGACCACCGAGCGAGAATGTTTGGCATTGGTTTGGGCGATAGAGAAGCTCCGGCCTTATATTGAGGGCATTTCATTTAAGGTCATTACAGATCATTTTAGCTTAAAATGGCTTCATAGCTTGAAAGAGCCCAGTGGAAGACTTGCTCGTTGGTCTGTAAAACTGCAGCAATATGATTTTGAAGTAATCAATCGGAAAGGGAAAGATTTAGTTGTCCCGGACATGTTGTCTCGCGCAGTACCTATGATTGATACAATTTCGCAGCCCAGAGATGTTTCAACAGCAATTAAAGATCGATGGTACCAAAAGATGGTAAAGAGAGTCGTAGAATCACCGTTAAAATTTATGAATTGGAGATACACTGATAATAAGTTGTATAAATATGTCAAACAAGAATACCCGCAACTTTCACCATCTAAAGAATATTGGAAAGAGGTAGTTCCCAAAGATCATAGGCGTAGAATTATTGGAGAAGCTCACGATCCTCCTACCGCAGGACACATGGGTGTGTATAAAACCTTCCACAGACTGGCAGAAAAATATTATTGGCCAAAAATGCGCCAGGACGTGGCAACTTTTGTAAAGAAATGCTTTGCCTGTGCAGCTCATAAAGGTGATACACAAGGTGTATCTGATCAGATGATATCTCACCCAAAACCAACTCGTCCTTGGGAAATTATGTCGACTGATTTATGTGGACCTTTACCTCGTTCCACAAGGGGTAATTGCTGGATTCTCGTCGTTACGGACTATTTGAGTAAGTTTTCCTTAGTTTTTCCAATGCGAACAGCCCCTACTCAAGCAGTTGTCAAGCATCTTGAGGAGCAAGTATTTATGGTCTTCGGAGTACCCCGTTTGATACTTTGTGACAATGGCCCTCAGTACAAAAGTAACGAGTTTAAGCGTTTTGCTGAGAGTTATCAGGTTAAAATTCAGTATAATCCGTATTATCACCAGAGCAAATCCAACAGAATGGAAGAATCTTACGTTAAAAACCATGTTATGTTGTTATATGAAAGACAACCACAGGAAGTGGGACGAACAAATACATAAACTTGCCTGCGCGATTCGTACTGCAACCCATGAGACAACCAGGATGTCTCCTTTCTTTGTTAATTTTGGTAGGAATATGTGTCTGTCAGGAAAAGATTACTCCAACCCAGTTTTGTTATCTGAAGAGAATGGTGTACAAACTGCAGCTGAAAGTAAGAACGAAGGTTTCCGGAAGCTCTATGCGGATGTTAAGAGAAGGTTAGAGGTGGCAGGAGAGAAAAACGTTGTTCAGTATAATTTGCATACAAGGGTACCCAACTTTGTTGTGGGTCAGCGTGTTTGGAAGAAGAATTATGTGTTGTCAGATGCTGCGAAGTTTTTCTCGAAGAAGTTAGCACCGAAATTCGTTGGTCCTTATGTAATTAGGAATAAAATTTCTTCATGGGTATTTGGGCTTCAGGAACCATCGGGTAAATTACTACCAGGGAGCTGGCATGCCAAAGACCTTAAGTCGGCAGCGGAACTCTCCGATTAACCTTTTAGGTTAATCGTCTTTAAGTTGTGGGGGGGATTATGTAACGTGTCATTTTTACGTTTAAGGCAGCGTTACATATTTGTTTATTCAGGTAAATAATCAAGGCTCTTCGACTCGTCTTTCTGTACACAAATTAAGGGTATTTTATAGAGCTGGGTTTGGAGGTTATATAGTGTCTAGGAAATTACCTTAAAAGGAGGCATTCCATCGAATTACTGTAGACACTACGCACATCGCATCATCTGGACATCGTAATTGGAATTTAAGATCACAGGTTTCGGGAAAATCACATAAAAACTTTTGATTGTTTTGTTTATCTGTGGAATTTTGTGATTTTCTTTGACGTTCACGAAATTAAACAGCTGTACTGCTGGGGAATGGCGGCGTTGCGGCATCACAAATGGTTTCGGTAACAGGAAGGAAACATTTAGATGAACATTTCATTCCCTTACGTTTATTCTCGAGGATATTGGGACAATCCGAACCTCATTGTGATAGCACGAAAACATATTTAGGTCCACGGTTTGACCAGTAACAACCGAGGCTCCACCCACTTTGATATCTTTATTAATTTGATAAAGAGAAGATAAAATAAATACGAGTTATGCACTTTCGTAAATGGAAGATAAACGAGGAATAAAAACCAGGACTAAAAGAGTAAACAAAATCGTATTTATATATTATATAAATTTATAGATAATCATAGTTATGTAAAGTTAATAACTAGCTCAGTTAGTCGGATTGAAGGGTTTGTAGGGCTGGCTAGTGGTGAGCAAACTTAACATCTGAACACTCTTGTGCCGAGTTTGAGCAGTAGTTCAATGGGTACTTTTAGGTTCAAGTTCAGAAACAACTTTATTAATGTAGAAATGTTTTACAAGAATGGCGTCAAACCATATGAATCTTAGAGAAAACATATATAAAGAGCAAAGGAAACTTTTGACTAAAACTGTAACTAAAATACAACTAAATTCTACACTTAGTATAGCTTTACTCATATGGGAATTGGTTGAGTGTTCGAATATTCCTGGGTTTGATGCAAGCTCTGATCTCCAGTAATTGATTTTACAGTTGATGGTTTCAATGCTGAGCTTCTTATAGTCCGTCTGGTTATTGTTCTCCTACTTGCTATGTCGGCAGGGGTCCGGTAGGCAAATGTTCGGTCTATGTATGGAGGGTATCTCGACGTCCTTGTTATAAAAATTCCAACCGTGGAAACAGATCCGACAACACCTCAATGCGCGTTTTACGTATTTTCTATCCCCTTGGTCGGTGCTGCCCCCTATATACCGGTATGGAAATATTGGTGTATTTCCTCATTGGTTGGTTTGAAAACCGCGGGTTTTTCCTCCAGTGTTGCAAACCGCATTTAGTGACTTTTCTGTGAGAGCGTTTTTTTTATAAATAGGTTTGCATCCTTATTTGAATCTAACCGGGAAAATTAGGTTGGTATTGCGTTTTACTGTCCCCACCACATTTACAAAACGGTTTCCGGCCACTTCATTTTTTTGTGTTCTCGACAAAGTGCCTGGTCTCTTTTTCCTAAAGAATTTTGGCTGGGCTGGTGGCCGTCTTGTGGTGTCTTCATTGTTTTGTGGTTATTGGCATTGCAGTAGTTGCAAATTATACCCAAGACGGTATAATTGTGAGTCCGTCGTGTTAGGCGTAATCTAAAGTGACGCTTACACCCTCTTGAAGGGGATTTAAGTCGGCCTACGCCGTTTCTACGGAAAGAGCAGTGGTAAGTTCGATTTTATTTTTTTAATTTTTTTTTATTATTCGAGGACTCTTCAAGATAATATTTGCCTCCCAGATTGTAATTATTTTTCGTGTGAAATGTACTTTTTTTGACAAAAGACGTGGGGAATTTTTAGCGTCTTTATATTTTTCTTTTAACCACGTGTTGGATAAAAACTATGTATTGTTTTCTCCTTTGGTTACAGCACCGTCCATTCCATCGACGGGACAGTTGTGCTGGTGGAACGAGGTTCTGTTCCATCGACGAGCCAGTTGTAACCCTGGGAAAGGTAAGTTAGGATTAGTTTAGTTCATCTGCTTAAATCTACTTTATTTTATTGAGTCGACATGGGGTTCTCGATTTAAGTTACTCGATGTAGGGGAACTTCGTGCAAAATTGACGAATTCCAGGAAACTGAAACATTTCATTTTCCACAGGGTTTTTACGCTCGGGCAAAGATCCAGCACACTTTTCGAAACCATGTGCTGCCCTAGTACCATGTGCTAGTTAGTCAGCAGGGGAGGCGCGGACAGAATAGGACAGGACCCGAAGTAGCAGGAAGAACAACACCAGGTTTACAAAATAAAACACACATGAATTAATCAAGGACCAAGGTAGGAGTTTACTTCAATTTCATACGAGCAAACATTTTTTTGATTTAATTTTTTTTCCATAAATTCTAAATATAGTTTTACCACTTCTTGTGAACGCAAGATAAAGGTATGACGTCATAACCCCAGATTTTGCGGCATATTTAATTATATTATTTTTCTGTGAAATTGAACGCCCTTGGCTCTAACTTGTTTCCCTTTTTCATTGATTTATATTTCATGTTTATTCAAGTATTATTCTCAGATTTCAATATTTTTTGTATTTTGATCAATTTCATTTCCATCCTCCTATGAAAATAAACAAGATGAACTAATTTTTTTGTATTATTTGTGCAACCCAATGACTAACTTTGCAGAGACAAAAGAGAGACGAGGTTATATTCTTTTTTTTAGCGGTTTTCTTACATTGTTTTTACCTCATGGGGTAGATCTCGGACTGGGTTGCTATCTGTCTCATTCTACCTAACGTAGAATGATGACAGCAGATATTTGGTCCAGATCTCCCCTATGACAGAATGATTCTGGAAGTGTATTCTTTTTTAACAGTCATTTATGTAAGTGAGTCTTACACTACTGACTCAAATGTAGGTACACTGTGACCTGTTGGAAATGTGCATCTACCTATAAGGAACTTTCTATTTGTGTCATTTTGATTCATTTGGGAAACTTTTAAATTTTATTTTGTGTATTAGTGAATTTTTTTTATTTTTATAATTGCACAAATACTCTGGAAGCCTCGGAAGTAAGTAGAGTTTCATTGTTTGGCTACAACGTTTGGGTTGAACTGTATTTTAATTAAGATCTTCTTTGTAAAGCATTGATATTAAAACACTGTGGCGCACGTAAAATTTTCTTATTTCTGAACCCCCCCCCCTTCTCCACTGTATAAAAGTTACCGGGCATATTAATGTTTTATCTAGCTGGAAAATACAGTTCTGCTTCCAGATATTTGTTTAATTATTCAGTGGGTTTTTTGTGTCACAAATTGGCAAATTGTTATTATTCTAATTATAGTGTCACAAAATGGCGGCAACGTCTTTAAGCTGCCACAAATGTCACCCAACGCATTTTAATTGGCCACAAATGTGGACAAAATACTTAATAGGAAATCCGTAAAAATGCTTCAGAACACTCTGACAAATATGAATTTAGAAAATCCTATTACAGCCGTTTTGTGTCAAAGATCTTACCCAGAATACCAACATAAGGACAAAAATATTTTTCTTTAACTTTTCTGGGTAGTATTGTCAGGAATGCAGATAACCCCTGACTGTGCCACTGTATGAAACCATCTTGGAAAAGCGACAAACACAATTATAGTTCTGTTAAGATGAGAAAGTTGTTCCGCCTCCCTCCAAAATAGAAAACATTTGGTTGCCGCCTACCACACAGCAGATGGTTATGGCGAGAAAAACTATTGAAAAGTCTAGAGTGGGAGTCGTAATGGTTGAGCGTGGGGATACAGCAAGTAGCGAGAGGGTTTTCCCTTTAAAGTGATTGGACATGGAAAAACTGTGAGATAAAAAAATGTTGTCTATAAAACGTATTTTATCTCTGTTTTTGTTTAGCTTATCTTGTTTAGCTCATTAGCTAGAATGTAAAGTACATTTTAGGATTATCAGCAACGCCACTGACTTGGTTCCTCCAAACTCTTCAAAGTGGGGATAATGGATTATTTAGGTCCAACCAACCCTTTATAAAAACCCAACCTTTGAGAAGACAAGTCGGTAGTTACATTCTAAGTTTTGTTGAATTTAACTAAAACCTGTAAAATTAATTGACAGTAAAGAAACATAAAATTTTTATATTTAAAGAATATTTTGAAGTTTGTTATGATGGTAAGTTAAAGTTTTATTTTAATATTTTGAGTCTCATTTGTTTTATAGGTCATAAGAAAAGTCTTGTAACAATTTGCATATTGCAACAGAGTTTTATTTTGTAACGTTTTTAAAACTGTTTCATATTTATTTTATTCACATAAGAGATCTACTACGGTACCCTCGTTTAAGGGTTCGATTTAAAATAAAATCCTACCCGACAAGTTGGTGGAGGCTTGAGGCTTGTGTGAATAAGATCTTGCAAATAATTCTGTAAAATTAATTTTTTAAATAATAATTTTTGCTTTAAAAATTTATAATTTTTTGCTAATAATTTTTTATTTATCAGTTTATTTTTAATTATTTATTATTCATCAATTTGATTTTTTTTTTAATAAAATTTATTTTTAAATCAATGTTAAGACTATAAGACAAGCAAACCCTGTACCGAATTCCGATCAGGTAAAACTGAACTTCTTCAAAACTTGGAGGGCCCAAAGTTGTGCTACCCCCTTGTCCGAATTCTATTTTTTTTTTATTTTTTAGAAATTCTAGAGGTTATTTTGATAGGGGTAATTTCAATACGCGCGTTATTTTTTTGTAATAAATAGAAATGGCCAATATTACAATTTGAGATATTAAAAATGAGACCGGGACCCCGGCAAAGCCAAAGTTTGTATCCCCAAATTTATGTGATTCCTCCTCAGAGATTAATGCTTGTGATTTTTTTGGAGCATTTTGAAAGATGTGCAGGTCCAAAGTTTTTGGACAGAAAAAGAAAAATTAATCTATTTGGCACTTATTTAGTATACGTGACTTTTACTTGGTTTCAAAAATATAAAGAAAAAGTAGAAAATCAAAATAAAAAATGGAAAAATACGCCAGATATGCGATTTTTTAGAAAAATTTGGCTCAGTTTTTTACAAAAGTGAATTAAAAATTTGTTTATTAAATACAAAGCAAAAAGAGAATATTAATTATTAACAAATATTTGTGACGAATATGACGAATCTATGACTTTTTCTAATTTTTTGGAGTATTTTGGTTTGCATAATGATATACTCACGAGTTATTATATTTTGCGAAAAGAACCTTCGACGGACCCAGATGATGTTTTGAATTTAATAAATCGCTTGAGTTCAACAAAGTTTAATAGCACATTAGTTATTAAATTTTGTTTACATTTTATCAACTTTTTTTATATATATTTGTAGTATATATTTATAAAGGTATCAAGCACACACTAACTTCAAAAATTTTTAAATGTTCAATTTTGTTTATTTTTTCTGTAAATTAAGGTTACTATTTTTAAAATAATTATCTAAGGTAAAATTTTCGATTAGAATACATTGATAAATTTTATTATTTTAGTATTTTTTATATTTTAAGACGTGCCTTATTGTTATCATGTTGAAAAATAAGCACGCATCTCTTACTTAAATTTCGAAAATCCAAGAACTCTAAAACACCAAAGTTGAATTACTCTTTGTAAAAATTTTAAAAAGTAAAAAAAAATATTTTTTAATATTTAGAAGCGAATGTAAGCATATTTAAAAAAAAAATTGGTACAGAAACACTTAAATTTATATTTTTTATTTATTGAACGCGATTTTTTGTAAATATTTCTTATGCAAACACCCACTTCTAACTTTGACATTCAGTAAGACATTATTTCGAAAATACGAAAAAATTATATTTTAAACAAAAAATTTGGTATTGGAATGAAAAGGAAAAAATAAGATTTGTCAGTTTATGAAAAACCAAGTGCAAGTTAAGATTTCATATTATGTTTTTGTTAGCCACAAAAGACCCGCTTGAGGTCGCATTGGAAAGGCTCTCGATAGCCACTTGAATAAATTAGACTTTCGTGTTCTAATAATTAAACTAGTGCCAAAATAAGAAGATTTGCCGTATTTAATTATGCTTTCGTGAAATGAAGTACACAGATGGAGTGAAATAAAGTGAATAGTTACGTCCGAAAAGCAATGTTTTTCCAAAACACGCATTTTTAAAACATTTTTGGTTTCCTTCAATGATTTTTTTCAAAACATAAAAGGTTGAACTAAAGTTCACAAGGAACTGCAGCGCCACAGGCAATACATTTCTTAAAAAGCTCATATAAAATTGTATTTTTAAAAATAGTTGTTTTAGAGTTATTGAAAATAAATCTTAAAAAAGAAATGAAGGATGGATTTGTGAAAAATTGGTAAATAACATAACCTTAAACTCAATTAGTAGAACTTTTTTAATTGGCGCACGAAAAAAAGTTTTGGAAAAAACTTATATAAAAATAGAATAGCAATATCGCTATATATTTTAAACAATTTTTTCTGTTACTGTACTAAACTTTTTAGGTATAAAAAGCGATTTCGTGGAAAATCACAGAATGTTTTTCTTGTTTTAAAATCTGGACATAAAAAGAAAGTTACGGTTTTTAGTGACAAGGATAGAAAATATCGACAAAATATTTATACAGGGCAAATTTATAAAATAGGCAGAAGACCAAGTTAGAAATTTTATTTTATTAAAAAAAAAAATTAAATCAGTCAGTCGGAATTTAAAATTTCAGACTATTAAAAATGTTAAGTGCTTTGAACGTCAATTTTTTAAGTCAGTTAAAGTCGCAACAAGAAAGGAAGGTAAAAACATGTTGTAAATTTAGTTGTTTTCATAACTATTGCTCAGCGCTGGAAAAAATTGAAAAAAAAAACTTGAAATAAGTTATAACTTATTACCCACAAAAAATTATTTTAATATTTTTTCCTACAAAAAATAACATAAAAACGACTTACATCGGTATCTCTAAGAAAAAATGAATTCTTTCGATGGATGGTGCATACAGGATTCAAGTGTAATGTAGAACTTCAACATAATGTTTATCCACTTATTTTCACAATTTTTTTAAAATTGTTTTAAATTTATTTTAGCATAAACACAGATACTAATATAATTTTTTTTCTTAGGTTGACACGTTTCACAATTTTGGACGATTTACTTTTTATTTTATTTTTTTTCACAAACCGACACGACGAACCTTTAATGCCAACTTTTTGGCAAGACACACGTCCAGATGTTTCACGACGGACGAATAGCGACTAAAACCTATTCAAAACCCACACAAATACGACGAAACACCCAACAAATGGGTAACCTGTGCAAGTAGGGACTTTTACAGGAACAACGAAACACAGGGCGAGTGAAAAAAATTAGTAATTAAAAAAAAATGTTTTTTGGTATTTTCTGAAAAACATAAAGCTAAATATACAAAAACAGTAAGATTTAAAAGGGTGCGTTTTGCGCATGCCCCAATAGAGCATATCTCTTTTTTAGTGCTACTGTACATTATTTGGCATACCAGTATGAGCAATGGCCAGTGTTCAAATTGGTTAGCTGAACTAAATAAGCTCGCAATGACCCTTCAGCTTCACTCGTAGCTGAGAAAGCCAACAACTAATCAGTTTGCACAAAAAGTTTAACTGTTTTATATAAAATTTAATATTTGGCATAAATTTTGTCCTAAAAGATCTTTTGGCATTTAAATAAATTTTAGTAAAAAGAAAAATATTTTTTTTTTTTAATTTCTCGAGAAATGGGCTAAGCATATTTTCAAAGACACCCATTTAAAACAGGACTATTGTGTCAATGTCAAATTAGGACATTATATTAAAAATTTAAATAGCACATAAATAACTGTGCAGATTTTCTAATACATAATATTAGCTCAAAAGATTAACCTAAAGCTATTTAGCTCAACCGTCAGCTTTATTCACCACAAAGTTAATTTTTGTTGAAAATTAAAAAGTATTTACACTAAGTTTTTTTTTTAATTATTAAAGGTATTACAATACCTATTTTCTTAATAAAGAACATTTTTTTAACATGTAATATTTCCTGATGAGAGACTCTGTATTTGTTAAAAGTAATTAAATTAAAAACGCCAAATTTGCAGTTTGATATACGTATACAAATTGCGTTAAGTACTTATCTTAACGTCTATAGAAGTCAGAAGCTAAAAATCAGCGAATTGAATTACATTAAGACCACAAAGCTTTCGTTTGAAATTATGGTTTATTATTTATTTATAAAAAGATAATTTTATACTTGTGTCCCTGAATCTGAAAGGAATTCAAAGATATAAGAATATATCTAATGGGCACATCTTAAGTAAAAATATAGCTGCAGCTGCTCTTAAAAATAGAAAGCTTATATTTGAAAATTTGAGATGTTATTTTATTGATTTGATTTTATGCATGCATGTTTGTATTTTGGCGGGGATACGATTATTTAAAACTTTGGAGAAAATTTTTTGGTCCTTGCAAGGTGAAGATACATGATGAATATACATGGTGAAAATACCAGGTGAACATACAAGATGGACTTTTTTCTTTCACTTACAAGGTGAAAATACAAGGCGGATTTTTTTTCTTTCACATACAAAAAAAAATAGCTATATAGCGATAGCAAACGATTTTGCTAATTACCTACTTAAATAGTCTTAGGTAATGTGCGCGCATCATATAAAATATTTATTTGGTTAAATATGTGTATTAAATATTTTGAAAATATGAGAGAGATATTTTTCTTGGAAAATATAAATCACTTTTTGCTTATAATTTTGTGAAAATCAGCAACAAGTGATATTTGGAAAATTAGTTTTTTAATACTCTGTTGGCAAGACCCAAATTAATTATTTTGAAAAAGAATATTTGAATACTTTTATTATTGTTAATTTTGTATTCATACTATTCAGGACATATTTATTTTAAACAAAATGTACTTTTTTTGCAAATGTAAATAATTTAATATTTTGATAATTTTATACTAAGTAATTTTATAATTAAACATAAAGACATTTTTTTAAATATTGTAAAGACAACAACATTATCTCTCATATTTTGAAAACAATCATCGGTATAAGCTCAGAACTAATGCCTCACTTTTGTTACATGTCAATGGTGCACAACTCACGAAAGCAGCCTAAAAACTCCCAGCATTTGATATCAGTACCACAGTAAAGATGAATGGTTCCAAAGTTTGGTTATAGTCAAATCCAAACAACCCTTAGACCATATAACGTCAGGTCGTCGAGGTGGCCGACAAATTGGTGGGGGGCATATGTCAGGAATGCAAATAACCCCTGACTGTGCCACTGTACGAAACCATCTTGGAAAAGCGACAAACACAATTATGGTTCTGTTAAGATGAGAAAGTTGTTCCGCCTCCCTCCAAAATAGAAAACATTTGGTTGCCGCCTACCACACAGCAGATGGTTATGGCGAGAAAAACTATTGAAAAGTCTAGAGTGGGAGTCGTAATGGTTGAGCGTGGGGATACAGCAAGTAGCGAGAGGGTTTTCCCTTTAAAGTGATTGGACATGGAAAAACTGTGAGATAAGAAAATGTTGTCTATAAAATGTATTTTATCTCTGTTTTTGTTTAGCTTATCTTGTTTAGCTCATTAGCTAGAATGTAAAGTAAATTTTAGGATTATCAGCAACGCCACTGACTTGGTTCCTCCAAGCTCTTCAAAGAGGGGATAATGGATTATTTAGGTCCAACCAACCCATTATAAAAACCCAAACTTTGAGAAGACATGTCGGTAGTTACATTCTAAGTTTTGTTGAATTTAACTAAAACCTGTAAAATTAATTGACAGTAAAGAAACATAAGATTTTTATATTTAAAGAATATTTTGAAGTTTTTTATGTTGGTAAGTTAAAGTTTTATTTTAATATTTTGAGTCTTGTTTGTTTTATAGGTCATAAGAAAAGTCTTGTAACAATTTGCAAATTGCAACAGAGTTTTATTTTGTAACGTTTTTAAAACTGTTTCATATTTATTTTATTCACATCAGAGATCTACTACGGTACCCTCGTTTAAGGGTTAGATTTAAAATAAAATCCTACCTGACAGTATCTCTTATGAAATAAGCAATGTCATAAAATCATACATTCCGGGTGGGGTTGCAACTTTTAAGCCTTTTAGCTCTTTAAAATCTTTATTCTGTAAACCTAAAGATAAAATCCCTTTATCTCAAAAAAGCGGTGTGTGTATGCGCAAGACATACACCCGTTCGATAGCTTTAGGCACTGGTTAAACTTTTACGCATTAAGGATAAAAATGGAAAATAACGCGAGAACCATACAAAATGTCGATTGACACCTACCTTGGTTTTTTCTCGGCGGTACAAATTCCATTCACTGGGCGCCCAGGCTTCTACCAGAGTTCTTGAGTTGATCGAAATCACTGTGAGGAGTTGAGGTAACGGATTGGAATGATTTTAGAATTGATTGGCACTAATTGTAATTGATTGAATTGTAGTTTTGGAAAAACCGAGTAAACACGCCGGTTTCAATATGGAGGCTACGATGATCTCTCTCTCATCGTGCCGGTGGGTTGCGCACTGTCTATCCGCGCACTTTGCGGTGTCACGTGACAACCTGTATGGCTCAGTGCAACGGAATAATTAATATTTAGGAAAATTAACTAATTATTATTTGTCTTGCACGTACATTTTCCCGGCCGCCCTAAAATACTATTTTAGAACCAGGAAAAATAATATGTATTATAACTAGGGAATAACAATTATTATTTCCAAAAAAAATTTAAAAAATTAAAAAATTGCGACAAAATGTTATTCTATTTTTTGCCGCGATAAAACAAAAAAAATATATTTCCCGAAAAGGAATAAAATAAAAAAAAAGAAAAGAATAATTCTATGACGACACTGACATAGAATGAACATTGCTTGAGTGTTCAGTTAAAAGGCAAAGGGCACAATTTAACAATTGGACGTTTAAATAGCCCTTGTTGAGTCCTAATCGTGACAACTCTAACATGTCCATCTGAACCAGGATGCAATTCTACAATCCTGCCTAAAGACCACTGCAAGGGTGGTTTGTTTTCATTTTTTTATGACTACTAAAGTATTTAACTCGACTTTAGTAGGTTTTTCTGTCCACTTGGACCTCTGCTGTAGAGTATGTAGGTACTCCTCTTTCCATCGGGACCAAAAATCAGTGTTCAATCGCTGAACAAGTTGCCACCGAGAAAGAGTGTTTAGTTTTAATTGTGATAAGTCTGGGTCTGGGACAGAGTTTAAAGGTTCCATGGTAAGGAAATGTCCGGGAGTGAGTGGACAAAAATCATTGGGATCGGATGATTGCGCAGAGATTGGGCGACTATTTAGCAATGCCTCGATCTGCACAAGCAAAGTATTTAGTTCTTCGTATGTAAGCTTCTGATTTCCGATCACTCGGTAAAGATGTGTTTTTACTGATTTAACACCAGCCTCTGATAAGCCATTGAAATGAGGACTAGCACTAGGAAAAAAATGCCATTTGATCTGAAGATGTTCAGAGGAAGCTTCGAAGAGCCTTTTAAGCTCAGAGTTTGCTCCTTGAAAATTGGAGCCTCTGTCGCTGTATAAAAAATTACAACGACCCCTTCTAGCTACAAACCTTCTGAATGCGGCTATAAAGCATTCAGAGGTAAGGTCTGACGCAACTTCTGTGTGGATAGCGCGCGTACTTGCGCACACGAAAATGCAGATATAGGCTTTTAATTCTTTGGTACCCCGGTACCAACGACCTGGTGAAATTTTTATAGGACCAGCATAGTCCAAAGTTGCATGAGAAAAGCACTTTAGTTGTGAAATTCTAAAATAAGGTAAGTCACCTTGATAAGGGATGTAAGCCTTTGGTCTAAGGCGATAACATCTTATGCATCGAGATAAAACTGACTGAATGGCTCTGCGGGATGCTAAGATCCAGAATTGTTGTCTTAGTAAGTACTGAACTGTATTTAGCCCTGGATGGCTATTTACCTTATGAATATGTTCAATGAGGAGGTCAGACAACCTGCCTGATCTGGGAAGCAATAGAGGATGTTTTGCATCAAAAGGTATAGAATTCGTATGCCTAAGACGACCACCTACCCTTATCAGTCCGGTAGTGTCCAAAAAGGGTGCAATTTTTCGAAAAGCTTTGGGTAAAAGTTCGTTGTTTTTTAGTTGTTTTAGGAGGTCAGAGAAATGTAATTCTTGGCTTCTTCGAACTAAGAGTGTTAAAGCATACTGAATTTCAAAAATAGAAATAGGACCTGTAAGTGGTTCCTTTTTGTTTTTAAAATTATAAAATATTCGTCGAATCTGACAAATTAATTTTTGAATGTGAAAAAGGGATGAATATTTATTTACAAGGAAGTCTAGAATATGATAATCGATGTTTGTAGTAAGTGTTATTTTTTCAGGCTTTTCTTCATTTAAAATTTGCTGAAAATCGGTTTCTGAGTTTTGGAGTAATGCGGGATTTTTTAAGTCCCATGTAGTACATGGTTGACTAAGCCAGGAAGGCCCTGTAAACCACAAGGGGTGGTTTATAAAATTAGAAGGAGTTGTGCCACGACTGGCGACATCCGCAGGGTTTTCTTGTGATTTTACATGATACCAGTTTACATTAGAGAGTTTTTCTTGTACTTGGCTAACTCTGTTAGCAACAAAAGAGCGCCATCTATGAGGTGAGCTACAAAGCCAAAAGAGGACGACTTGAGAATCTGTATAAGCGTAAGTTTTATCTATTGAAATTAAAGGGGAATAAGTTTTTATAACAAAACTAAGAAGTTCAGTAAGAAGAACAGTACCTAAAAGTTCTAGTCTCGGGAGACTAATAGTTTTTAAGGGACTGACCCTTGATTTGCCCATAATTAAGGAAGTTTTTATGCTTTGATCTGACAGCTCGATACGTAAATAAACGCAAGCTGCGTAGCCTAATTCTGATGCGTCCGAAAAAGCATGCAGTTGACAAGATATTATATCTTTAGAAAAAATGTGCCTAGGAAATTTAATATCTGATAAGCACTTAAGTTCATTTTGAAATTGTGTCCAATGCTGAAGAATAGATTTGTCCACGGGATCGTCCCATCCTATCTTGGAAATCCATAATTTTTGCATAAGACATTTTGCAAAAAATGAAATGGGAGAAAGCATCCCTAAAGGATCAAAAATAGAAGCAATAGCGCTTAGAATATTTCTTTTTGTGCATCGTTTTTCCGATGGCTGACAAGAGAAAAACATATTGTCTGATTTTGGGTCCCACTGGAGTCCAAGAACCTTTATGGATATAGGATTTTCCTTGTCAAAAGAAAAGGGAATTTGGCATTCGTCTGGTGATAGAGAGGATAGTAGTTTTGGGTGATTACTAGCCCATTTTTTAAGCTCAAAACAGCCTGATTTTAGAAGAGCGATTAAATCTCGCTGTAGAGCTAGAGCCGACTCTATAGAGTTTGCGCCTGCGCAGATATCATCAACAAAAATGTCTTCTAGGAGCACTCTAGAAGCTTCTGGGTAGTTTTTTTCTTGGATTTTGGCTAACTCTTGAATAGTTCTGATGGCCAAAAAAGGACTAGATGTGATACCAAACGTGACAGTATTAAGTCTGTATTATTGAATAGGATCGCTTGAAGTGAAACGCCACAGAAGACGTTGATAATCACGATCTTCCGGAGCTAATTTTATTTGTAAAAACATTTGTGTAATATCCGAGAGCATGATTATTTCATGAAATCGGAATTTTAACAGAATTGAGTTGATGTCAGTTTGTAATTTGGGCCCTGGGAGAAGGGTAGAATTAAGGGATATACCCTTTGAACCCGCTGTTGCCGAGCCATTAAAAACTACTCGAACGCGTGAACTTGATTTATCGGGGCGTACAACGCAGTGGTGGGGTAAATAATTTATAAATTGATTTTTTGATTCTGATTCTCGAATTAAACTCATATGATCGTTTTTTAAGTAGTTATTCATAAATTCGGAATACTGTGAATATAGTTCGGGATTTTTTATCAGTCTAGACTCAAGAGATAAAAAACATTTGTAAGCATGTGAGTAGGTATCTCCTAAAATAGGTCTAGAGTGACGAAATGGCAATGAAACTTGAAAACGTCCCGAACTATCTCTCGTGACAGTTTTTTGATAAAATGATTCACATTTTTCCTCATCAGGAGAGAGGAACTTCTTTGTTGGGAGAGACTCAACTTCCCAAAACTTGATCATCGTTTGATCTAGTGAATTATTTTGTAAAGAAGTAAAGTGACATGAATATGAATTTGAATTGTATGTAGGTTGATTTGATATTTCCGTATTTCCCAGGAGCACCCAGCCGAACAAGGTTTCAAGTGCTATTGGCTGCCCCGGTTCTCCAGGAATAATGTTAGGTTGAATTATTTGAGAATAAACATGTGCTCCTAAAAGCATGTCTACAGGTGCGGGAATATTGAAAGTATTATCTCCTAAATTTAAATTAGAGATATGATGCCAATTGTGAGGATTAACTTGAAAAGATGGCAAATTTGCACTTACCTTTGGCAAAACATAGACATCAAGAGAAAGCGTTGGATTATTTCGGCCAACAGGCTTAATTGTGCAATTTGTTATGCCATTGGTGGTTGAAGTAGATTGATTGATGCCTCGTATGGGAACTATGAATTTTTTCCTAGATAATCCTAGGCGATTAAGACAATTTTCAGAAATAAAATTGGCCTCTGACGCATTGTCGAGGACAACGCGTATAGTTTGATAGTATCCACGACTATCTAGGATGTCTACTTTTGTTGTAGAAAGTAAAATAGTACTTTGAGGTTTTTGAGTGGTGAGTGAGGTGCACCCACAATTAATGTAATCAATGTCCTCATTGGGTGTTTCATTTTGTGTTTGATTGGGGTTTTGGGAAGATTGAATTGAATTTTGATTTAAGTTTGGGGTTGGTTGTACATTTGTAAAATACGCGTTTTGTGAATTCGATTGAGTAGTTTGCGAGTTATTACAAATACTCGTATGGTGACGCTGGCCACAGATACGGCAAGAAAATGTAGATTGACATAAATTTAAGGGATGCGATCTTAAACAATTGCTACACGCATTATTTTGCCTAACGTAGGCATTACGCTCCTGTATAGTTTTTGATAAAAATACCTGGCACTGTGAAAGATTGTGAAATTGTTTATTTGTACATAAACGACATTTGTATTTATTTTGAAACAGATTCGAATTAAATTGTAAATTCGAATTATTTAATTGTTGTGGTCTATTTGAATTTGAGTTGAATTGATTTGTATTTGAATTTGAGTTGAATTGATTTGTATTTGAATTTGAGTTGTTTTGAGTTTCTGGAGTGAAACTAAAACTAGATTGATTTGGTTGTTGATTTGAATTAAAGAATTTAGAATGATTTGGTTGGAATTGCGAATTATTGCTAAATGAAGTTATTTTTGAGTTTTGAGGATTTTGAGTTGTATTTGCCACGTAAACTTGTGGTTGATATTGTTTTGAGTAACTGTTGTAATTATTATTTGAATTGAATTGTCGCTTAGGTGGTTTTGGATTTGAATTTTGTAAATTGTCTGATTGCATAGTTGAATACGAAATATTTTGCATGATTTGAACTGATTCTAAGGCCCTACAATGATTTTTGAGGAACTCTGTAAGGTTTTCGTAGGTAGGAAGCTCCATTTTACTATATTCTATCTCAAAAGAAGTTCGTATTGAGGTAGTTAAACGCGAAAGAAGCATGTTGAAAAGTATGAAATCCCAATGTTGAGTTGGAAAACCTAATAACTCTAAAGCAGAGATATTTTCATTAAAACTATCGAGTAAAGTTCTAAGATCCTTGGAAGAGCAATTATTTTTTAAGGGAACCGTACTATTTACGGTGTTCCAGTAGCTTGTTGCCAAAAGTCTTTTGTTTTGGTATCGATCTACTAGTGTTTGAAAAGCAATATTGTAATTATTATCATTAATAGGCAAGTGTTTTATTAAACTGAGTGGTTCACCTCTTAAATATGAAATTAAATGTCTAAATTTCCTTACTGGAGGCATATTAGTGTTGTGCACTAATGAGCAAAACATATCATAAAAAGTGACCCACTTTAATAAAGTGCCATCGTAACAAGGGACATCTAATTTTAATAGATCCTTGTATTCATGACTGTTTGTTTGATTTTGAAGAGATACAAAATTGCCTTGTAAAATATTTTGTTCTGGAAAAAGTTGATTGAAAATACTTTTAGTTTGAAAATAAAAATTGTCTGTATCTTCTCGCACCTTGTCTTGCACTTTATATTCGTTATCGTTCTCCACTAGACTAATAACGTCATTGTGCAGTTTTTTAAACTCATCATAAAATTCTTCCAAGTTCTCATACCTTGTTTTGAAAATAGATTTTACATTTGAATCAGTCTGGGCCTTTATGGCTGCAGTGTATGTCTCGGTAATCCTCGTAACATAAACTGTACGTTTTTGCACTGCCTTATCCAGGCCGGTTTTAGTCATTTTAATTGATTAATTAGTAATAAATATTATCACTGAACACTAAAACGTTTTTCAGAATTTCTTATTATTTTATTTTATTTTGTTTTTACCTTCGTACACTCGCCCGTAGGTAAACAAAAAACAGTTGTTTTTGTCGACCGCGACCTTTAAATTTCAACTGCAGAAATCGATAAAATTTTTAAACATGTGTTTGGAAAGGCGTGTCGCTTCGTCACTGATAAAGCCTGCCCCTTTTGGGTTGGTCCTTAATGGCGTCTTAAAATTTTTAGATTTTTGGTTTAAGAAAAATGAATTTTGATTTTTGTTGTATTTTTTTTTTATTTGGATAGAAGGACCATAAAAATGTATGCGCAAGACATACACCCGTTCGATAGCTTTAGGCACTGGTTAAACTTTTACGCATTAAGGATAAAAATGGAAAATAACGCGAGAACCATACAAAATGTCGATTGACACCTACCTTGGTTTTTTCTCGGCGGTACAAATTCCATTCACTGGGCGCCCAGGCTTCTACCAGAGTTCTTGAGTTGATCGAAATCACTGTGAGGAGTTGAGGTAACGGATTGGAATGATTTTAGAATTGATTGGCACTAATTGTAATTGATTGAATTGTAGTTTTGGAAAAACCGAGTAAACACGCCGGTTTCAATATGGAGGCTACGATGATCTCTCTCTCATCGTGCCGGTGGGTTGCGCACTGTCTATCCGCGCACTTTGCGGTGTCACGTGACAACCTGTATGGCTCAGTGCAACGGAATAATTAATATTTAGGAAAATTAACTAATTATTATTTGTCTTGCACGTACAGTGTGTACAAATTAAAATGTACCGATTGTAACGCAGAATATGTGGGACAATCTGGTACAACTTTTGAAAAACGGATCAAAGAACATCTAAGATCACAAAAATATGATTCAGACAACAAATCATCTTTCGGAACTCATTTAAGAACAGCCAAACACAATTTTAGCATTGATCAAGATTTCAAAGTTCTACATGTCGAAAATAAAGGGAGACGTCTAAACACTCTGGAGAATCTGGAGATAGCCAAATTAGAAATAACAGGAGATATTCGGAGTTTAAATGATAAATCGCCAAGTTATTTTATTGAAGCTGCAAAAGTCATAAATCAGTTCTCTTTTAAATAGCCCCTTCCCTCTCCGGGATGTTGTTGCAGTGTGAATTATCCTTTCTGTGGCTTCTTCCCTCGTTTTTTAAAAATAGAAAGTAATAATAAATTTAATTGTTAAATTGTTTTGGTACTTTTAGATAATGACCTTTTGATTTTTATGTTATTGCTAGTCCTTTTACAAGTACGTGTTTTAATTTGTAAGTTTAGTACTGGTTCTTTTTATGGTTTTTATGTTTTGATTTTCAAATGTTAATTTGTGATGAGCCCCCCAAAAACAAAATCAAGAAAACTTTTTGCTTATAAGATGAGAATCCATCATCAACTGACCATTTATATTTCTCTGCTCGAAAATCAGCTGATTTTTTGTTTTTGTAAGGTTAGATTCACTCAGTGTAAAACATACAAATTTAAATTAAGTTAATGTTCGTTTTATTAAATTGGATGTAATTTAAGTTAAGATGATGTGGCGTTTGCAAGAAGGACTTCTTCGACACTTTGTTTAGTAAGTTTTTTATTGAATTTTGTTATTTTTGAAGTTCCACCAATTTGGTTTTTTTATTTTTATTATAGAGCCCTTATGATTATGGTCGCTAAGACCGAAACGCGTCAAGGGTAAGAAATACAGACTGCATTTTTGCTAAAAATGTAGTTTTATTTCGCCGTTAAGAATTCAGTGTGGAGCAAAGGACCCCAACTCAATATACATCTAGTAAACAAATTTTAAAAAACTAAATGGGTCGTGGGACCAGAAACTAACCTTCGCAGAGCTCTATACTCTCCTCGGCCAAATAGAGGCATTACTCAATTCTCGACCCCTTTGTGAGCAAAGCTCTGACCCAAACGATCTTACATCTCTGACTCCAAGTCATTTCCTCACAACGGAACCCCTTAATTCATGTCCTGATCCTGACCTTTCTACTCGTAAAGTTAATACCCTTAATCGTTGGCAACTTATCCAACGAATTCATGCCGATTTCTGGAAGCGTTGGAATCTCGAGTACTTAAATACTTTACAACATCGTTCTAAGTTGTCGGACCCTTCGGTTGAAATCAAGCTAGATACGCTTGTCTTAATTAAGGATGAAACTAGGCCGCCATTACACTGGTTGCTAGGTAGAATAGTGTCCGTACATCCTTGTCGGGATAATCACATTCGAGTTGCTACTTTTAAAACACAACACGGACTTTTTACTCGTCCCGTGGTCAAGTTGTGCCCACTACCTTTAGATGCGCACTAAACTCCCAAGCAACTCCTTTTTGTTTCGTGTGTCGTTATCTAGAATGTATATATTTTATTTGATTTTTTTTTTCCTTTTAATCTATAAACCTAAAACGGATTTCAATTACCTACCCTTTAAGGTTTTGAATTAACTTATATTTTTTTTATATAGCCATTTGTTTATTCAATTAATCTCAATGTAAAACTTCGTTTTAAGTGGGCGGAAAATGTTCGTGCAACTTTAATTTTAAATTCAAATTTTGCGCCAAATTCCCGTATTCGGAAAACCCACACAATTTCAATTTTGATTGGCACAAGCAAAATGCCAGCGCCATCTACGAAAAATGAATCTGCGCAAAAAGGCGTAACTAAGAAAGGATTCGTCTGTCGTATTCTATCGAGATCACCACGCAGCATGGTGATAAATTCTATTAACCAAAAAATCCAATAACATTCTTAGAAAATCAAACTAAACCATTACACAAACAAGTGATTCTAGTGTGGATCGACTGCAACGACTGGGCCAGCGAGAGGAGCTCCTCTGGACGACGGAAACAACTAACAAGGTGAGTGCCAATCCTCTATATTGTCTTTGTGTGGCTCGGAAAAATTAATATTTTTACATCGTCCTTTTAAGGATTTTTGCACCCAGATATTATAAAACGACCAGCGCGTTTACAGTCCCGCGGCTCTACCAAACCTCAAACCTCAAATCACCAACATTTTCTATGGCGCCCAATGTGGCCAGAAAATGTTGGTGATTGTAGGTTTGAGGTTGGTAGAGCCGCGGGACTGTAAACGCGCTGGTCGTTTTATAAAATCTGGGTGCAAAAATCCTTAAAAGGACGATGTAAAAACATTAATATTTCCGAGCCACACAAAGACAATATAGAGGATTGGCACTCACCTTTTTAGTTGTTTCCGTCGTCCATAGGAGCTCCTCTCGCTGGCCCAGTCGTTGCAGTCGATCCACACTAGAATCACACTTGTTTGTGGAATGTTTTAGTTTGATTTTCAATGAATGTTATTGGATTTTTTGGTTAATAGAATTTATCACCATGCTGCGTGGTGATCTCGATAGAATACGACAGACGAATCATTTGTCATTTTTTAAGACTTATTCACAATCAAAAAACCTCAGTTGACCTTTTATCCGGCGTTTTTTCCGCTTTTGAACTACACAAGGCTCTACTTGTTTTAGTTAAAAGGGTCCAAGAAGAGTGTTTTTCGGATATCATTCAAAAAATTCAAAATACTCAGCTATTACCTAAGCTGTTTCTCAAACTAGCGGCCTTTTTGGACGAATTGGGTTTCCTTAGAGTGGGCGGACGCTTACGGCATTCTCAACTCTCCTTTGAGGCAAAACATCCCTTATTATTGCCGAAATCTCATAGATTAACCCAATTGATCATTATTCAAACTCAACGAAAATTTACATCCTGGAATAAACACAGGCCAATACTTAATTCGTCAAAAGTTTTGGATTATGTCATCACGTCGAGCTATTCAGAGGGTTTTATTGCAATGTATTCCCCGCTTTCGCTTAAAACCAAAACCTTATACTCCGTACATGTCGGATTTACATTCTTTTAGAACGTCACAATTAAAATGTTTTTCACACGTTTGCTTAGACTATGCAGGCCCAATCAAAACCTTTGTAGGTCAGAGACGTCGTGGAGCACAAGTTGGTAAATCATATATCGCAGTCTTTGTCGATACTTCTGTCAAAGCAATCCATATCGAGCTAGTTTCGGATTTAACCACAGAGGCGTGCATTGCTGCTTTACGACGCTTTGTCGCTAGACGTGGCACTTGTGTCCAAATCACAAGTGATAGAGGCTCAAACTTTGTTGGGGCTATTAAGGAGCTCCATAATCTTTCGAAATTAGCTTCTGAGAGCTTAAAAATCAAATGGTGTCTTAATAGTCCGGGAGCCCCCCACCTAAATGGTCTAGCAGAAGCAGGAGTCAAATCTATAAAAACACATTTGTATCGGGTCATCGGTGACCAGATACCAACCTTCGAAGAGCTCTATACTCTCCTCGCCCAAATAGAGGCATTACCCAATTCTCGACCCCTTTGTGAGCAAAGCTCTGACCCAAACGATCTTACGTCTTTGACTCCGGGTCATTTCCTCACAATGGAACCCCTTAATTCGTGTCCTGATCCTGACCTTTCTACTCTTAAAGGTAATACCCTTAAGCGTTGGCAACTTATCCAACGAATTCATGCCGATTTCTAGAAGCGTTGGAAACTCGAGTACTTAAATACTTTACAACAGCGTTCTAAGTGGTCGGACCCTTCGGTTGAAATCAAGCTAGATACGCTTGTATTAATTAAGGATGAAACTAGGCCGCCATTACACTGGTTGCTGGGTAGAATAGTGTCCGTACATCCTGGTTGGGATAATCACATTCGAGTTGCTACTGTTAAAACACAACACGGACTTTTCACTCGTCCCGTGGTCAAGTTGTGCCCACTACCTTTGAATGAATGAACCAGAAAATGTTGGTGATTTGAGGTTTGAGGTTTGGTAGAGCCGCGGGACTGAAACCGTCGATCCACACTAGAATCACTTGTTTGTGTAATGGTTTAGTTTGATTTTCTAAGAATGTTATTGGATTTTTTGGTTAATAGAATATATCACCATGCTGCGTGGTGATCTCGATAGAATACGACAGACGAATTCTTTCTTGGTTACGCCTTTTTGCGCAGATTCATTTTTCGTAGATGGCGCTGGCGTTTTGCTTGTGCCAATCAAAATTGAAATTGTGTGGGTTTTCCGAATACGGGAATTTGGCGCAAAATTTGAATTTAAAATTAAAGTTGCACGAACATTAGCTATAATCAATACTTTTTTATAGCATTCTAAGATTGGATGTTTTCTTAAAAAATATTAAGTTAAAAAATATAGAGGGTGGTTCTTGAATTATCATAAGTGTGTTGTCATTGGTCGTTATTGCAACTGTGTAGGGCTTTGTTTTTAATTATCAATACAATTAATATTTTATTATTTATTTAAAAAAATATAAAATTTCTTAAGCGTGGCAGCAACTAAGTTAAAATTTTAAAATTGACAAATAGTAAATCAAACTTAAAACTGTTTATTATTGTAGGCTAGAAAAATACCAGAGAAAAACTATTTAAAAAAATTCAAAATGCTGGAGAGGCGTTCAGAAATGCAAATCTTTATTTTAAAATCAGACGTTCGTATAATAAGCGAATAAACAAATGTATTCAGGTTAACGGTGGCCATTTTAAACATTTATTGTAGATTTTTTTTGTTTTTCTTTCTAAAAATTTGTTGTTGCATTAAAATATGTATAATTTTTATAATTGGTTTTTATTTTTTTTTGTTATTAATAATTATTTAATAATTAAAATAATATTTTGTTTAAAAACCGGCTTAAGTATACACCGAGGCACAATAAATGCAATGGTAGTGGTCCAAAGAACACCCTGTACATGGTACATCAAATTTTTCAACGGAATCGTCTTGCCAATTTTAAAAAAACCTACACGTTGGCTATTTTTTGCAAAAATAATAATTATTAAAACAGTTATTAAAGATAATCGAATTGAAAAAATAAAGTTTAACACCCTGTATCTCGGTTAGTACGAACTTTTGGACTAAGGTAAGTATGGCTAAATCGTAATATTTTGACCCAGGGAATCTAGAGTTTAAATATATACCATTAGTTCTGGGACACCCTGTATATATATATATATATATATATATATATATATATATATATATATATATATATATATATATTGATGCACGCGCCGTTGTCACCTCAGCGTTAAGGATATGACGACCTGACCTGACCTATTTCTAGTGGTGTTACCACATATATAGGTACATATATAAGATGAGGGGAACTTCCTTTACCAGAATTTCAAAAGAGGGGTAAAGATTTTTTTTAAAATATTTGATAAATACGTGGAATACGTTCGGACCTCAGGCCAATATACAACCTTTGGATATGTGCTATGTTCTGCCACCTCAGGCACTGTTGCCGGTTTTATTGAGGTGATAACGTATGGCGTATATCTACCCTAACCTATAAGCAACGTATTAGCTTTATCTGACTAAATTTATAAATTACATACAAGGTAACAACGTTTTACATTTATTTAGGGATACTTTAGGAAATATTACAACTTTAAAACGTTGCAAAAGTTTGTAAGACAAGATTAATGGTGGCAACGTACTGTCTTTATATAAAAAACTGTAACTTTATACTTTCATTATAGAAAAACGGGCTGTTATTTTTTTTGAAATTCTCATTTTGAGGCTTGTGATCTCAGAAATGTTGCATAGCTTGAAAGTCCTAAATACAATTTTTGTTGGGAAATGGTTTACTACATACATAAACAAATAAAAGGGAAGTGTCAAAAATACAGTTTTTGGAATGCTAATAAATTTAATAGTTTATATTAATTTGTATATTTTTTGGTTTGCAATGATTATGACATGATGGATATGACAGAATTTTGAATATTTTTTAATTTATCCGTGAAAGTAAATTGAATAAAAAAGGAGTTGTAATAGTTAGTTAAGCCGATTAAAACAGAAAAGAACATATGCAGAATATTGTGTTTGCCCACGCCACAGCCCAACGCGCGTATTATAAATCTAGTAATAACCACCAGCAACCAAAAGGCTCAAATGTCACGTGATGTCAGAATTTGTAAATTACATTCTTTATCATTTAATTTCCAAGAAAGTCATAATAAAATTATAATTTTTATTCGCTATATTGCAAATGCATCACCCTGTATATACAGCTTATTATTAATATTTTCCTGCACCTTGTGAGAGGTTAATGTAATGAAAAATTCGCATAGTTTCCTATTCTCCTGCTTTGCAAAATTGCCAAATCTTGACAGCAACTTTCTTCAGTTTATAGTATGTAGTTACAAATTTTTTCAAAACGAATTTCTCTGAGTTCGTTTTAGGTTATTTAAATTTGTACCAAAGTATTAAATTCCTATTTAAGTATACTAATAATTTCCGAGTGAGCTCAGGATTACTTATACGTAATCCTGGTTCAACTCGTATTATTAGTGCACTCCAACAGGAATTTAAAACCAATATAACTCAAAAGCGACCTATAGTTCAAAAGATAATATGAAAAATTTTATGCAACTTTACATTATCCCCTGAAAAATGTCACGGAAACATAAAAATTGACTGTATTTAAATGCAATTTTCTGAAATAAAATAAACGGATCCATGACGGATCTGATACCTTTCTAGCTAGCCTATTAGAACACTTCCCGTTTTCAGTTTCTTTGTACATATCTCAGAAACGAAGGCTTTTATGAAGTTTCAAGGTATTATACAAATTATTAAGATAAAAGTGCTCCATTATATTTCCAAAGCCGCATATTGTTAAGATGCTCCGTTAAAAAGTTCGCATTTAAAAAAAAAATAATTTTCAAAAAACTATCAAGCATTAGTGGATTTGGAACAAAATCTATTCAGCTCGTTACAATGTCAAACACTATTTCACCTAAACATTTCATGAAAATGGGTTCAGCGGTTTAGGAGCTATCGTGTTACGGACAGAGATACACGCAGACAGACGTCACAACGATATTGCTCAGATAGCTTCAAACACACCCAAATAACGCAGTTTCGGCGTTATCTCAATTTTTTTTTCAAAAAAAAAATCTATTCTCAAAACAACTTGCTTTGCTGCGATTTTCAATATTGTTTTGTCGCTTAAAAAGCAAAGCTTAGTAGGAGTAAGTTTTTTCTTCTCTTGAAATAGCTGTATTCCTCCAAAGACATTGAATATAAGTTACGGCCAGGGACGTAGCTGCTATAGTGGTTCTTCTTATTGAAGGAAAAAGCTAAATAGCGCGTGACAAAATATCGCAAATTAAATCAAAGCGATTTTTTTGTTTATGCTAGCCTGACCAGGTTAAAAACACTAAAAACGCGCATTTTTGTCCGATTAATTTAACGTTAATTCTTTTTCCTGGCATTATCAATATTTTAAATTAGTCAAGTGTTTTAAGAATTGGCTATGTTGGCGCAAATTAAGTAAAAAAGTTGCATCCTTATTCTGTCAAATTCGAATAAAACCCTAGTAATATGACATTTGTTTTTTTTTGCTAAATCCGTTTTGGTTCAAACTTACAGAGGTATTTTTAAGTAAAAAACTGGAAATAGTAAAGTATCTTTTTAACATGTTTGTTGAATCATTTTTTTAATTTAAAATTGGCTAAGTAAGTTAGTCAATGGTTTATCATTATTAAAAACCGGATTTTCTTAATAAAAAATATTTAAAATCCGAGGGGTTTTTAAAAGTTTTTAATTTGACACACATATCTATAAAAAGTTCTTTGCCACCACAAAAAGAATTACTTATAAATTGCTGCCCTTCATACCTACACAACGGTAAATGTTGGCTTCAATTTTCTTTTATTTATAACACTTTTTTTGGACATCGTATTTTATAGTCGAAGCAAATTAGGAGTAAAAATGACGACTAGATGAACAAATTTATAAGGATTTGACATTTTGGTTGTGAACTCCTAGTAGGAAACCTAAAGTGCAAAACCGAGGAAAAAATGTCAAAAATAATAACCAAAAAATAGAAAATCAATGTCAGGCTTTGCTTCCTATAAAGCTTGCAATTTACGATATGTGTCCTTAAGGAAACCCCCTCTACCCTAGGATTAACCTCCTCACCAAACTGAACCTCACGACGATTTTCTGCGTTTATCTCACAAACCGTAACTTTTTATATTCTTCATCAAATTTCTTATATATGATTCAAGTTTCAAGATTTATTCCACACATTTTAAATGTAAATATAGAAATTCTTATAATAAATTTTTTAATTCTTTTATTAGTGCTGAAAGCAAAAAATTTAATCCTGTAGTGCTTTTACCTACAAACAAAAGGTAGAATACTAGAAAAAAATTAAGTAACTAAAAATAGCTTATTAAAATTTTAAAAACTTTAAGAACATTGACTAAGTAACTACTGTTTATTACTCAATTTTTAAACTAATAATTAATTAATGTACAGTAGGCCCGTAAAGTCTGGAATCACCCATTATTGCTGATTTAGAGACCTTTGATTGGATGACATGTTTGTTATTAAATAAATGACGTACTTCATGATTACTTTTAACTCTATTTGACCAATCAGGGTGCTAAAAAAACTTATTTCATACAAATGTCTTTTATTAAGTGTTTCGGTATGGAGATACCTTATCAAAGCCAAATGTGAAAAAATATACCGGGTGTCCTATTTAAAGAAACATAAGTTTATGTCATAGCTTTTTCTGGAACATCCCGTATAATTAACCATAGCCTTTTCTAACTCGTATTTTAAATCTTTATTTGATATCCAAGCTTTTTTCTAAAAAGCTTGCAACTTTTTTAAAAAATTCGTGATTCTACACTTTACGGACACACTGTATAAGTAGGCATAATAAAGGGTTTTGAAAAAATAGTAAGATTAAAATCGGAAAATACAAACTCTTTTGATTTTTTGACAAATGATTTAAAACATAGCATCTTTATTGCTTTAGGAAATTCATTATAAATCTTTGCCCCAAGCAAAATAAACATCCATTGTGTATGGGATAGGTTTCAATAAAACATAAAATAATACGGATTTTTTTTTGTGATCTTTAAAAATAGCCGCATAATTGGGACGTCTTTTTCTCTAAAGTACTTAGTATTTAGAAAATTGGATAAAACCTAATTATTTCAGTTTATTTTGCGTATAATATAGAAAGAAATATATGGAGGGGATATCTTTAACACTTTGTGGTTTGTATCCTAGCAAGAATATTACACATGCAACTTATTGATACTTTTTGTAGAATATCTATCAATCTTTGTTTAATGTCATTACAGTCATTCTCAAAAATGAGTCGTTTTTAAGTTAAAGGCCACCAAAAAAAGGAAATTGTGCAAATTCAAAAATGACGACAAAATGATTGATATCATACCTCGAAAACTATTACTCTAACAAAAACACTTTTTAGCATTTTCGTGTAAAATTTAGTTTCAAACTCTTTTACAAACACCAAGGGATTTTAGAAAAACAGAATTTGCGCGCCATTTTTTAAAAAAAACTTCCTTGAATATTATGGACAGTCAACCCTATAATTGTGCCAAGTTTCGGACCTTTTGCACCAAAACCGCATTTTATGTCTCTAATGATTAAACTATTTAACTAATTTTAAGTCTAAAGCCCATAGCACAGGGTTGAATAGCTGTCGCAAATATTTAATGTATTACAAAAGCAATCAATCAACCGTCGAAAACTACCAGAATAATCAAAGAAATGTAAGAAGACTAACAAAATTAGGTCAATTATTTCAAGAAGATAAAAAATACAATAATAATCGTCTACAAAGCCCCTTCTAAAATATCAGACCCGAGACGTTTCCGAGAATTCGATTAAACATTCCAAGGGTAAAAAGCAGGTAATATCTGAAATTACGCCCCCGACCGGTAGATACGTGAACTACACGGCCAAAAAGTAGCTATATATACCATTTTGTGACCTCAGAACAAAATTTTGCACACAGCTTTCTGAGTGTGTCAGGAGTCATCCTTGAAATTTTTATTGAAAAACGTTGACACCTCAAAAAAGTGAGGTGACAACGTTATATATGAGGTGAAAGCGTAGTTTATATACTTGATTTTGAGGTGGCTACGTACCCTTTATCAATATATATATATATATATATATATATATATATATATATATATATATATATATATATATATATATATATATATATATATATATATATATATATATATATATATATATATATATATATATTGATGCAGTCGGCGTTGTCACCTCGGCGTTAAGGATATGACGACCTGACCTCACCTATTTCTAGTGGTGTTAGCCCATATATAGGTACATATATGACATGAGGGGAAGTTCCTTTACCAGAATTTCAAAAGAGGGGCAAATAATTTTTTTTCAAATATTTGATAAATTCATTGATTACGTTCGGACCTCAGACCGATATACAACCTTTGGATATGTGCTATTTCCTGCCACCTCAGGCACTGTTGCCGGTTTTATTAAGGTGATAACGTATGGCGTAAGTCTATATGCAACAATAGCTTTATCTAACTAAATTTAAATATTAAATATAAGGTAACAACGTTTTACTTTTATTTAGGGACACTTTAGGAAATATAACAACTTTAAATGGTTGCACAAGTTTGTAAGAAAAGATTAATGGTGAACTGTCTTTAAATAAAAAACCGAACATTTATACTCTCATTATAGAAAAACTTGCTGTTATATTTTTTGAAAAACACATTTTGAGGTTTTGTGATCTTAGAAAAGTTGCATAGCTTGAAAGTCCTAAATACAATTTTTGTTGAAAAATGGTTTACTTACTGTGAAAAATTCTACACATAGATCCGATAAACATTAAAAGGAAACTGTCAAAAATACACTCTATGGAATGCAAAAAAAATTAATACATTTTCTTAATTTATATATTTTTGGGTTTGCAATGTTTATGACATGATTGATATGACAGAATTTTTTTTTTAAATTATTTATTCGTAACAAAAAAATTATTAAAAAAGAAATTGTGATAATTAGTTAAGCCGTTTAAAACAGGAAAACCATATACATGGATGATGTGTTTGCCCACGCCACAGCCCAACGCGAATATTATTAATCTAATAATAACCACCAGCAATCACAAGGCTCAAATGTTGACGTGATGTCAGAATTTGTAAATGACATTCTTTATCAAAAAAGTTTCACGGGCGAATCCTCAGAGGTAAAGTAGCTTGGGGACGCGTTTCGGCTCCCAGAAGACAGCCTAAGCCCTGGATTTTTTTAAATTTGAATGAATTTCACGAGGTAAAAAGTCTTAACAAAAAAGTTTTACGGGCAAGTCCTCAGAGGTAAAGGTAGCTCGGGGAAGCGTTTCAGCCTCATTCAGCCCGAGCATAAACATGAAATGAAATGATCATGTCGGTATCTGAAAAAGAAATAGGAAATATGGTGTTTACTGAGGAGAGACCAACTGTTAATTTGCAGCTTTGACATTCTTTATTATTTGATTTCCAAGTCATATCAAAATTATAATATCTTTATATTCAATTTAGCACTGTGCCTAAGAGTCATTTGCCGCCGTAATAGCCAAGTTTACAAAAACATTTCCAAACTAGTGGGAATCTTTCATTTAAAAATTTGTATTGGAGAACTTGGCTTTACTTTTATCTCAATTCTTTTAACGGAACATCACTCTCGCGTACTTGGCTTTTTTTACATGAAATGTTTTTGTTATGATTTCACTCCTTTTTTAAAGGATTTGGATAATATTTAAGTTTTAAAGTAGTAAAATGTGAGGAATATTATTCAAAAGTTTTGCAATGCCTTATTAAAAATTTTGAGGTTTTTTTTAATATTTTCCTATGGTTTTATCATAGTTCTTATCAGCCTTCTAAAGCTCAGCTCTCTAGTGTTCCTCGAAATAGGCAATGCTAATTTAACATAACTTTACATTTATAGGGGAGGAAAGTAAATTAAAATTTTAGTGCTTTTAAATTTTTTACTATACTTAGTTTTATCATAGTTCTTATGAGTCTTCCAAAGCTCAGCTCTCTAGCGTTTCTGGAAGAGGAGAATGTTACTTTTACATAACTTTCAATTTAAAGGGGAGGGAAGTTAATTATAATTTTGAGGTTTTTAAGTTTTTTCCTATAGTTTTGTCATATTTCCTATCAGTCTGACATAGCTCAGCTTTCTAGCGCCTCTGGAAGTGGGCAGTGTTACTTTTACATAACTTTACATGTATGCGGGAGAGGAGTGAATTAGAATTTTCGGGTTTTTTGATTTTTTCCAATGGTTTGGTCACAATTTCTATCAGTATGCCAAATTTCAGCTTTATACTGTGTTAAATTTAAATTTTCGTAAATTAAAAACCCCTCGTAGTTGAAACGCGGCCATATGAATTAAAAATCGGCTTTGATATTTGAAAACGTCTCGAAAATCAATCTCAGTCCACTTGCTTTTATCTATCTCTGCTAGAAATACCTAAAATCCCCAAAAAACATTCAAATTGGGCCAACCTGTACAAGTTATGTTTAAATTTGTCATAAAATACATTAGGGACTTATTGGAGTAAGGCAAGGCAGAAAGCGCGAATTTGAGAAGGGTAACGGGGTAATTCCCTCCTCTAAAAAAATAAATGCACAAATATTTTTTCCGTCGACCATTACCCCCCTAAATTTAGGTCAAAATTCGCGCTTGCCAGGCAGTATTTTGACAATTTTACATTAAACGATAACAGCTGATCGACGACTTACTTTTAAATTCAACTTTGGTATGTCAAGTTTGTAGTACCTACCTACTCCAGTGGCGCACCCAGGGATAGTTCTTGGGGGGGGAGGCCTCTGGGGTGGGCCCGAAGCCTCATGATGGCGAACTTTATATTCTTTAATCATTTTATTCAGGATATAAATATGTGGAAAATCTCTAAAAAAATCTTAGGCATGGGGGCGGCGGGCCCCCGAGACCCTCCCCCCTTCTGGGTACGCCCATTCATACTTCTAAGTAAAACGGTAAAACCGGATTCATTTCTTTGAAATATTCAATTTTTTTAAATGGGTACTATTATGATGTAAAGCAAAACATACGTAATTTGACACATGAAAATAATTTTTATCCATATTTAAGTATTTTTACATTCCTAGCCCGCAAAGCAATGGCTAGAGAAAGTATTATTTTTTACAAAAAATTTGAGATAACGCCGAAAGTATATTTGGGTGTATTTTGACCTATCTTAGCAATATCGTCGTGATGTCTGTCTGTGTGTGTGTGTGTAGGTGTATTATTTCTGTCCGTAACGCGATAGCTCCCAAACCGCTGAACCGATTTTCATATAATTTTCAGGTAAAATAGTGTTGGTCAAAATCCATTAACGCTGAGTTTTTTGAAAATTAAAAAATTAAAAAAATTCTAACTTTCTAATGGAGCGCCGTATCAATATGCGGTTTATAGTAGGCTACATTTTGCTTAATAATTTGTGTAATAATCAAAAACTTCATAGGAGCTTTAGTTTCTGAGGTATTTACAAAAAACTGTTTTCAGGGCTGATATATCATGGCTTCACTTAAAGTGTGCTAATAGGCTAGCTAGGAAGGTATCAGATCCGTCATGGATCCATTTATTTTACTTGCGTACACTGAAATGTAAAAGACGATCAATATTTGAAATGTGCTTTTTCTTGTAAATTCTTTTGAAAAAGTTATTTTTTCTATTTTAGCGCTTTTGTACTTCATGCAAGAAATTGGTTGCAAATATGCAGAATTATTGTTAAAAGATCCTTCTGGTTTTTAAAAATTTTATAGGACGTTATATTAAACATTCATATTAAAATGTGTGTTCAGGACCAAAAAAGAGATACAAAAAGTAAAATATTCCCCCGCTATCTCATATTTTCAACATACCTTTTTTTAAATGATTACTACTTGTTTAAAGGATTTGGAGAATATTTAAGTTTTAAAGTAGTAAAATATGCGGGATATTGTTCGAAACTTTTGAAATGCATATTAAAAATGTTGAGGTTTTTTATATATTCCTTCTAAAGCTCAGCTCTCTAGTGTCCCTGGAAGTAGGCAAAGTTAATTTTACATAACTTTGCATTTATAGGGGAGGAAAGTAAATTAAAATTTTGGTGTTTTTAAATTTTTTCCCATAATCTTCCAAAGCTCAGCTCTCTAGCGTTTCTAGAAGTGGACAATGCTAATTTACATAACTTTACATTTATAGAGGAGGGAAGTTAATTAAACTTTGGGGTTTTTTAATTTTCTTTTATAGTTTTATCATAGTTCCTATCAGCCTTCCAATGCTCAGCTCTCGAGCTGTCTAGAAATGGGCAATGTTACTTTTACACACTTTTACATTTATAGGGGAGGGAAGTAAATTAGAATTGGGTGTTTTAATTTTTTTCTATAGTCTTATCATAGTTACTACCGGCCTTCCAAAGCTCAGCTCTCTAGCGTGTCCGGAAGTGGGCAATGTTACTTTTACATTACTTTACATTTATAGGGGAGGAAAGTAAATTATAATTTTGAAGTTTTTAATTTTTTTTTCTATAGTTTCATCATAGTTCCTATCAGTCTGCCATTTCTGGAAGTGGGCAATGTTACTTTTACATAACTTTACATGTGTGGGGGAGAGGAGTAAATTAGAATTTTGGGGTTTTTTTCCAGGGGTTTGGTCATAATTTCTATAAGTCTGCCAAATATCAGCTTTGTAGCATGTCTAGAAGTACAGTAGAATATTGATGATCTATACATGAGTAAGTGAGTGGCAATTTCGACGTTTTTTGAAATTTCGTAACTACTTTACTACTTTATGGAATTCCATGAAACTTGAATGGGTTGTTAACTTCATGAAGATCTACGACTGTGCAAAGTTTGAGATTCGTAGCTCATTCCGAAGTAGAGTTTTAGATAGGTCAAATATCGGCTGAAATGTTTCAAGAAAAGATCGTATACGGCGCGCGAACCTAATAAACGAAACCTATAAAAACAATACAGGTTTTTTTCAAAATAGCCCATAAAGTCTTAGGTACTTACATTTTAGAAAATTAGATAAAACCTAATTATTTCAGTTTATTTTGCATATAATATAGAAATACATATATGTGGGTAGACCTAAAACTTTATGGTTTGTATCTTACCAAGAATATTACCCATGCAACTGATTAAAAATTTTTGTAGAATGTTTATCTATCTTTATTTCATGTCATTTCAATCATTCTCAAAAATGAGTAACTTTTAATTTAAAGGCCACCAAAAAAACAAATTGGACAAATTCCAAAATGAAAAAATGGTTTATATCATACCTCTGAACCTTGTTTTTAGTCTAACAAAAAACACAGTTTAGCATTTTATTATAAAATTTTGTTGGCTATAATTTTTGTTTCAAACTTTGTACAAAAACCAAGTTATTTAAAAAAAAGAGAATTTGTGTGCCATTTTTTTAAAAAAGCGGCGAGAGCAGGCATCGCTCTATAATTGTTTTAAGCTTCGGAACTTTTGCACCAAAACGTCATATTATATGGTTAAACTACTTAACTAATTTCAAGTCTTGCCCATAGGAAAGTGTCTGAATAGCTGTCGCACAAATTTATTATATTACAAAATCACTCAAGTCAAGTTAAATAAAACCGTTAAAAACTACCAGCCAGAATAAGCAAAAAAATGTAAGAAGACTAGCAAAATTAGTCAAGTTATTTCAATAAGATAAAAAATACAATAATAATCCTTTACAAAGCCCCTCTTAAAATATTAGACCCAGACGCTCGTTTCTGAGAATTCTATTAGATATTCCATGGGTAAGAAAAGCAGGTACAAATTACATATAACAAAGAAACCCGTAGCGTCTAAAATCTAATCTGCAATGTTGCCAAATTTCTGAGGCCGCTGCGACGCGGTTTTAATACGCAGAATACGTTTTATACCACCGAGGTGACTCAGTAGACCGTTAAGTTACACTAAAAGCGACGCTAGTGCCACCGGTAGATACGTGAACTACACGGTCAAAAAGTAGCTATATATACCATTTTGTAACCTCAGAACAAAATTTTGCACACAGCTTGCTGAGTGTGTTAGGAATCGTCCCTGAAATTTTTATTGAAAAACGTTGTCACCTCAAAAAAGTGAGGTACTAAAGTTATATATGAGGTGACACCGTAGTTTATATACTTTGTTTTGAGGTGGCTAAGTACCCTTTATCAATATATATACATATATATATATATATATATATATATATATACATATATATATATATATATATATATACATATATATATATATATATATATATATATATATATATATATATATATATATATATATATATATATATATATATATATATATATATATAATATATCCATTTATCAGGAAAAAATACCACGAATTTACTTTTTTAGGTGAAATAAAGCAAATATTTACCTGTAGATAGCCAGGTACTAAACCTAAAAGAAAAGTTTAAATTTTATTTTTTTTTATTTTCAACGGTCATGCCATTTGCAAAAATTTAAATTACAATAGTATGGACTATAACTAACATTATTATGTAGTAATAATTATTGAGCAAATTTTTTCACAAACTTGTTGAATTGTTGTAAAATTACAATAAATAAATCTACATCGATTTTATTTAAAGAATTTGCCATTCTAGTAAGAGGAGAGTTTATCCCATGTGCAGTTTTATGAAATTGCACAAACAATAAAGAATAATTTCTAGTCTGTCTTTGTGGAACTTGAAAAGAGATCATTTCTAATAAGTTAGGACAATCAACATTATTATTTATAATTTTAAACAGTAACCTGGTATCCATCATAAACCTCCGCTTTTCCAACGATTGAATACTCAATAAATTCTGTAGAGATATGTAGTCAATATGATCTTTTGGTATTTTTAGTTACATTAAATATACTATTAATTCCAGATACATTTACCCACTTATTTTATGGAGATTTATGTAAGAAATGCATTTTTGGATAATGTAAAAAAAGCAGAAACTATAAATTGTCTTTATTATTATATATTTATTTATTGCTCGATATTACAACAACCCCTGTAAATATTTTTAACTCCTATAGAGCATCTATATCATTTTAAGCAAAATTGTATTACTTATACAGTTTACGAATTCTAAATTTATCTGGCACAGCCTGTATATTATCTCGGTGTTGATAATTCATGGATAACAAAGTTAGAAATAGTGCCAATTGAAATGGAGATGAAAAGTGACAATCAGGGATAAAAAGTGACAGATCGGGCCTAAAAAAAGTACGAAAAGTAGCGTATAAAGCATTTTTTTCTTGGCGACTTGTAGAGGGTGACACCAGTTTTAAATAAAAGTTTCACTTCAGAAATACTACCGCAAGAATAAAGGGAAATATACCAATATCAACATTTTTATTAGAAAATTTAAAAAAAATTAATTTGGAAAAGTGTAATATTTTGATAATGGAACAGTTTCTTTTTAAATGATTTACATTTTTTCTAGTTAAGCAGTTAAAATATCGAAATGCGGATTTGACTAGTCATAAAATTTGTTTTGGGCGCCAGGCGGCACCGTATTCAAAATTTTTAAAAATATGTTTTTGTCATCAAAATTGGATAATTTTGTCTACAAACCAAAAAAGAAGCTCTAGCTTATACCGTTAAGAAGTTGTCAAAATCACGTGACCACCTGTCAATTTAACAGAAAAGTATCAAATATGTTTTTTGTAAGATTTTTGACGCTGAGTTTAAATATGTAACTGCGGGATCGCTTATCTGTGCATAAATTATTTTTTCCCTTAATGGACCCATTACTTCTATGGAACGAAAACATCGAATTATGTATGCCGCATACTTTTTGTTTTTTTCAGGAAAACTATTAAATTTACGACAAAAAGTGTACTATCCTTTTTTAAAGAAAATTAAATTGTCTTTTAGCTGGGGTACATTTCACCCCGTAGGGGTTCGTTCTACATAAAAAAATACCCTCAAAAATAAAATTGTAAATTACGCTTCGGCCATGTTTAAGCCGCCATATCTACCTCAGTATCAGTTTTATTTAGCTTGACATCCTTTTTCGATCAGTATAGTTTTTAGTAACTTTTATGACTTTGGTGAAAACATAAAAATTCTGTACCCGATGGTAGGTATAGGCCAATTTAGTGGTTTTTTTAGTGTAAATCGAGAACCGCTTAATCTACAGCAAATATTAGACCCACCATGAATACATCTTAACATATTTTTTATTTTTTATGTTTTTTTTGTAAAACCAGTAGTTTTCTTTAAAATTTCAAAAAACTTAAAAAAAAAACAGCGTATTTGAGGAACATACAGAATTTATAGTATAGTGACAAATAAAAAACAAAGTATTGATAGTGTTTTGGAGAGGCCATTATATTAGAAGCTAATCGCAATTTTTTTAAGTAAGATCGATGTCATAATAAAAAAGTTATCTTCATTTCATTCAAACTCCTTTTCGCCATTTTTAAACAAAGATGGCGGGTTGTTTATGCAGGATTTTCGCAGGTATCTCCATTTTTTTTGGGACATGGTCTTATGACGAATCGATTAAAATCGATTTTAGAGCATAGGCCAATAGTCTGAGTGCTTTTTTGACTTTAATATTACAATTTACAGTTATGTGTGTCTTTGTCTTTTGTGTGCAGGTGTGCAGGTGTGAGTGCACTGCGATATTTTTAGCCCATATATTTTTAAGTAGACGATTAATTATTGTTATTTTTTAATGTTCTTGGTATTTTTTAAAAATACTCTGCCAATATATGGGCTTCTAAGCTCACACTAGGTACTATAGTTATAGTGTACGTGCGAGCTAATAAAATTAAAACCTGAAATATATATCTTATTCAACTCCAGACTAAATTACCTTTTGTTTGATATCACACAAGCCATGTTTTGACTTAAACTCAAATTTTTGAAATCTACCCCCACCCTTAAAGAAACAAAAACTAAAATGTATTTTGTTTAACTCCGGACTTAATTACCTTTCGTTTGATATCACACACGCCATATTTTCACGTAAACTCTAATTTTTTAAATCTACCCCCACCCTTTTTGAAGAAAAAAAACTAAAATGTATTTTGTTTAACTCCATACTCAATTACCTTTCGTTTGATATTACACACGCCATATTTTCACACAAACTCTAATTTTTGAAATCTTCCCCCACCTTTTTATTTGGCTTGTCTTCGGTGGATTTTGTTCATTTTTAAATGGGACCATCTCGACTCAATACCCAGCCTAGGTACCAAATTTCATTAAAATCGGCCTAGCGGTTTTTGAGTTATGCGCGTTGGTCGTTACAGACAGACAGACAGACAGACAGACAGACGGCGCTACAAAAAAGTTTCAAAATCATCTGAAACGCAAAGATATATAAAAATTTTTGAAATCGGAGCAACTTTTTTTTTCTCGGAAAAATTCACCATAGCTCACACTACTATAGTATAGTATATGTGTGAGCTAATATTCTAGTTGACTTAATATTCATAGTACAAAAATATTTATTTAATACACTAATAATTTATTAATCATATTCATCATCTGTCTGCAGCTCAGAAAACTTATCTATTATACTGCGAGGAATATATTTTCTAATACTAAACACTTGCTCTATTAAATCTAATTCATATAATTTAATAACTAAAATCTCAATATTGTTATGTACAAAAAAATGATTACAATGTTTAATAGCCAACAAATATTTTTTATTTAAATTTTGCAACTCTTGATCACTTCTAGACCACCCATAAAATTTTGTGTACTCTTTAAAATCTAACCACGACATTGTGTTTTTGCAGTAAAATTCACTTAAAGTAAGTAAACATAACACCCTAATCTTCTTCTTTTTATTGGCATGTCATCTTATAAAAGTTCTTTGATGTAAATTTTAATAATATAATGTCACTTTACAGCATTCCAAATTCAAATAAAGCTTTACTGTTTTTCAAACTTGTAGAGGCTTGGCCCAAATATGTTAAGGTATAGTTTTCACCACTATTCTTCTTGTTGACTGTTTCCACAAAATCACTTGCTATTGCTTTAAGAATGCGTTTATTTGGTCATCACTAAGAGTTAATTTGTTGAAGCATGTTTTTTGTAATATTCATAATGTTCTTTTAAACAAATTATTTCACTATAACAACAACAACAATTTGAAATTTCAAATAAAATTTGCTTTTACTAAAACGAAGCTCTTAAATGACAATGCTTGCTGTGTGGCCAAGATCGGCCTTTAAAGACAACCCGCGTAACCACCACTCTTGCATAATATATGTGGTGTGGACTTAAACTTGTCTTGACTTATCGGTTGAAAAATTTTGAGCCAAAGATCATTCATTGTGGAAGTCAATAATAGCTTTTGCAGCTGCATACAGAGCATAATGAATGAACGCCTGGTGTAATTAGTAACAAGAGAATGCAATCTTTACTTAAACTTGTCTTGACCTGTTTGGTAATGAATTTGGACTCACGGGTTAGTTTCTGTAAAAGTGCAAAAAGATTGATTCTGTTTAAAGATCTTAATAATAGGGACTTATTGGAGTGAGGGCATGCAATGACATTATTGTTATAGTATTTTGACAGATTTATATTGCAGGTTGACAGTTGATCTTCCAAAATTGATATACCAAAGTCAAATTTAAAACCAAGACGGTTATTTATCTATAATTAAAGTCGACAGTATTTATTTCGGTTCGTATAGTAAAACCTTATGTTGAAAGATTAGCTCTCATATTCCAATGCAAAACTGCCAAAATACGGCCGGACACTATTATTGCATGACTTTATGCCAATAAGTCCCTAATAACGCACTGTGATATTTTTAGCGCATATATTTTTAAGTAGATCTTTAAATTATTGTTATTTTTCAAAATATTCTAGTTGACTTATATATATGTACATATGATCAACTATTAATTATCTCAGTTTAATCAATTTAATAGGCACTAAAAATTGCTTCGAATGTTACACTTCTTTGTTTACCTTGTTTCAGATGATGATGAGTCTCTTTAGACTCGAAACATGTCCTAAATAAAACCCGAAACAATAAAGACTTTATTGGAGAAGACATTCAGTTTTTCTTTGTAATTTGCAATCTCCACTTTGAGAAATTGACTATTTTTTCAATTTATTAATTGTACAACATTATTTTTTCTTATTCATATTAAAAGAAAAAATGCCTTTAGCCGGTTGTATTTAAATTAGGTAATGACGAGCCCATGTGACGTGCTTTTTATGAATTAGAACATTAAAAAACTAAAACACCTGGAATTTATTTGGTAGAAAAATTTTGAAGAAGAGCATAAATAATACTAAGGAGCAATATGTTGTTAAATGGCTGGGGTTGTCCGTCAAATTTAATTCATAGATTGTCAAGACTGAAATTGTTGTTGATATTATGAATATGTTTATAAAAAAATTGCAAAAAGATTATATTTTCTTTCACGTGTATCGAGACACTTATCAATGAAGTCAACTGTTACAGTATATAAAACTATAGTTCAACCGCACTTTGATTACTGTGCCAGTGTTTTATACTTCTTAGACAGCAATTGCAAAGGAGCTCTTCAAAAACTGCAAAATCGAGGCATGCGTATAATACTTAAATGCAACAGAAGGACTCCTATAGACACTATGTTAAGCACATTAGATTGGCTAAGTGTGAGCAATCGCCACAAATATTTTTTACTTATTTTTGTATATAAGATTCTTAATAACTTGATGCCTCCATATTTTGATAGATTTTTAAAATTTAATATGGATGTTCATAGGTATCCAACAAGAAGCAGGTACAATTTCTATATTCCTAAAGCAAAAACAAAAAATATTTAAATTCGCTTTTTGTTAAGGGGCTTCAAGAATACAACAGCTTACCATCAGAAATTAAACAATCTCAAAGTCTTGAAATTTTTAAACGTTTTATAAGACAATTTTTAAATGAGCGTTAATCTTAATTTTAGAGTCTTCAAAATTTCGTAATTCGTTGCATAGGAATTTAATTAATTTTTTTTAAAAATGTGTTTGGGTTTAATGTTTTTTCCTTTAAAATTGAAAATCTAAGATTTAACTGTAGATATTTGTTTGACATTTAACCGTAATAAATATGTTTCTTAGTTTCTTAGAGTCGATTGAGGATTTGTATTTGTTTAGCTTTGTTGTATTAGGCATAACTAGCTGCTTGATTTGAGTGAAATTTGGTATCTGGGCGGGGTTTTGTGTCGAGTTTTTACAAGATCTTTACTTAAACTTATCTTGATTTGTTGGGTAGTAAATATAATATACTATATATCTTTGTGTTTCAGATGATTTTGAAACTTTTTTTCTGTCGCGCCGTCTGTCTGTGTTTGTGTGTTTGTATGTCTGCCTGCCTGTCTGTCTGTCTGTCTGTCTGTAACGACCAACGTGCATAACCCAAAAACAGCTTGCTTGATTTTAGTGAAATTTGGTACCTGGGCGGAGTTTTGTGTCGAGTTTAAGTTAAAACATGGCTTGTGTGGTATCAAACGAAATGTAATTGAGTCTGGAGTTGAATAAAATATATTTCAGTTATATTGGCTCACACATATACTATAACTGTAGTAAGTGTGAGCTTAGGTGCCCATATACTAGCAGAGTATTTTTGGATTAAATGGATCACAAATCACAAGCTGTAGCAGTTCTTTGATGTAAATTTTAATAATATAATGTCACTTTGCAGCATTCCAAATTTTGATAAAGCATAATAACACCTTTTGTAATTAGTACCTAAACTTGTCTCGATCTGTTGGGTGGTAAATCCTCTCAGACTATAAGCCTCTGCATACAAAAATAAAACATCTGGTATGAATCACACACAACCCACTCTTTTACAATATATGCGATATTGACTCAAACTTGTCTTGACTTGTCGGTTGACAACTGGCTTAACCCCAACTCTTTCACAATATATGTGGTGTGGACTTAAACTTGTCGGGTGAAAAATTTAGGTTCAAGACCATTCATTGTCGAAGTCAATAATACCTTTTGCAGCTGCATACAAAGCATTATGAATGAACACCTGGTGTAATTAGTAACAAGAGAATGCAATCTTTACTTAGACTTGTCTTGACTTGTTGGGTAATAAATTTAGACATTGTCGATGTCAATAAAACACCCTTTGTTGTTTGCCTCCACATACAAAAGAGAAAGACCCACTCACTCCTGCACACAAAAGACAAAGACACACATAAATTTACATATCAATGTTAAAAGACCACCCACAGTGCTCGCCTCTGTACACAAAAGATAATGCCTTCGCAACTATACGATATCATATCAAAGCCAAAAAGACCGCACACGCTATTCGGTTATGGTAAAAAAGACAAAGGCCACTCACACCTGCAAACCTGCACACTTTAAGGCCATTCATTGTCGATGTCAATAAAACATCCTTTGTTGTTTGTCTCCACATACAAAAGAGAAAAACCCACTCACCCTGCACACAAAAAACAAGGACACACATAAATTTACATATCAATGTTAAAACACCACCCACAGTGCTCGCCTCTGTACACAAAAGATAATGGCCTTCGCAACTATGCGATATATATATCATGGAAAAAACATGGATATTTTTTTACTTTTTTAAATTACTTCAATTAACGGACGCCGCTGAAGAGTTTATAAATAGTTGACCCCCATCGAGTTGTACCTTTTTCAAAAGGAAATTTCATTGTCTACAATAAAGTATATTACTAATTTTTCTCTTAGAAGCGTATTTTTTGATAAAATTTGAGAAAACCTAAATATGTTAGATTTTGGGGGGTCTGGGGGGGTTTTTGAAGAGGTGGTTAGTTTAAGGAGGTGTTTGACCCCTAAGCTCTCTTACCTTTTTGTACATCACTGAGTTTACAAAAAAAATAAAAATAAATAAAAATCGTGCCGTTTAAAGTGTAGCATTTTTATTTCCCTTTAGTACTAACATAAGAAAAATGATCCAAAACTTAGGCTAGTTATTTAATAATAAAAGAATATTTATTTTATTTTTCTGAGGTTATGAACCTTTTGTTTTGTTTTGATTTCAAATTGCAACTCGTCAGCAAATTCCCGTTCGGTCAGCATCAATTGACTTACCAAGGAATTAGCTGCCGGTTGCACATATTTTAACGCCTGCTTGCACTAGACTGTTAATGCCTGTTTGCACCCACCAACCTTTGTGTCCGGTCATATGTTTTCTTGCTAGAATAAATGGAAATCGCTCTTCGATTTTCAATAGAAGAATCCAATATATTATTCCTGCTATTTTTATTCGTATTCCCTTCTATTTAATAGTAAATTTTTCTCACTGACTACTTTTTAGATCACTGTCGGTGAACAGTCCCTCTTGTCTCTCGAAAAAGCTCGTTTTGATTTGACCATACCCGAGACTATTCTGTGGGCATACTTCCAGTGACAGCACTGTCTTTTCATTCTTTCCCTTCAAAATTTTCAATGAAATAAGGTTATAAATTTTGACCGTTCGTTTTTTCATAAATTAATTTATGGCTTAAAAATAGTTTAAAAACTTAAAATATTTACAGCGAATGATTCGCTGCTGTGTGCACTATGTGCAGACATTTCTTTGTGACTCAATTGATAGTTTTGAGTGAGAAATTCATGGATGAATTTCTGGCTGCCCCAAACAAAGGGTGAGTAATATATTTTTCTGTTAATTAATTATCTGCATTTTATGTCAAGCTATTATTTCTTCTATCTATTGGCAAATTTTGTAAAGGCGATGTATCTTTAATTTAGGGTTTTTCGTCCGGCTCTCTCTCTACCCTTCCTCAATCAGAGTGCCCTCGTGGTCGTCGTCACAACCTGCCTCTTATAGATCTCCTCAACAGAGACCTCCTCAACAGTTTGTGTCTTTGACGTTCACTCTCCCTCCGGTACCTGTTCAGCTACAATGACCTGCTCTATGGCTGCCTTATTCTGCAGATACCCTAATATGCCTTGCGGAGCCCTGACCTATCTTATCCTCTTTGGGACACAAAGGCCTTGATGGTGGTAGCAGTTTTCAGGTGGGATTACTCCTTTTATTAGGCGGTTTCGCTCCATAATATTTGATATCCTCATAGTTATTAATATTAAAGTTAATATTTTATGCGCTCGCTATGTGGCCACGTATCGGATAAAGCAAGGTTGACTAAATTTTTATTTATGAACAATTTTCAATTGTAGGAATGTACATAAATTTTTTGTTGATAATACAAAGTTTTGAACTCAGTTAAAGTGTATTTCTTTCAAGGTACTAAATTATAAAAAGGTTGAAGTTATCTTAAAACAACACTTGGTAAATATTAATAAATATATTTCCTTTTTTAATATTTATTAGAAACTTCACTTCAACTTATTACCAAAAAAAGGTGGCGCTGAAATAGCAGAAGAGTTTCCTAATTCACAACCCAATGTCACCAGAAAAATGAGCAGCCGTACGCACTTTGTAAAGTATTATTGGGTTGTCCTGGCAACAGAATAAACAAATAATGCTGCACAATTAAATGGCACCAGAACGTGAGAGCTCGAGAGTTTTCTGCTTTATCTTTTCATACCTTTTCTTAATTTTTGTCTCTACCTGAATACCTTGAAAGAAAGTACAAATACATAAAAAACTATTTCCCCGGCAATAGTCAGCATGAAATCTCAGAAGGTTATTAATTTTTTTAGTAATACACAGGTATTAATATGATAACAATATTTATTCAAAAATATCCACAATTTAAGTTAAAAATAGCTGGCTTGTATTTTATTAGTGCACTATTGGCACACAGTTTGGATTTTAACCTAAACAGCTGTTTTCTACCTTTTTATTCATTATTTGGCCGTTCAGCCAAAGGTGCAACACAAATATACCTAAAGACCTACCAAACAGTTGCACACATTTGGTGCATATTTTTTTTGAGGAGCAATTTTTTTTAGGAAATAACTACCTACCTCTCTTTAGGTGTAACTTGAGTGGTGCGTATGTCCTTTTATTGCTTACCTAACCTTTTGTATTGTTTTAAAGAAAACTCGGGAAAACAATAGTGCTGGATAGGATAATTTTTTATTTTACATACCTGCCCATTTAAGACAATTTTTTTTGAAATTAGTGAATATTGAAATACCTCCTTCTGCTAAATTTATTAGTAGGTACTTACTAAGTTACATACAGGTTCCTACCTACCCGATTATTTATACAGGGGGTCTACTTGTATTGTTCTTTATGAGAAAATCTAGATTGCTGACTATTGTATAAGGTAAGGGTTCTTACACATTTTTTGACAGGGTCCTTACACAAAAAATTTATTGGGGTCTTTGCAAATTTTTTTTTTGCTCAATAATTTTTTTTTTAAATTACCTACAAGTATTCCCTTAAATTTTTGATCATCAGATATACCAAACACTAGTGTGTACCCAAAGTTTTTGTTTTTGCAAATTTAATTTTGTTTATTACCTACTTGCTGTTACAACTTGGGTGATTTTTTTACAGTGTTGCCACTTTAAAAAAAAATCCTTAAATTTTTTTTTTTTAATATATCTAATTTTTTTTTCAAATAACTTAAAGCCCTTGCATATTTGATACCACCTATTAATTTTTTTATTTTTTTTGATAAAAATTTAGTTTTTAAATATTTTATAATTTTGTTTCTGTATCCATAAACTAAAAATGACTTTTGCTGCTATCAATTTTACAGTAAGTCACTTACTTATTGATAAATTAAATTATGAATTGGCAATCCGAGAAGTCAGGAGCACTCGTAATGTAAATGACAAGAGAAAAATTCTTAGTCGCTTGTTGGCTAAGGAACGAGCTTCAAAAACCTCATTGGTAGAACTTTCTCAATATACTTTTGATTTTGATAAAGAAAAAATTGAAATTGAACGAACTTTGAACGATCTTAAATTAAATATTTCTGAATTTGAAGGGTCAGACAATGACTATCTTTTTTACGTTGCAAGTCCAGACTAACTCATGTTCAGTATCGAGTTAGGAGGCTTTCCATACATGAAACTGAATACAAAGATGAAGTCATAACTTTCAAGGACGGAGCTTATGCCAATGCTTTGCAGTATGAGTCTGAATTATTTGATAAAGTAACCCAAGGTCTATCTACCTCTCCTAACCCTACTTCTCAACTTTCTTCAAGTTTGGCACCAGTCATTAATGTTACAGCACCTGCTGCTACATGTTCCTATCGCATTCCACTGTCAGAATGGGGGATTAAATTTAATGGGGATCCAAAGAGATTGTTTTATTTTCTCGAAAGAATTACTGAACTGGCTTTAGCGCGCAAAGTTTCTAAACAAGAATTATTTGAGTCAAGTTGTGAACTTTTTGTCGGAGATGCTTTTTCTTGGTACCGAAGAATTAAAAATTCAGTTACCGATTGGAACTCTTTAGTTGCTCGGTTGAGAAAATATTTCTTGCCACCTTGTCCGGATGATGATATTTGGGATGAAATAAAATATCGGAGACAAAAAAGAATGCATCAATAATTATGTATGTTGCCTGTATGGAAAACCTATTTAGTCGCTTAACTTTAAAACCAGCCGAAGTAACAAAAGTCAAATATCTTAGGAAAAATCTGTTACCTGAGCATATCGCTAAATTAGCTCTTGAGGATATACCCACAGTGGAACATTTAATTAACTTATGCCGCAAACTTGAAGAAACTTCTTACCTAATTCAAAGGAAACCTGATGTGCAGATTTCCTCTATTTTTAGTAATTCTAATTTTCGTTCAACTAACTTTAATACTACTAACCCTAGCTTTCGTCGTCAAAATAAATTTAATTCTAGGTCCAAGCCTAATAATAGATCAAACCACACTTCTTATTTTAGAAATAATACCCAGACGGTTTCTTCTACTCCTACCTCTAGGACATCTAACAGTAACAATGTATCTCCTACCTCTGGAAATGTTCAGTGGGATTCTAACCCTACTTTTAGACAATCTAATGGTTCTAGTCAAAGATCTAAAGCTGTGTGCTATAATTGTAAAGAATCTGGTCACAGTTATAACTCCTGTACTAAAGCTAGGACAACCTTCTGTTTTCGTTGTGGTGAATCTGGTTTTAAGGTGACTAACTGTCCCAATTGTGCAAAAAACTAAATAAAGGTGTATCTTTCTGTGGTCGAGGTTTACACCGCATTTCTAACAAGATCACAAAGCCCATTTATTCTAGAAATAATAAAGAATGGAAAAGCTGGTTATCTTTTATTAAACATTTTTATGTACAGCCCATTCCTGGAAAACAAGAATTACTACCATTCTTTGTAAATAAACCATTAGATAATAGGCGTTATATCTCTGTCAAAATATTTGACTATGATATTTCTGTTCTAATTGATTCTAGAGCAAACTCTTCTGTAGTAGGCGGTGACGGCTTACAACTCCTGAAACAATTTAACTTTAAAATTTCTCCCTGCCTTGGACAAAACATCAGTACTGCTGATGGTTCCTATACTGCAGTTCAAGGGATAGTGGACTTACCTGTTTGCATCATTGATGTTTGTAAAATTATTAAAGCTTTTGTTGTACCTTCTATTACTCATAGTTTTATTTTTGGTATTGACTTTGCTCAGAAGTTTAACATAGTTATGAATTTTTCTAATAATAATTGGTTTATTAAATCAGATAGCATACCTATTCCTACTATTTTTTCTGCCTTTTCTCAAATCAGTCCTCTGTTGTCCTCGACTAGCTACTGTTTTTCTATTGATGACTTATCTCCCTCTGATAAAAAATTAGCGTTATCAGTTATTGAATCTTTTAAGGAAATTGACAGTTCTTATGGTAATGGTAGAACAGATAAGATTAAATTGACATTAGATACTACCGATGCCAAGCCTTTTCGTAACCGACCTTACTTTATGTCTCCGTATATGTAAAAAATTCTTAATGATGAATTAGATTCTATGTTGGTGTTAGCTCCCGCTAAATTTCGCGGTTGTTTATATATTTCTAAAACCACACAATTGTATGAAGGGCAAAGCGCATTTCGCGTATTTGGACATGCGCATCAACAACCAGTGAGATCCTTGTCAATCGCCTAGAGAAAATGGCGTGTTAATTTCGTTCTCCAACTATTTCAAATATCTACACCTGAAAGTGCTCGATTTTTGTGTACTGAAGCATAGAACTAGAAACCTCAACCCTTCAGCTACGTGGTGACATCATTAGAACAGTCAGGGGCCCCTTGGAAGTGGAGAATTTAGCTGCAAAAGTGGTGAGTGCATTAGTCTCTGATTACCGTTGTGTGGCACAAATATTTTACCTATGGACCTTATTAATTATTTCGTAATTCATATCAATATATTTATGTTGGTTCGCGCCTTCATTAATTAAAATATTTACAGTCCATTGCATTTAACGTTTTTCTAACCGTGGACTAACATAAGTGGTCCTTTTCGAGCCGAATTATTTTTAGAATAAATCCATATGACGGAATAATAATTATTTTCACGCCAAGACACTTATTTACCTAATCTGCGGCCAAGCCAAACAAGGCGGCCTTGAATTTTCGCATCGTATTTGAAACGAGAAAGTCGTCGGTGCAGTGCACGTGTCTTTCGCGTGCTCGATTCAGTAAACAAAGCGAAGGAACCAAAAAACAAAACAAACAAAAACATTTCTCATTTATGTGTTAGGGTGTTTCATATCATTTCGATATTTAAAACAATTTTCATCAATTGCGATAAATTAGTGCATATTTTCGACAATTCGTCATTTTTCTATTTTAGAAGCATTAATTTAGCGTTAATTGTATATTTACCGACAATTTCGTCATTTCAAAGGTAAAATCATGTCTGTCAAAAAAGCCGTACAAAAACGCAAGGGTTTTTTATCTGCGATCACCGAGTGTTATGTGTTTTCACAGACCGCGGCAAATGATGAAAAAGCGAGAAACGAGTTTCAAGTGAGGTATTCCGATTTGGATAAAACCTTCGATAAATGCATGCTGGCGCATAATGACATCATTATGTTGATAGACGACTCGGATGATGAGGAGTTTAAAACACAGGATCCGATCCTTTCAGAAGCTCGTAAATATTTTTATGCGTGTAAGGGGGTTTACTCTAAAATATTTCCGGTTGAGGCCCCATCCTTTTCGGGATCATATGTTCGACAAAACGAAACTCCAAAACTCAAAGAGTTAGGTATTCCCATATTTCGAGGTGATAAAAAATTATGGCCAAGCTTTTTCGATCTTTTTAATAACATTATAGATCAAAATCAAAGTCTAAGTAACGTTCGAAAACTATGAGCCTTTAAAATTGATATCAGGGATTAGCTTATCTGATCAAAATTATAAAATTGCTTACGACAAATTAGTCAATAGATATCAAAAAAAGCGAGACCTCGCAAATGATGCTTTAAGCTCAATTATGAACTTCACCTTAAAAAACGAGTCAGCTAAAGAATTGCGTAATTTAATTGACACCTTTTCTGAATCCCTAGAAATTTTAAAATCACTTAGCTTTGACGTTGACAGTTGGGACTTTATTATTTTTTTTTCATTTTATTATAGAAATTGGATATTCCAACGCGTTCAAATTTCGAAATGAGTCACGCCAATACTAATACCGAAATTCCCACTTTTCAGTCACTTTTTCAATTTCTAGAAAAAAGATGTAAAGTTTTGGAATCACTTCCTCAATCAACAGCACCCAAAAAGGTGCCTATCTATCAAAAATCAAATTCTATGCAAAATCAGTCTGGGCAAAAGCCTAATCAAAATTCAAATTCTATGCGAAGTCAGTTTGGGCAAAAGCCTACCTATAAATCATCCAATTCGCCTTTTATAGGACTGGCTGGCACCTCAACTAATTCAAGTACGGGAATAAAATGTTTCCGGTGTAATCAAGGTCACGTGCTTTCGAAATGTCAAACATTTCTTGATCTCTCACCTATCGATCGCCTATCTTTCGTCAAACAGAAAAAATTATGTCTAGCGTATTTTCATCCCTTGCATGATGTAGATACGTGCAAATCAAAATATACATGCTTGCAATAGTAAAAGGCACCACACTATAACTCATATCTTAGAAACTAATCAAGAGTCTGGAAGCCAAGATACTAGTCCTGTCATTCACACACCACCTGTCAATAATCTTCATGTGTCATTAAATGCCTCAGGACCTTCAGGTACCTTTCTTTTATGCACCGCCATAATAGATGTTATGGACGGTTGCGGAAATTTTCAACCTGTAAGGGCACTGCTTGATTCTGGATCACAGACAGGATTCATCAGTGAAAAGTGTATTCAGCGTCTTAATCTTCCTAGGCGAAGTTACACCACTGAAATATTCGGATTAAATCAGATGTCTTCTTTTACTTCCAAAGGGCTCGTTCAATGTCACATTAAGCCACAAGGACAAGTCACTCCTTTACTTAATTTCGAAGCAATTGTTGTTCCACAACTATGTTCCAATATGCCTACATTCTCTTTGAACGATAATCAGTGGAAACACTTGGAAGACCTTAAACTTGCCGACCCATCTTATTTCAAATCTAGACCTGTGGATCTGGTTATTGGTTGCGAGCTATTCGCACAGATATTCAAGGAGGGCAGGGTACTTGGACAGGTAGGGCAGCCTTCAGCCCTTGAAACTATCTTTGGCTGGGTCGTCATGGGAAAGGTTGACGAAGTAGGTAGTCTTACGGAACGAACCAGTTGTTTTTTAACGAGTCATTCACCTCCTTTAGAGGTCATTCTCCCTAGGTTTTGGGAAATCGAACATTTGCCTAAAAAACAAATCTTATCAAAGGAAGAAAAACAGGCAGAATCAATTTTTACTGCTAGTGTAGTACGGCAACCGAGCGGTAGATTCATGGTAGATCTTCCGTTTAAAGATAAAATAAACCCTGACCTAGGAAATACTTATCCGCAAGCTTATCGTAGATTTTTACTTCTAGAAAATAGATTAATCAAAAATCCTGATCTGTACACTGCCTATTCAAGTTTCATGCAAGACTATATCGATTCTAATCATATGAGTTTAGTTTTATCTAGTCAACCAAAGGTCGACGTATCGTGTTTTTTAGCACATCATTGCGTACTAAAGCCGGAAAGCTTAAGTACAAAATTAAGGGTAGTCTGGGATTGTTCGGCAGTCACCCCAAAAAATATTAGTCTCAATGACACATTGTTATCTGGACCGAAACTTCAAAAGGATATTGCTTCTTTACTCCTTACGTTTCATCTTAATCCTATTGCCTACATTGCTGACATCAAACAGATGTTCCGTCAAGTCCTTATCAATCCTTATCACCGTCCTTATCAAAGGATATTGTGGAGGTTTTCTCCACATGACCCACTTTCAGTGTGGGAACTTTCTACTGTCACTTTTGGCATGACATGCTCATCTTTTCTAGCCATGCGTACCTTAAATGAGCTGGCAGAGAGAGAAAAGGAACGTTTTCCTATGGCTAGTACTGTTCTAAAAACGTCAATCTATATCGACGATATCTTGGGAACTAGCCCTTCGCTTTCTGAAGCTCTCTCCCTTCAAACAGAACTCAATGATTTGTTGAAGTCGGGAGGATTTGAACTTAAAAAATGGGCAAGCAATTGTCCTGAGTTATTGGCAACATTGCCAGAGTCCGATCGTCAAATGCCTCTCTCTTTCGACAAGGAGGAACCCCACTTTATCAAAGTTTTAGGACTTCAATGGCATCCAAAAAACGACATTTTTTCTTATCAATGCCGAATGAAGGACAAACCCCCAACCAAACGTTCTATTTTATCTATCATAGGAACAATCTTCGATCCCTTATGTTTTCTTTGTCCCTTGTTGCTACAAGCAAAATTTATTTGCAACAGTTGTGGATATCGAAAATAGGCTGGGACGAAGAACCAGATTCTTCTATCATCGACTCTTGGAACAAACTTCGTTCCGAATTCCCGCTTCTTTCCAATTTTCAATTACCCCGACAAATCAAACTGTCAAAAACCAATACCTGTCAAATCATCGGCTTCTGTGACGCTTCAATTCGAGGCTACGCAGGCGTCGTATATTTTCGTGTAGAAGAGGAAAACAATATATCTGTTTCTCTCATATCTGCAAAATCTAGGGTCGCGCCAATAAAGTCACAAACTTTGGCTTGGCTAGAACTCCTAGGCGCATTTCTCTTAAGCGAATTAATTGACTTCGTTTTATCTAGCTATGAAGGAAAAATAACTTTTACAAATATCGTTACTTTCTGCGATTCGCAAGTCGTATTGCACTGGCTTTCATCCCCTCCTAATCGCTGGCAAAGCTTTGTTGGAAATCGAGTCAGTAGAATCCAAGAAATCATTCCCTCAAACTCGTGGCGCTACATTCCTTCTGCTTTGAATGCAGCCGATATTGCGTCACGAGGGGCCACCCCTTCACAGCTCATGTCACATGACATGTGGTGGAACGCACCGTCGTTTTTGTGGTCTCCCGAAAACGAATGGCCCGATTTTCATAAACCAAAAATGCCGACTGATTTCGGAGATATTAATCTGGAGGAAAAGCCAAAAGTCTGTTGCAATGCGATAATTGATGTCAACCTCTTAGATCAGCTTCTTATCAAATATTCCTCTATATCAAAAATTCAACGTATAATTTGTTATGTCCTTCGAATAGTTAACCTTTTTCAAAACCATTCCTATCAAAAACCTACTAAGCCGCCGGACCAAAAAGTTATTTTTGAGAATATTGTTTTTCCTACCACCGGTGAGATGCAAAGTGCGTTACACCTTCTTATCAAACGCGTGCAAGGTTCTTGTTTTTCTGAGCTTTTTTCCGCGTTATCTAAGGATAAACCAATACCGAAACCTTTGCGAAAACTTTCAACTTTTCTTGATGAGAATAATATTATTAGAGTCGGTGGCAGATTACAAAAATCTGACCTTTTGTCTTATTCTGCAAAACACCCCGTCTTACTTTCGAGTGACCATCGTTTAACTACTCTTCTTATCGAGTCCGCTCATCGACAATATCTTCATCCTGGGTTTAAAACATTACATAATCTGCTTTTACAGCAATTTTGGATATTATCTGCCAGACGGGCAATTCAAAGAACCATATCCAAGTGCTTGCAATGTTTTAGAATCAATCCTAAACCCTATAGACCGCCCATAATGAGTTCACTTCCGGCTAATCGAATCAATCAACTTAAACCTTTTTCGAGTGTAGCTATCGACTTTTGTGGACCTTTCTTTGTGATTCCTCATCGTTACCGTGGTTGTAAAGCTTTCAAATCGTATGTCTGTGTGTTTGTCTGTACGGCCACACATTGCGTGCATTTGGAATTAACCATGGAACTGTCCACCGAAGGGTTCGTAGGTGCATTCCATCGATTCATTTCCAGACGCGGAAGCGTGACGCAATGCTGGTCAGATCAAGGCTGTAATTTTATAGGGTTTCGTAACCAATTACTGGATTACGCAAGAAGTGCTGCAACCAGACTTTCTATTCGTTGGCATCTGGGACCTCCTCTCAGTCCACATTTCAATGACTGGCAGAAGCTGGCGTCAAAAGTTTTAAAACTCGCTTTGTACGAGTTGTCGGCGACCAGAAGTTGTCTATCATGGAGATGTCCACCCTTGCCTGTCGCATAGAAGCCGTACTTAATAGTCGCCCTTTATCTCCTGCCTCTTCAGACCCACACGATCTTCAACCTCTTACCCCTGGGCATTTTTTGACACTTGAACCCCTTAATTCAGAAATTCCGGAGTCAGATTTGTCCGAGGTTCCCCTAAATCGGCTCTCGAGATGGCAACTAATCCAAAAACTACATAATGATTTTTGGAAACGGTATTCTATAGAGTATTTGCATTCACTACAACAGCGACACAAGTGGACTGATTCGTCCCCAAATATCAAATTAAATGATTTGGTTATCATAACAAGTGATCTCATTCAATCGCCTTTGAAATGGCCGGTCGGTCGGGTCATCGAACTGCATCCCGGCGGGGACGGTCAGGTGCGTGTTGCGACGGTTACCGGTGTTTATAAGCGGCCAGTTGTAAAACTGTGCCTCTTGCCAAATTAAAAGTAATTTTAATTTTCTACCTTTTACCGGGTATTACAATAGGTTTTTTTATTTTTAATTTTTTTTGAATTTTTTGTTTGTTTGTTTTGCCTTTTTCGGGATTTCGTTATCTCTAAATAAACTTACGATACTTATCTGTTTTCAGTCATTTATATTTATCGGTCGATTCTTTTTCTTATATATATATCTGTCCGGTTGAGATTCTAAAATTGTGTGTTTTGGAGGGCAGTTATGTTAGCTCCCGCTAAATTTCGCGGTTGTTTATATATTTCTAAAACCACACAATTGTATGAAGGGCAAAGCGCATTTCGCGTATTTGGACATGCGCATCAACAACCAGTGAGATCCTTGTCAATCGCCTAGAGAAAATGGCGTGTTAATTTCGTTCTCCAACTATTTCAAATATCTACACCTAAAAGTGCTCGATTTTTGTGTTCTGAAGCATAGAACTAGAAACTTCAACCCTTCAGCTACGTGGTGACATCATTAGATCCAATCAGGGGCCCCTTGGAAGTGGAGAATTTGGCTGCAAAAGTGGTGAGTGCATTTGTCTCTGATTACCGTTATGTGGCACAAATATTTTACCTATGGACCTTATTAATTATTTCGTAATTCATATCAATATATTTATGTTGGTTCGCGCTTTCATTAATTAAAATATTTACAGTCCATTGCATTTAACGTTTTTCTAACCGTGGACTAACATAAGTGGTCCTTCGAGCCGGATGTGATTGAAGAATCACAGAGTCCTTGGTCATCTCCTGTTATTTTGGTAAAGAAAAATAACAATGAACATCGCTTTTGTTTCGACGGGCGTCATTTGAACGAATGCCTTCAAAAAGATCCATATCCTCCTCAACGCATTGATAGAATTCTTTATAATCTTCGAGGTGCTTCATACATATCTTCAATTGATTTGCGTAAAGCTTTTTCGCAAATTCCTCTGGATGAGGGAAGCAAAGAAAAAACTGCTTTTACTGTTCTAGGACAAGGTCATTTTCAATTTAAAGTGGTTCCCTTTGGCCTTTGTAACTTTGCGCAGACGCAACAAAAATTAGTTGATTCAATCTTTGGTCCGAAGTATGAACCAAATATCTTCTGCTATCTTGACGATATTATAGTAATTTCAAGCACATTTTCCGAGCATATTCGACTCTTACATCTTGTCCGAGATAAATTAATCTTACAGTAAATTTTGAGAAATGTGAATACTTTAAAAGATCTTTGGTATATTGTGGTTTTTTAGTACAAAAAATTCTTTAGCGACCGACCCTTCAAAAGTGGAGGTCATGGTGAATTATCCCCGACCAAATAACACTACCGAAGAAAAAATATTTGTAGCCATGTGAAGTTGGTATAGGCGCTTTATTAAAGATTTCTCTGCCTTAGTTAGTCCTCTTAATGACCTGCTGAAAGGAAGAAAGCACAAGAAACAACCTATTTCTTGGTCTGATGAGGCCAAATCAGCCTTTATAAAAATTAAGGAATTATTAGTTTCTGCACCTATCTTGTCACAGCCTGATTTTAATCAGCCTTTTACAATCCAATGTGATGCCAGTGATCGCGGCCTTGGCGGTGTACTCACCCAAGTTTTGGACGGCGAAGAAAAGGTCATTGCCTATGCATCTCGTGGTTTGTCTAGGACTGAGCGAAACTATAGTGTCACAGAACGCGAAATTTTGAGTGTAATTTTCTCTTTAGAACATTTTCGTTGCTATGTAGAAGGAACTAAATTTACCGTGATAACTGATCAACTCTACTTTGGCTCAATTCACTCAAAAATCCTTCTGGTCGTCTTGCAAGATGGTCCATACGTTTACGACAATTTTCCTTTGATTTGGTCCACAGAAAAGGAGCTCATAATTTTGTACCTGATGCACTCAGTCGTATACCTCATGCTGAAACTAACGATTTGGATGTAGAAAATCCACCTGCTTCTATTTTATCTCTGACATCATCTAATGTCAACAACTTACCTTCTCCCTCTCGAGTTTTTCCTCAAGTAAACTTTAGATAATTGGTACCTTTCGATGCGCGAAAACATCTTAAAATCTCCTGAAAACTATCCACGATGGAAAGTTGAAGATAATATAGTTTATAGGTTCGTTCCTTCACAACTACCTTTGGTCTATAATTTTCGTGAATGGAAAATATTAGTCCCTAAACCCCAAAGGCAAGAGGTGATTTCTTCTTGTCATGACAATCCTACTTCTGGTCACTTTGGTTTTTTTAAGACTATCCATCGTGTCCAAGAATATTATTATTGGCCACAGATGAGGAGAGATGTCCTCAAATATGTCAGAAAATGCCTGATATGTGGTGCAAATAAGATTAGTAAGACTGCTCAAATGGGTCTTATGGGCAGAGAAAAAAATATTAACTTTCCTTTCCAATTAATTTGTGTAGATCTAATAGGTCCATTACCACGCTCGAAAAGAAGTTTCGTTTGGATTTTAGTTATTAGTGACTTCTTCACTAAATATCTTTTAATTTTTCCTCTGAGGTCCGCTAAAGCTCCTAATATTACCAAAATTCTTGAAGATGTTTTTCTTATGTTTGGAGTTCCCCAAATTTTAATTTGCGATAACGGCTCTAATCTGGCAGGTAATGTCTTTAGAAATGTCTGTAAGAAATACCAGGTTAAACTCTGGTATACTGCTGTTTACTCTCCTCAAGTTAATCCTGTTGAAAGAAATAATCAGACTATAGGAAAAACTTTAAGATATTTCGTAAATGAACATACTGATTGGTATGTACACATACCAGCAGTTCGACAAGCCAATAATACGGCTAGACATCAAGTTACTGGTTATCCACCAACCTTTTTAGCTATTGGACATCATGTACCTCTTTGTGGAAATTACTTTGGTAATATTCCTTATGATCCTACTATTGAAATTTCTCCAGGAGATAAAAATACCTATGCTGAATCTTTTGAAGAACTTAAGGAAATATTTATAGAAGTTAAACAAAAACTTCATATCTCTCATGAAAGAAACGCTAAAGCTTATAATTTAAGGAAGCGTGATATTCAATTTAAAGTTTGTGATAGAGTGTGGAGACGTAATAAAGTCTTATCTAATGCTGTAAATAAGTTTTCAGCTAAATTAGCTCCAAGATATAACTTATCTATTGTTCACAAAAAACTTTCTCCTCTGGCTTATCAACTAAAGAATCCAGACCATACCAATGCCGGTGTTTGGCATATAAAAGATTTGAAGGTATGTCACGATTATGATGATGATTTGTCTTCAGCCGATTCGGAAGAATAGTTTTGTTACCTATTATATCTTAACTATTTATCTAGTAATTCTACAAGTATTTATCTTATAGTTCTACCTTAATTACTTATTATCTCTACCTTATATTGTATGGAGTAAAATACCAAAAATATTATTCTATTAAATTGCCGTACTTATCTCTGCTATCAGAGAAATAATTTACCTTACCTTGCCTACTTGCTGTGCTGTAGCAATAGAGCCTACCTTAAGTTTTTAGTTTGAGATTTCTCATACGTGACAGAGTCACTCTTTGTTGCCTATTTACCTTTTTTTACAAAATACCTTAATCTACCTAAAGTAGATTATATTATCTACACATTGATATTGTGTATGAAGTTAGCTTGTGTACAAATTTCCTTTAGTTTAAGTTTCCTCTAGAGGTTTAAGATTCTTAATACCTAGTATTATCTTATTTTCCTATATCTAAGACCCTCTGTTATTGGCAAATCCCTGAGCCTTTAGTCTTAGGATTAGTTATCTTATATATATATATATATATATATATATATATATATATATATATATATATATATATATATATATATATAGTTTTTTTTTATATATTTCCCTATGTATTTGTTTTCACGTTTATCGGTCTGGGAGAACGTTGGGAACCGGATGGTTTGTTCTTTCGCAGAGTGCAGAGTCGATGTACGAGAACTTTAAAAAAAAAATCTGGAATTTTGCAACTTCGACTGCCGGATTTAAATAACATCCTCGAATCTGGCCTACAGGCTGTGCCTGGCATCCTCTGGAACCCTACAGACTCTCAGATGCGAGCACTCTTTTGTACATAGTACTTCGGGGGATTTTCCTAACAGGATATCTCGCTTGCTTATGCGGCATAGGCGTTGCCAGCGGAGTTGATTCTCTTCGCCCGCCTATAACCTTCTGGATCCTATGTGGTATTGGGGCCCACCACATAGCTCTTTCCTATCTTTTACTTTCCTTCTTGTTTTTTTTTGTGTTATATGTTTAGTTTTAGGTTTATAATAGTAGCTTTGCTGTGTTAAGTACTCCTAAGACACATCGTTTACCTAAATTTAAAATTTTAGTGCCTTTACTAACTAGTTGGTTTTATTTGCAGTACCCTAGACCCTACCGACTTTGACTTTTACAAATAGTGACTTTCCCCAATTTTGTCTCCGAAAGGACGTATGATACGCGCAGATATCATACTACTGTGAACAAATGCCAATGGTTTAAATATTTCTCTGGGTAAATTAACCTTATCTATTGTTTAAAGTTTTTTTTAAATAAAAAAAAGTAATTTCATTATTTTTTTTATTTTTGCTCGAAGAGAGGTAGTGTAGCATTTTTATTTCCCTTTAGTACTTACATAAGAAATACTCTGCCAATATATGGGTACCTAAGCTCACACTAGGTACTACAGTTTTAGTGTTCGTGTGAGCTAATATAACTAAAATCTGAAATATATTGAAATCTACCCCCACCCTTTTTTTTTAACTAAAATGTATTTGGTTTAACTTCAGACTCAATTACCTTTCATTTGATATCACACACGACATATTTTCACTTAAACTCTATTTTTTTTAATCTACCACCACCCTTTTTTTTAACTAAAATTTATTTTGTTTAACTCCAGAATTAATTACCTTTCGTTTGATATCACACACGCCATATTTTCACATAAACTCTAATTTTTGAAATCTACCCCCACCCTTTTATTTGGCTTGTGATCGATGGATTTCTTTTATTTTTAAATGCGACCATCCCGACCCGAGACCCAGCCAAGGTACCAAATTTGATTAATATCGGGCAAGCGGTTTTTGAGTTGCGCGTTGGTCGTTACAGACAGACAGACAGACAGACAGACAGACAGACAGACAGACAGACAGACAGACAGACAGACAGACAGACAGACAGACAGACAGACAGACAGACAGACAGACAGACAGACAGACAGACAGACAGACAGACAGACAGACAGACAGACAGACAGACAGACAGACAGACAGACAGACAGACAGACAGACAGACAGACAGACAGACAGACAGACAGACAGACAGACAGACAGACAGACAGACAGACAGACAGACAGACAGACAGACAGACAGACAGACAGACAGACAGACAGACAGACAGACAGACAGACAGACAGACAGACAGACAGACAGACAGACAGACAGACAGACAGACAGACAGACAGACAGACAGACAGACAGACAGACAGACAGACAGACAGACAGACAGACAGACAGACAGACATACAGACATACAGACAGACAGACAGACAGACAGACAGACAGACAGACAGACAGACAGACAGACAGACAGACAGACAGACAGACAGACAGACAGACAGACAGACAGACAGACAGACAGACAGACAGACAGACAGACAGACAGACAGACAGACAGACAGACAGACAGACAGACAGACAGACAGACAGACAGACAGACAGACAGACAGACAGACAGACAGACAGACAGACAGACAGACAGACAGACAGACAGACAGACAGACAGACAGACAGACAGACAGACAGACAGACAGACAGACAGACAGACAGACAGACAGACAGACAGACAGACAGACAGACAGACAGACAGACAGACAGACAGACAGACAGACAGACAGACAGACAGACAGACAGACAGACAGACAGACAGACAGACAGACAGACAGACAGACAGACAGACAGACAGACAGACAGACAGACAGACAGACAGACAGACAGACAGACAGACAGACAGACAGACAGACAGACAGACAGACAGACAGACAGACAGACAGACAGACAGACAGACAGACAGACAGACAGACAGACAGACAGACAGACAGACAGACAGACAGACAGACAGACAGACAGACAGACAGACAGACAGACAGACAGACAGACAGACAGACAGACAGACAGACAGACAGACAGACAGACAGACAGACAGACAGACAGACAGACAGACAGACAGACAGACAGACAGACAGACAGACAGACAGACAGACAGACAGACAGACAGACAGACAGACAGACAGACAGACAGACAGACAGACAGACAGACAGAGAGACAGACAGACAGACAGACAGACAGACAGACAGACAGACAGACAGACAGACAGACAGACAGACAGACAGACAGACAGACAGACAGACAGACAGACAGACAGACAGACAGACAGACAGACAGACAGACAGACAGACAGACAGACAGACAGACAGACAGACAGACAGACAGACAGACAGACAGACAGACAGACAGACAGACAGACAGACAGACAGACAGACAGACAGACAGACAGACAGACAGACAGACAGACAGACAGACAGACAGACAGACAGACAGACAGACAGACAGACAGACAGACAGACAGACAGACAGACAGACAGACAGACAGACAGACAGACAGACAGACAGACAGACAGACAGACAGACAGACAGACAGACAGACAGACAGACAGACAGACAGACAGACAGACAGACAGACAGACAGACAGACAGACAGACAGACAGACAGACAGACAGACGGCGCAACAAAAAAGTTTCAAAATCATCTGAAACGCAAAGATATATAAAATTTTTTGAAATCGGAGCAACTTTTTTTTTCTCGAAAAAATTATGATCACCATAGCTCACACTACTATAGTATAGTAGTAGTGTGAGCTACAATGCTCCAAAACTTAGGATAATTATCTAAAATTAAAAGAATATTTATTTAATTTTTCTGAGGTTATAAACCTTTTGTTTTGTTATGATTTCAAATTGCAACTCGTCAGCAAATTCCCGTTCGGTCAGCATCAATTAACTTACCAAGGAATTAGCTGCCGGTTGCACATATTTTAACGCCTGCTTGCACTAGACTGTTAATGCCTGTTTGCACCCACCAACCTTTGTGTCCGGTCATATGTTTTCTTGCTAGAATAAATGGAAATCGCTCTTCGATTTTCAATAGAAGAATCCAATATATTGTTCCTGCTATTTTTATTCATATTCCCTTCTAGTTAATAGTAAATTTTTCTCACTGACTACTTTTTAGATCACTGTCCCTCTTGTCTCTCGAAAAAGCTCGTTTTGATTTGACCATACCCGAGACTATTCTGTGGGCATACTTCCAGTGACAGCACTGTGTTTTCATTCTTTCCCATCAAAATTTTCAATGGAATAAGGTTATAAATTTTGACCTGTTAATTAGTTATCTGCATTTTATGTCAAGCTATTATATTGCATTTTATGTCAAGCTATTATTTCTTTGGTTGTACCCTGGGGTGTAATGGGCCATATGGGAAAATGAAAGAAATCCCGGGGGGCGGTGCTTTTTATGCCGGTGAATTATGGGCCGATCCTTATGGGCCGGAGCCGTTTGAGCCGGTCCTTATGGGCCGTAGCAGTATGAGCCGCTGCCTTATGGACAAAATATCGAAAATACAAAATATTGAAAATACAAAATATCGAAATATCGAAAATTAAAAATAGAAAATTTCGAAACCTTAACCTAACCTGACCCTCACATAACCTAATTTAATCTAACTCAACCTAAGCTGACCTAACCACATGAAAATAGAAAGTTTCAATAACCTAACCTAACGAAACCTAATGTAATCTAACCGACCCGAACCAAAGCAAACTGAACCAACAATTTTTTCAAAAAAAAGCATTCCTGACTTCTTTCCCGGGATCCTCGAGGATGTAAATCCGAACCGAACCGAACCGAACCGAACCGAACCGAACCGAACCGAACCGAACCGAACCGAACCGAACCGAACCGAACCGAACCGAACCGAACCGAACCGAACCGAACCGAACCGAACCGAACCGAACCGAACCGAACCTTACCGAACCGAACCGAACCGAACCGAACCGAACCGAACCGAACCGAACCGAACCGAACCGAACCGAACCGAACCGAACCGAACCGAACCGAACCGAACCGAACCGAACCGAACCGAACCAAAACGAACCGAACCGAACCGAACCGAACCGAACCGAACCGAACCGAACCGAACCGAACCGAACCGAACCGAACCGAACCGAACCGAACCGAACCGAACCGAACCGAACCGAACCGAACCGAACCGAACCGAACCGAACCGAACCGAACGGAACCGAACCGAACCGAACCGAACCGAACCGAACCGAACCGAACCGAACCGAACCGAACCGAACCGAACCGAACCGAACCGAACCGAACCGAACCGAACCGAACCGAACCGAACCGAACCGAACCGAACCGAACCGAACCGAACCGAACTGAACTGAACCGAACCGAACCGAACCGAACCGAACCGAACCGAACCGAACCGAACCGAACCGAACCGAACCGAACCGATCCGAACCGAACCGAACTCGGTTTCGATCTTTGTTCTGCCACGCGTCAAAATACCCTCCAAAAATGTATAAAAAATAATAATTTTTAAAAAAATAAATTTTTGCTTACTTATTCTTTTAAAGAATATCAATAATATTCTATAGGTTCCATATTTTATTAGTGGGCCGAGAAGTATAAATATTTATTTATTTATTTATTTATTCAACAGAATCTAGAGTAGCCAATTACAGATTCTTTCTTGAATTAAAAAAAAAACATAACTTACACTATACATGATAAATACCAAGCAAATTAAATTTCTTAATTAGTTAGTAACACTTATTATTGACCCTGACCTTTAAGGATTCTAAACTTTGTGTTAAAAAAATTTAAGCCCTTTTTGTTTTAGTGATAATTTATTAAATATTTTTAATAGATGTGGTTGTGACAACATCTTTGTGGATAAAACTCTTTAAAGTCCCTTAATCATACCTATCCAAATGTCATATTGAGGGGTTAGGGGATTTCAGGATAGACATGCTAGAACACAAAATGAAGAAGTTTTATATAGCGAATGGAAAAATCTCAAAACGAAAAAAATTCACTTAGTGTACAAGTGGATTATCTCCGAAGTCAACTGGAAGGTATGCAAAGAAAATTTGCAGATTTAGAGACAAAAGTCACTAAAAAAGAAGAGTCTGACATGGACTACATTACTGATGAGGACGATATGGCAAGAGAAACTGAGTGGATCAGACAAAAAGGAAAAGGTTGAAAAAACCGTCGAATGGATACTTCACTCTCACCACCACAACAAAGCTCGGGCACTGGAGAGGCCTCCAATAAAACACAAAATGAAGAACCCCCTACTAAGTTTAAAAAAGCTCCATTACCTCGACCGATTATGGTAAATGGCGTAAATAATTTTAATGATATTTATGAAAAGGTAAATATCATACAAGGAGTTAAAATAAAAGTTTTAAATAACGAAAATATTAAAATAAATGTACAAGACGCAGACAGCTATCGGCTGGTTACTAAAAATCTTAATGAAATAAAGCATCCATGGCACTCATACGAAAACAAACAAATAAGGCCAATTAGAGTAATAGCGAATAGGCTACACTTCTCATGTGACCCACAAAAAATTGTAGCTGATTTACAAAAAAAAGGTTTTAATGCACTGGAGGCCAGCAACAAACTTAAATGGAGAACAAGACAACCTCTTAACATGTTTATGCTCACATTTAGCCACGATGACGATATCAACAAAATTTTTGAAATTTCCAGTATCCTTGGGATTGAAGTGGAAATAAAAGCACTAAAAACCTCAAAGTTACACGCAAAAATATTGCGCTAAAGAACCTCGTTGCGTAAAATGCACGGGGAAACATCTTACTGCAGAATGCCCCAAACCAAAAGAATCTGAGCCAAAATACATCCACTGTGGAGGCAAGCATCCTGCTAACTACAGAGGATGCCTTGTCGCTAGGGAAATACAAAAATTGAAAAATAAACCTGAGAAACCGAATCTCATACCAAACGTGAGTTCAAATAGACAAAACCAACAGACAAGAAACACAGTCACACAAAAATCTGTGACAAGGACATACAGACAAGTAGCAGCAACAGCTACTATACCTGATATTAATATCAGTAGTCAAAATACTATGGAACAAACACTACAATTAATTTTGGAGAAATTGAACAAACTTGATGAGCGATTAACTAAACTAGAAAGTAGCAATAACGGAGCTACCAATATGCCTCAAAATGGTCAGTAATCTTAGAATCCTAGCTTGGAATGCCAATGGTCTCTTGCAACATCAGCAAGTTATTCTAGACATAGAAAAAATTGACGTCTGTCTTGTGTCAGAAACGCATTTCACTAACCAGTCTCACATTAAATTTAAAGGTTATAAAGTGTATCATACAACTCACCCTAGCAATACTTCACATGGGGAAAGTGCTGTAATAATTAAAGAAAATATATCACACTATGAGGAGATGGGATATAAAACCATAGAGATTCAAGCTACATTAGAAAGTGTAAAAACCAAAACATATACATTAGTCATAAGTGCTGTCTATATAACACCAAGGCACTTACTAAAGAAAAATCAATATCTTTTCTCAGAAAATTAGGAAACCGTTTTATAATTGGAGGTGACTTTAATGCAAAAAATACCTACTGGGGATCTAGACTGACGAATTCTAAAGGAAAATAACTTTTGCAAGCTATTAGTGAATATCAATGTGAGCCGATATCAACTGGAAAGCCCACATACTATCCAACAGATTCAGAAAAAATTCCAGATCTAATTGATTTTTTATAGTAAAAAATATATCTTTAAGTTTTGTAGATATAGAAGCAAGTTTTGATTTACACTCAGATCATTCACCTATTATTCTAACTCTTAGTAAAAACATAATAAAGAAAGAAGCAAATATCTCACTAGTTAATAAACTGACTGACTGACTACCATTGCAAACGCCAGAACAAATCGATAAAGAAGTTGAATATTTTTTTACAAATATTCAATAAGCAGCTTGGGAAAACAGTCCAAAATCAAAGAGAATTTTTAAGGGAACAAACTATCCAGAGGAAATTAGAGACCTTATATTGGAAAAAAGAAAACTAAGAAGAAAGTGGCAGCAAAGCCGTGATCCTCGGGACAAAACAAATCTCAACAACATGACGCAGCGCATTAGGCGAGAAATTCTAGTAATAAAAAATGAATCTAGTAACCATTTTCTTAATGAACTTACAGATGATAAAAATAGCGACTATTTCCTTTGCAAAGCAACCAAAGATTTTAAAAGACCAATTATCCAAATTCCACATACACGAAAATCTAACAACCAGTGGGCAAGGAGTAACGAAGAAAAAGCAGATATTTTTGCAAGTCATTTAGAAAAAACATTTCAGCCTCACAAAGCACCAGATGAACACTTTCATTTAAATGAACCCCATCAAATCGAGGACCATATTATGCTTACATCACCAAAAGAAATATTAACAGAAATCAAAAATATTAATTCGAAAAAAGCCCCAGGGTATGATCTTATTAACGGGGTAGTCATAAAACAACTCCCCAGAAAAGCTATCGTAAAACTATGCAACCTAATTAATGCGTCTTTTAGGCTTAGGTATGTACCTAAACTGTGAAAAGTTGCAGAAGTTATCATGATTCCAAAACCGGGAAAACCACTCCATGACGTGTCATCTTACAGGCCAATATCTTTGCTGCCAATTATATCCAAGCTCTATGAAAAATTATTGCTGAAAAGAATAAAACCCATCATAGAAAGACAAGAAATTATTCCATCTCATCAATTTGGTTTTTGAGACAAGCATTCCACGATAGATCAAGTACACAGAATTACTAATATAATAGAAAAAGCACTAGAAGAGGGAAAAGTTTGTTCTGCAGTTTTTCTAGATGTAGCCCAAGCATTTGACAAAGTGTGGCATGAAGGCCTTAATTTTAAACTAAAACGGTTTCTGCCAAAACAATATTCGGATATTTTGGAATCATACATATCTGATAGACATTTTAGAGTAAAACAGGAAGACTCATACTCAAATTTAAGAGAAATTCAAGCAGGTGTGCCCCAGGGTAGCGTACTAGGCCCTTATCTATACTTATTATTCACTTGCGATATCCCAAAGCCAGAAAATTGTCACTTAGCAACATTTGCCGATGATACTGGTTTATTGACGAAAGAAAAATCTATTGAAAATTGCGTAGAAAATCTTCAGGATGCAGTCACCCAAGTTTACAGTTGGACCACAAAGTGGCGAATAAAATTAAATGGAACCAAATCAATTCATGTTGATTTTACAAACAAAAATATAAATCATATACAAATAACAATTAACAACATTCCAGTACCAAATTCGAACCAGGCAAAATATCATGACACTTGATGCCAAATTGCGCTGGAAAGCACATGTTAAGAAAAAGAAAGAAGAACTTGAGATAAGGTATAGAAAAATGAACTGGCTAATTGGAAGGGAGTTCAATTTAACAATTCATAATAAGTTACTGCTTTATAGACAAATACTGGAACCAGTATGGACATATGGTATTCAACTATGGGATTGTGCTAAAGAGAGTAACATTCTAGTTGTACAGAGATTTTAAAATAAAGTATTAAGAAACATTGTGAATGCACCTTGGTACGTTCGAAATAGTGACCTTCATCGAGATGTAAAAATCGAAACTGTAGCAGAGACTATAAAAAAATACGCAAAAAGCCATGAAGATAGACTCCATCGGCATGTGAATGTGGAAGCAATTCAGCTTCTAGACAATACTATGCTAGTTCGAAGACTAAAAAGAGTGAAGCGGTTTGAGCTAGTAAACTAAGTGAATTACAAATAAAACAAAATAATGCTATAAACACAATTGTGAGTTACAGAATAAACAAAGCGGGGAGAAATGTTGAGTGAACCCTAAGTTTAAATCTGACTTTTCTAGTAAATTAAGTTAAAACAAAATTGCTAATTAGTCTTACTGACAAGATTGTAATACAAAAAACACAGTGTGTTTGACAAATACAAAATAAAAAATAAAAAATAAAAAAATATTGAGGGGTCGATGGGGTCGATTTTTCGCTAGAGACCAAAAATGTGTCCATAGCCAAAGAATGTGTTATGTTTTAATTTTCGTCTTGAGTTGAACCGATTTATTCGGTAAAGCAGATAATTTTGCTAACCAATTTCATAGATATTTTATATACTTTAAACAGATACAAATATGTCTCTTAAACAAAACTTGGCTTTACCAGTATTTTATAACCAAAAATTTCGTTATTTCAAAAAATTTGATTTAGTTTGACTTTAATATACATAGAGGTTTATACCGATCGATATTATCGAGGCGAGAAAAATGTGCGCCTTTGCCAAATTTTTGTCTTTAACGGGTTAAATTCCTTGCTTGAGGATAGTCACTCACCATCACCACACAGAAGGCCATCAGTGCGTTTTTGCATGCCTATAGAGAACACAGGCTAGGCGGCCGTAGCGCAGTAATATATCTTTTTTAAATATCACATGTTTACATAAACTTAAAAATACACTAGCAGTTGATGGCGTCATTACACCCGTTTTTGACATAACAATATTTTTAAAGGTTGCCGTAATTGCCGCAGAGAGAGCATTGATTGATATTTTTTGCCACTATGAGTTGATTAAATAAGTCCGATTTTTGAGAAGTCCTGCTTTGGGGCAGAGTTGCGGGAGTTTTTAGTGGAGTTACGAAAAAGTTCGGGTAAATCTCTTAAAAGCGGAGAAAAGTGATTTCTATCTTAAATATGTCAAAGTTTGTCCAAAACATTTTTTAAGAGGATGCAGATTTACCTAAAAATTTAGGCAATAATGTATTTAATGCTTAATTTGTTTACATGAATAACTTTACTTCATTTTCTAACTTCACCCTTACATACATATCTAACATGTAATAGCCAAGTTTAAAAAAAAAATCCAAACTAAAACCTTTCATTTTGAAATTTGTATCAAAAAATGTGGCTTTACTTATATCTCGATTCTTTTTACGGAATACTATTTTCGCGTACTTTGCTTTTTTTACATAAACTCTTTTTGATATGAATTCACTCCTTTTTTAAAGGATATGTATAATATTTAAGTTTTAGTGTAGTAAAATATGCGAAATATTGTTCAAAATTTTTGCAATGCTTTATTAGAAATTTTGAGGTTTTTTAATTTTTTTCTATTGTTTTATCATCTTTCCTATCAGCCTTTTAAAACTTAGCTCTCTAGCGTTACTAGAAGTAAGCAATGTTACTTTTACATAACTACATTTATAGGGGATGGAAATAAATTAAACTTTTGGTGTTTTTAAATTTTTTCATAGTCCGTCAGTAGTCAGTCAAGTTCAGTTCTCTAGCGTTTTTGGAAGTGGCCAATGTTACCTTTACATAACTTTACATTTATAGAGAAGAAAAGTTAATTAAAATTTTGGGTATTTTTAATTTTTTCAAAAGTTTTATTATTGTTCCTATCGGCCTTCAAAAGCTCAGATTTCTAGCACGGATCACCTAATCGTGTCTCTAGAATTTCTGGAAGTGGGCAATGTTACTTTTATATAAATTTACATTTATAGGGGTCGCAGTAGTAGTGGTTCGGTTCGGTTCGGTTCGGTTCAGTTTGGTTAGGTTTGGTTAGGTTTGGTTAGGTTTGGTTAGGTTTGGTTAGGTTTGGTTAGGTTTGGTTAGGTTTGGTTAGGTTTGGTTAGGTTTGGTTAGGTTTGGTTAGGTTTGGTTAGGTTTGGTTAGGTTTGGTTAGGTTTGGTTAGGTTTGGTTAGGTTTGGTTAGGTTTGGTTAGGTTTGGTTAGGTTTGGTTAGGTTTGGTTAGGTTTGGTTAGGTTTGGTTAGGTTTGGTTAGGTTTGGTTAGGTTTGGTTAGGTTTGGTTAGGTTTGGTTAGGTTTGGTTAGGTTTGGTTAGGTTTGGTTAGGTTTGGTTAGGTTTGGTTAGGTTTGGTTAGGTTTGGTTAGGTTTGGTTAGGTTTGGTTAGGTTTGGTTAGGTTTGGTTAGGTTTGGTTAGGTTTGGTTAGGTTTGGTTAGGTTTGGTTAGGTTTGGTTAGGTTTGGTTAGGTTTGGTTAGGTTTGGTTAGGTTTGGTTAGGTTTGGTTAGGTTTGGTTAGGTTTGGTTAGGTTTGGTTAGGTTTGGTTAGGTTTGGTTAGGTTTGGTTAGGTTTGGTTAGGTTTGGTTAGGTTTGGTTAGGTTTGGTTAGGTTTGGTTAGGTTTGGTTAGGTTTGGTTAGGTTTGGTTAGGTTTGGTTAGGTTTGGTTAGGTTTGGTTAGGTTTGGTTAGGTTTGGTTAGGTTTGGTTAGGTTTGGTTAGGTTTGGTTAGGTTTGGTTAGGTTTGGTTAGGTTTGGTTAGGTTTGGTTAGGTTTGGTTAGGTTTGGTTAGGTTTGGTTAGGTTTGGTTAGGTTTGGTTAGGTTTGGTTAGGTTTGGTTAGGTTTGGTTAGGTTTGGTTAGGTTTGGTTAGGTTTGGTTAGGTTTGGTTAGGTTTGGTTAGGTTTGGTTAGGTTTGGTTAGGTTTGGTTAGGTTTGGTTAGGTTTGGTTAGGTTTGGTTAGGTTTGGTTAGGTTTGGTTAGGTTTGGTTAGGTTTGGTTAGGTTTGGTTAGGTTTGGTTAGGTTTGGTTAGGTTTGGTTAGGTTTGGTTAGGTTTGGTTAGGTTTGGTTAGGTTTGGTTAGGTTTGGTTAGGTTTGGTTAGGTTTGGTTAGGTTTGGTTAGGTTTGGTTAGGTTTGGTTAGGTTTGGTTAGGTTTGGTTAGGTTTGGTTAGGTTTGGTTAGGTTTGGTTAGGTTTGGTTAGGTTTGGTTAGGTTTGGTTAGGTTTGGTTAGGTTTGGTTAGGTTTGGTTAGGTTTGGTTAGGTTTGGTTAGGTTTGGTTAGGTTTGGTTAGGTTTGGTTAGGTTTGGTTAGGTTTGGTTAGGTTTGGTTAGGTTTGGTTAGGTTTGGTTAGGTTTGGTTAGGTTTGGTTAGGTTTGGTTAGGTTTGGTTAGGTTTGGTTAGGTTTGGTTAGGTTTGGTTAGGTTTGGTTAGGTTTGGTTAGGTTTGGTTAGGTTTGGTTAGGTTTGGTTAGGTTTGGTTAGGTTTGGTTAGGTTTGGTTAGGTTTGGTTAGGTTTGGTTAGGTTTGGTTAGGTTTGGTTAGGTTTGGTTAGGTTTGGTTAGGTTTGGTTAGGTTTGGTTAGGTTTGGTTAGGTTTGGTTAGGTTTGGTTAGGTTTGGTTAGGTTTGGTTAGGTTTGGTTAGGTTTGGTTAGGTTTGGTTAGGTTTGGTTAGGTTTGGTTAGGTTTGGTTAGGTTTGGTTAGGTTTGGTTAGGTTTGGTTAGGTTTGGTTAGGTTTGGTTAGGTTTGGTTAGGTTTGGTTAGGTTTGGTTAGGTTTGGTTAGGTTTGGTTAGGTTTGGTTAGGTTTGGTTAGGTTTGGTTAGGTTTGGTTAGGTTTGGTTAGGTTTGGTTAGGTTTGGTTAGGTTTGGTTAGGTTTGGTTAGGTTTGGTTAGGTTTGGTTAGGTTTGGTTAGGTTTGGTTAGGTTTGGTTAGGTTTGGTTAGGTTTGGTTAGGTTTGGTTAGGTTTGGTTAGGTTTGGTTAGGTTTGGTTAGGTTTGGTTAGGTTTGGTTAGGTTTGGTTAGGTTTGGTTAGGTTTGGTTAGGTTTGGTTAGGTTTGGTTAGGTTTGGTTAGGTTTGGTTAGGTTTGGTTAGGTTTGGTTAGGTTTGGTTAGGTTTGGTTAGGTTTGGTTAGGTTTGGTTAGGTTTGGTTAGGTTTGGTTAGGTTTGGTTAGGTTTGGTTAGGTTTGGTTAGGTTTGGTTAGGTTTGGTTAGGTTTGGTTAGGTTTGGTTAGGTTTGGTTAGGTTTGGTTAGGTTTGGTTAGGTTTGGTTAGGTTTGGTTAGGTTTGGTTAGGTTTGGTTAGGTTTGGTTAGGTTTGGTTAGGTTTGGTTAGGTTTGGTTAGGTTTGGTTAGGTTTGGTTAGGTTTGGTTAGGTTTGGTTAGGTTTGGTTAGGTTTGGTTAGGTTTGGTTAGGTTTGGTTAGGTTTGGTTAGGTTTGGTTAGGTTTGGTTAGGTTTGGTTAGGTTTGGTTAGGTTTGGTTAGGTTTGGTTAGGTTTGGTTAGGTTTGGTTAGGTTTGGTTAGGTTTGGTTAGGTTTGGTTAGGTTTGGTTAGGTTTGGTTAGGTTTGGTTAGGTTTGGTTAGGTTTGTTAGGTTTGGTTAGGTTTGGTTAGGTTTGGTTAGGTTTGGTTAGGTTTGGTTAGGTTTGGTTAGGTTTGGTTAGGTTTGGTTAGGTTTGGTTAGGTTTGGTTAGTTTGGTTAGGTTTGGTTAGGTTTGGTTAGGTTTGGTTAGGTTTGGTTAGGTTTGGTTAGGTTTGGTTAGGTTTGGTTAGGTTTGGTTAGGTTTGGTTAGGTTTGGTTAGGTTTGGTTAGGTTTGGTTAGGTTTGGTTAGGTTTGGTTAGGTTTGGTTAGGTTTGGTTAGGTTTGGTTAGGTTTGGTTAGGTTTGGTTAGGTTTGGTTAGGTTTGGTTAGGTTTGGTTAGGTTTGGTTAGGTTTGGTTAGGTTTGGTTAGGTTTGGTTAGGTTTGGTTAGGTTTGGTTAGGTTTGGTTAGGTTTGGTTAGGTTTGGTTAGGTTTGGTTAGGTTTGGTTAGGTTTGGTTAGGTTTGGTTAGGTTTGGTTAGGTTTGGTTAGGTTTGGTTAGGTTTGGTTAGGTTTGGTTAGGTTTGGTTAGGTTTGGTTAGGTTTGGTTAGGTTTGGTTAGGTTTGGTTAGGTTTGGTTAGGTTTGGTTAGGTTTGGTTAGGTTTGGTTAGGTTTGGTTAGGTTTGGTTAGGTTTGGTTAGGTTTGGTTAGGTTTGGTTAGGTTTGGTTAGGTTTGGTTAGGTTTGGTTAGGTTTGGTTAGGTTTGGTTAGGTTTGGTTAGGTTTGGTTAGGTTTGGTTAGGTTTGGTTAGGTTTGGTTAGGTTTGGTTAGGTTTGGTTAGGTTTGGTTAGGTTTGGTTAGGTTTGGTTAGGTTTGGTTAGGTTTGGTTAGGTTTGGTTAGGTTTGGTTAGGTTTGGTTAGGTTTGGTTAGGTTTGGTTAGGTTTGGTTAGGTTTGGTTAGGTTTGGTTAGGTTTGGTTAGGTTTGGTTAGGTTTGGTTAGGTTTGGTTAGGTTTGGTTAGGTTTGGTTAGGTTTGGTTAGGTTTGGTTAGGTTTGGTTAGGTTTGGTTAGGTTTGGTTAGGTTTGGTTAGGTTTGGTTAGGTTTGGTTAGGTTTGGTTAGGTTTGGTTAGGTTTGGTTAGGTTTGGTTAGGTTTGGTTAGGTTTGGTTAGGTTTGGTTAGGTTTGGTTAGGTTTGGTTAGGTTTGGTTAGGTTTGGTTAGGTTTGGTTAGGTTTGGTTAGGTTTGGTTAGGTTTGGTTAGGTTTGGTTAGGTTTGGTTAGGTTTGGTTAGGTTTGGTTAGGTTTGGTTAGGTTTGGTTAGGTTTGGTTAGGTTTGGTTAGGTTTGGTTAGGTTTGGTTAGGTTTGGTTAGGTTTGGTTAGGTTTGGTTAGGTTTGGTTAGGTTTGGTTAGGTTTGGTTAGGTTTGGTTAGGTTTGGTTAGGTTTGGTTAGGTTTGGTTAGGTTTGGTTAGGTTTGGTTAGGTTTGGTTAGGTTTGGTTAGGTTTGGTTAGGTTTGGTTAGGTTTGGTTAGGTTTGGTTAGGTTTGGTTAGGTTTGGTTAGGTTTGGTTAGGTTTGGTTAGGTTTGGTTAGGTTTGGTTAGGTTTGGTTAGGTTTGGTTAGGTTTGGTTAGGTTTGGTTAGGTTTGGTTAGGTTTGGTTAGGTTTGGTTAGGTTTGGTTAGGTTTGGTTAGGTTTGTTAGGTTTGGTTAGGTTTGGTTAGGTTTGGTTAGGTTTGGTTAGGTTTGGTTAGGTTTGGTTAGGTTTGGTTAGGTTTGGTTAGGTTTGGTTAGGTTTGGTTAGGTTTGGTTAGGTTTGGTTAGGTTTGGTTAGGTTTGGTTAGGTTTGGTTAGGTTTGGTTAGGTTTGGTTAGGTTTGGTTAGGTTTGGTTAGGTTTGGTTAGGTTTGGTTAGGTTTGGTTAGGTTTGGTTAGGTTTGGTTAGGTTTGGTTAGGTTTGGTTAGGTTTGGTTAGGTTTGGTTAGGTTTGGTTAGGTTTGGTTAGGTTGGTTAGGTTTGGTTAGGTTTGGTTAGGTTTGGTTAGGTTTGGTTAGGTTTGGTTAGGTTTGGTTAGGTTTGGTTAGGTTTGGTTAGGTTTGGTTAGGTTTGGTTAGGTTTGGTTAGGTTTGGTTAGGTTTGGTTAGGTTTGGTTAGGTTTGGTTAGGTTTGGTTAGGTTTGGTTAGGTTTGGTTAGGTTTGGTTAGGTTTGGTTAGGTTTGGTTAGGTTTGGTTAGGTTTGGTTAGGTTTGGTTAGGTTTGGTTAGGTTTGGTTAGGTTTGGTTAGGTTTGGTTAGGTTTGGTTAGGTTTGGTTAGGTTTGGTTAGGTTTGGTTAGGTTTGGTTAGGTTTGGTTAGGTTTGGTTAGGTTTGGTTAGGTTTGGTTAGGTTTGGTTAGGTTTGGTTAGGTTTGGTTAGGTTTGGTTAGGTTTGGTTAGGTTTGGTTAGGTTTGGTTAGGTTTGGTTAGGTTTGGTTAGGTTTGGTTAGGTTTGGTTAGGTTTGGTTAGGTTTGGTTAGGTTTGGTTAGGTTTGGTTAGGTTTGGTTAGGTTTGGTTAGGTTTGGTTAGGTTTGGTTAGGTTTGGTTAGGTTTGGTTAGGTTTGGTTAGGTTTGGTTAGGTTTGGTTAGGTTTGGTTAGGTTTGGTTAGGTTTGGTTAGGTTTGGTTAGGTTTGGTTAGGTTTGGTTAGGTTTGGTTAGGTTTGGTTAGGTTTGGTTAGGTTTGGTTAGGTTTGGTTAGGTTTGGTTAGGTTTGGTTAGGTTTGGTTAGGTTTGGTTAGGTTTGGTTAGGTTTGGTTAGGTTTGGTTAGGTTTGGTTAGGTTTGGTTAGGTTTGGTTAGGTTTGGTTAGGTTTGGTTAGGTTTGGTTAGGTTTGGTTAGGTTTGGTTAGGTTTGGTTAGGTTTGGTTAGGTTTGGTTAGGTTTGGTTAGGTTTGGTTAGGTTTGGTTAGGTTTGGTTAGGTTTGGTTAGGTTTGGTTAGGTTTGGTTAGGTTTGGTTAGGTTTGGTTAGGTTTGGTTAGGTTTGGTTAGGTTTGGTTAGGTTTGGTTAGGTTTGGTTAGGTTTGGTTAGGTTTGGTTAGGTTTGGTTAGGTTTGGTTAGGTTTGGTTAGGTTTGGTTAGGTTTGGTTAGGTTTGGTTAGGTTTGGTTAGGTTTGGTTAGGTTTGGTTAGGTTTGGTTAGGTTTGGTTAGGTTTGGTTAGGTTTGGTTAGGTTTGGTTAGGTTTGGTTAGGTTTGGTTAGGTTTGGTTAGGTTTGGTTAGGTTTGGTTAGGTTTGGTTAGGTTTGGTTAGGTTTGGTTAGGTTTGGTTAGGTTTGGTTAGGTTTGGTTAGGTTTGGTTAGGTTTGGTTAGGTTTGGTTAGGTTTGGTTAGGTTTGGTTAGGTTTGGTTAGGTTTGGTTAGGTTTGGTTAGGTTTGGTTAGGTTTGGTTAGGTTTGGTTAGGTTTGGTTAGGTTTGGTTAGGTTTGGTTAGGTTTGGTTAGGTTTGGTTAGGTTTGGTTAGGTTTGGTTAGGTTTGGTTAGGTTTGGTTAGGTTTGGTTAGGTTTGGTTAGGTTTGGTTAGGTTTGGTTAGGTTTGGTTAGGTTTGGTTAGGTTTGGTTAGGTTTGGTTAGGTTTGGTTAGGTTTGGTTAGGTTTGGTTAGGTTTGGTTAGGTTTGGTTAGGTTTGGTTAGGTTTGGTTAGGTTTGGTTAGGTTTGGTTAGGTTTGGTTAGGTTTGGTTAGGTTTGGTTAGGTTTGGTTAGGTTTGGTTAGGTTTGGTTAGGTTTGGTTAGGTTTGGTTAGGTTTGGTTAGGTTTGGTTAGGTTTGGTTAGGTTTGGTTAGGTTTGGTTAGGTTTGGTTAGGTTTGGTTAGGTTTGGTTAGGTTTGGTTAGGTTTGGTTAGGTTTGGTTAGGTTTGGTTAGGTTTGGTTAGGTTTGGTTAGGTTTGGTTAGGTTTGGTTAGGTTTGGTTAGGTTTGGTTAGGTTTGGTTAGGTTTGGTTAGGTTTGGTTAGGTTTGGTTAGGTTTGGTTAGGTTTGGTTAGGTTTGGTTAGGTTTGGTTAGGTTTGGTTAGGTTTGGTTAGGTTTGGTTAGGTTTGGTTAGGTTTGGTTAGGTTTGGTTAGGTTTGGTTAGGTTTGGTTAGGTTTGGTTAGGTTTGGTTAGGTTTGGTTAGGTTTGGTTAGGTTTGGTTAGGTTTGGTTAGGTTTGGTTAGGTTTGGTTAGGTTTGGTTAGGTTTGGTTAGGTTTGGTTAGGTTTGGTTAGGTTTGGTTAGGTTTGGTTAGGTTTGGTTAGGTTTGGTTAGGTTTGGTTAGGTTTGGTTAGGTTTGGTTAGGTTTGGTTAGGTTTGGTTAGGTTTGGTTAGGTTTGGTTAGGTTTGGTTAGGTTTGGTTAGGTTTGGTTAGGTTTGGTTAGGTTTGGTTAGGTTTGGTTAGGTTTGGTTAGGTTTGGTTAGGTTTGGTTAGGTTTGGTTAGGTTTGGTTAGGTTTGGTTAGGTTTGGTTAGGTTTGGTTAGGTTTGGTTAGGTTTGGTTAGGTTTGGTTAGGTTTGGTTAGGTTTGGTTAGGTTTGGTTAGGTTTGGTTAGGTTTGGTTAGGTTTGGTTAGGTTTGGTTAGGTTTGGTTAGGTTTGGTTAGGTTTGGTTAGGTTTGGTTAGGTTTGGTTAGGTTTGGTTAGGTTTGGTTAGGTTTGGTTAGGTTTGGTTAGGTTTGGTTAGGTTTGGTTAGGTTTGGTTAGGTTTGGTTAGGTTTGGTTAGGTTTGGTTAGGTTTGGTTAGGTTTGGTTAGGTTTGGTTAGGTTTGGTTAGGTTTGGTTAGGTTTGGTTAGGTTTGGTTAGGTTTGGTTAGGTTTGGTTAGGTTTGGTTAGGTTTGGTTAGGTTTGGTTAGGTTTGGTTAGGTTTGGTTAGGTTTGGTTAGGTTTGGTTAGGTTTGGTTAGGTTTGGTTAGGTTTGGTTAGGTTTGGTTAGGTTTGGTTAGGTTTGGTTAGGTTTGGTTAGGTTTGGTTAGGTTTGGTTAGGTTTGGTTAGGTTTGGTTAGGTTTGGTTAGGTTTGGTTAGGTTTGGTTAGGTTTGGTTAGGTTTGGTTAGGTTTGGTTAGGTTTGGTTAGGTTTGGTTAGGTTTGGTTAGGTTTGGTTAGGTTTGGTTAGGTTTGGTTAGGTTTGGTTAGGTTTGGTTAGGTTTGGTTAGGTTTGGTTAGGTTTGGTTAGGTTTGGTTAGGTTTGGTTAGGTTTGGTTAGGTTTGGTTAGGTTTGGTTAGGTTTGGTTAGGTTTGGTTAGGTTTGGTTAGGTTTGGTTAGGTTTGGTTAGGTTTGGTTAGGTTTGGTTAGGTTTGGTTAGGTTTGGTTAGGTTTGGTTAGGTTGGTTAGGTTTGGTTAGGTTTGGTTAGGTTTGGTTAGGTTTGGTTAGGTTTGGTTAGGTTTGGTTAGGTTTGGTTAGGTTTGGTTAGGTTTGGTTAGGTTTGGTTAGGTTTGGTTAGGTTTGGTTAGGTTTGGTTAGGTTTGGTTAGGTTTGGTTAGGTTTGGTTAGGTTTGGTTAGGTTTGGTTAGGTTTGGTTAGGTTTGGTTAGGTTTGGTTAGGTTTGGTTAGGTTTGGTTAGGTTTGGTTAGGTTTGGTTAGGTTTGGTTAGGTTTGGTTAGGTTTGGTTAGGTTTGGTTAGGTTTGGTTAGGTTTGGTGGTTAGGTTTGGTTAGGTTTGGTTAGGTTTGGTTAGGTTTGGTTAGGTTTGGTTAGGTTTGGTTAGGTTTGGTTAGGTTTGGTTAGGTTTGGTTAGGTTTGGTTAGGTTTGGTTAGGTTTGGTTAGGTTTGGTTAGGTTTGGTTAGGTTTGGTTAGGTTTGGTTAGGTTTGGTTAGGTTTGGTTAGGTTTGGTTAGGTTTGGTTAGGTTTGGTTAGGTTTGGTTAGGTTTGGTTAGGTTGGTTAGGTTTGGTTAGGTTTGGTTAGGTTTGGTTAGGTTTGGTTAGGTTGGTTAGGTTTGGTTAGGTTTGGTTAGGTTTGGTTAGGTTTGGTTAGGTTTGGTTAGGTTTGGTTAGGTTTGGTTAGGTTTGGTTAGGTTTGGTTAGGTTTGGTTAGGTTTGGTTAGGTTTGGTTAGGTTTGGTTAGGTTTGGTTAGGTTTGGTTAGGTTTGGTTAGGTTTGGTTAGGTTTGGTTAGGTTTGGTTAGGTTTGGTTAGGTTTGGTTAGGTTTGGTTAGGTTTGGTTAGGTTTGGTTAGGTTTGGTTAGGTTTGGTTAGGTTTGGTTAGGTTGGTTAGGTTTGGTTAGGTTTGGTTAGGTTTGGTTAGGTTTGGTTAGGTTTGGTTAGGTTTGGTTAGGTTTGGTTAGGTTTGGTTAGGTTTGGTTAGGTTTGGTTAGGTTTGGTTAGGTTTGGTTAGGTTGGTTAGGTTTGGTTAGGTTTGGTTAGGTTTGGTTAGGTTTGGTTAGGTTTGGTTAGGTTTGGTTAGGTTTGGTTAGGTTTGGTTAGGTTTGGTTAGGTTTGGTTAGGTTTGGTTAGGTTTGGTTAGGTTTGGTTAGGTTTGGTTAGGTTTGGTTAGGTTTGGTTAGGTTTGGTTAGGTTTGGTTAGGTTTGGTTAGGTTTGGGTTTGGTTAGGTTTGGTTTGGTTAGGTTGGTTAGGTTTGGTTAGGTTTGGTTAGGTTGGTTAGGTTTGGTTAGGTTGGTTAGGTTTGGTTAGGTTTGGTTAGGTTTGGTTAGGTTTGGTTAGGTTTGGTTAGGTTTGGTTAGGTTTGGTTAGGTTTGGTTAGGTTTGGTTAGGTTTGGTTAGGTTTGGTTAGGTTTGGTGGTTAGGTTTGGTTAGGTTTGGTTAGGTTTGGTTAGGTTTGGTTAGGTTTGGTTAGGTTTGGTTAGGTTTGGTTAGGTTTGGTTAGGTTTGGTTAGGTTTGGTTAGGTTTGGTTAGGTTTGGTTAGGTTTGGTTAGGTTTGGTTAGGTTTGGTTAGGTTTGGTTAGGTTTGGTTAGGTTTGGTTAGGTTTGGTTAGGTTTGGTTAGGTTTGGTTAGGTTTGGTTAGGTTGGTTAGGTTTGGTTAGGTTTGGTTAGGTTTGGTTAGGTTTGGTTAGGTTTGGTTAGGTTTGGTTAGGTTTGGTTAGGTTTGGTTAGGTTTGGTTAGGTTTGGTTAGGTTGGTTAGGTTTGGTTAGGTTTGGTTAGGTTTGGTTAGGTTTGGTTAGGTTTGGTTAGGTTTGGGGTTGGTTTGGTTGGTTGGTTAGGTTTGGTTAGGTTTGGTTAGGTTTGGTTAGGTTTGGTTAGGTTTGGTTAGGTTTGGTTAGGTTTGGTTAGGTTTGGTTGGTGTGGTGGTTTGGTTAGGTGGTTGGTTTGGTTGGTTGGGTTAGGTTTGGTTAGGTGGGTTGGTTGGTTGGTTTGGGTTAGGTTTGGTTAGGTTTGGTGGTTGGTTGGGTGGTTTGGGTTGGGGTTGTGGTTGGTTTGGTTAGGTTTGGTTAGGTTTGGTTAGGTTTGGTGTTGGTTTGGTTAGGTTTGGTTAGGTTTGGTTAGGTTTGGTTAGGTTGGTTGGTTTGGTTAGGTTTGGTTAGGTTTGGTTAGGTTTGGTTAGGTTTGGTTAGGTTTGGTTAGGTTTGGTTGGTTTGGTTAGGTTGGTTAGGTTTGGTTAGGTTTGGGTGGTTAGGTTTGGTTGTTTGGTTGGTTTGGGGTTTGGGTTGGTTAGGTTGGTGGTGGTAGGGTTGGTTAGGTTGGTTAGGTTTGGTTAGGTTTGGTTAGGTTTGGTTAGGTTTGGTTAGGTTTGGTTAGGTTTGGTTAGGTTGTTGGTTTGGTTTGGTTGGTTTGGTTTGGTTATGTTTGGTTAGGTTTGGTTAGGTTTGGTTAGGTTTGGTTAGGTTTGGTTAGGTTTGGTTAGGTTTGGTTAGGTTTGGTTAGGTTTGGTTAGGTTTTGGTTAGGTTTGGTTAGGTTTGGTTAGGTTTGGTTAGGTTTGGTTAGGTTTGGTTAGGTTTGGTTAGGTTTGGTTAGGTTTGGTTAGGTTTGGTTAGGTTTGGTTAGGTTTGGTTAGGTTTGGTTAGGTTTGGTTAGGTTTGGTTAGGTTTGGTTAGGTTTGGTTAGGTTTGGTTAGGTTTGGTTAGGTTTGGTTAGGTTTGGTTAGGTTTGGTTAGGTTTGGTTAGGTTTGGTTAGGTTTGGTTAGGTTTGGTTAGGTTTGGTTAGGTTTGGTTAGGTTTGGTTAGGTTTGGTTAGGTTTGGTTAGGTTTGGTTAGGTTTGGTTAGGTTTGGTTAGGTTTGGTTAGGTTTGGTTAGGTTTGGTTAGGTTTGGTTAGGTTTGGTTAGGTTTGGTTAGGTTTGGTTAGGTTTGGTTAGGTTTGGTTAGGTTTGGTTAGGTTTGGTTAGGTTTGGTTAGGTTTGGTTATGTTTGGTTATGTTTGGTTATGTTTGGTTATGTTTGGTTAGGTTTGGTTAGGTTTGGTTAGGTTTGGTTAGGTTTGGTTAGGTTTGGTTAGGTTTGGTTAGGTTTGGTTAGGTTTGGTTAGGTTTGGTTAGGTTTGGTTAGGTTTGGTTAGGTTTGGTTAGGTTTGGTTAGGTTTGGTTAGGTTTGGTTAGGTTTGGTTAGGTTTGGTTAGGTTTGGTTAGGTTTGGTTAGGTTTGGTTAGGTTTGGTTAGGTTTGGTTAGGTTTGGTTAGGTTTGGTTAGGTTTGGTTAGGTTTGGTTAGGTTTGGTTAGGTTTGGTTAGGTTTGGTTAGGTTTGGTTAGGTTTGGTTAGGTTTGGTTAGGTTTGGTTAGGTTTGGTTAGGTTTGGTTAGGTTTGGTTAGGTTTGGTTAGGTTTGGTTAGTTTAAAATTTTTGACAATTTGCTTTTCGAATTTTTGGAATTTCGACATTTTGTAATTTCGACATTTTATAGTTTTGACATTTTGTAAGTTCGATATTTTGTAATTTCGACATTTTGGAATATTGCTTTTCGACATTTTCTAATTTCGACATTTTGTAATTTCGACATTTTGTAATTTCGACATTTTGTAATTTCGACATTTTATAATTCCGACATTTTGTAATTTCGATATTTTGTAATTTCGACGTTTTGCCTTTCCACATTTTGTAATTTCGACATTTTGTACTTTTGACATTCTGTCTTTCGATGTTTCGTCTGCCGCCCCCTTATTTTCAGTTAGAGTCCAGTACTGGTAGTACTAATAAATATTCGACGTGCACTAGAATATTTATACAGTTTTTTAAACCTCAAAGATAAAATGTTTATTGACAAATTTTGTAAATAAAAAATTTAGGTTATGTAATAAAAATATATCAGCTGATGTAAATACTACCAGCTTTCTGCAATTTTTTAAACCGGACCAGTGAAAGGTAACAGTGTTTTAGAAGGCAGATAATAAAGAATTAGATTAATAAGGCCTTTTACAGGATTTATGAAAACGCTTGGTTGCGTCACTATGTTAGAAATTAAAATATTGATTAGTATTAAGCCGATCACACACAAAAATGCATAGCGCATAGCATGGCGCATAGAAGTTCAACCTTATGGACTTTTCTTATACAAAACCAATATGGCCGCTGCTATTCGATCGTTGATTGGTTGAAGGCCCCATGCCACGCGTTATGCACCATGCTACGGAGGTGTGTGTGAAGGCCTTTATGGACTTTTCTTACGCAAATCCAATATGGCTGCGGCTATTCGATCGCTGATTGGCTTTGCACCACTATGTGCCATGCTATGCGCTTATGCATTTTTGTGTGTGATGGGCTTTAAGCATTATTGAAAGAGGAAATACTCTTGGTCACCATACCCGACGCGTTTTCTCGCGCCCAACTGTTTTAAAACAGTGACGTAACGTTGACGTCATTGGTATGATAAGTGATTTGTGCCTAACTTCGCTCACCCCTTCAGGCTTCCGTTTCCCGACCATACAAAATGTGAGTGTTCTATTATGAAGCGGGAACAATCTTATGCCGGGTGTCCATTTTGTAAGTAAGTTCGACATTTTGTAATTTCGACGTTTTGCCTTTCGACATTTTGTAACTTCGACATTTCCACATTTTGTAATTTCGATATTTTGTACTTTTGACATTCTGTCCTTCGATGTTTCGTCTGCCGCCCCCTTATTTTCAGTTAGAGTCCAGTACTGGTAGTACTAATAAATATTCGACGTGCACTAGAATATTTATACAGTTTTTTAAAACTCAAAGATAAAATTTTTATTGACAAATTTTGTAAATAAAAAATTTAGGTTATGTAATAAAAATATATCAGCTGATGTAAATACTACTAGCTTTCTGCAAATTTTTAAACCGGACCAGTGAAAGGTAACAGTGTTTTAGAAGGCAGATAATAAAGAATTAGATTAATAAGGCCTTTTACAGGATTTATAAAAACGCATCTTGGTTGCGTCACTATGTTAGAAATTAAAATATTGATTAGTATTAAGCCGATCACACACAAAAATGCATAGCGCATAGCATGGCGCATAGAAGTTCAACCTTAAGCCGATCACACACAAAAATGCATAGCGCATAGCATGGCGCATAGAAGTTCAACCTTATGGACTTTTCTTATGCAAAACCAATATTGCCGCTGCTATTCGATCGTTGATTGGTTGAAAGCCCCATGCCACGCGTTATGCACCATGCTACGGAGGTGTGTGTGGAGGCCTTTATGGACTTTTCTTACGCAAATCCAATATGTTCGCGGCTATTCGATCGCTGATTGGCTTTGCACCACTATGTGCCATGCTATGCGCTTATGCATTTTTGTGTGTGATGGGCTTTAAGCATTATTGAAAGAGGAAATACTCTTGGGTCACCATACCCGACGCGTTTTCTCGCGCCCAACTATTTTAAAAAAGTTTTAAAACAGTGACGTAACGTTGACGTCATTGGTATGATAAGTGATATGTGCCTAACTTCGCTCACCCCTTCAGGGTTTCGATTCCCGACCATACAAAATGTGAGTGTTCTATTATGAAGCGGGAACAATCTTATGCCGGGTGTCCATTAAGCGTATTATCCGAGCGGATTTTTCTTTTCTTGGGCTCTGATTGGTTGATTTAAAAATTTAAACCAATCAAAGCCTGAAAAAAATCCACGCGAATAATACGCTCAATGGACAGCCGGCTTTTCCCTATACCTCGTTATTAGGGACTTATTGCAATAAAGCCAGGCACTATTCTGACAGTTTTTGGTGCCGCCATTATTAGTGGAAAATAAGTGACTGGATTTATAAATTCGACTTTGGTATTTCAATTTTGAAAGATCAACTGTTAGTTTTTAAAGGGTGTACGTGCAAGACAAATAATAATTAGTTAATTTTCCTAAATATTAATTATTCCGTTGCACTGAGCCATACAGGTTGTCACGTGACACCGCAAAGTGCGCGGATAGAAAAGTGCGCAACCCACCGGCACGATGAGAGAGATATCATCGTAGCCTCCATATTGAAACCGGCGTGTTTTACTCGGTTTTTCCAAAACTACAATTCAATCAATTACAATTAGTGCCAATCAATTCTAAAATCATTCCAATCCGTTACCTCAACTCCTCACAGTGATTTCAATCAACTCAAGAACTCTGGTAGAAGCCTGGGCGCCCAGTGAATGGAATTTGTACCGCCGAGAAAAAAACAAGGTAGGTGTCAATCGACATTTTGTATGGTTCTCGCGTTATTTTCCATTTTTATCCTTAATGCGTTAAAAGTTTAACCAGTGGCTAAAGCTATCTAAGGGTGTATGTCTTGTGCATAGATTTTTATGGTCCATCGATCTAAATATTCAAAAAAAAATAACAAAAATCAAAAATTAATTCTTCAAAAACCAAAAATCTAAAAATTTTACGACGCCATTAAGGACCAATCCAAAAGGGGCAGGCTTTATCAGTGACGAAGCGACACGCCTTTCCTAACACATGTTTAAAAATTTTATCGATTTCTGCAGTTTAAATTTAAAGGTCGCGGTCGACAACAACAACTGTTTTTTGTTTACTTACGGGCGAGTGAACGAAGGTCAAAACAAAAAACTTTGTGTACAAAATAAAATAATAAGAAATTGTGAAAAACGTTTTAGTGTTCATTGATAATACTTATTACTAATTAAACAATTAAAATGACTAAAACCGGCCTGGATAAGGCAGTGCAAAAACGTACAGTTTATGTTACGCGGATTACCGAAACATACACTGCAGCTATAAAGGCTCAAACTGACTCAAATGTAAAATCTATTTTCAAAACAAGGTATGAGAACTTATATATATAAAGTGCAAGACAAGGTGCGAGACGATACAGACAATTTATATTTTCAAACTAAAAGTATTTTCAATCAACTTTTTCCAGAACAAAATACTTTACAAGGCAATTTTGTATCTCTTCAAAATCAAACAAACAGTCATGAATACAAAGATCTATTAAAATTGGGTGTCCCTTGTTACGATGGCACTTTATTAAAGTGGGTCACTTTTTATGATATGTTTTGCTCATTAGTGCACAACACTAATATGCCTCCAGTAAGGAAATTTAGACATTTAATTTCATATTTAAGAGGTGAACCACTCAGTTTAATAAAACACTTGCCTATTAATGATAATAATTACAATATTGCTTTTCAAACACTAGTAGATCGATACCAAAACAAAAGACTTTTGGCAACAAGCTACTGGAACACCGTAAATAGTACGGTTCCCTTAAAAAATACTTGCTCTTCCAAGGATCTTAGAACTTTACTCGATAGTTTTAATGAAAATATCTCTGCTTTAGAGTTATTAGGTTTTCCAACTCAACATTGAGATTTCATACTTTTCAACATGCTTCTTTCGCGTTTAACTACCTCAATACGAACTTCTTTTGAGATAGAATATAGTAAAATGGAGCTTCCTACCTACGAAAACCTTACAGAGTTCCTCAAAAACCATTGTAGGGCCTTAGAATCAGTTCAAATCATGAAAAATATTTCTTATTCAACTATGCAATCAGACAATTTACAAAATTCAAATCCAAAACCACCTAAGCGACAATTCAGTTCAAGTAATAATTACAAAAGTTACTCAAAATCATATCAACCACAAGTTTACGTGGCAAATACAACTCAAAATCCTCAAAACTCAAAAATAACTTCATTTAGCAATAATTCGCAATTCCAACCAAATCAATCTAAATTCTTTAATTCAAATCAACAACCAAATCAATCTAGTTTAGTTTCACTCCAGAAACTCAAAACAACTCAAATTCAAATACAAATCAATTCAACTCAAATTCAAATACAAATCAATTCAACTCAAATTCAAATAGACAACAACAATTAAATAATTCGAATTTACAATTTAATTCGAATCTGTTTCAAAATAAATACAAATGTCGTTTATGTACAAATAATCAATTTCACAATCTTTCACAGTGCCAGGTATTTTTATCAAAAACTATACAGGAGCGTAATGCCTACGTTAGGCAAAATACTGCGTGTAGCAATTGTTTAAGATCGCATCCCTTAAATTTATGTCAATCCACTTTTTCTTGCCGTATCTGTGGCCAGCGTCACCATACGAGTATTTGTAATAACTCGCAAACTACTCAATCGAATTCGAAAAAATGTACAACCAACCCCAAAGTTAAATCAAAATTCAATTCAATCTTTCCAAAACCCCAATCAAACACAAAATGAAACACATAATGAGGGCATTGATTACATTAATTGTGGGTGCACCTCACTCACCACTCAAAAACCTCAAAGTACTATTTTACTTTCTACAACAAAAGTAGACATCCTAGATAGTCGTGGATACTATCAAACTATACGGGTTGTCCTCGACAATGCGTCAGAGGCCAATTTTATTTCTGAAAATTGTCTTAATCGCCTAGGATTATCTAGGAAAAAATTCATAGTCCCCATACGAGGCATCAATCAATCTACTTCAACCACCAATGGCATAACAAATTGCACAATTAAGCCTGTTGGCCAAAATAAACCAACGCTTTCTCTTGATGTCTATGTCTTGCCAAAGGTAAGTGCAAATTTGCCATATTTTCAAGTTAATCCTCACAATTGGCATCATATCTCTAATTTAAATTTAGGAGATAATACTTTCAATATTCCCGCACCTGTAGACATGCTTTTAGGAGCACATGTTTATTCTCAAATAATTCAACCTAACATTATTCCTGGAGAACCGGGGCAGCCAATAGCACTTGAAACCTTGTTCGGCTGGGTGCTCCTGGGAAATACGGAAATATCAAATCAACCTACATACAATTCAACTTCATATTCATGTCACTTTACTTCTTTACAAAATAATTCACTAGATCAAACGATGATCAAGTTTTGGGAAGTTGAGTCTCTCCCAACAAAGAAGTTCCTCTCTCCTGACGAGGAAAAATGTGAATCATTTTATCAAAAAACTGTCACGAGAGATAGTTCGGGACGTTTTCAAGTTTCATTGCCATTTCGTCACTCTAGACCTATTTTAGGAGATACCTACTCACATGCTTACAAATGTTTTTTATCTCTTGAGTCTAGACTGATAAAAAATCCCGAACTATATTCACAGTATTCCGAATTTATGAATAACTACTTAAAAAACGATCATATGAGTTTAATTCTAGAATCAGAATCAAAAAATCAATTCATAAATTATTTACCCCACCACTGCGTTGTACGCCCCGATAAATCAAGTTCACGCGTTCGAGTAGTTTTTAATGGCTCGGCAACAGCGGGTTCAAAAGGTATATCCCTTAATTCTACCCTTCTCCCAGGGCCCAAATTACAAACTGACATCAACTCAATTCTGTTAAAATTCCGATATCATGAAATAGTCATGCTCTCGGATATTACGCAAATGTTTTTACAAATAAAATTAGCTCCGGAAGATCGTGATTATCAACGTCTTCTGTGGCGTTTCACTTCAAGCGATCCTATTCAAGAATACAGACTTAATACTGTCACGTTTGGTATCACATCTAGTCCTTTTTTGGCCATCAGAACTATTCAAGAGTTAGCCAAAATCCAAGAAAAAAACTACCCAGAAGCTTCTAGAGTGCTCCTAGAAGACATTTTTGTCGATGATATCTGCGCAGGCGCAAACTCTATAGAGTCGGCTCTAGCTCTACAGCGAGATTTAATCGCTCTTCTAAAATCAGGCTGTTTTGAGCTTAAAAAATGGGCTAGTAATCACCCAAAACTACTATCCTCTCTATCACCAGACGAATGCCAAATTCCCTTTTCTTTTGACAAGGAAAATCCTATATCCATAAAGGACTCCAGTGGGACCCAAAATCAGACAATATGTTTTTCTCTTTTCTGCCATCGGAAAAACGATGCACAAAAAGAAATATTCTAAGGGCTATTGCTTCTATTTTTGATCCTTTAGGGATGCTTTCTCCCATTTCATTTTTTGCAAAATGTCTTATGCAAAAATTATGGATTTCCAAGATAGGATGGGACGATCCCGTGGACAAATCTATTCTTCAGCATTGGACACAATTTCAAAATGAACTTAAGTGCTTATCATATATTAATTTTCCTAGGTACATTTTTTCTAAAGATATAATATCTTGTCAACTGCATGCTTTTTCGGACGCATCAGAAGTAGGCTACGCAGCTTGCGTTTATTTACGTATCGAGCTGTCAGATCAAAGCATAAAAACTTCCTTAATTATGGGCAAATCAAGGGTCAGTCCCTTAAAAACTATTAGTCTCCCGAGACTAGAACTTGTAGGTACTGTTCTTCTTACTGAACTTCTTAGTTTTGTTATAAAAACTAATTCCCCTTTAATTTCAATAGATAAAACTTACGCTTATACAGATTCTCAAGTCGTCCTCTTTTGGCTTTGTAGCTCACCTCATAGATGGCGCTCTTTTGTTGCTAACAGAGTTAGCCAAGTACAAGAAAAACTCTCTAATGTAAACTGGTATCATGTAAAATCACAAGAAAACCCTGCGGATGCCGCCAGTCGTGGCACAACTCCTTCTAATTTTATAAACCACCCCTTGTGGTTTACAGGGCCTTCCTGGCTTAGTCAACCATGTACTACATGGGACTTAAAAAATCCCGCATTACTCCAAAACTCAGAAACCGATTTTCAGCAAATTTTAAATGAAGAAAAGCCTGAAAAAATAACACTTACTATAAACATCGATTATCATATTCTAGACTTCCTTGTAAATAAATATTCATCCCTTTTTCACATTCAAAAATTAATTTGTCAGATTCGACGAATATTTTATAATTTTAAAAACAAAAAGGAACCACTTACAGGTCCTATTTCTATTTTTGAAATTCAGTATGCTTTAACACTCTTGGTTCGAAGAAGCCAAGAATTACATTTCTCTGACCTCTTAAAACAACTAAAAAACAACGAACTTTTACCCAAAGCTTTTCGAAAAATTGCACCCTTTTTGGACACTACCGGACTGATAAGGGTAGGTGGTCGTCTTAGGCATACGAATTCTATTGCTTCCCAGATCAGGCAGGTTGCCTAACCTCATCATTGAACATATTCATAAGGAAAATAGCCATCCAGGGCTAAATACAGTTCAGTACTTACTAAGACAACAATTCTGGATCTTAGCATCCCGCAGAGCTATTCAGTCAGTTTTATCTCGATGCATAAGATGTTATCGCCTTAGACCAAAGCCTTACATCCCTTATCAAGGTGACTTACCTTATTTTAGAATTTCACAACTAAAGTGCTTTTCTCATGCAACTTTGGACTATGCTGGTCCTATAAAAATTTCACCAGGTCGTTGGTACCGGGGTACCAAAGAATTAAACGCCTATATCTGCATTTTCGTGTGCGCAAGTACGCGCGCTATCCACACAGAAGTTGCGTCAGCCCTTACTTCTGAATGCTTTATAGCCGCATTCAGAAGGTTTGTAGCTAGAAGGGGTCGTTGTAATTTTTTATACAGCGACAGAGGCTCCAATTTTCAAGGAGCAAGCTCTGAGCTTAAAAAGCTCTTCGAAGCTTCCTTTGAACATCTTCAGATCAAATGGCATTTTTTTCCTAGTGCTAGTCCTCATTTCAATGGCTTATCAGAGGCTGGTGTTAAATCAGTAAAAACACATCTTTACCGAGTGATCGGAAATCAGAAGCTTACATACGAAGAACTAAATACTTTTCTTGTGCAGATCGAGGCATTGCAAAATAGTCGCCCAATCTCTGCGCAATCATCCGATCCCAATGATTTTTGTCCACTCACTCCCGGACATTTCCTTACCATGGAACCTTTAAACTCTGTCCCAGACCCAGACTTATCACAATTAAAACTAAACACTCTTTCTCGGTGGCAACTTGTTCAGCGATTGAACACTGAATTTTGGTCTCGATGGAAAGAGGAGTACCTACATACTCTACAGCAGAGGTCCAAGTGGACAGAAAAACCTACTAAAGTCGAGTTAAATACTTTAGTAGTCATAAAAAATAAAAACAAACCACCCTTGCAGTGGTCTTTAGGCAGGATTGTAGATTTGCATCCTGGTTCAGATGGACATGTTAGAGTTGTCACGATTAGGACTCAACAAGGGCTATTTAAACGTCCAATTGTTAAATTGTGCCCTTTGCCTTTTAACTGAACACTCAAGCAATGTTCATTCTATGTCAGTGTCGTCATAGAATTATTCTTTTCTTTTTTTTTTTATTTTATTCCTTTTCGGGAAATATATTTTTTTGTTTTATCGCGGCAAAAAATAGAATAACATCTTGTCGCAGTTTTTTAATTTTTTTTGGAAATAATAATTGTTATTCCCTAGTTATAATACATATTATTTTTCCTGGTTCTAAAATAGTATTTTAGGGCGGCCGGGAAAATGTACGTGCAAGACAAATAATAATTAGTTACTTTTCCTAAATATTAATTATTCCGTTGCACTGAGCCATACAGGTTGTCACGTGACACCGCAAAGTGCGCGGATAGAAAAGTGCGCAACCCACCGGCACGATGAGAGAGAGATCATCGTAGCCTCCATATTGAACCGGGCGTGTTTTACTCGGTTTTTCCAAAACTACAATTCAATCAATTACAATTAGTGCCAATCAATTCTAAAATCATTCCAATCCGTTACCTCAACTCCTCACAGTGATTTCAATCAACTCAAGAACTCTGGTAGAAGCCTGGGCGCCCAGTGAATGGAATTTGTACCGCCGAGAAAAAAGCAAGGTAGGTGTCAATCGACATTTTGTATGGTTCTCGCGTTATTTTCCATTTTTATCCTTAATGCGTTAAAAGTTTAACCAGTGCCTAAAGCTATCTAAGGGTGTATGTCTTGTGCATACAAAGGGAAACTGACAGAATAGTGCCTGGCACTATTACAATAAGTCCCTATTGTAATAAAGCCAGGCACTAATTGTGCCGGGCACTATTCTGACTGTTTCGCATTATAAGAACAGCTGTCTTCTTTCAAAATTAGGCCTTTGTGTATTATAAGAGCCAGACTTAATAGTGCCGCCATTATTAATGGAATATAAACGACTGGATTTATAAATTCGACTTTGGTATGTCAATTTTGAAAGAAAAACTATCAGAATAGTGCCCGGCACTATTACTGCCTGGCCTTATTGCAATAAGTCTCTATTAACACGGATCACCTACCAAATTTGCGGTTGCGTCGTACTAAATTTTCGAAAAATGTGCCTTTCTTCTATTACGTTGCCAGATTTAGAAAGGGTATCGCTGGGTGTCCATGGATCGTTTTATTCGCTCGGATTTATCTTTTGTTGGGCTTTGATTGATTGATTTAAAAATTTCAGCCAATCAAAGCCTGAGATAATACGCTCCTTGGACAGCTGGCTTATTTGGAGTATTTTCATGACTATTTCCTGTTCCGTGAGCTAAAGAAAGAAGCTGGTTGCTTGAAATTTGTGGTTTTTTTTTCTTGTGATTTAGGGCAGTCCATAAATTACATAGCGGGTATAGTGGTGGAGTTCTACAAAGTTTGATAAGGTGTTAAACTTTGTTACGTAACATTTGTTAGCCCACATAAAAATAAAGTAATCTCAGCTCCAATGTGTACTATTAGCTGGATGAAGGTAATGTTTTACTAATAAAAATTTTTACTGTGCAGTTTTTTTAGAGGTCAGGACAATTCGCTGGAGCCGATTCACTTTTACTTCTTTTCAATTTTATTTGTTTGGCGTCCTAACCTAAATTATGTATACCACTATCTTTCTCAAAAAATAAAATATAAATGGTTTTTTAAAATAAAAAAAATAGTTTAAAAAAATATTAAAAGAACTTAAAAAACTGCTTTGTGAAAAAAGAAAGAAAATTTTTTTTAAATTATTTAAAAAAAATTGTTTTACCGATAAATATTTCCTATTTAGAATAAAATTTCAAACTAAAACCACGGCGGCGGTTAGTTTTCCCGGTGGCGAAATGGATTAGCGGCAAGTTCGTTCGGCGGCGATATGGGCTCGCAAAATTTTCTTAGTTCCATTTATTTCTACCGTGCAGAGGCAAAAAAAGGTTTCGACATATAATCTTTTAGTACGACATTTTTGTTCCTTCTAGATTATAAAAATAAGCAGGGTGTAAAAAGTATGATAGAGGATGCCAAAATAAGAAAGAACCTCATATAATGGAGGTCATGTTTTTAAAATGTGGGATTATTAATGTTTGAGGAGTAAGGAATAAAAAGAGTTTTATCAAAAAATAAACTCCGGCAATGCTAAATGATTAACTGGCTCATTATAATTAGAAAATGTGATTCTTTTTGATAAAATGGCAATTTAAGGAGATAGTCAAAGGTATCTCCTAAAATGATAAAATTCTTTTAAAAAATTAAAATATTTTGTTTGTGCTAATATAAACTTAAAAATATTAATGATATGATGTGTCTAGAGACCTGTTTCTAATAACATAAAACAGCAACAAAAATATTGCGTTTACTATGGCATTTATAAAAGTTTATAATCCAAAAAAAGTTTATGACTCATACCATTTACACCCTGTAAATGAATGCAAACAAAAAACGAGAATTTAAACACTTAAAAAAACTAGGTAACATTGGTATTTTTTTGAATGTGTGTGTGCTGTGATTGTCCAAATCAGAAATCAGAGCATTAAGTTGCAGACAGTGGCTAGATGGCCTTTGATGCATAGGCCAACCAAACCGAAATATGAATGAACGAATGAATGCTATTTTTTGCAAGCACATTTTTTTTTCTTTGCAGAGTAGATTTATATTGTTACGAAAGAGAAAAAAGTAGTTTTTCCGTAACTAAACGAAAGGACAAATTAGCAGACACAGGTGAAGTTGGGAAAATTTACACAATTTTTAGCTCCTAGTTCGTGACCACCTCGAAGAACACGTTTACGATAAAGGTTTGCTGTTTTCTCGGTGTTAATGCGCATGCTTTTAACAAAAAGTTCTCTTAAAATTTAGTAGAAGTAATCTCTTTGATTTCAGTAGAACGTCTATGGGAAAGATTTCAAGAATAGACGTCTAGAACGCACGATTTGTCGAAAAAATTATAACAGTCTAGGATGAGAAGTTAGCAGCCATGGCTAGTCCACAACGAACGTCTTGCAACTGGCTTCTCTTTCTGTCTTTCTCGAAAAGAGTGAGAAGCATTATAAAATATATAAAAAAAAGAAGCATGTGGACTTTAGGCAAAAAACGCATGCGCTGGTTTGGAACTAAAGAAAGGCAGTTTCAAAACCATCGAAATTGGTTCAAACGTGACGTCATTGCTAACGAGCGGGAAATATCATTATTTAAACTGAAACAATAAATAATTAAAAAAAACCTTTTTAACTTTTATTGGAAGTTACCAAATTGTTAAGAGGAAATACAGATGGTATTGGGTTTCCAATTGTTTTTGAGCATTAATAACACGAGATTTCAGAGTTGTGACCTCACCAATCAATGACGTATCGATTGAAACAGTGTTTTAAAACCGTTACAACGCGAGAAAATGCTTCCGATCTGTTGCAAAGATAAATAGTAACGTGAACATTGGATACTTTTGTTTTGACCATTTTTTTTATTTAATGGACTGGCTATAGTCCGGTGTCATTGCATTACATGCTTTGAGTTATTCTACTCTTAAATTCTGTGGTTTGGATATTGACAACTGTCAAAAATGTTGAACCAATTAGATTGAGTAAATTTTGACAAGCCAAAAATGGCAGATTTTAGTATTGTTTTTTGTAAATAGTTTAGTATATGCATATTAAAATTTCCCGAACCGAACCTCGATAAATTGGCAAAATACTGTCAATTATTGAAAGAGAGAAGGGATTCATTTCCGCTAAAAAGTGCCTCGTTCTTTTTCGACGCAAATCATGGTGGAGTAAAGATAGTAGAAAATTTATGAATCACTTCTAGTGACCAATTTATATGGATTGATAGTTAAATAAGTTCGTCTATAGATAGGGACTTTAGGCAAGAATGTCTGGAGATGTGTAGTAGCTAAATATTTCAGTGGTAAGTTGTAGAAAATAGAGTAAGAAATAGCGTGAAGCTAAAAGAGTTTTTTTTTAATTTCTTTCAGTGCTCTGGTTTCAATCTGAATTGTACATGTTAGCATCATATGGAAATTCATTAGGGACTTCAGTATTAGTTGAGTTTTGGGGATGGCTACCCTTTGCCAAATGAAGGTATGAATTATTTAATATATTTTTTTTTACTTAAGCAGAAATAATTTTAGTTAAAATAGATTACAGTATGTGGTACACACCGTACTACCTATATATTCTTCTAAACCTGCATCACTTCTTTTGCTTTAACTTGCTATAAAAGGAGGTCAGTTATTAAGTACAATTTTAACGATAAGGTTTATCTTTCTCAGTTTCGTACAGCACCTCTGTCTTTTATATGATTTTAACTGTGGATACAACGCATTAGTCATGTTGTCTAAATACCAAGGTCCGAGGCAGGTTGTTCGTTCTGGGATGTGGTAGTCAAGAAGACCAGTGGGGTCAACTTCAAGAGAAGCCCTCAACACCAGACTGTAGAAGCTGTGATGGTTTGCTATAGGAACCGCAGTACCTAAGGTCAGATCAATCTTTATTTTAAACATTAAAAAAGTTAGGGATATGTATGTATTTAAGACTAAAAAAAAAATGTTAATTAGATTTTCTTAAATAAGTAAAATACTGTTAAATGTAAACTTTAACTCATGAGTTAATGGTAAATCTAGTTTACTTCGATAAAGAAGTGATGACAAGGTTTTATCACAACTAAAATATAATTTGGTAAGATATTTTGTATCAAAATGGGTAAACTGTGTTTATTTAAGTAAGTTATTTAAATTTTACATTAAGAAGGGAAACTTTAAAACTGGGATACATATTAACCAATGTCTTTTGAGTTTAATTTGTTAAAATTGATTAAAAATTGGTAGTTTCCTAGCTACATTTTTCAGCTAATGTAGCTGGTTTTAAACTAAAGCTGAGTGGCGCCCTTTAGGTAAACTAAAGAACTATTTTTAATCATAAAAGCTAACATCACAACTAAAATCACGAGTAAAATCCCGACAACAACACCAGTCATATGATGAGCTTAGCCTGGACCCAAACATAACCTTTTTAGGTTATATATTTTGACGCCAAACCGCACTCTGATCTTAGTTCTTAGTCTTTAGTTCAGTTTTTTGTTTTTTTATTTGTCAATTTCCAGTTTATTTTTTTTTTTTTTATATTTTTTTTTAATAAAAATTTTTAATTTTTTTAAAGAAATAAGTCTTATTTTAATAGAATTTTATTAACACAATAATTTGTGATGTGTTTTACATTTTTTTTTAAATTTTACCAGGTTCCGATAAATATAAATATATATTTTTTTAATTTTCAAGTCGAAGAGACCTGTTTGGTTTTGGAGAGTTTCCTTAATTATTGATGAATGTATTCTCAATAGTAATATTAATTTTGATTGAAATGAAGTTTAATTTTGTTAAAAATTGAAACAGTTTAAGGTTTGCTACCAAAAATCAAGTTGATAACTTAGATTGATCTAGTCAAATCAAATAGAAAATTAATTTTTTCCTTCAAAAAAAAAATATTTTGAAATTTAAAAAAGGGAAAAAATAAAACTTTAACAGTTATAGACTCAACAACTTTAAAAAACGTTAATTTTAGTTTTTATAAATAAAACTTAAGTAACGATAGACTTATTAGAGATTAAATTTAAAATAAGGTACCTAATGTTGAAAGGTATTTATAGTACACATGCCACAAATAAAAATATTGTTTTGAAATTTTTATTGGGTGTTGGTTACCATTTTTTTTCAGGGCGGCAAATTGTCTCGGATTTTTTTTTAGTGAATTCCTTTTGCAAAATAATTTTCAGTAAAAAATTTAAAACTGGTAGAAAGTTTGATTTTCAAATTTTAAAGTTTTGTAATAAAAAATTTAAATAAACTGGTGGAATAATAATAATAAAAGTGTCAATTGGACCTAAGAACTGTATAATATACATGGTGTCCAAAATTGGTTTTTGGAATTTTTTATGTTCTATCCCATACTTCGGTACACAGATGAAATAAATTTTACACTGCCCGCTGCTTGTGGACATATCATTTTTAAATTTAAATTTTTAGTCGAAACCATTTTACTATACAGGGTGATTCATTTTTCAGTCTGGAAGGACACATGTCAAGTTTGTCATGACATAAGCACTTTTGAAGGTACGGAACGAGTACTGAGTGTTAGGATAGTCGAAGATATTACATGGTGATACAGAGACAAACATTTTTAGAGACATTATGTACTGTACATAGGTACTTTGATAGTGTACAGCGTGTCCCATTTTCGATGGGATTAAATGGGAAACTCGGTTATTATTAAAGATATCGATTTTCTGATTGCACCTTGCCGTGCTCTTTTTTTGAGCCCTTAAAAATGGTGTAATCAGATTTTTGCTATACCCCGTGGTTTAGCTAATACAGGGAGTTTTTGAATTCCTGTAACGTGTCATTTTTACGTTTAAGACAACGTTACATATTCGTTTATTTAGGTAAATAATCAAGGCTCTTTGATTCGTCTTTCTGTACACAAAGTAAGGGTATTTTATAGAGCTAGGTTTGGAGGTTATATAGTGTCTAGGAAGTTACCTTAAAAGGAGGCATTCCATCGAATTACTGTGGACACTACGCACATCGCATTATCTGGACATCGTTATTGGAATTTAAGATCACAGGCTTCGGGAAAATCACATAAAAATTTTGATTGTTTTGTTTTTATCTGTGGAATTTTGTGATTCTCTGGTCGTCATGAAATTAAACAGCTGGGAAATGGCGGCGTTGCCGCATCACAAATGGTTTTAGTAACAGGAAGGAAACATTTGGATGAACATTTCATTCCCTTACGTGTATTTTCGAGGATATTGGGACAATCCGAACCTCATAGCTAGTTGTGACAGCAAGAAAACATATTTAGGTCCACGGTTTGACCAGTAACAACCGAGGCTCCGCCCACTTTGATATCTTTATTAATTTGATAGGGAGAGGATGGAATAAATACGAGTCGTGCACTTTTGTAAATGGGAGATAAACGAGGGATAAAAACCAAGACTAAAAGAATAAACGAAATCGTGTGAGTTAACATCTGAACACTCTTGTGCCGAGCTTCTTAGCAGTAGTTCAGTGTGTATTTTTAGGTTCAGGTTCAGAAACAACTTTATTAATGTAGAAATGTTTTACAAAAATGGCGTCAAACCATATGAATCTTAGAGAAAACATTTATAAAGAGCAAAGGAAACTTTTGACGAAAACTGTAACTAAAATACAACTAAATTCTACACTTAGTATAGCTTTACTCATATGGGAATTGGTTGAATGTTCAAATATTCCTGGGTTTGATACATGCTCGAATCTCCAGTAATTGAATTTACAATTGATGGTTTCAATGCTGAGCTTCTTATAGTCCGTCTGGTTATTTTCCTCTTACTTGATATGTTGGCGGGGGTCCGGTAGGCAAATGTTCGGTGTATGTATGGAGGGTGTCTCGACGTCCTTGTTATAAAAATTTCAACCGTGGGAATAGATCCGACAACACCTCAAGGTGCGTTTTACGTACTTCCTATCCCCTTGGTCGGTGCTGCCCCCTATATACCTGTATAGAACTATTGCTGTATGTCCTCATTGGTTAGTTTGAAAACCGCGGGTTTTTTCTTCCAGTCTTGCCACTGAAGGTAGAGATTTATTTTTGGCGAAAAAGTTTTTTATAATTAGGTTTGCATCCTTTATTTGAATTTAACCGGGAAGATTAGGTTGGTACTATTGCGTTTTACCGTCCCCACTCCTCACCAAATTTACAAAACGGTTTCCGGCCACTTCATTATTCTGGTATTCTCGACGAAGTGCTTTGTCTCTTTTTGCTGGTTGCTGTCTATCTCTATCAGCTCTAGCAGCGAAATTGCTTGCTGGCTGTTGCCTATTTCTATTAAATCTATTATCAGGAACACTAAAATTCTGTTGATTTGATGTCCCGGCGCCTGATATCTGAATTGTATCGATCCCTGTTGGAAAATCGTCATTATCGCTCTCTACGCCAACGTAGGCTAAGTCATGTTCAATAGACTGGTTTCTTCTAGGAGTAAAATTCTCCTCTTCTAAACCATATCTCTGGTCTATTCTACGACACAGATCCTTCAAATGTGATAGGCTATTGACCTCAGTAGCAATCAACCCTTTCTTATAAATGTCCGCGATATTTCTGAAGACGATAGCTAATTTCGCCTCTTCAGAAACAGGACAGCCAAGTCTTTGGAAGTATGTGTTCATGACAGCAATATAGGTCCCTATAGACTCTCCAGGGCCTTGTTTACGTTCTTGAATCTCCTTCAATAGCTTCTCGCCATATGAAGAAGGAAGATATTCTGCCATGAACCTCTGTTGCAGCTGTTCCCATGTATGAACTTCTCTACGAACATCTTTATAAAAAGTATAGGCTGACTTTTCAAAAAGATCAATACCTGAGTTCAGTAGAACCTTTTTACTAACTCCTCTAGCCTGACTCAACTCGTCCACTCTCTCAAAAAATGCGGTGATGGAGATTGTACCCCTCTCGCCTGTAAACTTTAAGTTCCACTTATGCGGAGGTACAGGTGCAACGTGATATGAGGTACCAGGATCACTTGACATTGGTACTGGCGACGAACATGAAAATGGTCGTGACTGAGCAATTGGTGCAATGCTACTTTGGAGGGCTGCTAAACTCAAAGGAACGGTAGACGGTTGTTGATAATGAAAAGCTGATGCACGGTCATTCTGAATTTGCATTGGGGGTGGTGCCTGTATTGGTGCTTGAGTTGGGTTCGCTAGCATTTGCATTTGCACTGGAGCAATGACCGACGGTTGGTTCGTGGGCTGTTGTGTGCTCGAGTGCTGTGGTTGCGGTAGTTGAGACTGGCTGGGAATGTTGCCAACATTTGTCGAGTGATCTGAGCTTCGACTCGTTGATTGGGTTTCAGATGCTTCATCATCATCTGAGGTAACGCCAACTCTTAAAAGTAAATCTGTTGCTTGGCTCTGCAACCTCCCAATCAAACTCAAGGTTTCCGCAACCAGTATGCCTTTGGTTTGACTTTCTTCAAAGTTAGACGGATTCATGTTATTTATCCTGGCCAACACGTGTTCCAACCTTACAGCGATTTTTCTAAACTCTCACCCCTTGCTCGTACCAGAGAATTTCTCTACCAGCGGTACTAGACTATCTAGCTTCTTCATGCAGCTAAAAGCATCCTGGCCAAATTTAAAGGGATACGGAGGGTATCTCATACTTGCATCAGTCTTTTCTCTTTGTTTGATCAACATAAGCTGTTGTTTCATCTCTTCCACCGATCCAATAGCTATGCCTCTCCATGTTAACTCATAGATTAATTCGTCCTTGACTGAGTACCTTATGTCAGACAACCGACTCAAAGAAATAGCCATGGTGCCATTTATATATATTAAAACTTTAAACTTTAATTAAAACTGTTAATTATACCTCCCAATTATAAAAACTAAACCACGCAATAACAACCACAAAGTTCACTTTCAATTCACTAGTGAAAATCACTATAAATTTTCTCACAACTGTAGAAAATATAAAACTTAAATACGGGCAGACGCGAACAAAACCGAAAAACACCGGAGCAGTAAGAAAATAAAATTTATTTGCATTTAAAAATGTAATCATAATTTATGTTAAGTATTTGCACAACCAACTATGGCGTCCAACCCTGCAGAGAGAAATAACTACTTAAATCCTAAATTAGAATTAACAAGTAGCCATAACGAAAGTAAAAAAAATAAAAGAGAGACAAGAGTTTTGGCAGTGTTTAGGTCTTATATTTCACTCCTGCGTGAGTAAAACCAAAAAAAAATGATTGCGCTTATCCTAGCTGAACTGGATTAAAATTAAAGTTAAGTGATGTTTGTTTACCTCAGCAACCGAGTAGGTAAATTTATCCCTAAATGGAACGTACAACAGACTACCTATAACAAAAAAAATCCCAAAGCTGTTGTACACAGTTAACGCTAGGGTATACTCCTGCTATTGCAGAACGGCTCCACAAATAAACTCCTCAAAAAAAAACCCAAATCGCCGTATACAATGATTTTTCTAAAAAGAAAAAATCAAAACCCACTTTAACCTGCTTACCTACTCTGAGTTTACACGAAACATGCATTGCTTAAGGTCACATCATCCCTTAATATATAAGTGAACGCAATAAACGTCGGGACAGATGTTCATGTTATAGAAATCGTAAAATATGCTCAATAAAAAAAAAATCCGCTCGCTGAAATTGCGTCGAATTAGACTAGTAAGGATGTTGTGTGTAATTAAAAAATAATTTAAAGAAAATTTGAAAAAAAAATTACCGATGGTAAAAAAAAATTTTACACAAATAAGGTCTTGGTAGGACTGCAACTCTCTAATAATCGTTAAAATGAAATTCCCAAAATTTTAACTAAATTGATGCAAACCATGGTCATGGTCAAAGAGACCCTAGGATCGTACCGAAAGGTGTCCAAAAAAAAAACTTAAATTTTTTTTTTTTGGTGTCGACCACAGTAGTCCAATAGTAAAAAAAATTAATTAGTGACTCACTAAAATTTTAAAAAATTACTCCACTCTGATAGTTTGGAGTAGGGAGAAGAAAAAAAAATTTAAAACAAATGATGATAGGTTGTTAAAACGTGAGGGTTCGAAATAAAATTATATTTTAATTCAGCAAAAAAAAATATTTAAATAAACTGGTCAAACCATTGTAGGGGCAAGGTACTACTATGCACCAAGGAAAAAAATGTCCAACAAGAAAATCAAGTTTCCCTTTTAAAAAAAAATATTTAAAGAAAAATATTTAAAAAAATATTTTAAAAAAATTAAAAATGTTTAAGTGGGGTTGCAGCTCCTATTAGTGAACCTTAAAAAAAAATTTAATAAAACCAACACCAGAAAAATCTTATTCGAGTTGTCATGCAACAGTTTTTGTTCTTTTCCTTTAAAAAAACAGTTGTCAATTCCCTTTCCTCTCCCAAAACTGTGGCAAGGTGAAAAGTCAATGAGCTAGAAAAATTTATTTACTATAAAAAAAAAATGTTGAAAATTAAATTTACTTAAGAATCATAAGGCATAAAAATCGTGATTGAAAAAAAAAACCAATCAGTTTAGGAAAAGTTTAAAAAAAATGTTTATGTTACAAAAAAACAAACGATGTTAGTATATTTGTTTAAAATTATTACTACAGGAAACAACCAACGTGAGTACTCATTTACTGTACCCCTATATTAATGTGAACCTAAGTCTTAAACTTTGCACTCAACCCCGTAAAGAATTATCCCGTGTGCCCTTTCAAAAAACCAAATATGGAAACAATTTCAAGGATCACCTATAAGAACGTTGTAAAACTAAATCTGCCTACTCAAGTGTCTTTACACACAACATCTACTCAAAAAAAAATTTACTGCTTAATGCATTCTCAGATCCTTATTCCTGGTGTTCACGAGATCTAAAATTAAGTTGGGCCCTTTCCACAACTATCAGTCAAAGCAAAACTACCAAATGTCCAAGGGCTAATGAGACCCTATCACCAACAAATGATATTTTGAAATGAAACAGTTGGGAATAATCCTGCGTAAAAACCAGAGAACAAAATCAAGAACCAAAAACTATTACATTAATTTTAAAAGAGCATAATAAAACTCCCGGCCCCAATTAAACTTTTGTTATCTCAACAAAACTCGGCCTAAACCCAAAAACTGTTTATTAGACATTTCCCCTATTCCCTAAGTATAATGTCAATAAAACCCAAAAACTAATTAATGTAGAAATGTTTTACAAAAATGGCGTCAAACCATATGAATCTTAGAGAAAACATTTATAAAGAGCAAAGGAAACTTTTGACGAAAACTGTAACTAAAATACAACTAAATTCTACACTTAGTATAGCTTTACTCATATGGGAATTGGTTGAATGTTCAAATATTCCTGGGTTTGATACATGCTCGAATCTCCAGTAATTGAATTTACAATTGATGGTTTCAATGCTAAGCTTCTTATAGTCCGTCTGGTTATCTTCCTCTTACTTAATATGTTGGCGGGGGTCCGGTAGGCAAATGTTCGGTGTATGTATGGAGGGTGTCTCGACGTCCTTGTTATAAAAATTTCAACCGTGGAAATAGATCCGACAACACCTCAAGGTGCGTTTTACGTACTTCCTATCCCCTTGGTCGGTGCTGCCCCCTATATACCTGTATAGAACTATTGCTGTATGTCCTCATTGGTTAGTTTGAAAACCGCGGGTTTTTTCTTCCAGTCTTGCCACTGAAGGTAGAGATTTATTTTTGGCGAAAAAGTTTTTTATAATTAGGTTTGCATCCTTTATTTGAATTTAACCGGGAAGATTAGGTTGGTACTATTGCGTTTTACCGTCCCCACTCCCCACCAAATTTACAAAACGGTTTCCGGCCACTTCATTATTTTGGTATTCTCGACGAAGTGCTTTGTCTCTTTTTGCTAACAAATTTTGGCTGGGTCGGCAACAGGCTCTGGGATCGCCATTGTTTTTGGTTAGTGGCACTGCAAAAAACTGCAGGTTCTGTCCCAGAGACTGTGAGGAGTGAGCCGTCGTGTTTTAGGCGTAATCTGAAGTGACGCTCGCACCCTTTTGAGGGGAATTTAAGTCGGCCTACGCCATTTGTACGGAAAGAGCATTGGTAAGTTCGATTTTATTTTTTTTCATTTTTTTTATTATTTGAGGACTCTTCAAGATAATATTTGCCTCCCAAATTGTAATTATTTTTATATTTTTCTTTTAACCACGTGTTGGATAAAAACTATATATTGTTTTTCTCCTTTGTCTACAGCCCTGTCAATTCCATCGACGGGACAGTTGGGCTGGACGCTGGTGGGAAGCCGGACGAGCCAGTTATAACCCTGGGAAAGGTACGTTAGGGTTATTTTAGTTCATCTGTTTAAATCTACTTTGTTTTATTGAGTCGCCATGGGGTTCTCGATTTAAGTTACTGTGTAGGGGAGCTTCGTGCAAATTGACGAATTCCAGGAAACTGAAACATTTCATTTTCCACAGGGTTTTTATGCTCGGGCAAGAAGCCAGCAACCTTTTGACCACCATGTGCTGCCCTAGCACCATGTGCTGAGCGGGCACGGGGGGAGACGCGGGCAAACCAAGAGCATCAGTCGCAGGAGGAGAACAACACCACTTCCAGGTTTAATAAAACACCAAACTCAGAATTAAATAATTGCAGGACCAAGGTAGGAGCAAGCCTTTAGACATAACCATTTCATATAATTTTTTTCAATATAATTTGGACAACCTTTTCATATAATTTTCAGTATAATTTAGACATTATCTTTCCAGATAACTTTTCAATATAATTTTAACATTGCTTGTAAACGCAAGGTAACGGTATGACGTCATAACCACAATTTTGCGGCGTATTTACTATATTGACTTGTCTTCCTTCATTTAATTTATTTAAGACAATTTCTCCTGTGAAATTTGGAGTGCCTTGCTATTTTGGCCCGAACTTGTTTAATTTTTTTTAGCATATTTCATGTTTCTAATCTTAACTTCAGCCCTTAAAATACACAAGATGAACTAAATTTTTGTATTATTTGTGCAACCCAGTGACCAACTTTGCGGAGACAAAAGAGAGATGAGATTATATGTTTTAGCGGTTTCCTTACATTGTTCTACTTCATGGGGTGGATCTGGGACTGGGTTGCTGTCTGTCTCATTCTACCCAATGTAGAATGATGACAGCAGATATTTGGTCCAGATCTCCCCTATGATGGAACGATTGTGGAAGTGTATTTTTTTTAACAATCATTTATGTAACCGAGTCTCACACTACTGACTCAGATGTAGGTACACTATGACCTGTTAAAGGAGTCCATCTACCTGTAAAGTGCTTCTAGTTTCGTCATTTTGATTCATTTGGGAATCTTTTGAATTTTATTTTGTTTCTTAGTCAATTTTTTTTGTTTTTTTAATTACACAAATACTCTGGAAGCCTCGGAAGTAGGTAGAATTTCATTGTTTAGCTACAACGTTTGGGTTGAACTGTATTTTATTTAAGATCTTCTTTGTAAAACATTGGTATTAAATAATGTGGCGCACTTAAAATTTTCTTATTTCTGAACCCCCCCTTCTCCACTGTATAAAAGTTACCGGGCATATCAATGTTTTACCTAGCTGGAAAATACAGTTCTGCTTTCAGATATTTGTTTAATTATTCAATGGTTTTGTTGTGTCACAAGTTGGCAAATTGTCAATATCCTAATTACAGTGTCACAAAATGGTGGCAACGTCTTTAAGCTGCCACAAATGTCACACAACGCATTTTAAATAGGCCACAAATTGGCGCCCAAACGTGATGTTTTTTAAATAGGCCACATTCCTTGTATCTCGCTTATTTTGCAAGATATTTTTATTCTGTAAAAACCTTTCTATGGCAACTTTTTTAGGGCCAAATAATGACGTTGTCAATTTTTTAAAATATTGTTTAGTTTTTGAGATATGGTATTTATCATAAAAAAATTAAATACGGACCTGGATTTTTTTTGTTACTATTTTGATTGGTTTCATGGCATTATTATCTTAAAATGATAAAACTTTAATATTTTTTTGATTTAAGATTTTAAAAAATATTTAATAATTTAAAAAAAATTTTAGTCGGAACCTAAAAATTTCCAACGTAAATATAAATTAAAAATTGCAAGACACACTAGTTGGACGATTTCTAGTTTATCTGTTATATTATAAATAAAGTAAAAAACGTTAAAAAGTTACAAAATTAAAATTATAGTAATTATTTGATGGTAGCACAGCAACTCATGAAATTTACTTCAACATGGAAAAACAAAATCGTGGAATTCACATTGTTATTTTACTTGTCAACCTGAACTCAAAATTATTCTAAAATGGCTAGAAATCGACCATACCCAGATTTTGAAAAATGTAATATATCTTTGACTGCTTTATTCAAGCAACAAAATCTCAATATTTAAATAGCAGAAATATTTTTATGCAAAATGTGTGAAAAATTATTCAAAAATGCCAACAATGTCTCACACATAATGGCAATCAGTTTGAACATTTATATCATTAAACAAACATTAGTTATTATTTTTTGTAATTCATTAATTTTTTTGGATTTGTCGTAGACTTTGTTTCAAATAAATTTTTAAATGAACGTAAAACCATTTTAATTTGCTAAGAATCAAAACAGTTAAACTAAAAATCGTTCAAATGAAATGAAATGATAAACTTTAAAAATGTATCAGGCAGTTGTTGTGATCCTTACTTTCAGACAAGTTAATATTTATATCTTAAAATAATAAAATTCAAGTTTTTCTAAATTAACTTAAGATAAATAAAATTAAAGTTAAATTTTTTAAATTGAATAGATATAGATTATTTAAAAATAGATAAACTTAAATTTGTTTTTTTTTTAATTAATAAAAAAATAAATTAATCGTGGATTTGTCTAAACATATTGCTGAACTGGAGGTAGAATATGAGTTAAATACTAGGAGTATATATTCCACCAGGCCCTTAAAAGGTAAAAGAGTAATTTAAAAAAACTTTTAAAGAAAGAGGCAACCTCTAATCAAACTCATATTGATTTAACTCAATACAAATTTAGTTACACTAAAGAAAATACGGAAATCGCGTCTTCTTTAAATACAATTAAAACAGCTATCGATGAATTTGAAGTTACAGAAGTAGATTATTTTTATAATAAGTTAAAGTCTCGCCTATTTCATTTGACTTGGAGAATAAAAAACTTATCGCCACCTTAAGATGCTAGAGAGGAAGAAACGCAAAAATTTTAAAATAAATCGTATGTATCTTGCATTCAATTTGAAGCGGAGCTGGATGACAAACTTTCTTCTCAGGAGGTTAATCAAACTACATTAAATCAAACAATGTTACCGGTACAACAAATTGTTCAATAAACAGTTTCATGTTCTTCAAGTAAGAGCACAATTTTTAACTGGGGAATAACATTTAATGGGGAACCTAGAAGGTTATATGAATTTATAGAAAGAATTTCTGAACTTTCTGAATCGCGTAAAGTTTCAGAAGAAGATTTGTTCGGTTCAGCAGTAGAACTTTTTACGGATGATGCCTATTTCTGGTTTAAGCGGGTTAAAACTAGGGTAAATGATTGGAAGTCTTTAATAGAAAAACTTAGAGAAGATTTTTTTCATTCAGACAATGAACAGAATAGGGTTTTAAGAGAGATAACTGAATATTTTAGAAAATTAAATTCGATAAATCAAGAGAAATCGGTAACGGAGGTTTTGCGACTCTTTATATATAAACCATTTGACAATAGAACTTATATTAAGGTTAAGTTATTGGACGAGGATGTTAAAGTTTTGTTTAACAGTGGTGCTACGGTTTCAGTCGTCGGTGCTTCTGGTTATTAAATTAAATTCTTAAACATTTTCAAATAAAGGTAAATAAAACTTTACCTAGAAGTGTTTGTACGGCAGATGGAAAGCAGCTGTCAACTGAAGGAGTAGTAGACTTGCTAGTTTACATTGGCAAGGTTTGTAAAATTATTTCTGCTTACGCTTTACTATCATTACCACATTCTTTAATATTTGGTTGTGATTTTGCTAAGATTTTTAATATTGTAGTAAATTTTAATAAAAATTCTTGGAGTATTGAGAGTTCAGATAATTCTCAGATATGTATTGTTAATAAAGATGCCTGCTTTAAGCCTTATACACAGTGTTCAATTGATAATTTAAGTGAAAATGATAGGGAAATTGCAAAACAAGTTATAGATAGTTTTAAAGAAGTATGTAGTGACGATCGTTTAGGAAGAACTGATAGGATAACTATGACTATTGACACATGTGACGCAGCTCCAATTAAGAGAAGACCTTATGTTCTTTCATCTTACATGACGGATATATTAAATAAGGAACTTGATGAGATATCAAATCTAAAAGTTATAAAGCCATGTAATAGCCCTTGGTGTGGTGCTAGTAAAGAAAGCAAACGGAGAATATAGGTTTGTAATGGATGCAAGACAACCTAACTCCGTGGCGGTGTATGCTACATATTCGCTACCGAATATAACCAGAATCTTGACTTCACTACTTAATGCTAAATATCTTTCGTCTATCGATCTGAGAACAGCATTCTGCCAAATTCCTTTAGATGAGAGCTCTAAACCAAAAACTTGTTTCTCCATAATTGGAAGAGGTAGCTTCTGTTTTAATGTTGTCCCGTTTGTTGTATGTAACAGTGCTCAAATTTAACAAGGATTAGTGTAAGCAATATTCGGAGCATGAGCCCCATATCTTTTCCTATTTGGATGATATACTGATTACTAGTCCTGATTTCGAACATCATGTTAAGCTACTTTCCGAGGTAAAAGATATATTGAAGAACGCAGGTCTTACAATAAATACAAAGAAAACAGAATTATTCAAAACAGGTCATTTAAAATTTCTTGGTCATTTAGTAGGAAAAAATTCGCTCAAGGCCGACACAGAGAAGGTCTCTGGTTAATTATCCACGTCCGCGAACGGCGACAGAAATTAAGAGATTTGCTGGTCTCTGCAGTTGGTATAAATGATTTATCTCAGATTATTCTACTCTTATGTCTCCAATTACAGATTTGCTAAGGGGCAAAAAGAAGAGTCAACGTGTACATTGGAATAAGGCAGCTGAAAGTTCGTTCGTAAAAATAAAACAACTTCTCGTTTCAGCTCCCATATTATCTCAACCCGATTTTTCACAAAAATTTATTGTTCAGTCTGACGCATCGAATAAAGGTTTAGGAGGTGTTCTAACACAAATTATTGATGCAGGAGAGAAAGTCATTGCGTACGCTTCTAGAAACTTCTTGCACTTTTATTCTGCTTTGATAAGTTTCGTCCTTATATTGAGGGTACCAGATTTACACCTATTACTGATCATTATAGTTTATTTTGGTTAAATAATTAAAAAAACCCCAGTGGTAAACTAAGTAGATGGACACTGCGTCTAAGACAACATACTTTCGATCTTATTCATAGAAAAGGCTCGAGTAATATAATTCCAGAGGCTTTGTCTCGCATTCCGAGAAAGGAGGATGACAAACCGGAATCGGATATTTCTCAGTCAGATTAAGTTGAATTTTTAAACTATATAGATGTTGATGTTGATCATATAGATGCCTGGCTTATAAAATTTAGAGAGAAGATTAGTAATAATCCTAAAACTTATCCTTAGTGGAAAGTTGAAAACAATATGGTTTTTAAACTAATTCCGTGTCACTTTTTCTTAAATTCTGACCTTTCGGAATGGAAGCTTTTAGTCCCAAGTCCGCAAAGAAAAGACATTATCAAGTAATGCCATGACCCTCCTACAAGTGGTCATCTAGGTTACTTTAAGACTTTAAACAGAATTCAGGAATTCTATTATTGGCCTAAAATGCGCCGTGATGTTTTAAAGTATGTCAAAAGTTGCCTCACATGTGCAGCACAGAAAGCTCCAAATACAGCAAGGATGGGTTTAATGGGTCGAGAAAAGATTGTTGACTGACCGTTTCAAGTGACTGCAACAGATTTGATGGGATCATTTCCACGTTCAAAGAAAGGTCACAAATTTTTTTTAGCAGTAATTGATTACTTTTCAAAATATACATTACTTTTTCCAATGCTACAACTCACACTGTAAGTGATATTATAGAAAATAGGATCTCTCTAGTATATGGTGTACCAGAATGTATTATTGCAGATAATGGAAAACAATTTTTTTCTAGAGAGCTTAAGTCAATTTTTAATAAATATGAGGTGAAAAATATGTGGTTTACTCCATTTTATTCACCCCAATGCAATTTCACTGAAAGATACAACCGAAAACACGGTACAGCCATTCGCTGTTATATTGAATCACATGACAATTACGATGTTAAAATCTCGAAAATCCAACAAGCTATATACAACAAATGAAACGACTAACTATCTCCTTGTGTTTTAGTTTATGATAGACATACACCATTATCTGGAAAATTCTATAGACAATTTCGAGCAGACTTGAGTGACAATTCAAAAGATTTTGATTTACCAGAAATTGTTCCTGGAGAATTGAATTCTTATGTAGAAAATATTAAAGATTTAAAAGATTATTTTCTTGTGATTAAAAAGAGGTTACATGAAGGGTACTTAAGAAACTCAAAACCGTATAATTTGCGTAAAAGAGACATTGAATTCTTTGTTGGAGATGGGGTACAAATAAGGTTCTCTCTGTTGCTCCAAATAAGTTTACAGCAAAGCTCCAAAGTTTATTCTCTCAATGGTGAAAAAGAAATATTCTAAGGTGGCCTATGAACTAAATAATGTAGATGGTACAAAAGCTGGAAAATGGCACATAAAAGACCTTAAACCCTACGTTAATGATATATCGGAGGGTGAGGTCAGTGATTCTGAAGAATCCTTGCCAGATTAGTACAATAGATAAAAATTATCTGATAGTGTTAAAGTTCTTTAAGTCTTATGATATAATGTAAGTTGTATATTTGATAATGTTTTAAGAAATTAGAATAAAAAAAAGTAAAACTTAGGTGGTTTATACAGTTTTAAGATGTATGGTTTAACACATTTTTTCACTCTGGAAACAAAAAAAATCAATTGTTTGATAAACCTAGCTATTGTGACATTAACCTATTTCGACATATTAATTTTGACTTCTTTAAGTAAGACATTAAAAAACCAAACAGTAAAAATTTTATTTTTCTAGTTCCAGGAAAAAAAATAGTATTGCAGGCAACACTATTTTTCCTTGGAGGGAGGCAATGTAACATTTGCACTGCCTAACCTAGTTTTGATTAGCAGTTAAACCAGAATAAAAGTATAAACCCACCTTGAGTTTGTAAATACTTCCGGAGATATCATGACATATATTTCTTATTTTCAGTTAGAGTCCAGTACTGGTACTAGAATATTTATACAGTTTTTTAAAACACAAAGATAAAATTTTTATTGATAAATTTTGTAAATAAAATACTTAGGTTATGTAACAAAAACATATCAGCTGATGTAAATACTAGTAGCTTTCTGCAAATTTTTAAAGCAGACCAGTGAAAGGTAACAGTGTTTTAAAAGGCAAAGAATTAGATTAGTAAAGCCTTTTAGAGGATTTATGAAAACGCATCTTGGTTGCGCATTATTGAAAGAGGAAATACTCTTGTGTCACCATACACGATCTGTTGTAAAGATAAATAGTAACGTGAACATTGGATTCTTTTGTTTTGACCATTTTTTTATTAAAGGGACGGGCTATATTCCGGTGTCATTGCGTTACATGCTTTAATTTATTCTACTCTTAAATTCTGTGGTTTGGATATTGACAACTGTCAAAAATGTTGAACCAATTAGATTGAGTAAATTCACACAAGCCAAAGATGGCTGATTTTAGTATTATTTTTTATAAATAGTTTAGTATATGCATATTTAAATTTCCCACATTTTTACCTCGATAAATTGGCAAAATACTGTCAATTATTAAAAGAGGGAAGAGATTCATTTCCGCTAAAAAGTGCCTCGTTCTTTTTCGACGCAAAAGATGGTGGAATAAAGATGTAGAATATTTATCAATCACCTTTAGTGACCCATTTATATGGATTGATAGTTAAATAAGTTCGTCTATAGATAGGGATTTTAGGCAAGAATGTCTGGAGATGTGTAGTAGCTGAATATTTTAGTGGTAAGTTGTAGAAAATAGAGTAAGAAATAGCGTAGCTTCACAAAGAATTTTTTTTATTTCTTTCAGTGCTCTGGCCTCAATCTGAATTGTACATGTTAGCATCATATGGAAATTAATTTGGGACTACAGTATTAGTTGGGATTTTGGGGATGGCTACCCTTTGCCAAATGAAGGTATGAATTATTTAATATACTTTTTTTAACTTAAGCAGAAATAATTTTATTTAAATTAGATTACAGTATGTGGTACACACCGTACTACCTATATATTCTTCTAAACCTGCATCACTTCTTTTGCTTTAACTTGCTATAAAAGGAGGTCAGTTATTAAGTACAATTTTAACGACAAGGCTTATCTTTCTCGGTTTCGTACAGCACCTCTGTCTTTTATAGGGTTTTAACTGTGGATACGACGCGTTAGTAATGTTGGACTAAATACCAAGGTCGAAGGCAGGTTGTTCATCCTGGGATGTGGTAGTTAAGAAGACCAGTGGGGTCAACTTTAAGAGAAGCCCTCAACACCAGACTGTAGAAGCTGCGATGGTTTGCTATAGGAACCACAGTAACTAAGGTCAGATCAATCTTTAATTTAAACATTAAAAAAGGTTCGTATGTGTATGTATTTAAGACTAAAAAAAATGTTAATTAGATTTTCTTAAATAAGTAAAATCATGATAAATGTAAACTTTAACTCATGAGTTAATGGTAAATCTAGTTTACTTCGATAAAGATGTGATGACAAGGTTTTATCACTAAAATATAATTTGGTAAGATATTTTGTATCAAATTGGGTAAACTGTGTTTATTTAAGTAAGTTATTTTAATTTTACATAAAGAAGGGAAACTTTAAAACTGGGATACATATTGACCAATGTCTTTTCCTAGCTACATTTCTCAGCTAATGTAGCTAGTTTTAAACTAAAGCTGAGTGGCGCCCTCTAGGTAAACAAAAGAATTATTTTTAATCATAAAAGCTAGCATCACAACTAAAATTACGAGTAGAACTCCGACAACAACACCAGTCATATGATGAGCTTAGCCTGGACCCAAACATAACCTTTTTAGGTTATAATCTGTCAGCTACCACATCACCGTAACTGACCCTCTATCAGCTACCACATCAACGTTACTGACCCTTTGTGGTTGATAAAATGAAAAAATACTTTTTGTTGTTGTTAGAAATCTGATTCTTTCTCTATTGCGTCATATTATGTCATTGTATATAATATTAGTTTACATTTTTACATTTTGGGGACGCCACTTTCCGGCGAACTAAAGCAGTTAAGTTACAGAAACTAATGCAAGTATTACATTACAAAACTAATGCAAGTATTGTGTTCAACACAAACGGAAATAATATTTCGTTTTACTCAACTAGAAACTGATCATGCCGCCCCTGTTGAAATGTTAGGCATTTCAAAACAAATAAAATTAAAAACTGTAACTTATGACACGACCAAAAAGTTTCTTTTCGGGAAATGTTTCACTGTAGATTTTCATCTTCGGATGCTCTTGAGTCTTCGTCAAATTGAGGCAAAGGGCAAATTTTTGCTATAGCCCGTTTAAATATGCCTTGCTTTGTTTGGACGGAGACAACTCGAACTAAATTGTCGTCACCAGGATGAATTACTTAATGTGTAATTACTCTTCCCAATGGCCAGTGCATGGGTGGTTCGTTTTCAACTTTTAGAAGGACCATTGTACCAATTTTGATGCTGTCTTGCTGAGAACATCATTTGGAACCTTGTTGTGGACTGTGCAGATACGACATACTCCAGACTTTCCAAAATCTTTGGACTACTTGTTGGAGTTGTTTGAAATACTTCAGACGATTGGTGGGTATTTCAGAAACGTCTTCTTGTGGACAGGAAATTAGACTGCTGCCAACCATGAAATGCCCAGGTGTCAGTGCTTGTAGGTCCGTAGGGTCATCGGTTAAGGGTAGGATAGGTCGGGAATTTAAAATTGCTTCCACTTGGGTTAAGATGGTATAAAAATGCTCAAAATCAAGCCTTGTATCACCCAGGACCCGTTTTAAGTGAAATTTAAATGACTTTACTGCCGCTTCCCAGAGTCCTCCGCAATGGGGGGAACGAGGAGGTATGAAATCCCAGGTAATCTTATGCTGTTGAAAATAATTTCGATATTCTGAAGAATCCTGAACTATTTCACATAGTTTCTTTAACTCGTTATTAGACCCAACGAAATTTAAGCCGTTATCGCTAAAAATTTGGCAACATAGTCCTCGGCGAGAGACGAATCGCTTGAAAGCGTTTAAAAAACTTTCTGCAGAAAGATCCGTGACAAGTTCGACATGAACCGCGCGTGTACTAAAACATATAAATATGCTTAAATAAGCTTTAATTTCGTAGCGACTACGCGCTTTTACACTTGGTTTAATCAAATACGGACCTGCAAAATCTACCCCACAAATGCTAAAGGGTCGAGATGGGGTAACTCTAGATTCAGGTAAAGAACCCATGAGTTGGTGAATATTGGTGGGTTTTACACGAAAGCAAACAATACACGTTCTTAAGTTACTTCGAACTTCATTTCTGCCGTTCAAAATCCAAAATTTATCCCTAATTTGAGAAAGTATAAATTGAGTGCCTCCATGCAAGTACTTTAAATGGTAGTATCTGATCAAAAGATTTGTAAATAAGTGTTTGGATGGTAAAATGAGTGGATATTTTTGTTCAAATGTTAAGTTTGCGTTTTTTAACCTACCACCGAGTCTAAGGCAATTGTTGGAATCCAAGAATGGATTTAAATTTATTAGAACCGAATTTTTAGGCAAGACATTATTTTCTTTAAGACAACTAATTTCCCTAAAAAATTTGTCTCTTTGAGCAAGAAAACATAACCTTATTTCAGCATCATCGAGGTCTTTTTAAGTTATGGATTTTAAAAGTTGTTTTTCAAGCTTAGGGAAAGTTAAAAATTGTAAAATTTTTGGTTTATCCTGTTTTTTAGCTCGGCAATTAGTTACAAACCTGAAAATTAGAGCAGTTATTCGAACTAACTTTGGAAAAGAAGAATACAAGTGAAATAGGAAATTTTCACTTTGAACAATCGTTGAATAAGTCAAGGTTACATTTTCCTTGCGAGCTTCAGGAATGGGTTCGATATCTGTAATAACTGTCGTAGGCCAATGATTGGAGTCTTGTCGAATAAAATCAGGGCCGTACCACCAAAGAGAGTTATTTTTTAAAGTTATTGAATCAGAACCTCGGATCAAGATATCTGATGCATTCTCAAACGTCGAGACATGTCGCCACTCACAGTTCTCTGTTAACCGGTGAATTTCGGCAACTCTGTGGCTTACAAAGGTTTTCCAGTGACTGGGCTCCTTGTTCAGCCATGCTAGAACAATGGTGGAATCACTCCAATACGTGATACGAGATATAGTGACTTTAAGAGTAACTTTGACCTTGTTCATTAACTGAGCTAAGAGATATGCACTAGATAATTTTAGTTTGGGTATAGTAAGAGTGGATTTAACCGGGAATAATCTATTTTTTAAACAGATAATGTTAGATTGTATTTTTCCCCATTTGTCAACATAGGTCATATACACGGTGGCTCCATATGCGAGCTGAGAACTATCGCAAAAACCATGCAATTGGATAGTAGAAGACAACGTAGAATCTAGAACGCATCTTGGTATTTTTATCTGATTGAGATATGGAACGTCATTTAAAAATTCTAACCAAGAAGTTGTAATGTTTTCAGGTAGAAGATCGTCCCAATCTTGTTGTCCTTTCCAAATTTCTTGTAAGATTAATTTGGCCTTGACGATCACGGGGCTTCTTAAACCCAAAGGGTCAAAAAGTTGAGCAACTCCCGCTAAGACTGTCCGTTTTGTAGCCTTAGAGGGGTCTGCATTGATCTTAAACTCGTAGGTAAAAATGTCTTGATAATGATCACATTTTAAACCTAAGGTTTTGGTTTCACTGTCACTTTTAATGGCAAATTTTTCTACTGTGGGTTCTAAAACACGATTATTGTTAGAAATCCATTTGCGTAAGTTAAAGCCTGATTGTTTTAATGTTAACGAAAGATCATTTTTTAGTTGGATTGCTGATGAAATATCATTCGCGCCGCTAATTAAATCATCCATGTAAAAGTCTTTAATTATGACGTCAGAAACGTGAGGTTGTTTTTCTGCGCACCGTTGACCGATTTCATTTAAAACACGTGTTGCTAAAAATGAGCTACTAGTCAAACCGTACACCACTGTGTTAAGTTCGTAAATTTTTAGGGTTTCGGAAGCGTCATTGCGCCAGAGAATACGTTGGAACCGTCGATCTTCCTCGTGAACCCAGATCATTCTGTACATTTTTTCGACGTCCGCGATTACCGATTAATAGTATAGGATGCGTGCGCATGCGTAATACAATACCAAATAAATCGCTTTGAACTTTGGGTCCATTTTTCAACGTATCATTTAAGCTGAGCCCGGTATTTGTTACGCTACTGCCGTTAAAAACAATTCGCGTCTTGGTTGTGTTACTGTTTTCTTTAAAAACAGGATGATGTGGAAGATAATAATATGTCTTATTAATATCGTCGTATTCGGGGTTGATCAAGGACATGTGCCCTAAAGACTCATATTCTTGCAAAAAATGATCGTATTCTTGCTTTAGACATTTATTTTTATTTAAGCGTTTTTCTGCAGATAGTAGGCATTTTTTTGCGCAATCATATGACTGACCGATATTTTTAATATTATTTTAAAAGGCAAACGTACGATGTATTTGCCGGAGTCGTCCTGAGTCGTGTGTGTTCGAAAATGCAGTTCACACTCAAGTTCTTCCGTAGTGAAGTTATTTTTCGCGTTATCGATATGTTCAGCCGACCAGAATCTTTGAACAGCCTCCTCTAATGACATGTTCTCCGCGGCTTTATTTATGGTCAGATGGCATAGATAATTAAAGTTAGAAGTCTTATTTTGGATAAAGTGCAAAGGGCCAGCAAGAAACCAACCTAATTTTGAACTTTGAATTACCGGTTGATTTTTACCTAGCTTAATCTGCTGACTATTTAGTAAGTTAAAGAAGATTTCGGTGCCTAACAAAAGATCAATCTTCCCACACTGATGGAACTGTGGATCAGCTAATTTTATGTGATTTGGAATTTTGAGTGCTGATGGCTCAAATGACATTTGAGGTAAATTTGAAGTAATTTGAGGGATTACCAAAAAATCGAGCTTTGTTTTGTAAGAATGATCTTTAGCTTGTATGTAAGTTTAGAAATTTGACAAGATGCTTGGTTAATTCCAGAAACCGGAATGTTAATTGAAGAACCTTTAATTTGAAGTTTTTCAAAGATTTCATTTGTACAAAAGTTACTTTGGCTTGCAGAATCAAGCAATGCTCTACATGAGATAGGCTTTTGTCATGGGTGAGGATTTCAACCATTGCTGTGGCTAGTAAAATTTGACAATTTTTACCTTCATGCATGCTGCAATGAGTAGTTTGTGAGCAACTCACCAAAGGTTCAGTCATTTCCTCCTCTTGGCTGTCTGAGAGAATCTCAGATTGAGAATTTTCAGTGGTTGTGATATGAGTACGAGGATGAGTCATATGTTTGTTTGCTTGGTTTTGATTTTGATATGGTGTGGCTTTGCGGGGTGAATTGTCATGCAAAATGGAATTGTGTTTTGCTGAGCATACCTTGCAGCCCCTGCTAGGGCAGCTGTCCTGCTTGTGGCCATCTTTACGCAAGCAATTTACGCAAATACCTGCTTTTTGCAATTCCTGATATCTGTCTGGAATTGAAAAAGCTAATAATTTGAAGCATTTGAACGTTGAATGTGTGTTGGCCTGACAGAAACAACAGCTGTAAAAATTATTATTTGTCTTGTTTTCAATTGCATTATCTGTGGCCAAATGCGTGTGTGTTTGTTTTTGTTTAAAATCTGTGTTTTTGGTGGTAAATTTGTTTTTGATGGTCTCTAAAATGTGACATTTGTTTTTCAAAAAAGTCATGAAATCTTTATATGTTGGTTTTTCACCTTGTTTTTCAGAGATTTCCCATTCTTTTCGCGTGTTTATGTCGAGTTTTCCTGCTAAAAGGAAAATTTAAATTGTGTCCCATGAGCTTATGGGTTCCTCTAAGTTTTCAAGGGCTCTGTAATTTTGTGTAATTGTGTCTATGAATTTTCTGAGCAATTGACAGTTTTCTCTCGGAACATGGAGATGTTCAACAATGTTTTTTAGATGTTTTTGAATCAAGATCTGTTTATTTTCATACCTTTCCTTTAACAAATCAATGGCAATATCATAATTGTCTTCAGTGACACTGAGCGACTGCAAAATCTCTGCAGCCTTCCCTTTGAGACAACTTTTTAATTGGAAAAATTTTTGAATTTTAGGTGTATTGACATCATCATGAACTAAAGATCTAAATACTTGAAAAAATGTCAACCACTGCTCATGTTGCCCAAAAAATTGTGGTAATGTAATTCTGAATGGGTTCATACTTGAGGTTTGTATGGCTGGCTGCATGACTTGAGGTTGTGAGGGTAAATTTTGAGGTGCTGGAGGTACCGGTTGTGTGGCATGCAATGATTTAGCCTTCTCGTGTTCATGCCTGTCTACTATATCTAAAGCGATACCAAGTAATCTAAGATATTCGTCTTCAACCGATTCGCCTGCCTCAACCTGCGTAGGATCTAATGATTCTAACTCCTAATGAGCTTTTTCAAATTTCAAGTAATCAGTTTTTACCTTTTCTAAGCGAATTTTTAGCTCTGAAACTAAAAAAGAATCCCTTTTATTCAAAAATTGTGAAAATTTTGTTAGTGTTTTTGAGAATACACCCCTTTTTTCCACCAGAGTGAGGATCTGGTTAGCATCACCACCCCCCTCCAGTGCCACTGTTTTTCCTGAAAATTGTTTATTTCGCTAAAAATATTTTTGTTTTTGCTTAGTAAAATCCTAAGCTGACTTTGTCACTCCGCCACTATCCTTAACCCGAGTGAAAACGGAAAAATTAAGGAAAATGGAAAACGGAACGTACCTACCTTGTTGTTGTTGAATGTTTGCCTGTGATTATGTGGCTCGAATTGACCAAAATGTGCGTGGTCACACTATTTGTTGATTGCTGTCTTTCCTTCGATCGCTGGTACTTTAATATTTTGAGTTTTATGTGTTTTTGTGGTTGATAAAATGAAAAAATATTTTTGTTGTTGTTAGAAATCTGATTCTTTCTTTATTGTTTTATGCGTCATATTATGTCATTGTATATAATATTAGTTTACATTTTTACATTTTGGGGGCGCCACTTGCCGGCGAACTAAAGCAGTTAAGTTACAGAAACTAATGCAAGTATTACATTACAAAACTAATGCAAGTATTGTATTCAACACAAACGGAAATAATATTTCATTTTACTCAACTCGAAACTGATCAACAAACTTATATAAAAACACATAGACGTTTTAAAAATATGTATTTTGTTGGACTTAAAAACACATTTTTCTGAAAAATTCATTTTTATTTGATTATGCAGTCGTTTAACTTGCAGGTTCTATCCGCTACAAAGTCAGGGTTACGTTTGTATTATTTTCTACTTATTGGTACAGTCAAAGAATAATATCGCTTAACTCTGTAACGTGTTATTTTTACGTTTAAGGCAAACGTTACATATTTGTTTTATTTAGGTAAATAATCAAGGCTCTTCGACTCGTCTTTCTGTACACAAATTAAGGGTATTTTATAGAGCTAGGTTTGGAGGTTATATAGTGTCCAGAAAGTTACCTTATAAAGGAGGCATTCCATCGAATTACTGTGGACACTGCGCACATCGTATTATTTGAGCATTCTAATTGGAGTTTGAGATCACAGGTATCGGGAGAAATCACATTAAAACTTTTGATTGTTTTGTTTATTTCTGTAGTTTCGTCATTTACTTGACGTTCATGAAGATAAACAGCTGTTCTGCTGGGGAATGGCGGCGTTGCCGCATCACAAATGGTTTCAGTAACAGGAAGAAAACATTTAGATGAACATTTCATTCGCCTATGTTTATTTTCGAGGATATTAGGACAATGATTTCTCCTCCGAACCTCATACCCTTCACGGATTAGCTAGTTTTTATAACACGAAAACATATTTAGGTCCACGGTTTGACTAGTAACAACCGATGCTCCGCCCACTTTGATATCTTTATTACTTTGACAAGGAGAATATTAAATAAATACTAGTTATGCACTTTTGTAAATTGGAGACGAGAGATAAAAATCAGGACTGAAAGAATAAACAAAATCGTATTTTGATGTTATACAGACTAATTTATAGTCATGGTTAAATAAAGTTAATATCTAGCTCAGTTAGTCGGATTGAAGGGTTATGTAGGGCTGGCTAGTGGTGAACAAACTTAACATCTGAGCACTCTTGTGCCAAGTTTAAGCAGTAGTTCAATGTGTATTTTTAGGTTCAAGTTCAGAAACAACTTTACTAATGTAAAAATGTTTTACAAAGGTGGCTTCAAACTTTATGAATCTTAGAGAAAACATATATAGAGAGCAAAGGAAACTTTTGACTAAAACTATAGCTAAAATACAACTAAAATTCTACACTTAGTATGGCTTTACTCATATGGGAATTGGTTGAGTGTACGAATACTCCTGGGTTTGATGCATGTTCTGAGCTCCAGTAATTGATTTTACAGTTGATGGTTTCAATGCTGAGCTTCTTATAGTCTAGCGGGTTATTTTCCGCCTACTTGCTATGTTGGCAAGGGTCCGGTAGGCAAATGTTCGGTCTATGTATGGAGGGTGTCTCGATGTCCTTGTTATCAAAATTCCAACCGTGGAAATAGATCCGACAACACCTCATGCGCAGTGTACGGAAGTACTAGTGTATTTTTGTCATTGGCTGGTTGGAAAACGGCGGAAGTCAGGTTGACCTACTTAGAATCGGCGGGATTTTTGGTTTGCGAGTTTTTTTTAAATGCGGTTGCATTCTTATTTGAATTTGACCAGGAAAATTTGGTTGGTACGGTCCCCACCCAAGTTGGGGAATGGCATATCCGGCACCTTCATTTTTTTTTGGACGTGTCATCGTTCCTTTTCCTAAAGAGGGGGCGGTGGGTCGACAACAGTTTCTGGGATCGCCATTGTTTTTTTTGTTTATTGGCACTGCAGGGATTGCAGGAAATATCCCAGAAACTGTCGAAAGTAAATCCGTCGTTTTAGGTGTAATCTAGTTGACAGCTCGTATCCTCTTTGAGAGGATCTAAAAGGCGACCTACGCCATTTCTAGAAGCGTGGTAAGTTCGATTTTTCTTTTATTTTTTTTTTAATTCTTCACGACAATACTTGCCTCCCAAATTGTAATTATTTTTGTGTGAAACGTAATTTTCCTACAACAGACGTGTGGAATTCTTGGAGTTTTTTTTATATATTTTTTTAAACTACGTTTTAGATAGGCAAGGGCGGATCCAGAGGTGCTTCTCGGGGGGGGAGGCACTTTAGGTGACAGACAGGTGTTGGTAAAAAACGGTATATATTTTTTTAAGCAGCATTTTATTAAATTAGTCAGAACTAAAAAGTACAATATCTTACACATATCTTTACAAAATATTTTGCAAGCTTAGGCTACAAATTCAGGATAATTTATGAATAAAAGTGGTTGTAATTTTGATGATAATAACAATACACACTTTCATGCGCCGCAAGCAAAAATTTTATATTTTTATTAGCCAAAACCTTACTTTTTACTAATTTTTTTTTATATTCAAAAAATTCTCGGGGGGGGGGGCAAGTGCCCTAGTGCCCCCCCCCCTGGATCCGCCACTGTAGATAGGAGCTATATATTGTTTTTCTGCTTTGGTTACAGCCGTCCATTCCATCGACGGGACAGTTGTGCTGGACGCTGGTGTGAGGCCGGGTGTAGCATTGTAACCCTGGGAAAGGTATGTTAGGGTTATTTTAGTTCATCTGTTGAAATCTGCTTTATTTTATTGAGTCGACATGGGGTTCGTGATTTAAGATTCTCGGTGTAGGGGAACCTCGTGCAAAACTGACGAAGGAAACTGAAATATTTCATTTTCCACAGGGTTTTTACGCTCGGGCAAGAATCCAGAAACAATTTTTGACTATGTGCTGCCCTAGCATCATGTACTAGGAAATCCTCAGGGTGGGCGTGAACAGAACAGGACCCGGTGCAGCAGTGAGGGGATGTCTGGACAACACCAGGTTTACAAAATAAAACACACATTTACTCATACAATAATCAAGGACCAAGGTAGGAGCAAGCTTTAGATATAATTTTTTTTAAATATAATTTTCCATATATCGTTAAGTACAACTTTTGCATTTCTTGTAAACGCAAGATAAGGTAAGACGTCATGACCAAAATTTTGCGGCATAACTATTTATCTGAATTGTACTGTACCATTGAAAGAGTCTGTTTCAACTAGGCTTCACCTTTATTTTTTTTTCCCATCATAAATTACCCCTACTTTTCACATTAAAATATACAAGATGAACTAGATTTTTGTGTTATTTATACAATCCAATGAACCAACTTTGCAGAGACAAAAGAGAGATAAGGTTATATTTTTTTTGCGGTTTCCTTACATTGTTTTACCTCATGGGGAAATCTCGGACTGGGTTGCTGTCTGTCTCATTCTAACCAACGTAAAATGATGACAGCTGATATTTGGTCCAGATCTCCCCTATGACGGAATAATTTTGGAAGTATATTTTTTTTATACAATCATTTATATAACTGAGTCTCACACTACTGACTAAGACGTAGGTACACTATGACCTGTTAAAGGAGTCCATCTGCCTGTAATGTGCCTCTAGTTTTGTCATGTTGATTCAATCTTTTAAAATTTTATTTTGTCAATGAGTCAGTTTCTTTTTGGTTTTTCTTAACTACACAAATACTCTGGAAGCCTCGAAAGTAGGTAGAGTTTCTTTGTTTGGCTACAACGTTTGAGTTGAACTGTATTTTAATTAAGATCTTCTTTGTAAAACATTGGTATTAAAACACTGTGGCGCACTTAAAATTTTCTTATTTCTGAACCCCCCCTTCTCCACTGTATAAAAGTTACCGGGCATATCAGTGTTTTACCTAGCTGAAAAATACAGTTCTGCTTCCAGATATTTGTTTAATTATTCAGTAATTTTTTTCGTGTCACAAATTGGCACAGTGTTATTGTTCTATTTACAGTGTCACAAAATGGCAGCAACGTCTTTTAGCTTGCCACAAATGGCGCCCTACGTGAGTTTTTTGGCTAGGTTTTTTTGACAACTGATGTAATTTTTTTTTGTTTTTTTGAAGTTGAAAAAAAATTTTTTTTTTAATTTTTTTCAATTAAAAGGAAATTTTATTTTTGTGGTACAGTCAAAGCCAGTTTAAAGGCTTTCAGTGGCTGTCGGTGGTTTTGACACCCAATCAATTTTTACTATAAAACAGGATTTTCGATCATCATTGGTTTTTGGAAATAACACTTTTTAAATATTTTTTTGGTAATATTTGGAATTCGTTTGGTTGTTTTAGTAATTCTCATAGTTTTTTGTTAGCTTATCTTCACAGGTTTTTTCTTGGAAAATAAAAGATTCATTTTTATTTATTAAGGAAGAATAAGTAGATAAGAAACATGGAAGTTTTTATTGAACAGAGTTCAATTCATGTCTTAATTCTTTAAAGTTTTTTTAGTAGGAAAAACATGTTTTAATTTAAAAAAAAATTTTTTTTAAGAAAAATAAAAGTAATGTAAATTTACTTTAATTTTTTATTGATTTATAGGTGGATGGACCTCCAGACATGGTCTTTTTATGTTTTAAATATATGACATAGGTAGTGTGTTTTTCTAACAATTTTTTTTTGCAAGTTCATTTATTTATATGTTATTATTTTCTGCTTGTGATAAGATAGAAATTGTTTCACCGATTATTTTTTAGTGCAGTCAATTTATTTAGGTCAACAAGTTATTTTTTTTGTTGATTTTATTTTTTGTGGGATATCACCACTTGGAAATTGGAATATTTTAACAGGGTTTCACACAAATTTTTCTTGGCTGGGTTGCTTTAAAGTAAATATAGCCTAACAGCTGGTAATTTTATTTAGTTGAATGTATAAATTAATAAAAATGAAAGAAAAGGAAAATGAGTTTATTTTGCTTTGTCATTTTCTTTTCTTGTTTTTTGTGGTAACTGTTGTTGATGCTTAACACCTTATGTCACTCAGTTACGTCGGGTCAGAGGAGGGTACTTCTACTTAGTGTCGGCTCGGGAGGTTAGGAAACACAAGGCTAAAATCCCTAGAGCAACACATTGGCTGAACATCAACGCCAGAGGTCCAGAAAACATCTTTTTTTTGGGTATTTTTTTTGCAGCAGTTTTTTTTTAGGTCTTTGATTGCCATGTTTAGTTGTCTAGTTGTGTTTTCGTGACTGATCAAATTTTTTTTTTGGTAGAAAATACAGCGTTGGGCTTTGAAGTGCATTTTTTTTTAAATGACAAACGGGTATTTCTATCAATTAAAGTTTTTCTGGTTCACAATCATCTTTTCTATATTTTTTTCTGCGTTCAGGTCATAGCTTGGTCATGGCCAATGGAGGGCAAACATTTATGTTTGAGCCTTGAGAAGTTTTGCCTGCTCCGGATTGATTATAGAGAAAATGAATTTAAAGCCCAACTAGATATAATACTGCAAAAGAAATGTTTAACTAAGACAGATAAAGATATAAGTTTTTTTTGATTTTTTTTTTGTTCATTTGTAAAGTTCAGTAATTTTTTTTTAAGTAAAGTCATTTTGAGGCCATGAAATTGGTCAGTAAATTTAAGAGAAACTTTCAACTAGATATAAATGCTAGGCGGAGGTAATTAGTAAAAATATTTCAAAATTTTACTTCTTTTTTTAAATAATTTATTTTTTCTTAAAAAGACTATTTTTTTCTGTAAACATAACTTCTCGAATTCTTGTTTTGGTTAAAACGGTTTATACAGTGGTCGTAGTTTTAAAGGGTGACCAGACAGGTTATATTTTTTTAGGGGACCAAACGGAAACTTTTTTTGTCTAAGTTGATCAGGCAGGAATAAATAAATCTTTTACTTCCAAATCATAGTTTTAAATAACAAGATTTATTGGTTAGGTGTTTGGGTCTTATAATAAAAAACGTTTTGTTTTTGAGGATACTGGTATGATATAGAATTATTTTCATGCCAAATGTTGTTTGACGGCAGATATGCTTGTCTTCAGTTTTTTTTTTGATAGTTTACATTTCAGGAAAGTGGCGTGTACTTAAAGGGGCCTGTCATCTGCGCCCATTGTAAAGCAACTTCCAACTTACTTGCTTGGCTTTTTCACTTCATCTTCGTTTTGTTGCTTCTGAAATTAAAGCGTTATGTTGGATAACGATGGATGGTGTTAGACTAAGAAAGTACCTATTTAGGGATGAAGACTTGGAAGTTGTGGACAATTGGGAAATAATTTTTTTTATTTAATTTTTTTAAATTTTAAAATAATTTCATACTGGTGACCTCAAATAATGAAGCAAATTTTTAAATTACAATACACTGTTGTGGAATAAATGGGAAAGTGTTCAGGTTAACCAATAAATTTAAGATCATAGTTTTTTTTTTAAAAAGATTTCTATCTAAGAATAAATTTAAAAACTATAGATTTTCTTGATGTGACTAAACATTGATGAGGACATATATTTTTTTTTTAAGCTGATAGTTGTAGGGGGTATAAAAGAACTACCTACCTTTTATATTGCAATAATTAGGGTTTTTTCTCCCGCGAGCTGGGTGGAAATGGAAGAAATGTTTAGTTCGGAGTGTAGAAATCAATGTACGAGGACTTCCTACTAATCTTTTTAGGATTTCGCAACTTCGGTTTTCGCTAAATACAATACATCCAAATTTGGCCTGAATCTCACATTTTCCAGGACCTTGCAGATTTGCGGAGAAACACAAATTTTTTGATCTGTTTAGTTATGATAGGAATTAAAATACTAACATGCATATGAGGGAACTAGATATATTTAGGTTGGGGATGAGTAAGAACACTAATCTGAACAATTTTCCATAATAGTGTCCTATTTTTACAGGGCGCTGCAAAATATATTCACCTTTCTTTGAAATAAGATATTGTTTCGCCTGTGGGCGTTTAACCGTTTAAAAAATATATATATATATAGGGTACAGACGGGATTGGAATGGAAATCACAAGTTTTTGGGTTTATTGACATTATACTTAGGAAATAGGGGAGATGTCTAATAAAAAGTTTTTTTTGGTTTTAGGCCGAGTTTTGTTGAGTATAACAAAAGTTTATTTGGGGCCAGGAGTTTATTATGCTCTTTTAAAATTAATGTAATAGTTTTTTGGCTTCTTGATTTTTGTTGTCTGGTTGTTACGCAGGATTATTCTCAGCTGTTGCATTTCAAAATGTCATTTGTAGGGATAGGGTCTCATTAGCCCTTGGACATTTGGTAATTTTGCATTGACTAATAGTTGTGAGAAGGGTCCAACTTGATTTTATATCTCGTGAACACCAGGAATAAGGATCTGAGAATTCGTTAAGCAGTAAAAATTTTTTTGATTAGATGTTGTGTGTAAATACACTGGAGTAGGCAGACTTAGTTTTACAACGATCTTATGGGTGAACCTTGAAATTGTTTTCATGTTTGTTTTTTGAAACTGCACACAAGATAATTCTTTACGGGGTTGAGTGCAAAGTTTGAAACTTAGGTTCTTCACATTATAGTGGTACAGTAAATAAGTACTAACGTTGCTTATTTCCTGAAGTAATAATTCTAAACAAATATACTAACATCGTTTGTTTTTTTGAACATAAATATTTTTTAAACTTTTCCTAAACTGATTGGTTTTTTTGCAATTACGATTTTTTATACCTTATGGTTTTTAAGTAAATTTAATTTCCAACAATTTTTTCTTCCGGATAATAAATTAATTTTGTTTTAGCTCATTCACGTTTCACATTCACACAGTTTTGGGAGAGGAAAGGGAATCTACAACTGTTTTTTAAAGGAAAAGAATTGAGACTGTTGCATAACATAACTCTATTAAGATTTTTCTAGTTTTAATTTTATTAATTTTTTTTTATTAAGGTTCGCTACTAGGAACTGCAACCCTACTTAATCTTTTTCTAATTTTTTTGAATTTTTTTTTGAAATTTTTTTTATAATTTTTTTTAAAAGGGTAAATTTGATTTTCTTGTTGCAAATTTTTTTTTCTTGGTGCATAGTAGTACCTTGCCCTACAATTTTTTACCGGGTTATTTAAAAATATTTTTTTTCTGAATTAAAATATAACCTAGCATCATTTGTTTTAATTTTTTTTTCTCCCTACTCTAAAGTACCTTTCAGGGTAGAGTAATATTTTGAACATTTTAGTGAGCCACTAATTAACTTTTTTTTATCCAATTTTTTTTAATACCAATTTTAGCGAGCGGATTTTTTTTTTAATTGAGCATATTTTATGATTTCTATAACATGAACATCTGTTCCGGTGTTTATTGCGTTCACTTATATATTAAGGGATGATGTTGCCTTAAGCAATGCATAATTCGTGTAATCTCAGAATAGGTAAGAGGTTAAAGTGGGTTTTGATTTATTCTTTCGAGAAAAATCATTGTATACGGCGATTTGGGGTTTTTTTTTGAGGAGTTTATTAGAGGAACCGTTCTGCAATAGTTGGAGTATACCCTAGCGTTAACTGTGTACAACAGCTTTGGGATTTTTTGTTATAGGTAGTCTGTTGTACGTTCCATTTAGGGATAAATTTACCTATTTGGTTGCTTGAGGATTAAACAAACATAACTTAACTTTAATTTTAATCCAGTTCAGCTAGGATAAGCGCAATTATTTTTTTTTTGGTTTTATTCACGCAGGAGTGGAACATAAGTCCTGAATACCTGCCAAAGCTCTTGTCTCTCTTTTATTTTTAAATTTTTTTTTGGCTACTTGTTAATTCTAATTTAGGATTTAAGTAGTTATCTCTCTCTGCAAGGTTGGACGTTATAGTTGGTTGTGCAAATAATTAATATAAACTATGATTACATTTTTAAATGCAAATAAATTTTATTTTCTTACTGCTCCGGTGTTCTTCGATTTTGTTCGCATCTGCTCGTATTTAAGTTTTATATTTTCTACATTTGTGAGAAAATTTATAGTGATTTTCACTAGTGAATTAAAAGTGAACTTTGTGTTTGTTATTACGTGGTTTAGTTTTTATAATTGGGAGGTATAATTAAGAGTTTTAAAATTTAAAGTTTTAATATAAAAGACACCATGGCTATTTCTTTAAGTCGGTTGTCGGACATAAGGTACTTAGTCAAGGACGAGTTAATCTATGAATTAACATGGAGAGGCATAGCCATTGGATGGGTGGAAGAGATGAAGCAACAGCTCATACTGATTAGACAGAGAGAAAGGACTGATGGAAGTATGAGATACCCGCCGTATCCCTTTAAATTTGGCCAGGATGCTTTTAGCTGCATGAAAAAGCTAGATAGTCTGGTACCGCTGGTAGAGAAGTTCTCTGGTACGAGCAAAGGGGGAGAGTTTAGGAGAATCGCTGTAAGGTTGGAACACGTGTTAGACAGGATAAATAACATGAATCCGTCTAACTTTGAAGAAAGCCAAACGAAAGGCATACTGGTTGCGGAAACCATGAGTTTGATTGGGAGGTTGCGGAGCCAAGCAACAGACTTATTGAGAGTTGGCGTTGCCTTAGATGATGATGAAGCATCTGAAACCCAATCAACGAGTCGAGGCTCAGACCACTCAACAAATGCTGGCAACACACCCAACCAGTCTCATTTCCCGCAACCACAGCACTTGATCACACAGAGAACAGCTCAACAACCTACAAACCAACCGTCGGTCATTGCTCCATTGCAAATGCAAGTGCTAACGAACCCAACTCAAGCACCAATACAGGCACCACCCCCAATGCTGATTCAGAATGACGGTACATCAGCTTTTCATTATCAGCAACCGTCTACCGTTCCTTTGAGTTTAGCTGCCCTCCAAAGTAGCATTGCACCGATTGCTCAGTCACGACCATTTTCATGTTCGTCGCCAGTACCAATGTCAAGTGATCCTGGTACCTCATATCACGTTGCACCTGTACCTCCGCATAAATGGAACTTAAAGTTTACAGGCGAGAGGGGTACAATCTCCGTCACCGCATTTTTTGAGAGAGTGGACGAGTTAAGTCAGGCAAGAGGAGTTAGCAAAAAGGTTCTGCTGAACTCAGGCATTGATCTTTTTGAAAAGTCAGCCTATACTTTTTATAAAGATGTTCGTAGAGAAGTCCATACATGGGAACAGAGGTTTATGGCAGAGTATCTTCCTTCTTCATATGGCGAGAAGCTATTGAAGGAGATCCAAAAACGTAAACAAGGCCCTGGAAAGTCTATAGGGACCTATACTGCTGTTATGAACACGTATTTCCAAAGACTTGGCTGTCCTGTTTCTGAAGAGGCGAAATTAGCTATCGTCTTCAGAAATATCGCGGACATCTATAAGAATGGGTTGATTGCTACTGAGGTCAATAGCTTATCACATTTAAAAAATTTGTGTCGTAGAATAGACCAGAGATATGGTTTAGAGGAGGAGAATTTTACACCTAGGAAAAACCAATCTATTGAACCTGACTTGGCCTACGTTGACGTAGAAAGCGATATTGACGATTTTTCAACAGGGGTTGATGCAATTAAAATATCAAGTACCGGGACATCGAGCCAACAGAATTTAAATCATCCTGTTAATAGATTCGACAGAGATAGGCGACAGCCAACAAGCAGTTCCTCTGCTAGAGCTGATGGAGAGAGGCAACAACCAGCTAGTGGTCAGTCTAGTGCAAATGACAGAGATGTACAACCACCACAGGGTGTTAGGTCTGGTAGGGCGAATAGGGACGTTGTTTGTTATAGATGCAACCAAACAGGGCATATGGCGATCGGGTGCGCATTACCTAGAGGTAAACAGTGTTATTCGTGTGGTCAAGCAGAGGTTACAGTCAGAGAATGTCGTAATTGTAATCTTCAAGGAAACGGACCCAGGCGCTCGTAGGCGGTCGACCTTCGAGTCAGCCTGAACAAGCATCGACCGATAGGCTAACGAAAGTTTTAGATTATGTGATAAGTCATGCTCGTAAAGATGAGAGACCTTATTTAGAAGTGGATGTGCTCGGAAATAAGTTATTAGGGTTGTTGGATTCCGGGGCTTCACGTACCTCTTTAGGGAATCATGGTTGGTCAATCATCCAGAGGTTTGGTTTCTCACTTGACACCACGAAGAAGACGAGTTGTATTGTGGCAAATGGTCAAAGCACGAGTAGTATTGGGACAGTGCAGCTTGCTATGCGAGTTCAGTATAAATTTAGGTTAATAGAGGTCGCCGTCGTTCCTAAGTTGCCGCACACTTTGATTTTGGGATTAGATTTTTGGATTTCGATGGGTATAGTACCGAACTTAAGTACTAATGAGTGGCACTTTGCCGATAATAAAGAAGTGATTTGTTCTTTAGAAACATCAGACCAACAAACTACTCTTACGCCTTATGAATCAGAACGACTAGAGGAATTGGTCGATAAGTATAAGACTATTATGGGTGACTCACTTGGATGTACAGACAGGGTAGAGCATAAGATTACAACAGATGCAGCACCGATAAGACAACGTTCATATAAGGTCTCACCGGTCATTCAAAAACTTATTGATGACGAAATCGACAAAATGCTGAAACTAGATGTAATAGAACGGAGTAGTAGTTCATGGGCTTCACCAGTGGTAATGGTACAAAAGAAAAACACAAAGAAATATCGTTTCTGAGTAGACTACCGCAAATTGAACTCAGTGACGGCGCGTGATAGTTATCCTTTACCACTCGTATCCGAGACACTTGACTAGTTGAAAGATGCTAAATACTTGTCAACTCTAGATATCAAAAGCGCTTATTGGCAAGTACCAATGAAGGAATCATCGAAGCCACTAACAGCATTCATCTGACGACGAGGTCTATTCCAATTTAAGCGTTTACCTTTTGGTCTTCATAATGCACCTGCAACTTGGCAGAGACTCATAGATAGCATCATAGGAAACGATTTAGACCCCTACGTGTACGTATATCTCGATGACCTCGTAATTGTCACACAGAGCTTTTCTGAACATCTTAGAATTCTTGAGGAAGTCCTACGAAGATTGCAAAATGCATAGATAATGGTAAGTTGGGAGAAATGAAAACTGTGTAGGTCAGAAATGACTTATTTAGGATTCGTAGTGGACCGTCGAGGCATCCGAGTTGACCCTAATAAAATTAGAGCAATGTTAGAGCTCCAGAGGCCAAGAACTGTCCCAGAAGTTCGTAGAGTGTGTTATGCCCGCAGTAAGAAAAACGATAAATGCAATGGACTGTATATAATTTAATTAATGAAAGCGCGATCAAACATAAATATATTGATATGAAATTACGAAATAATTAGAAGGTCCATAGGTTAATTGTAGGTACCACATAAGGGAAATCAGAGACAAAGCACTCACCGGTTTGCAGCCAATTTGTCCACTTCCAAGGGGCTCCTACCTGGATCTAAAGATGTCGCCACGTAGTTGAAGGGCTGAAGTTTCTAGTTCTATGCTTCAGTACACCAAAATCGAGCACTTTCAGGTGTAGAAATTTGAAATAGTTGGAGAAAGTAAATTAACACGCCATTTCTCGAGGCGGTCGAAAAAGTATCTCACTGATTCTTGGTGCGCATGTCCAAAATGCGCGAATGCACTCTGTCCGTCATTCAATTGTGTGGTTTTAAAATTTACAAACACCGCGAAATTTAGCGGGAGCTAACATAACTGCCCTCCAAAACACACAATTTTAGAATATCAGCCGGACAGATATAGATAAAAGAAAAAATGATCGACCGATAAATATAAATGAATGAAAAACAGATAAGTAGCGTAAGTTTATTTAGAGATAGCGAAAACCCGAAAAAGTCAAAACAAACAAACAAAATTAAAAAAATAAAATAAAGAATTACCTATTGTAATAAGTGACTTCAATAGGTAGAAATTTCAAAGAAATTTTAATTCGACAAGGGGCACAGTTTTACAACTGGCCGCTTGTAAAAACCGGTAACCGTTTGTACCGTCGCAACACGCTTCTGACCGTCTCCGCCGGGATGCAGTTCGATGACCCGACCGACCGGCCATTTCAAAGGTGATTGGCTGTGATCACTTGTTATGATAACCAAATCATTTATTTTGATATTTGGGGACGAATCAGCCCACTTGTGTCGCTGTTGTAGCGTATGCAAATACTCTATAGAATACCGTTTCCAAAAATCATTATGTAGTTTTTGGATTAGTTGCCATCTCGAGAGCCGATTTAGGGGAACCTCGGACAAATCTGACTCCGGAATTTCTGAATTAAGGGGTTCAAGGGTCAAAAAATGTCCAGGGGTAAGAGGTTGAAGATCGTGTGGGTCTGAAGAGGCAGGAGATAAAGGGCGACTATTAAGTACGGCTTTTATGCGACATGTAAGGGTGGACATTTCCATAATGGACAACTTCTGGTCGCCGACTACTCGAACAAAGTGAGTTTTAAAACTTTTGACGCCAGCTTCTGCCAGGCCATTGAAATGTGGACTGAGAGGAGGTCCCAGATACCAACGAATAGAAAGTCTGGTGGCCGCACTTCTTGCGTAATCAAGTAATTGGTTACGAAACCCTATAAAATTACTGCCTTGATCTGACCAGCATTGCGTCACGCTTCCACGTCTGGAAATGAATCGATGGAATGCACCTACGAACCCTTCGGTGGACAGGTCCATGGTTAATTCCAAATGCACGCAATGTGTAGCCGTACAGACAAACACACAGACATACGATTTGAAAGCTTCACAACCACGGTAACGAAGAGGAATCACAAAGAAAGGTCCACAAAAGTCGATAGCTACACTCGAAAAAGGTTTAAGTTGATTGATTCGATGAGCGGAAAGTGAACTCATTATGGGCGGTCTATAGGGTTTAGGGTTGATTCTAAAACATTGCAAACACTTGGATATGGTTCTTTGAATTGCCCGTCTGGCAGATAATATCCAAAATTGCTGTAAAAGCAGATTATGTAATGTTTTAAACCCAGGATGAAGGTATTGTCGATGAGTGGACTCGATAAGAAGAGTAGTTAAACGATGGTTACTCGAAAGTAAGACGGGGTGTTTTGCAGAATAAGACAAAAGGTCAGATTTTTGTAATCTGCCACCGACTCTAATGATATTATTTTCATCAAGAAAAGGTGAAAGTTTTCGAAAAGGTTTCGGTATTGGTTTATCCTTAGATAACGCGGAAAAAAGCTCAGAAAAACAAGAACCTTGAACGCGTTTGATAAGAAGGTATAACGCACTTTGCATCTCACCGGTGGTAGGTAAAACAATATTCTCAAAAATAACTTTTTGGTCCGGCGGCTTAGCGGGTTTTTGATAGGAATGGTTTTGAAAAAGGTTAAATATTCGAAGGACATAACAAATGATACGTTGAATTTTTGATATAGATGAATATTTGATAAGAAGCTGATCTAAGATGTTAACGTCAATTATTGCATTGCAACAGACCTTTGGCTTTTCCTCCAGATTAATATCTCCGAAATCAATCGGCATTTTTGATTTATGAAAATCGGGCCATTCGTTTTCGGGAGACCACAAAAACGAAGGTGCGTTCCATCACATGTCATGTGACATGAGCTGTGAAGGGGTGGCCCCTCGTGACGCAATATCGGCTGCATTTAAAGCAGAAGGAATGTAGCGCCACGAGTTTGAGGGAATGATTTCTTGGATTCTACTGACTCGATTTCCAACAAAGGTTTGCCAGCGATTAGGAGGGGATGAAAGCCAATGCAATACGACTTGCGAATCGCAGAAAGTAACGATATTTGTAAAAGTTATTTTTCCTTCATAGCTAGATAAAACGAAGTAAATTAATTCGCTTAAAAGAAATGCGCCTAGGAGTTCTAGCCTAGCCAAAGTTTGTGACTTTATAGGCGCGACCCTAGATTTTGCAGATATGAGAGAAACAGATATATTGTTTTCCTCTTCTACACGAAAATATACGACGCCTGCGTAACCTCGAATTGAAGCGTCACAGAAGCCGATGATTTGACAGGTATTGGTTTTAGACAGTTTGATTTGTCGGGGTAATTGAAAATTGGAAAGAAGCGGGAATTCAGAACGAAGTTTGTTCCAAGAGTCGATGATAAAAGAATGTGGTTCCTCGTCCCAGCCTATTTTCGATAACCACAACTGTTGCAAAATAAATTTTGCTTATAGCAACAAGGGACAAAGAAAACCTAAGGGATCGAAGATTGTTCCTATGATAGATAAAATAGAACGTATGGTTGGGGGTTTGTCCTTCATTCGGCATTGATAAGAAAAAATGTCGTTTTTTGGATGCCATTGAAGTCCTAAAACTTTGATAAAGTGGGGTTCCTCCTTGTCGAAAGAGAGAGGCATTTGACGATCGGACTCTGGCAATGTTGCCAATAACTCAGGACAATTGCTTGCCCATTTTTTAAGTCCAAATCCTCCCGACTTCAACAAATCATTGAGTTCTGTTTGAAGGCAGAGAGCCTCAGAAAGCGAAGGGCTAGTTCCCAAGATATCGTCGATATAGACTGACGTTTTTAGAACAGTACTAGCCAAAGGAAAACGTTCCTTTTCTCTCTCTGCCAGCTCATTTAATGTACGCATGGCTAGAAAAGGTGAGCATGTCTTGCCAAAAGTGACAGTAGAAAGTTCCCACGCTGAAAGTGGGTCCTGTGGAGAAAACCTCCACAATATCCTTTGATAAGGGCGGTGATAAGGATTGATAAGGACTTGACGGAACATTTGTTTGATATCAGCAATGTAGGCAATAGGATTAAGACGAAACGTAAGGAGTAAAGAAGCAATATCTTTTTGAAGTTTCGGTCCCGATAACAACGTGTCATTGAGACTAATATTTTTTGGGGTGACTGCCGAACAATCTCAGACTACCCTTAATTTTGTACTTAAGCTTTCCGGCTTTAGTACGCAATGATGTGCTAAAAAACATGATACGTCGACCTTTGGTTGACTAGATAAAACTAAACTCATATGATTAGAATCGATATAGTCTTGCATGAAACTTGAATAGGCAGTGTACAGATCAGGATTTTTGAGTAATCTATTTTCTAGAAGTAAAAATCTACGATAAGCTTGCGGATAAGTATTTCCTAGGTCAGGGTTTATTTTATCTTTAAACGGAAGATCTACCATGAATCTACCGCTAGGTTGCCGTACTACAATCGCAGTAAAAATTGATTCTGCTTGTTTTTCTTCCTTTGATAAGATTTGTTTTTTAGGCAAATGTTCGATTTCCCAAAACCTAGAGAGCATAACTTCTAAAGGAGGTGAATGACTCGTTAAAAAACAACTGGTTCGTTCCGTAAGACTACCTACTTCGTCAACTTTTCCCATGACGTCCCAGCCAAAGATAGTTTCAAGGGCTGAAGGTTGCCCTATTTGTCCAAGAACCCTGCCCTCCTTGAATATCTGTGCGAATAGCTCGCAACCAATAACTAGGTCCACAGGTCTAGATTTGAAATAAGATGGGTCGGCAAGTTTAAGGTTTTCCAAGTGTTTCCACTGATTATCGTTCAAAGTGAATGTAGGCATATTGGAACATAATTGTGGAACGACAATTGCTTCGAAATTAAGCAAAGGAGTGACCTGTCCTTGTGGCTTAATGTGACATTGAACGAGCCCTTTGGAAGTAAAAGAAGACATCTGATTTAATTCGAATATTTCAGTGGTGTAACTTCGCCTAGGAAGATTAAGACGCTGAATACACTTTTCACTGATGAATCCTGTCTGTGATCCAGAATCAAGCAGTGCCCTTACAGGTTGAAAATTTCCGCAACCGTCCATAACATCTATTATGGCGGTGCATAAAAGAAAGGTACCTGAAGGTCCTGAGGTATTTAATGACACATGAAGATTATTGACAGGTGGTGTGTGAATGGCAGGACTAGTATCTTGGCTTCCAGACTCTTGATTAGTTTCTAAGATATGAGTTAAAGTGTGGCGCCTGTTACTATTGCAAGTCCGGCCTGAATATTTTGATTTGCACGTATCTACCCCATGCAAGGGATGAAAACACGCTAGACATAATTTTTTCTGCTTGACGAAAGATAGGCGATCAATAGGTGAGAGATCAAGAAATGTTTGACATTTCGAAACCACGTGACCTTGATTACACCGAAAACATTTTATTCCCGTACTTGAATTAGTTGAGGTGCCAGCCAGTCCTATAAAAGGCGAATTGGATGATTTATAGGTAGGCTTTTGCCCAAACTGGTTTTGCATAGAATTTGAATTTTGATAGGTAGGCTTTTGCCCAAACTGATTTTGCATAGAATTTGATTTTTGATAGGTAGGCACCTTTTTGGGTGCTGTCGATTCAGGAAGTGATTCCAGAACATTATATCTTTTTTCTAGAAATTGAAAAAGTGACTGAAAGGTGGGAATTTCGGTATTAGTATTGGCGTGACTCATTTCGAAATTTGAACGCGTCGGAATATCCAATTTTTCTAACAAAATGAAAAAAATAATAAAGTCCCAACTGTCAACGTCAAAGCTGTGATTTTAAAATTTCTAGGGATTCAGAAAAGGTGTCAATTAAATTACGCAATTCTTTAGCTGACTCGTTTTTTAAGGTGGAGTTCATAATTGTGCTTAAAGCATCATTTGCGAGGTCTCGCTTGTTTTGATATCTATTGACTAATTTGTCGTAAGCAATTTTATAATTTTGATCAGATAAGCTAATCCCTGATATCAATTTTAAAGGCTCATCCTCGAGATATGAAAATAAATATTGAAGTTTTCGAACGTTACTTAGACTTTGATTTTGATCTATAATGTTATTAAAAAGATCGAAAAAGCTTGGCCATAATTTTTTATCACCTCGAAATATGGGAATACCTAACTCTTTGAGTTTTGGAGTTTCGTTTTGTCGAACATATGATCCCGAAAAGGATGGGGCCGGAAATATTTTAGAGTAAACCCCCTTACACGCATAAAAATATTTACGAGCTTCTGAAAGGATCGCACCCTGCGTTTTAAACTCCTCGTCGTCCGCGTCGTCTATCAACATAATGACATCATTATGTGCCAGCATGCATTTATCGAAGGTTTCATCCAAATCGGAATACCTCACTTGAAACTCGTTTCTCGCTTTTTCGTCCGATGTCGCGGTCTGTGAAAACACATAACACTCGGTTATCGCAGATAAAAAACCCTTGCGTTTTTGCACGGCTTTTTTGACAGACATAATTGATGCTAAATTAATGCTTCTGAAATAGAAGAATGACGAATTGTCGAAAATATGCACTAATTTATCGCAATTGATGAAAATTATTTTAAATATCGAAATGATATGGAACACACCTAACCACAGAAATGTCTGAAAATATACAATTAACGCTAAATTAATGCTTCTGAAATAGAAAAATGACGAATTGTCGAAAATATGCACTAATTTATCACAATTGATGAAAATTGTTTTAAATATCGAAACTATATGGAACACATCTATTCACTGAAATTGCTTGTTTGTTTTGACTGCTTCTCGATTTTTGTTTACTGAATGACCACGGTACGTTACCATAGCAGCGGACCGAAAAACACGTGCACTGCGCCGCTACCGAAGGTCTAGCGAAAATCTCTCTCGTTTCAATACGATTGACAAAATTCAAGACCGCCTTGATCTCGGCGTGAAAAGTGAAAATAAAAGGCCCACTTATTAATACCGTCGTATGGAGTAAATTTTAAATAATTCGGTCGAAGGAACACTTATGTTATGCCCGCAGTAAGAAAAACGATAAATGCAATGGACTGCATATAATTTAATTAATGAAAGCGCGAACAAACATAAATATATTGATATGAAATTACGAAATAATTAGAAGGTCCTAATTTATCGCAATTGATGAAAATTATTTTAAATATCGAAATGATATGGAACACACCTAACCACAGAAATGTCGGAAAATATACAATTAACGCTAAATTAATGCTTTGAAATAGAAAAATGACGAATTGTCGAAAATATGCACTAATTTATCACAATTGATGAAAATTGTTTTAAATATCGAAATTATATGGAACACATCTATTCACTGAAATTGCTTGTTTGTTTTGACTGCTTCTCGATTTTTGTTTACTGAATGACCACGGTACGTTACCATAGCAGCGGACCGAAAAACACGTGCACTGCGCCGCTACCGAAGGTCGAGCGAAAATCTCTCTCGTTTCAATACGATTGACAAAATTCAAGGCCGCCTTGATCTCGGCGTGAAAAGTGAAAATAAATGGCCGACTTATTAATACCGTCGTATGGAGTAAATTTTAAATAATTCGGTCGAAGGAACACTTATGTTATGCCCGCAGTAAGAAAAACGATAAATGCAAAGGACTGCATATAATTTAATTAATGAAAGCGCGAACAAACATAAATATATTGATATGAAATTACGAAATAATTAGAAGGTCCATAGGTTAATTGTAGGTACCACACAAGGGAAATCAGAGACAAAGTACTCACCGGTTTGCAGCCAATTTCTCCACTTCCAAGGGGCCCCTATCTGGATCTAATGGTGTCATCACGTAGCTGAAGGGCTGAAGTTTCTAGTTCTATGCTTCAGTACACCAAAATCGAGCACTTTCAGGTGTAGAAATTTGAAATAGTTGGAGAACGTAAATTAACACTCCATTTCTCGAGGCGGTCGAATAAGGATCTCACTGATTCTTGGTGCGCATGTCCAAAATGCGCGAATGCACTCTGTCCGTCATTCAATTGTGTGGTTTTAAAATTTACAAACACTGCGAAATTTAGCGGGAGCTAACAGAGTGGTAGGTACAATTTCCTGGTATAGACGTTTCATAGAGAATTTTTCAGCGATAATAGCTCCAATTACAGCTCTAACTAAGAAAAACCAAAAGTTCGATTGGACTCCAGACTGCGAAAAAGCATTTATTAAGATTAAGGAACTTTTAGTGACTGCACCGATTTTTACATGTCCAGATTACACCAAAGAATTTGTCATTCAAACAGACGCATCAGGATATGGAATAGGAGCATGTTTAACGCAACCTTATCTTGAAGGAGACAAAGTAATATGCTATTTGAGTCGATCTTTGACTAATCAAGAACGTGTTTACACGACCACCGAGCGAGAATGTTTGGCATTGGTTTGGGCGATAGAGAAGCTCCGGCCATATATTGAGGGGATCTCAATTAAGGTCATAACAGATCATTTTAGCTTAAAATGGCTTCATAGCTTGAAAGAGCCCAGTGGAAGACTTGCTCGTTGGTCTGTAAAACTGCAGCAATATGATTTTGAAGTAATCCATCGGAAAGGGAAAGATTTAGTTGTCCCGGACATGTTATCTCGTGCAGTACCTATGATTGATACAATTTCGCAGCCCAGAGACGTTTCAAGAGCAATTAAAGATCGATGGTACCAAAAGATGGTAAAGAGCGTCGTAGAATCACCGTTAAAATTTATGAATTGGAGATACACTGATAATAAGTTGTAAAAATATGTCAAACAAGAATACCCTCAACTTTCACCATCTAACGAATATTGGAAGGAGGTAGTCCCCAAAGATCATAGGCGTAGAATTATTGGAGAAGCTCACGATCCTCCTACCGCAGGACTTATGGGTGTGTATAAAACCTTCCACAGACTGGCAGAAAAATATTATTGGCCAAAAATGCGCCAGGACGTGGCAACTTTTGTAAAGAAATGCTTTGCCTGTGCAGCTCATAAAGGTAATACACATGGTGTATCTGATCAGATGATATCTCACCCAAAACCAACTCGCCCTTGGGAAATTATTTTAACAGATTTATGTGGACCTCTACCTCGGTCGACAAAGTGTAATTGCTGGATTCTCGTCGTTACGGACTATTTGAGTAAATAAATAAACAGCCCCTACTCAAGCAGTTGTCAAGCATCTTGAGGAGCAAGTATTTATGGTCTTCCGAGTACCCCGTTTGATACTTTGTGATAATATCCCTCAGTACAAAAGTAACGAGTTTAAGCGTTTTGCTGAGAGTTATCAGGTTAAAATTCAGTATAATCCGTATTATCATCCCAGAGCTAATCCAACCGAAAGGACGAATTGTACGTTAAGAACCATGTTATGTTGTTATGTGAAAGACAACCACAGGAAGTGGGACGAACAAATACATAAACTTGCCTGTTCGATTCGTACTGCAACTCATGAGACAACCAGGATGTCTCCTTTCTTTGTTAATTTTGGTAGGAATATGTGTCTGTCAGGAAAAGATTACTCCAACCCAGTTTTGTTATCTGAAGAGAATGGTGTACAATCTGCAGCTGAAAGTAAGAACAAAAGTTTCCGGAAGCTCTATGCGGATGTTAAGAGAAGGTTAGAGGTGGCAGGAGAGAAAAACGTAGTTCGGTATAATTTGCGTACAAGGGTACCCAACTTTGTTGTGGGTCAGCGTGTTTGGAAGAAGAATTATATGTTGTCAGATGCTGCGAAGTTTTTCTCGAAGAAATTAGCACCGAAATTCGTTGGTCCTTATGTGATTAGGAATAAAATTTCTCCTTGGATATTTGAGCTTCAGGAACCATCGGGGAAAGTACTACCAGGGAGCTGGCATGCCAAAGACCTTAAGTCGGCAGCGGACCTCTCCGATTAACCTTTTTAGGTTAATCGTCTTGAAGTTGGGGGGGGGGGGGGGATTATGTAACGTGTCATTTTTACGTTTAAGGCAAACGTTACATATTTGTTTTATTTAGGTAAATAATCAAGGCTCTTCGACTCGTCTTTCTGTACACAAATTAAGGGTATTTTATAGAGCTAGGTTTGGAGGTTATATAGTGTCCAGAAAGTTACCTTATAAAGGTGGCATTCCATCGAATTACTGTGGACACTGCGCACATCGTATTATTTGGGCATTCTAATTGGAGTTTGAGATCACAGGTTTCGGGAAAAATCACATTAAAACGTTTGATTGTTTTGTTTATTTCTATAGTTTCGTCGTTTACTTGACGTTCATGAAGACAAACAGCTGTTCTGCTGGGGAATGGCGGCGTTGCCGCATCACAAATGGTTTCAGTAACAGGAAGATTTTATTATATTTATTTTCGAGGATATTAGGACAATGATTTCTCTTCCGAACCTCATACCCTTCACGGATTAGCTAGTTTTCATAGCAGGAAAATATATTTAGGTCCACGGTTTGACCAGTAACAACCGAGGCTCCGCCCACTTTGATATCTTTATTACTATGACAAGGAGAAGATAAAATAAATACTAGTTATGCACTTTTGTAAATTGGAGACGAGGGATAAAAACCAGGACTGAAAGAATAAACAAAATCGTATTTTGATGTTATACAGATTAATATATAGTCATGGTTAAATAAAGTTAATATCTAGCTCAGTTAGTCAGATTGAAGGGTGATGTAGGGCTGGCTAGTGGTGAACAAACTTAACATCTGAGCACTCTTGTGCCGAGTTTAAGCAGTAGTTCAATGTGTATTTTTAGGTTCAAGTTCAGAAACAACTTTATTAATTTAAAAATGTTTTACAAAGGTGGCGTCAAACTATATGAATCTTAGAGAAAACATATATAGACATCAAAGGAAACTTTTGACTAAAACTATAGCTAAAATACAACTAAAATTCTACACTTAGTATGGCTTTACTCATATAGGAATTGGTTGAGTGTACGAATACTCCTGGGTTTGATGCATGTTCTGATCTCCAGTAATTGATTTTACAGTTGATGGTTTCAATGCTGAGCTTCTTATAGTCTAGCGGGTTATTTTCCTCCTACTTGCTATGTAGGCAGAGGTCCGGTAGGCAAATGTTAGGTCTATGGATGGAGGGTGTCTCGATGTCCTTGTTATAAAAATTCCAACCGTGGAAATAGATCCGACAACACCTCATGCGCAGTGTACGGAAGTACTAGTGTATTTTTGTCATTCGCTGGTTGGAAAATGGCGGAAGTCAGGTTGACCAACTTAGAATCGGCGGGATTTTTGGTTTGCGAGTTTTTTTTAAATGCGGTTGCATTCTTATTTGAATTTGATCGGGAAAATTTGGTTGGTACGGTCCCCACCCAAGTTGGGGAATGGCATATCCGGCACCTTCATTTTTTTTTTTTGGCGTGTCATCGTTCCTTTTCCTAAAGAGTCGGCGGTGGGTCGACAACAGTTTCTGGGATCGCCATTGTTTTTTTTTGGTTATTGGCACTGCAGGGATTGCAGGAGATATCCCAGAAACTGAAGAAAGTGAGTCCGTCGTTTTAGGTGTAATCTAGTTGACGGCTCGTATCCTCTTTGAGAGGGACTAAAAGGCGACCTACGCCATTTCTACGGGAAAGAAGCGTGGTAAGTTTGATTTTTCTTTTATTTTGTTTTGAATTCTTCAAGACAATACTTGCCTCCCAAATTGTAATTATTTTTCGTGTGAAACGTAATTTTCCTACAACAGACGTGTGGAATTTTTGAAGTTTTTTTTTATATATTTTTTTAAACTACGTTTTGGATAGGAGCTATATATTGTTTTTCTACTTTGGTTACAGCCGTCCATTCCATCGACGGGACAGTTGTGCTGAACGCTGGTGTGAGGCCGGGTGTAGCATTGTAACCCTGGGAAAGGTATGTTAGGGTTATTTTAGTTCATCTGTTGAAATCTGCCTTATTTTAGTGAGTCGACATGGGGTTCGTGATTTAAGATTCTCGGTGTAGGGGAACCTCGTGCAAAACCGACGAAGGAAACTGAAATATTTCATTTAAGGAAACTGAAATATTTCATTTTCCACAGGGTTTTTACGCTCGGGCAAGAATCCAGCAACAATTTTTGACTATGTGCTGACCTAGCATCATTTTTTTTATTTATTTCTTTATTTAGCAAAAGCTAATCAATAAATCAAATAGTACAAAGTTCACAATCAATAAGTCAAACAGTACAAAACTTACTATTCTAAAAAAAATGTAGATCCAAACATTCATACATTTAATATATGACAAAAACGGGTATACACTGACTATGTGATAATATTATTAATATTTGGTAGGAAGATATAATATATATAATATGTTTTCACTTTCTATGTGTATCGCTATATTCTAACCAGAGAGAAAGAGATAAAAAAAATTATTCTTCATGAACAATAACAATTTCACCTAATAAATTAATTTTTAACTTTGTTTTGAAGCTATTTAATGTTGTACATTGTTTAATATCATCTGGTAGCTTATTAAAGTCATTCATGCCCTGGAAAAAAACAGACCTTATGGCCATTGTGCTGTTTCGATGCTGAATATAAAAATCATTTTGCCGCCTTGTATTGTGATTATGTATTTGACGGTTATATGTCATTTTTCTTAAGAGATATGGCGGAGCATGGCCAATTTTAATCTTGAATATAAAAACCAGCTTTGATTCAAAGTTGCTTCCTTGATCTGAATGTAGTTCCAAAGGAATGCCAAATCGGCTGAAAACATCATTTACCAGAACTTCTGCAACTGTAGCGGCCTCTTGGTTAGGCAAAGCAAAAACTTCTGGCCATTTGCTAAAGTAATCCATGACAACAAGGATGTATTTGTTGCCCTTTTTAGTTTCTGGAAATGGTTCAGCCACATCAATAGCAATGCGTTCGAATGGCAGACCTACGTTATATTGTTTCATTTGACCTCTGGACCTTGTTTTGGGACCTTGGCTGGCTGCACAAGTCGAACATCGGCGGCACCAGTTTTTCACATCTTGAAAGTAATTGACCCAATAAAATCGGTTTCGAATTTTGTCCATGGCTTTATTTATGCCTAGGTGCGCGCCTGATTTTCCACCATGGCATTCGGACATTATATTGTCTACCATGCTCCTAGGAACCACTACTTGATTAATCACGGTAAGGCCATCGGCACTTTCCCAGGCACGTTTAAGGATGTTTGTGGCTTGTTCTCTTTTTTCAATCGCAAGATAGGTCCTACATCTTTGTCGTTAAGTTGTGTGGTTCTAATCGAAGCCGACATCCATTCTTCATCTGGTTCTAACTTTATCTGGCGCACCTAGGTAATTCCTTCTTTCTGGTCAATTTTCCTGCAATGTTTACAATCCTCAGGGCAAGGTCTTCTGGACAATGCATCCGCATTATTATGCACCCTTCCCGCTCGGTGCTTAATTTGATAATGGTATTGTTGTAGCTTTTCTATCCATCTCGCGACTTGCCCCTCAGGTTGTTTCATTTTCATGAGCCACTGTAACGCAGCATGATCCGTTCTAATCAGAAACTCTTGTCCATAGAGATATTTGTGAAAGTGATCTACGGATTTAATGATGGCTAGGAGCTCCTTTCTGGTAACACAATAATTTCTCTCTGGTTTGGATAGCTTTTTGCTGAAAAATTCGATGACCCATTCTTCTCCATCTTGTACTTGGGAGAGTACTGCTCCTATGCCATCGTTGCTCGCATCAGTATCTAATATGAATTTACCTTTGGGAATGGGATATGCAAGAATCGGACTAGAACATAATGCTGCTTTTAGTCTTCTAAATGCTTGGTCACATTCGGTATTCCATTTGTAAGAAGCTTTATTTTCTGTAAGTCTATGTAATGGAGACGCTATTTTGGCGAATCCTTCTACAAATCGTCTGTAGTATGTAGACAGACCCAAAAAGCTTCTCAATTCATGTTTGTCACGAGGTTGAGGCCATACTTTTATTGCTTGTATCTTCTTTTCATCAGTATGGATATCTTCTCGGGAAACGACGTGACCCAGGAACTCAACTTTTTCTTGGAATAGAAAACATTTCTTTGAGTTTAATTTAAGATTGGCATTTCTGATTCTTGAAAATACTTCTCGTAAATTGTCTAGATGATCTTGAAATGATTTCCCCATTACTATAACATCATCCAAATAGACTAGGCAAGTTTTCCAAGTAAGGCCTTGTAGAACGACTTCCATTAGTCTTTCAAATGTAGCTGAAGTACTGCAGAGGCCAAAGGCATCACATTAGACTGATAAAGTCCACTTCCAGCAGAGAATGCAGTCTTCTCTTTATCTCTTTCAAAGATTTCTACTTGCCAATACCCACTTTTTAGGTCAAGAGTAGAAAACCAATATGATACTGCCAACGTTGTTAATGTGTCGTCTATTCTTGGCAGTGAGTAACTATCTTTCTTGGTCACATCGTTAAGTTTCCTGTAATCGACACAAAATCTAGTACTTTCATCCTTTTTAGTGACCAACACCACAGGAGATGACCAAGGACTTGATGACTCTTCAATAACACCGTCGCTGAGCATTTTATTAATGAGATTGCGAACTTCTTCTTGTTTGGCCAATGGTAGTCTTCTTGGGGGCTGTCTTATCGGTTGGGCATCGCCAGTGTAGATGGAATGTTGAATAAGGTTTGTGCGTCCCGAACTACTCTTAGTTTCGAAGATATTACTTTGTTCTTTTATAAACTCTCTCGCTTTACTAAATTCTTCTGGAGTGAGATGTTGCCAAGTTGACTCAAATTGCTGAAGTACCTCCATTGATAGCTTGCATTTATCCTGGGAGGTTGGCTCTTCACATCTTGTTACTTTTTGTACTGGTTCAAATAATGCTACCACCTCCCCCTTATTAATTTTGATACTATTTGGGAAAATATTGGCGACTCTAATCGGGATGTCTTTATCGGTTTTAACTAGTGACTTTGCAACGAGGTAGGTGTTGGATAATTTCTGTTGGCTTATGAGTCCGACACAGCTTGATGTTTTACTTTCTATCCTCCCAAAAATTATGGTCTCACTGTTACCGACCAGTCTTGTACATACAGCCACGACCTTTATTGGTTCTTTATTGAAGTGACTATTTGACAAAAGGAACTCTTCATTCCCAAATCTTAGGGTATTAAGTTTATTATCAAACGCAAATCCATGTTTACTTATCAAGTCCATCCCCAAAATAAATTCGTCTTCTATTTCGGCAACCAATACAGTGTGGCGAATCTTCAATCTTCCCAGCTGTAGGTCTATGTCTGTCTGCCTCAACACGTCGGCGGATTCTCCAGTCACAGTCTTAAGTGTTATTTCCTTTTCTGTTGCAATTTTGAACTTAAGCAATGATATGGCAGCACCAGTGTCTACTGTTATATTAACTTTTCTTCCACTAATAAGTCCGTCGATGTTAAGACTGTCAGCAGTATGTTTTAAGCTCTTAATAGAGTAAGTTCTGGGGGCTAAATTCCCATTAGCCAACACCCGCCCCTCTGCGTTGACTAGTTTTAGTTTTCTTGATCTCTACTTCGGTACTCTGTCCCAGTAGATGGTGAGCGAGACCTAATTTGGACACGACAATCGCGTTGAATATGCCGTGTATGTCCGCACCTGAAACACTTTACATTTGGAGGGGATCGTCTGCTTTCTTTTAAAGAATCAATCTTCTCTATCAGTGACTGAAACAGTTGGTTTAGCGTTTTTAAGTTGACCTCCTCTCCAGTGCTCATTTCTTCTCCCTCCTGAATTGAAACAGCTCTTACTTTTGGCCTGGACATATTATTTGATGATTCAATTTCAAGGGCTCGAATCAACACTTCACTGCTGTTACGGAAGCGTTCTCGACGAAGTAACTTTGCTAAGTCCGTGTCTCGCAAGCCGTTAATAAAGCGATCTACCGTGAGGGGATCTCTGTAATTTTCTGGCATTTCTGGGTAAGCCCAGTACATCAGCCTCCTGATATCCGCTTCATACTCTTGTAATGACTCCCCTGCTCTTTGTTGGCGAATATTTAATTCTGACCAATGCAAATTTCGTAAATGTTCATCTCCATATCTTCTTTCTAAAGCTGCCACTAAAGCATTGTAACTCTGTTTTTGTTCCGCTGGAATAGACTGTAAAAGTCCAAGAGCAGGTTCTCGTAGAGCTACTAACAAAGCTTTTTCGTCATCGTTCCAACTATTTGCAGCGGCGGCAGCTTCAAATTGTTGTTTGTAGGTAGACCAGGAAGACGTACCATCAAAATTTGGAGGCTTAATGTTTTGGTTGGAATTCACGACACATCCCTGAGCTTTTATTTTGTTGTGTTCTTTCTGAAGCTGTATAAGCTGTTTTGACACATCCTGGAGCTTTTCTTCCACTGTTTGAAAAACTTCTTCTCTTACATTCTGTAGCTTGGTCTCCACTTTTTCTTCAACATTCTGCAATTTGTTTTGTACCGTTTCTTCTACATTCTGCAATTGGTTTTGTACCTTTTCTTCTATATTCTGCATTCTTTGAGTTATTTCTTCCTTAAGATCTTCAGTTGCTGCTTTGAACTCTTCTCTCAGCTGTTCGGAGTTGCTCTTTATCTGATCGAAGTTTTCTTGCATGCCATCTAATGTCTGTCTCATATCGTTCTGGTTTTGTTCGATGGTCTGTCTCATATCATTCTGATTTTGTTCAATAGTGTGTTTCATGTCGTCCATGGTGTATTTCATATCGCCCTGGTTTTGTTCAATGGTCTGTTTCATGTCGTTCTGGTTTTGAGCCATTTGAGCTGCTGCATCATTTTAGTTAAATCTTCCATCTTGGCCGATCTTTGTCTAGTAAGCATCAACTTCGTGATAAATCACTTAAAACGTGTATTTTAGGGCTACAAAGCGAATGTCGAAGTCGGTTTTTCAATATCACTTCCAATTCTTAAATAGAACCTAATGGAATGTTCTGGAATATACTGGTAAATGCTACTCTTTCTGCTACTAGGCAAATGTAGAAGTCACTTTTTGATTATCTCTTTTGGTTCTCGAATAGACCGTCGTAGAATGTTATGGAATATTCTAGAAATAATTTCTAATACTTACTTTTAAAATAACTAAGCTACTGTCGAAGTCGGTATTTGTATATCTCTTCTAGTTTTTGAATAGAACGTCGTAGAATGTTATGGAATTTTCTAGAAACTCTTTCTAATTCTTACTTTTGAAATAACTAAAGTAATGTAGAAATCGGTATTTGTATATCTCTTCTAGTTTTTGAATAGAACGTCGTAGAATGTTATGGAATCTTCTAGAAATTCTTTTTAGTTCTTACTTTTGAAATTACTAAGCTAATGTCGAAGTCGCTATCCGGCATGGGAATACAACTTAACGACCGATTTACTATATACACACTACAGTTTGCTGACGACCAAGTAATTGTAGCTAATGATAAAGAAGACATGGGGTATATGATGAGAAAGTTAACGGAAGAATACCAAAAGTGGGGACTAACAGTGAACGTGGACAAGTCACAGTACTTATGTATTGGAAACGAATCCAGTGAGTTAGAACTAGACAATGGACAAACAATATCTCCATGCAATGAGTATGTATACTTGGGTGTCACATTTGATAAGACAGGAACAGACTGTAAAGAATTGGAAAAAAAAATAGTAAAAGCAAAAAAGGTTATTGGATCTCTTAACAGTATTTTATGGAGCAGAGAGATAAGAAAGAATGTAAAATTTAACATATATGAAACAATGGTAAAAAGCACGCTGTTGTATGGAATAGAGACTTGTCGCGTAACAGAAAAATACAAAACAAAAATGGAAAGTGTCGAAATGGATGCAATAAGAAGATCAATGGGAATATCTAGATTAGATCACATAAGAAATGAGATCATAAAAGAAAGAATGGGAATCGAGGGAAGCATAACGGATGACATCACTAAAAGGCAATTGATATGGTACGGCCATGTACAACGGATGAACGACGAAAGATTACCAAAACAGGTCCTAGAGTGGCAATCAGTAGGGCGCAGAAAAAGAGGACGTCCTAAACTAGAATGGCAACAGTCAATCCAAAGATCAATGAGTCAAAAGAATCTGACAGAAGATGATTGTCAGGGTCGAAGGAGGTGGAGAATAGGCGTCGGACAACGTAGAAAAACGTTCTAAACCGACATAGTAGTAGTAGTAGTTTGTTTATGGTTTCTCGCGATGGTTCCCTTTTTATTTGGTTTAATTCTGTAGAGACTAGCTGTGTGATATTTATAATATCCTCTTTAACGATAGTTTCTATGCCGTTCATATCCTTTATTTTTATTATTTCATATCTACCTAGAGTCGGTCTTAGACATTTCAAATTCCATTGTGAAATGAAACACTGTCTTCCTCTAATTGCTTTAATGTTGATAAACCGGTTTCGGCCTTCTTGTTCATGAAAATCAATCATAATCCTAATGCTAAAAATAGACAATCCTGCTATAGAAAACTTTATAGTTCAGCCCAGCCCTAATATCAAAAACTTACCGAAAAAATAATAAAACAGACTAAAATACATTTCACCATCAAGAATTCGTCCTTGGCTCATCTATTATGATGAAACAATTATTTATAAAAACATGAAACAATAACATTTAAAAATTAAAAAATGTTAGGTTAAAACAACCTCGATAATATCTATGGTTGGTTGGTATTAGTTGTTTCGCACAAGTTTGTAGTGATGAGTCGAAAACGAAGAATCTTGGTGGTTAGGTTTCAGTCAGATAACTATAAAATTAGAATTAAAAAATATTATTGTCAATAAACACTATCTAAAAGTCCTTAAAAATATTTCACAATTAAAACATATAAGACATAAAGTTACAAAATTGAACTATCTACTATAAATGAAAAAATGTTGAAAAAGTTTTATCACAAAATCTTTCTAAAGGAACCTCAAAAATGTGACTTTTGTACCAAAAAATGAACAAACAAATATTTGAACATTTAAAAGTCAATAGTAAAATTGGTTAAAAAATAAAAATTTCAAAAATACAAAGTATTTGGTAAAAACTGAAGGAACAAGGACGATATACAGAGATGAAAAATAAAATAAAATAAAAATTATTGAAAATTGAGTGAGTTAAAAAAAACATGTGGTTTTATGCTCTAGTTGTTGAGTAAGGCAAAATGGGGATGAGTTTTGATGTTTCTTTATTTCCAAAACTTCCAAAAGGTCAATGAAGTTGGTATTATTGTTAATATGTAAATATTTGAAACCATTGGATTTGTCAAAGGTATGATTCTGAAGCAAAACATGACGTGCAAACACTGATTTTATGTGTTTGTCTTGAATGTCCATGGTGCCCTGAAGTCTTTAGTATGTTCAAGTATTCTAGTTTTAAACTTTCTACTGGTCTTACCAATATAAAAACCCTCGCCACAGTCACACTCCAGCATGTACACGCCCGACTTCTCTTCTTTTGGAATTTTATCTTTGGAATTGATTAAGAAGCTCCTTTTGCATTTTTCTGAGTTTTAAAGGAAATTGTCAGGTTTAATTGTTGGAAAATATTACGGAGTTTAAATGATATTGCTCCTAAATATGTAACGACCATTGACTTCTATACCCTACGGGTAGACCCGGCATGGGCCTAAATTGCCATTATATCAAGCTTTTATCGCAATTGACCAAATATAAGTAAGAATTTAATGAGGAAGACAGGGATAAAAATAGAATTTCGGTTTGGTAAGTCCGGACGCATGCAACATAGCAAAAATATTTCTATTGATTTGTCTTGGATAAAAGTCAGTGGCGGCGAAAAATCAAAATAAAAATTGTGTGTGAGTGCTACTAGCATTTTTTATCAACGATTTTTGCATATTAAATAATTCATGAATACTTACTAAACTTTAAATCTATCTGTCTGTGTGTTTACAAAATTTTCTTCACTAAAAAAAAAGAGTAAAAAGAATTTGTTAGCATGCTAAGTGCAGTGGATGTAATAAAATTATTGTTTTCATCGTAGAAAGAACACCGCACCCGTTTACACAGGCCTTATGTTTTTTGGCTCGGTGGAATTAAGTATTTCTATGTACAGTTTTTGAGATATAAACGATCAAAATTCGTTAAATGGTCATTTTTGGGTATGTTGTAATAATAATAACTCTTACATCTTGACCAAAAAAAAAACAATTGACCATAAAAATGACTTAGTAAAGGTCTATGGACAAAGTCACTTATGATGTCATTCTTGTGAATTTATTAAATAATATAGGGGGGATAGTCAAAAAACATTTTTTTATATCTGCACTATTACCGAATTTTTATTATTACCAGCAATTTTTATTTTGGCACGGATTAATAATTTTATATAATATTTAAAGAAAAAAAATATTTTTGTTTTTTAACTGCCCCCACTTTTATAGATATGAATTTTTTTATTGCAGGTATTTTTTCTTACTAAATAAAATTGACTTTAGCTGTTCTAAGCTATTTTCCGTATGACAAAAATTAATTTGTTAAATATTTTGTAATAAAATACAGCTCAAGGAATATTTTTATTATATAAAAAAATACTATAGCTTTTGGTTGAGTCAAAGGGTCTTTTCAAAAAAATGTTTTTTTATTTTTTTTTGCCCTTTTATAGTTTTTAATTTATTTTTGGAAAACGGCTAGGTGAATTTTAATTAAACTTAACCTGCTCATTTTTGTAACTTAGCGCCACATAAGGAAAAAAATGTTTTTTTTTCTCTGTCTAGTTTTAAAGATATTAATTTTTGAAGCTCTAACTATTCTTATATTTACAGGACTTCGGCAAAAAAAAGGTATTTACAGTTCAATTTTTGCTGTACGTACCGAAACTCTAAACAAATAAGAGCCAAAACAGTAGAAAAATAAAATATATACAGGGCGTCTCAAAAAATAGGTTTATTTGATGCATGAGTTTTATTAGTACTAATGTAGTACTTTTTTTTTACTTAACTAGAAAATGTCAATAGTACGTAACTTATTGTTAAGCACCAGCTATGGGTGTCATTCTCGGTAATTCCCGAAGCCCTCGTAGACCAGCGTATCCTAGGATACTACCAGTAGCGTGTCGTGGATAAAAGAGCGGGGGGGGGCGATAGGTATGGGAGTCAAATAAATTACAAACCTTTTTAAAATAATAACACTATTAATTCTATTTCGAACCGAACCGATCGAACCGAACCGAACCGAACCGAACCGACCCCCCTGGCCCACTATACGACACGCCACTGGATACTACTGTATATTTAAAAGTGGAGCAAGGGCAGTAGGATGCTGCTCTTATATTTGCAGTGTACTATGGTACCTAGGATACGCTCGTCATCAGGGGTATATAATGTACTCCAGGCAAAGTTTGCTTCAAAATGGATGCCGCAAATAGATCACATAATAATAAACATATAAATAGAAATTATGAAGGTTATAGTACATGTTTAAGATAATTTTAATATAAGTTAATTTGTTTAGTTACTTGTTAGCATTATAAGTATTAAAACAGTACAATAAAACAAGCTTTTTTCTTGAGACGCCCTGTACATATTTTATTTTTCTACTCTTTTGGCTCTTAGTTGTTTAGAGTTGTACGTACAGCAAAAATTGGACGTTAAATATCTTTTTTTTTGTCGCCGTCCTGTAAATATAAGATAGTTACAGCTACAAAAATTAATATCTTCAAAGCTAGACATAGAAAAAAACACTTTTATTCCTAGTGTGACGCTTTTACAGTTACAAAAATAAGCAGGTGAAGTCTAATTAAAATTCACCGAGCCGTTTTCCAAAAATAAATTAAAAATTATATTTGGGCAAAAAAAAAATTAAAATGTTTTTGACCCCTTTGACTCAACCAAAAGCTATAGTACTTTTTTTTTATATAATAAAAACATTCTTTGAGCTGTATCTTATTACAAAATATTTAACAAATTGATTTTTGTCATACGGAAAATAGCTTGAAACAGCTAAAGTCAATTTTATTTAGTAAGTAAAAATTACCTGCAATAAAATAATTAATATCTATAAAAGTGGGGGCAGTCAAAAAACAAAAATATTTTTTTTCATTAAATACTATATAAAACTGTTAACCTGTGCCAAAATAAAAAGCGTCAGTTATAAAATTCGGTAATAGTGCAGATATAAAAAATGTTTTTTTGACTATCCCCCCTATATTATTTAATAAATTGACAATAATATACGGTATTAATTAAATTGATAAGAATGACATCATAAGCGACTTTGTCCTTAGACATTTACTAAGTCATTTTTATGGCCAAATAATTTTTTTCGGTCAAGATGTAAGAGTTATTAGTATTAGAAAATACACAAAAACGACAATTTAACGAACTTTGACCGTTTATATCTCAAAAACTGTACATAGAAAAACTTAACTTTACTTACATTTTTTTTAGTTACATATCCTACTATAACATATTAAAATTATAGCCAATTCCACGGAGCCAAACATTTTCCATAAGGCCTGTGTAAACGGGTGCGGTGTTCTTTATAAATGTACCTTGTACAAGTGTCTCCTTCAACTCTTCTCTTCTTGGGTGGACTACAAGTTATGCTGGAGTCAGAAATTTCGGAACTAAAAATGTTCAATGTTGTTATGTCAAAATTTCCTAAGGTATTATTTAGTTGATAGCAAGTAATAGATAAACTAAAAATTTAAAAATTTATATCATTTACAAAAATCCTCAAAATATTAAGCTTTGAAACTCGAATAGTATTATAGCTACTTCATATTGGTCTAAAAAATTAGACGATGTTTTAAACACTTCAGCAACCCAAAGAACCTATTAAAAGGTTTATAAGATCATGTACCTCTCTAACATTTTGACTGACCTATTTAAAAAAAAGCTTTAGCCTATGTTTTGCTTAAAACTAAAAAATATATATTTACAGAACCACAGCGTAATAGATAATAATGATAAAAAAACTTTCCTACTTACCTCTCACTTCGAAAAACATTGTCGACTAATTTCGGAAGACTTCCCTGTTTTAACCTCTTCTTTCCATCTTTTCCTAAGCTAAAGGCACCATCTTCAAAATGATCAGAACATAGAGTTGCATATCTAGGTAGTTGATATTGAATTCCCCGCAGGGCACTCCATAATTTTTGTTTGGTCATTGTTCTTTGGAAATCTGAGAAAAGTTTTGACGAAATTAAAGACCATTTGTATAACAGTAAAATCAAAATTATATGTATATATATTTATATACATATACATATATATATACATATAATGATTTTTAAAAAAGTTGTTTTGTTTTGAGATATTATACACAAAACTTTAAATGCTACTACATACACCGTGGCACATAACACACACTACTACATTACGGGACTTATGAACAAATTATTAAAAAATAATCTTTGTGATTGCGGGAAAGTGAAACTTTCTGAATTAAAATGAGTGAGGGTAAAATCGTATAAAAAACTATCTATCGTAACGCTACTGAACTTTGTCGATTTTGACCAAAAACTAGACGTCAAGACGACTTACTCATGAAATGTTGTTTTCTCATCGATTTTTCTTGTTTTTTTGCACAAACAACAATTTCTTACCATAATTGAACCAAATTAGTTACTAATAAACTTGTTTTTAAAAGCTTTTAGGACTTTTTGTGAAAAATCACGCACAAAAATCAAAAAAATTCCATTACGTACATTATCAACCTTGCACATCACAAAACATCAATTTTTCCTGTCAAAAACGACAGCAGGTTGAATCACTCAAAATACGGCAGGTAGATTAAAATTAGCAAGCTGCTTTTCTTTCGCAGTTATGCTGACAATGTGAAAGAGATAAAAGTACCCATATATTATCTAGGGTGGTATTAGTATGTAAGAATCAGTCTATCTTTGTCAGTTTCATAAGTTTAATAGTTTCTGTCTAGTTTTTTATTATATAAGAAATACCTGGACATAGCAACCAAATTAGATAGAGTCAATAAAAAATGCCTTGTCTTTCCGTCTCTAAAGGCCCTTTCAGGGCCTTTATACAACTCAATGGTAACGACGCATAGCTATTATTAGTATCCTGTTTGGTTATAAGCTTTTTATGTATGTTTTTGTAAAGGTGTTTGAAGTAGATTTTATTTATATATTTAGTTGGGTAACCATTATTAATGCCAATGGATTTAATAATATTAAGTTCTTGAAAGAAATTGTTCTGTCATAGGAATGGCAAAAAGCCGTTGCGGTTTATTCCTATAGAACGTACCCCAAATACCTTTATTAAATTGCAAGAAAATTTGGTATTTAATTTTTTCATAATATTCTGTTATGACATAGTAAACAAACACAAGTCAGTGACAATTCATGTTGTTGACAATACAATTTTGTTACAAATTATTTCAAGTTTTGCCCTAAAGCTTTTGAGTATATGAATCATATAGAGGTGCGACCGGCGAGCTTTTTCATATTGAGGGGCAGATGGCGCCAGATTGCATACGAGACGAATTTAAATATGGTAAAGCTCGCCTGTCGCACCTCTATATGGGTTATTTACTTAATGCACAAAGCTAATGGGTAACCAAAAGTATACGAGGTTTTTAAAAACATAAAGTCAGTACATTTAAAAGGAACTTCGTGATCTAGTGAACTTACTTTACAGTGCTGCTAACATTTCGAAAATTTACAATTTTTTTCAATAATAAATAGTGACTTTCAACGCACATACCCTGAAAACAGATTGTTAAAATTTAAAAAAACGAGGTGCCAAAGAGTTTGCAATAACAGTTTTTATACAAGATGTCCCAAATTTGCTGTTTCTATGAGAGTTAGAAAAAAATAGAATCCTCAGCCTCGGTTCGTGCTACAGGCGAGATAAAGTTCTACATTATAAACACCGACATAAACTTCTTTTTCATAAGGCGCTTAAAGGTGAAAACAGCATCTTGATATCGCCGTCCCGGCAAAACAATGATGCAACTGCAAAATTTTGATTATTATTAATTATGTCATTAGTTTCAAAATTAATCCTCCTATACGGTAAAACTATCTATATTTAGTAAGTAATCCCACTACTTTCATACCAATGCATTTTCTTTACTTTATTTACACGTAATAATAAAGAATTTAATTTCGTTTTTCGCCCCACCTGTAAAAATCATATTTTTGCATTTGCGTCATTGTTTTGCCGGGACAGCGATATTGCAAACCGTTTTTAAGCCACAGGGCATTTTAGAAAAGTCTGTTTTTGGTGGGGGTCTATAATTTTTTATCCATTAAATTTGTATTTTATATTTTTTTTTTACAATAAATCATCATCATAATATAAAATTATTATTTCTGTATGCACTCTTTATTCCTTTATACTCTTTGCATTTTGTATATTTTAGAAGGATATTTTGTATATCTTTTTTGACTAATATTTTAATTTGGTTTAAAGAATTTTTAAAAAAAATTAATTAAAAATTAAAGGTAATAAAGAAAATATAAAAACAAAAAATAAAACGAATAAATAAATTTTTTAGTGTAATGCGTTGATTTAAATGAACTTTTATGCTGATTTCAAACATCGAATAAAAAGAGTTTTATCTACAGATAATATAAAAATACAGTTTACATCAAGCTTAAATTTTCATATAAATAAAAAGTTATAGGCCCTTTAAAAATCGAGTGGGAGTTTTTCTATCTCTCCTATAAATACCTGAAACCACCTCAAAACATCGAATTCAGGAGGTCGATGTCAAGCCATTTTCGGTCAATCTCCAGAGAGATTGATCGAAAGTTTGATAAGGAAATCAATCTCTAGAAATTGAGTTGACCTTGCAAATTTTCAAAGTACCACTGCATACATAACCGTGACTCTTTTGTAATATATTGTATATAGTTACATACCTTTATCCAATTGCTTCAGAATATGGCTTCAGAAGTTCGTTTTTACAATAACCATTTTCTCAGTTTTTCTTGTGATTGACTTTCCTTGTTTTTCCCTTTTGAACTGTCATATTTTAGATATAGCCAAGACAGGGAGGGCTTCAAAATTTTTTTAATTAAATTTTTAAATTACCTTTACCTGCTTTGTTAATGAATTTAAAACACTTTTTCAGAAATTTGGTTTATTAAGTTTTAGCTTGTTTTTTAATTTTTAGGGTTAGGTTTATGCATAAACCTATTATACAAATGGACTCGCCCCGCCAACTAAGCGCATGATGCTGGTGGAGTGATGTGAATCAGATCAAAATACGGACAAAAACCGGCCTAGGACAACTGGGCGCACGTAAAATCGAACCCCAGGACATCATGTACTAATTTGTGTAATTAAAGTTCTACTTACAGAATTGACAGAAAACACTCTTTTTACTCCATCCTGTCCAATTTCCTCCACAGCTACAATGCAGACTCCACAACCACCTTCGAGGCACATTTTTTTGGTGCCTGTAAGTTTGAGGATGTCCCTCAAATAAGTATTTAGGGTGGTTTGAGGGGTGACGTCTTCAGCACTAACTAAAAACGTTAAATTTTTAGTTTATTAATAATTTTTTTTAATAAAAAAGAGCTAAATGTTTTTTATTGGATGAAATGGGAAACTCTGTTATTATATAAGATAGCGATCTGATAATTTCACCTTACTGTGCCCTTTTCCTAATAATATTGTTACAGGTTCACAAAGAAAATGAGAATGTTCGCGTCCAAGTATGAGTGTGACTCATAAACAACGCAACTTAAACCTGGACTAATAATATAACTATAAGATAAGTTAACCTAATACTACACTAAACCTAAATAAATTATAACTAGAACATTTAAACAACTAAAATTTGTAACTCTATCCTCCTCTTCAGGTTTGATCGTCTTGATCAACTTTTCCTAAATAAGGTTTTAGTCTGTCCAGATTAACGAATTTCATCTTGGATTTTCGGCCCCTTTGGATTCGGTAGACTACATCAAAAACTTTATAAGGATCTTCACATGGTGGTGTCAAGGTGATCGTCATTTCTTTCATTGAGGATTCTATAGCCAGACTTGATAATCCTCTTTGAACCCTGAAGACTTTGCTTTGATTTCTATTCGCTCTCTAACCACCTCATGGATATCTGTCTTAAACGTTTCATTCTTCTTTAGGTGAACCAAGGATACAAGATGTAGCTGTAAATGGCGGTTCTGTAGGCCATCAAAAACAATGGGATATATTGGTTCCAATCTGTTTGGTGGACATCAGCAAGTTTTCAAAGATGTTCTTCTATTGTCTTGTTAAATATTTCGACAATGCCATTTGACTACGGATATTTTATGTATTCCTGAAAGGTCACAGAGATTCTGGCATAGTTTGGATTAAAAAAAAATTCTAAAGGAATTTCAAATCTTCTGAAAACTTTATTTACAAGTACTTCTGCAACGGTAGTGGCCTCCTGATTATAAAAAGCAAAAACTTCTGGTCATTGGCTAAAGTAATCCATGGCAACAAGGATGTTTTTGTTGCCCTTCTTAGTTTCTGGACATGGTCCGGCCACATCAATAGCAATGCGTTAAAATGGCACACCTACGTTATAGTGTTTCATTTGACATCTGGACCTCGTTTTGGGGCCTTGGCTGGCTGCACAAGTCGAACATGGACGGCACCAATCCTTTACATCTTGATAGTAATTGACCTAATTAAATCGGTTTCTGATTTTGTCCATTTATACCAGGAGCCCGTGACAAAGAACTCTACGTTATCCGTATTAGAGACCCTGTATAACATATGTTTACTAAAGAGAGACGCGACAAGCCCATCAAAGTCACTGAAATTAACACTTTTTGGTTATGTTATTTTCTTGTCAAATTCATTGCCGTTTCACAAAAATAATTTAAATGGTCAGCAGTGAGTGACATCAATCATCCCCCTGTATAGGTTTTGTTATAAAACGTTTATTTTTATTTTCCAACGCCTATGAATTAACAAGGACAGAAGATGCGTCTCTCTCTAAACATCGCTAGAGAATAGAGGACCGATATTTCCATCCTTTGATTTGGACTTAAATAAATTTGACTTTGAATAGTTTGTCGCGTCTCTTTATCTTTAAAATATGTCATACATACAGGGTCTCTAATCCGTATCATTAAAATTCATATTCAACAATTGTCATGTTATCCTTCAAATATATGTGCCTACTTTAGTTAATAACAAGACGTGAGCTGAAGTCGCTAATTAAGAAAATTGTATGAAAAGATTTACAGGTGCGTTAACAACTTATAGTATCAGTTTAGACTCTATTGCAAGTATGTCATATAGACCCATTTATAAAAATATGATGATGCTGCCACACCTCACCCCAGCTGGAGGACAGGTACACGCACTTAAATAAAATTTCGCCCCTGGTTAAACCTACATAATCTAAAAACATTATATTATTAATATTTTTTGTTAGCACATGTGTCATTTGCGCCCCTCTTATATATGTGTCTCATACTGCCTTGTTGCTGCCTGGCTGCTGACAAGGCACACCATCTAGACTATAAAGGTTTTTAAGATCCACCTACGTAAGTTGATAAGAGATATTTTTTATAAAATAGCTGTCATATAGGTCCCATAGGCTTAAAATAACTATGCTGCCCCACCTCCATTCACTATAAGCTGGGCACACCTAAAAAATTTTTAAAATATTTTACTTTCAATCCACATCATGTAGTACCAAGAATCTCTTTAAAAATTGTGTATCATATGGACCTTAAAAAACTAAATTGTCTATGCTGTCAAACATCCGCCTGATCTAAGAACAGGCTCACCTCCTATAAATATATTTGAGGCTAAAACTCATCTACACCACCAAATAGCAAGATGATATTTAATTATTGTGTGTCATATGGATCATCAAATAATAAATTGCATATGCTGCCAAACATCTGCCTCACCGAAGGACTGGCACAACTTCTATATTTATAATTGAGGCTAAACTCATCTATGTCACTAAATATCAAGATATTTTTTTATTATTGTTTGTCACATGGACCCTCAAATAATAAAATGACTATGGTGCCAAAAATCCGCCTGACAGAACGACTGGTACGCATCCTATAATTATACTTGAGGTTCAAAGTCATCTACATCATGAAAACGCAAGAAGGTTTTTAATTACTGTGTGTCATATGGACCCTCAAATACTAAGTTGACTATGCTTCCAAATATCAGCCTAATTGAAGGACTGGCACACCTCCTATATTTTTAAGTGAGGCTGAACTCATCTAAATCACTAAATATGAAAAAAGTTTTTTATTATTGTTTGTCATATAGACCCTTAAATAATAAAATGTCTATGGTGCCAAAAATTCGTCTGACAGAACGACTAGCACACATCCTATAATTATACTTGAGGCTCAAAGTCATCTACATCATTATGTCATATGGATCCTCAAATACTAAGTTGACTATACTGCCAAACATCAGCCTGACTAAAGGACTGACACACTTCTTATAGTTATATTTAAGGATAAACCTAACCTACACCACTAAGTACCAAGATGGTTTTTAATTTTTATATGTCATATGGACTACCAAATAATAAATTCATTTTGCTGCCTAACATCTGCTTGACCAAAGGACTGGCACACCTCATTCAGTAATATTTGAGGCCGAAACTCATCTACATCACTAAATACAAAGATGGGTTTTAATTAGTCTGTGGCATATGGACCCCTCAAATAATAAATTGACTATGGATCCAAACACTGGCCTGACCGAACGACTGGCACACCTCTTATACATATTTTTAAGGTAAGTGCAGGCGCTGTAGGTAGTTGAGTATGCAAAATATGAGGACTGAGTATAGGTCACAGATTAACAATCTGGGTGTTGCCAAGCCAGATTTTGGTCCATTTTTTTATTCACCCTCCGCTTATACTCGTGTTCGAATTTCTGAAAATTTAACTATGTTGATGCTCTAAAGCCACAATGACGGAGAAATAAATAAAAAATGTGTAAGAACTAACCTAACAATAAAATTATATTGTTTTTTTTTAAATTTTAGCTGCTAAAACTCCCAAAAACCCCAGATCCCCCAAAACCTAAAATTTTTGTTTTATTCAAATTTTCTTAAAAATTAAGCTTCCTAGTAAAAAATATGTAATTACCTTTGTTGTAGACAATAAAATTTCCTTTTTAGCGATATACAAGTCAGTGGGGTACGACCAAACACAAACTCTCCAGCGGCGTCTGTTTATTAAGGTAATGCAAAAAAATGAAAAAAGAAACATGCATATTACCTATTTTCCCTGATTTTCTTGAAAACCATGCTCTCCATCAAAAATTCTGTCCTAAAGTAGGTTGTAGATAATAAAATTTTGCTTTTAAACGGTGTATAATAGGGCAGGATTAGTTTAATTTATAACAATTAAGGGGCCTCCGTAAATTACCTCAATTTTGAAAAATCACTAAACTTGCCAATCTTTTTACAAGTTTTATTCATTTTCTCAAAAACTAAGTTTTTTAGGACAAAAAATATTTAACACTTTATTGTAGAAAATAAAATTGTATTTTTAACAATGTACAAGCTAGTGCGGTCAGACTAATACCAAACTTTCCAGCGGCGTCCGTTAATTGAGAAAATGTCAAAAAAATTAAAAAACCACATGTTTGTCATATGTTTTACCCGATTATCTTAAAAACCAAGCCTTCTATCAAAAATCATGGTCCTTAGTCGATTGTAGACAATAAAATTTTCTTTTAACGGCTGTATCACGAAGTGAGAATAAGCTTTAAATTAAAACTTCAAGTTTTGGACTTGTGTTTTTTCAAAATTGATGTAATTTACGGACGACCCCAAATTGTTTTAAATAAAAGTAATCTTACCTTGTTATACACAATTTTTTAAAAAAATTCATTGTCTACAACTGACTATAAAACGTAATTTTTGATTAAGAGCTCAGTTTTCAAGAAAATCGGGTAAATCATGTAATAAACATGTTTATTTTTTAAATTTTTTTACATCACCTCAATAAACGGACGCCGCTGAAGAGTTTGTCATTGGTCATACCTCACTGACTAATACAGCGTTGAAAAGAATATTTTACCAACGTATTTTAATTAACTTTTTGGATACCCCATATAGCAAATCCATATTTTTTGCTAAAAACATGCTAATATATGTACATAAGAGATACTTTTGTGACTAGTACAAAGCTTTTAAAAATCAAGCCACATCATTTTTACCGTTTTGGTGCAATATCGTATGAATTGCCCACGTGTCTCCGAAACTAGTCATAGGATGGAATTGGGTTCATTACAACTATTGATCAGTAAAGTGAGACGAACAACATATTAAAATTTTATCGATATTAGTCGTGCACTAGAAACTCATTTTTACCGTCAATATCTTTTAAATTGCCCTCCGAAACTGGTCATAGGATGGAATTGGGTCCATGACCATTATTGGTCAGTAAGGTAAGACAAACTACATACTAAAAATGTATCGATATTAGCCATGCACTAGAAACCGATTACAAGTATGCAGGATCCTTTCTAGAATTTTTAATTTTTAACATAATCTGCCAATTCTTATGTACCAGAGCATACACTTTTAATAAAATTACAAAATTGCATCCGATTTGAGATTGGTTGTCAGAAGTGAAAACTTAAATAGATATTTGAGGAATAATGATGAAATTACTGTATTTCATTAATAACTTTTTACTTAAGAAGAAAAAGTCATGACAGCTTTTATTTACATATAATTTTTTTATGGATTGCTGATATATGTGTATCTGTTAAAAATTATTTTTTTACTATAACTACACGTCGTTTAATTTTGTTCTTGTTCTACCAATTTTACTATAACTCTCCTACGCGTCGTTTAATTTTGTTCCTGTTTTACCAATTTAGTTAGCGGAAAAATATTAACATTTTGCCTAATTAACCGACCTTGTAGTTTTCATAATAACAAAGTTCAAAATATTACCGATTTTAATTTGAATACCCTGTATGTTTTAAAGTCTCTAACTAACAGCTACATAGGTGATTAATAGTTTAACTCTCTACTGTATATTTTCTAATTTTATAAGTGCTGGGAATAACATTTTACGCATTTAAACAAAAATTATATTGACAAAAGAAACACCATGTATTTTCACAATTACAAAGCTAAGTAAAACAATCTACACCATGTAAAAAACGCCTTATTCTAGTTATAACAAGTAGTATCGGTTACTACTTGTTATAACTATACTAACGAAAAGTTTGAGACTACTACTTTTTACATGATTTTTGTCACCTTGTATCTTTCTGCATATTACAAAATTACACTAACTTAAATTTTTTTCTCATAGCCTGTAATGGGGAACAAACTGTGCTAAGTTTCATTGCAAAAGTCTTATTAACGCAGTAGCTACAATAAATAATGTAGAAAAACTGTAAAAATGACAGCAAAGTTGTTGTGGCCCAGTATATACGTTCAGGAAATGGTAATGATGTAGCACTTATCACAAAATAGAGTCCGATAAATGGTTTATAAACGAGAGTATAGTGATTGCATTGAGATGTTTATTTTATAATTTTATCTAGAGTTATTTGAATTTTCAGCACTAAAATAAAAAATTACGAAAATACTTTATTGTCTAGTTACTTTTTAAACTCTGTATAAAAAATTTTATTTAAGAAAATAAAACCTGTGCTAGTATTGTTATAAAGTGCTGACTTTGGGTTTTCTTAGTGATTTGTAAAGACGTCATAAAAAAATTACTTAATGATCATAAAAATTTTACTTATTTTTAATAAAAGCCTGTGTTGGTGCAAGCAAGAAATTTCCTAATTTTCATTTTCTTTTCCTTTTCTGCGCGTTTAAAATAATTTAAATTTTCGCGCTCTAAAATATGCATATGGGGTTTCACGGCACCGGACACGTGGAAGGGAAGCAGCGCCGCGATGTGTGCGCAAAGAACCACCGTCACAACAAGACACTAGCAAAATCACGTTCCCGAAAAAAGTGAATTTGAGGTGAAAAAACTGGACGTTTAAACGTCGACTGGAGCTGCAAGAGAGTCCGAGGTAGGTGCCTTTTCATATAAAATTCCATATGTATCGTAACTTTCCATTTTCAATCGTCAATATCGACAATTATTTTTAAATGTGCTTGTGAAGCCAATACCGGCGACCTATCGAAGGAAATTCCGTTATTTTTCAGCCCTTGCACGCACATTTAATGGCCCTTCGACCCAAATTATTAGTGTTCCAAACTATCTAGACTCCTGTGGTTCAGCAATTTCCTACAAAAATTCCAAATTTCTATTTTCTATTTCAAATTTCAAAATTTATTTCAATTTCAATTCGAAACAGACCATATTGTTTGACCACCCGTTGGTGATATGTTCCTTCAAAGTTGATCGAAGTGTTTATTACCGTTCAAAAATAGCTATAGCCAATGCACATATTTCGTATAGTTTACTAGTTCATCAAAGAAAGTTGATCGCTTTGTTCATTACATTTTCAGTAAAAGTGGCGTCAATACGCCGAAACTGAAAATTTAAGGCGGTTCTTCCATCTAAATTCCTTTAATTATCGATTTTACAGGTGTCGCGTTAACGCGCAGGTGCAAGTGTCGCCGTCACCAAGGTCTCACGTTGCGCCCGTTGTTTCTTTGAATACCGAGGTTTCTTAGAAACTTCCAGACGGGACCGCTAGTCGTATGCACAGAGTGTGCGATTTGGAATCGGGAGGTGCGGGGTTCAATCCTTGGTGAGACATAAAAGTTTTTTTTTAAGGATATGTTCAAATAATAACATACAGACAAACTTACAAACATTTCATTTCAAAATTTTCGAAAAAAGTTAATAAAATTAAAATAATAAAATTGTTTAATTTTTGCTAAAATTCGGGTTATATTTTAAGCTATATTTTAAGCATTTTTTTTGGGTAATTTTAAAACCAAATTAACTTTCAAAAACAAAAATGTCTACGCAAAAACAGAAATAACTTTGCGACAAAAGGCTCTTGAGCTTCAACCAAATGGCGGAAGCTCACGAGGTAGCTTTGAAAGCGAAGTCGGATACAGCGTTTCACTTTTTGTTTAAATCCAGATATGAAGACGTCGAAGAATGTCATGCTCAATTCTATAATTTTCATAACCAAATTATTGGCTCTCTCGAAGAGTTTAAACTTTCATTTGACGAGCAGGATAAAACTAGAAAAGACTTTGACAACCTTTATTATGAATGTAAGGGTATTTACTACGACCTTTTTAGGGCCAACCCTGTCAATTACGTAGGCAACCCTAACCAACAAAATATTGTTCAGAGGTCAAATACAAGATCATTTCCACAACCACGGTTGCCAATTTTCAATGGTAATTATAAAGACTGGCAACACTGGTTTGACTTATTTAAAGTCATGGTACATCAAAATTCTGATTTAAGTGATATAGAGAAATTTCAACAATTGCGGAGTTCTGTTCTGAATGAAGCCCTTTCTCTAGTAAAAACCATTCCCCTCGCAGATAGCAATTATCACATTGCGTATGAAACCTTAGTAAAGAGGTATCAAAATAAACGAATTATTGCTACTACCGCTTTGAATGCTATTAACTTTCTTTCAACTAAATCCAGTTCTGGGAAAGAATTACGTTCCATGTTGGATACATTTTCTGAGAATCTACCCATCTTAAATGAGCTTGGTTTTCCTACAAAAGAATGGGACTTTCTTACTTTTAACATGATGCTCTCAAAACTTGAAGTCAAGATGAGGACTGATTTCGAACTTTACTATAGTAGAGAGAAAAACAATTCAGAAATTCCGTCCTACACTGATCTTTACACGTTTATAGAAAATCATTGCGTTGCGCTCGAATCTGTAGTGCAAATGCCCAGTTTTAGTAGGCAAAATCAAACCCCTAGACAACCTCAAACTACGCGTAATTCTCAACAGAACAGTTTTCAGAGAAACAGTTTTAATAATTTTAATTCACCTTCTGCTTTCAATACAACTATTTCAAATCAAAGTTCAAATTCAAGAAATCAACAAAATACTTTACAAAATAGCAATCAACGCAGCAACCCTCAAATACAAAATAATCAGAACAGAACTTTTAATCCAAAAATAAAATGCTACCTATGTTCTTCGAATCACGCATTATCGAAATGTATCGAATTTCAAATCAAAAGTCCACAGGAAAGGATGGGTTATGTTCGGCAGGTGAATCTCTGTCAAAATTGCTTACATTTTGCTCACCAGACCGTGAATTGCCCCTCTTCCTACAACTGCTTTACGTGTGGAGCTAGGCACCACAGTCTTCTTCACGTTCCACAACCAGTAGCGCCCTCTGTGAGTGTTGATTCTTATCCTCCAGAGAACGTTAATATTCCACTTTCCAATTCCAATAGCACCCCTATGTCAGGAAGCCATTCCACAAACTGTCATGCGACAATGATTTCCAAAAATTCCACTTTTCTACTTTCTACCGTTGTAGCTGACATGTTAGACTCAAGGGGACATTACCAACCAGTTCGTATCTTACTCGATTCTGCCTCAGAGGCAAACTTTATTTCAGAAAAATGTCTAAATCGTTTAGGTCTTTCGAAAAGCTTCTTTTCTACTTCTATTCAAGGCTTAAATCAAATGACATCTTCCAATACCAAAGGTAAGACGAAATGTCTTATCAAACCTCAAGGTCAAGCGGGACCTACCTTTGATTTTGAGGCTTTAGTACTTCCAAAACTTTGTACAGAGATTCCTTCTTGCGCTGTCGACTCGAGCAAGTGGAATCACATTCGCAATATCAAACTTTCTGATCAAAACTTCCATATACCAAGTTCCATTGATGTCCTAGTAGGTTGTGAACTTTTTCCGCATCTCTTACAAGAGGGAGTTATCCACGGAGAGCGTGGACAACCTAGTGCTTTTAATAGCATCTTTGACTATGTGCTGATTGGTAAAGTTGAAACTTCAAAGCAACAAAATCCACAATCACTCATAAGCTGTTACACTTCCATCGAACCATCTCTTGATATCTGCCTAGAGCGCTTCTGGGAGATAGAGCAGGTTCCACATAAGGTTCATCACAGTCCTGAGGATATTATGTGCGAAAAATTATTTTCACAATCAGTTTCACGCAACGAATCAGGTAGATTCGTCGTTCCATTACCTTTCATAAACTTAGAACCCCAGTTGGGTGACACCTATCCAATCGCTTTAAAACGTTTCAAGCTTCAGGAAGCTAGACTTCTCAAAGACTCAGCTAATTATCAAGCTTACAAAGATTTTATGCAAGATTATTTAGACACTGGTCACATGATACCTATTCCTACGCCTATATCTAAAGATGTCTTGGATAATTCCTACTTTATCCCTCATCACAGTGTCTGGAACACTGGGAAGATAAGAGTGGTCTTTGATGGGTCTCAACGTAGTCCCAGAGGTGTCTCACTCAACGAGACGTTGTGCGCAGGTCCTAAACTGCAAAATGATGTCCGTGAAATTTTACTTAATTTTCGAATTCATGCTGTAGCCTTTGTTACTGACATAGTAAAAATGTTCCGACAGATTTTAATTATTCCTGAGCACACGCGTTATCAAAATATTCTATGGAGATTTTCTGAGGATGATCCTGTCCAAACCTACTCCTTAAGAACAGTTGTTTATGGACTTAAGTCATCACCTTACTTAGCTATTCGTACTATACAAGAACTAGCTAAACTTGAGTCTGAAAGGTATCCTAATGCTTCCAAGGTGCTTCTTAAAGACATTTACGTCGACGACGTGCTCACTGGGCAGGATTCTGTGGCCTCTGCCAAAGAACTTCAGTCGGAGTTAATTTCCCTGTTGCGCCTAGGAGGGTTTGAACTTAAAAAATGGGCGAGCAACAGTCCGGAACTTCTCTCCTCATTCTCAGAATCAGAAACACAAATGTCCATTCGTTTCGACAAATCCGAACCTAATTTTGTAAAAATATTAGGTCTCCAATGGAATCCTATCTCAGATTCGTTTACCTACTTGGTCGTACCAGAAGATAAACCATGCACCAAGCGAGGTATCTTATCTCAAATCATGAAAATTTTTGATCCCTTAGGTTTCTGTTCTCCCGTTTCTTTACTTGCTAAGCATCTCATGCAAGATCTGTGGAAGGAGAAGCTGGACTGGGATTCTCAGCCTCCTCCGCATATCGTAAATGTTTGGAATCAATTTCGAACCGAACTTCCAAATCTTTCAAATATTCATTTACCTAGACGCCTTTCCATTGATCAACCACGTAGCATTGAACTTCACGGCTTTTCAGACGCCTCTATGATAGGTTACGCGGCTACGGTCTATTTCAGAATGGAGTCAGTATCCGGAGAAATCCATACCTTTCTTGTAATGGCCAAATCTAAGGTCGCACCAGTGAAAACAGTCAGTCTTCCGCGACTGGAGCTTCTTGGTGCCACTTTACTTTGCGACCTAATTTCCTTTATTCGAAACACTTATTCAGATATTCTTAACTTCAACCAAATCTGTGCATGGTGTGATTCCCAAGTGGTTCTATGCTGGTTGGCGGCTTCACCTCACAGGTTTAAAACGTTTGTGGCAAACCGTATCTGTCACATTCAAGAAACCATTTCTCCTACGGCCTGGAAATATATTCCATCAGCGCTAAATCCAGCCGACTGTGCTTCGCGCGGTCTTATGCCTAATCAACTTGTCAAACATGACTTGTATTGGGAAGGTCCTTGTTTTCTTAGGCTACCAAAAGAGAGCTGGCCTGATGATTTTCGCTGTCCAGACCCTCCGGAAAACGAGGTTATTCTGGAAGAACGAAAATCAGTATTTCAAACATGCACAGTTGAACCACACATGCTTGATACTTTTCTTTCTCGTTACTCTTCCCTAGAGAAAATTCAACGCATAATTTCCTATATTTTTCGCCTTACCGAAAAGAAATCTAAATATCCTAACGAAAATATTACCGAAGTAGAACTTCAACATTCTCTTATTGTTCTCGTTCGGCATGTTCAACGTTCCATCTTTGCTGATCTCATTTCACGTTTGAATGACGCAAAGCTACTTCCTAAACAATTTCGTAAACTTTCACTTTTTCTAGATACACAAGGCTGCTTAAGAGTGGGGGGTCGATTACCACATTCTTCCGAACTCTCTTATTCAGCAAAACACCCTTTACTTTTACCACGTTCTCACCGTCTTACTCAACTTGTCATTGAGTACACTCACAAAAGGTACTGTCATCCCGGTCAAAAAACGTTGCATTACCTCTTGAGACAACAATTTTGGATCCTTTCCCCTCGCTATGCAATCGAGAGTATAACTTCTCATTGCATTTTATGCTATCGGTTAAATCCTAAACCTTCCGTACAAATCATGGGCAACTTGCCTGCTCAACGCATCTCTCAAGTAAAGGCATTTTCACATGTTGCCATAGATTATTGTGGTCCCTTTCCAATTACAATGGGAAAGTACCGAGGTGCAAAGGTATCCAAAGGTTATATTCTTGTCTTAGTCTGCTCCGCAACAAAGGCAGTTCACCTAGAACTTACCTCCGATATTTCCACCCCTACCTTTCTTGCGGCTTTTAAGAGATTTGTGGCAAGAAGAGGAAGAATCTCTGACATTTACTCAGATTGTGGTAGCGCGTTCTTGGGAGCTGATCGTTTACTCAAACAGTACTCCCAGGAAGCATGTCACAGTCTAAAAATTACCTGGCATTTTTCAAGTCCTGGTAGTCCGCACCTAAACGGACTAGCTGAGGCAGGAGTTAAATCCACCAAGGCAAATTTAAAACGTGTAATAGGTGAGCAACGGTTAACCTATGAAGAGTTTTTTACTTTTTTGTGTCAGGTCGAATCCATACTAAACAGCCGGCCTCTGTATGCCCAAAGTATGGATCCGAATGACTTTCTTCCACTGACCCCTGGTCATTTTCTTACCCTGGAACCGTTGAATTCCGTACCAGAACCCGAATTTTCTGATTCCAAGTTGAACACCCTGTCCCGCTGGCAGCTGGTGCAAAGGCTCCAGTCCGATTTTTGGAAACGCTGGAACTTGGAGTACCTAAACACCTTGCAACAGCGTTCTAAATGGACAGAGGCTTCTAACAATATTAACTTAAATACTTTAGTCGTGGTAAAGAATGAACAAAAACCGCCATTGCAATGGGCTGTTGGGCGAATTGTCGACGTACACCCTGGCTCAGACGGTCATATTCGTGTTGTGACCGTTAAAACAGCTACAGGAACATATCGTCGACCAGTGGTGAAACTATGTCCTTTGCCTATGCCCGACGCATAAGGCATAATTTTCTTTTCTTTCTTAATTTTTTCTAAGTATTTTTTCATTTCTTTTAATTTTAATTTACATGCATTATCTAATGCATATTTGGGTTAATGTTAAATTGTATCGTTTAATTGCTAATAGGCGAATACTATTTAATTTTTCTTTCCTTTCCTTTTCTTAACTAAGTAAAAACACACGTGTTTTGGCGGCCGGAAAATGTTGGTGCAAGCAAGAAATTTCCTAATTTTCATTTTCTTTTCCTTTTCTGCGCGTTTAAAATAATTTAAATTTTCGCGCTCTAAAATATGCATATGGGGTTTCACGGCACCGGACACGTGGAAGGGAAGCAGCGCCGCGATGTGTGCGCAAAGAACCACCGTCACAACAAGACACTAGCAAAATCACGTTCCCGAAAAAAGTGAATTTGAAGTGAAAAAACTGGACGTTTAAACGTCGACTGGAGCTGCAAGAGAGTCCGAGGTAGGTGCCTTTTCATATAAAATTCCATATGTATCGTAACTTTCCATTTTCAATCGTCAATATCGACAATTATTTTTAAATGTGCTTGTGAAGCCAATACCGGCGACCTATCGAAGGAAATTCCGTTATTTTTCAGCCCTTGCACGCACAGCCTGCATATTTAACAGTTCACACTAATTTTTATTTTCTTTTCGTAAAATATAAATAAAATCTAAATATCTTTTATTTGGTATATATTTTTTAAAAATATCCTTACGTCCAAGAAATCCACATACTTTTCCATCTTTTTAGATTTTTTTAATTTAGAATTATTAAATAAAACCCCCCTGTACTCCGACCCTGTATATGTCACACCCGTCCAGCAATTTTTATTTTAAAGAAAAACAATTTGCTTATGTCCGAATTAAATTTTAACACCTTATCTGGCATAACTAAGCTCCTGGAATTTTTTTTTTCTACTCAATACCTACACCATAAATTTCTCAGAGAAAAATTAATTATTTTTTAATTTTTGGAAGAAAATAAAGCAATATAATCTCTTTATCACTTAAAATAAAAGTGTATATATCCTTATAATCCGTGCCAAGTTTCACTGCTCTAGCTTTACATTTGATTTTTATACAGAATTTTAAACAGATAGATGCAATTAAAAATAAAACACCCTGTATATTTGCTCTGCACTGGGTTCGGGATGAGCACCACTTCGTGAAATAATACTATAGTGTAACACCATAACAGTGTCAAGTTTCATAACGGTAAGCAAAAATGCAGACAAAAGTGGCTTAGGCACCGGACTATTGGGTTAAACGGTTTGTTATATTTTTGTCAAGAGCGAATTAAACGCATGTTTCAGAATAGAATTTTAAAAATGACAAACAATAAGAGATGTTGACCAACTCTTTATTTTTGAATATATTAGGGGCTCCAACTGACCAACGGACTGGTTGTAAAACAGTACCCGAGAATAGCAAGCTCTTCTCGGCCAGTACGACAAGTACGAAAAATCCTAATGCGCGCGCACACAAATAATAGAAAGTAGAATAGACGAAAACAATTTAAACAAAACGTAGTAAAAGCAATTTAAGGCAAACGTACTTTTGTCAATCCGTAAAAATGTCGAAAATAATATGGTCGAAAATTAAACGCACGATACGCAATAAAGAAGAGACGCAAAATCATCGAAACGTAATTATGTTAAAACAGGTCAAACTGTAAAAAAAAGTCGAATCGAAAACTCATCGATTATATAACTCAGCTGCAAAAAACTACCGATGTTGCCAAATGTACTGTTACATTATACTCGCCTAACTTAAGAGCCTATCAAAACCTAACCGGTCAGCGCCAGTTCAATGAATTTAATCAAGAAATTTTGCTAAATATGCCAAGATCGCACCTTCATTTTCGACTTTTCTACGGTTCGATCTGTTTGCATTTCGACAAAGGTACGATTCGATGATTTTGCGTCTTTTCTCCATTGCGTATCGAGCGTTTAATTTTCGACATTTTAACGGATCGACAAAACTACTATTCGTTTAAATTATTTTCAACAACTTTACGGATCGACAACAATACATTTTCTTGAGTTGCTTTCTGCTCTTTTAATAATTTTACGGATCGTCAAAACTACGTTTCTTCTAAATTAATTTCGTCTATTTGACTTTCGATTGTTGGTTATTTTCGACTTAATTACGGTTCAAAAATTTTTTTTCGACCATTTTACGTTTCGACAAAACTTTTTTCGATGCTTTTATGGAGCGTCAGCACTTATACAAACTTTTAATGCAACGTGCAGTTGAAACGCAAATAGAAGTTTTCGGGCCGTTTTTATCATAGATTACCAAATGGTGAGGTGGAACGAAGCTAAAAAATATAAGCTAAATAATGGTCCGAAAAACCAAAATTATAATTTGAGAGGCTTCACAGCGGCGCAAATCAGTAGTGTAAATCCTTTATAAAACTTTTTTTTACTTCGAAGCAATAAAGCACATATAAACTAGAGACCCTGTATGTATGACATATTCCTAAGAATTAGAGACGCGACAAACTTATCAAAATCAATGAATACACAACTCTATAAGAAATGCAGCTTAATTAAGGCCACTCGAGCCCCTAGCATAAAGCAGCGGGTAGATGGATCTGTTGTTACTTCGGCTAGTACGTAGAGCAGCGGGTAGATGGATCTGCTGTTACTTCGGCTAGTACGTAGAGCAGCGGTGAGAGGGTGCTATTTTTAAAGATTTTTGGCGGCCTCTCCCTGCGAAATCTGAGAACTTAAATTGGAGGCGACTGCTCGATCGGGAAGTAGACGCCATCTCTCTGCGAAAGAACTAACTCGTCCTGTGGCCTGGGTGAGTAAAGTTTTTTATATAAATGGGGTCTTTTCATAAAAAATATATTTTTATGTCTTTATCATTTGTAAACCCGATTAAGCAATAATAATTTGTAATTATATCGTCATTGCTTTCTTTAAAGCTCTTACCTATGTGTTCAAAAGGAAATTTTACAGGTAGGAAAATAAGTAAGTAAGTAAATTTTATTCAGTAAAAAAGAAAAAATACATACATTGCTTAAAGTTAGATATACAGTATACTGAATCAATGTGCAATAGTATTTATTTACACTAATTAATGTTTAGGTTAATATTTAATTATGGTTGTAAAATCTCTATTGGAATATTTTAAAATATATAGCTTAGTTACAATAATAGGGTAGGCCGTGAATATTTATTGAAAATTATAATAATCAACAATTTTTCATTCTTATGATAATTTTATGATGGGTTCAAAAGGTGAGTAGTTAGTTCTAAATCTTTTACACTAAGCAGAAGAGATCATGAACATTATAAGAAAAGTACTCTGGCTCATCTCAATTGATGGAAAGTATACCTGACAGAAAATTTGCGGATCCAAAAAGTGAGTTATATTACACACTAGAGTTGGCGGGAGAACAAACAAGCTCCCGTTACGACATCGACAGTGTATTTTCTTTTAAATCTGTGTAGTAAAGTCCTTGCCATGGGCAGTTAAACTTTTGTGACATTTGCAACCTCTTTATTTATCATAGGCATACTGACAGCAACAAAAAAATGTTTGAACAATGGTATGTCTTTGAGTTGTTTTTATCCGTGCATTTTATTTGTTATCCTACAGTCAGCATCTTTTTATCCAGAGTCAATGACAGTTTTACCTATAAATTTACACCAACATGACATGTTTACTTGTTAATATATTTCTGGTTAGGAAATATGTTTATTTCATGTCAAACTTAAAAAAGTGTAACTGCGAATGGCAAGGACTATAGACAATGGAATAAAATTCATTCGACTTGATATGACAGGAGGAGCAAGAACTGGGAGGAGATAAACAGAAGAATTTGCTTCTATTTGCTTCTCTTTCTAAGCAGGCTTCCCCATGGCCTTTTTCCTATGTTGTATATTTTTTAAAACTTGTAATTTAAAGTAATTACCTTTCGGTGTTGTATAGTCAATGCTTTCGAACCGATGTTTTTTTAACTTTGAACCATTGAACCAGCTAAATTATTGTTTTTTAATCTACACACAATGACTACATATTATGTATCTACTACATGCCATTCAGGGCATTCATCTATCTTTTTTAAACTAATAAGTGTTTACAAAATTGTGTTTCAAACATTTAATTATGTGTTTTTCAAAATAAAGTTTTGAACACAAATACGACTTATTTATTATTAGGGATTTTTTGGGATTTTTAAAATAGCGGGTATTTTAGTCGATATTATCGTTAATTTCACTAATCTTAAAGATGACATTTGGATAGTTGGTTTAAAAATAAAGACCCTGCCATCTGTCACTTCAATGTGATTTAAAATTGACAAAATATTTTTATTTACTTACTTTTTGCAACGTAAAGTTATAAAACACCCGCAAAAACACTGCAAACATGTCAACAAATAGCCAGACTTTCTAATCTATCAATTTTAAGTTTAAGTTAAAGCACAGATTATGAACAGATGGCAAAATTGACGTCGCGCAAACAAACCATTTTTGTGAACTCTGATGATGATTTTTAAAAAATGGTTATTTTAACTAAATAGCACTAGACCCTTTTTTGCCAATTCCAGATTTTATACCATTATTTTTCAAATTGTTTTTCAAACTGATTTAAACTTCAAACTAATTACAATTCGTTTTTAGAGCTAAATAACATTGGATATGTTTTTTAAATTAATTATGATTTAAGCTGTTGTTCCTTAAGTCAACATTTTTAAATTGCGCAACTCAGAAATTTTGTAGAGCATTTTAAAGAAAAAAAAATTAAAAGCATTGAGACCAAGAGTGTAACGCAAGGCTACACCCCTTGAGGGTTACGTAATTTAAGAATAGTGCCTTAAACCTACATACCTATTTACCGAATTATTTTGCAAACTAGGGCGGTATCTATTATAATGGATAGCTCTCTACATAAACATTGCTTGATATTTATCGCAAAAAGCAATAATATTTTGTAATAATTTTTATTTGTTCAGAATGACTTACAAGCTTTTGGGTTTTATAAGAAGACCTGTAATTTATCACGATGATTATTTTAAACTATTAAATAACAACAATAAATATATTAGTTAAAGGTAAATAAAATAAATATATTGTTTTAAGTAAAACGATTTTATTAAAAAAGTGCCCTAAAAATAAAAAATAATTTAACAGGTTTCTTTTTACTACAGTTTAGTTTTAACAATCGCGATGGCGCGATTATTAAAGAAGCCCACCAAATCTAGATGTATACTCGCAACCATTTATATCGGCCTTAAAAATATGTATTTAAAAAAGTATTTTTATATTTTTTACATTTTAGTCTTATTTAAAAAGAAACAAAATGCAGGATTTTTCATTATTACAGTCGAACCTCTCTATAACTTAAACCTTTTAAGTGGTCCCTGCACTTTTTATATGTATTTTAACCTCTTTAACTCAAATTTCTATAACTCGATACTGTTTTAGTTGTCCCTTTAAGTTCGAGTTATAGAGGTTCGACTGTATTTATAATAAATCATAAATCTAAAAACCGCATATTCGTATCTGTTTCGATTTCAAAGTTCAAAATTTATCCCCTATAGACTCTTTACCAGCCGATTTTTTTCCTAAAATTGTTTTGTTACCAGATTAAAGATTTGATTCAAAAGTAATGAATTTACCCCCTTTACAACCCTTACTCACGCCTACCCACGTTGTTTGTTAATAAAATTTTATTGTCACCAGATCAAATCATAAACGTGAAAACCGCATATTCTTATCTGTTTTGGTTCCAAAGTTATGAATTTACCTCCTTTAGAGCCCTAACCTACACCCTACCTTCGCTTTTTTCCATATAATAATATTGTCTCCAAATCAAATCATAAATCTGAAAACCGCATGTTCCTATCTGTTTGGTTACAAAGATGAATTTATCCCCTTGACATACCCTACCGGACCAAATTTTTTTATATATTATTATACTAAATACTCTGCCAATCTATGGGCACCTAAGCTCACACTAGGCACTGTAGTTATAGTATATGTGTGAGATAACATAACTAAAAACTGAAATATATTTTATTCAACTCCAGACTCAATTACATTTCGTTTGATACCACACAAGCCATGGTTTGACATAAACTCTAATTTTTAAAATCTACCCCCACTCTTTTTTTAAAAACTAAAATGTATTTTGTTTAACTCCAGACTCATTTACCTTTCGTTTGATATCACACACGCCATATTTTCACTTAAACTTTAATTTTTGACATCTACCCCCACCCTTTTTTTAAAATAACTTAAAATTCATTTTGTTTAACTCCAGACTTAATTACCTTTCGTTTGATATCACACACGCCATATTTTCACACAAACTCTCATTTTTGAAATCTACCCCCACCCTTTTATTCGGCTTGAGTTTTGTGGATTTCATTCATTTTTAAATGGGACCACCACGGCCCAAGACCGAGCCTAGGTACCAAATTTCATTTAAATCTGACAAGCGGTTTTTGAGTTATGCGGGTTCGGTTCGGTTCGGTTCGGTTCGGTTCGGTTCGGTTCGGTTCGGTTCGGTTCGGTTCGGCTCGGTTCAGTTCGATTCAGACAGACATACAGACAGACAGACAGACAGACGGTGAGACAAGACAGACGGACAGACGGCGAGACAAAAAATTTTCACTACAGTATAGTAGTAGTGTGAGCTAAAATGAATCGCAATATTTGATAGCATGTCTGACTTGCTTTGTGAAGTTAAATAAAATCGTTTATTAATAACAAACTAACGATATCCGTATCATCATTACCACGCCCCCAAACTTGTTTCTTGTTTGTTTTAGATGTTTGCAAAAAATTTAAATTAAAAATGTTTTTTGACAATATTTACAAAGTAAGTCTTACTAAAATTAAATTACTTTGGACTTGCAAATTGTGCAAAAACCCTTCGAAACAGGAAACGGCTTAACGTTCAATGAAGCACTTGGAGAACAGGTTTTTCTGAGGGTTTGAAGGTAGATTCCGATATGACTTATGACCACACGATTTTGCGTGTAGAAAAATAAGAGCCATTACATAAAATCTTATAGCAGAATTTGCGGGAATGACCATGACCTTGTCTTTGGCCCTAACAGATTTATAAAAAAAACTTCCCTATAACCTTTGATTTGTTTAGTGATCCGCGCTCTAACCAGGTTGGTTCTAAAGTAATCAGGATGAAGTGTGAATATTTTAATTGTCCAAACACTCGGTACAATACAAAAGTGGCTTTTTTTTCATTTCCTACAGACCCTTCCTTATTGCAAAAATGGAATTATAATCGCGGCAACGTTAGTTTAATGTTAGAAAGTGAAGGGGGTAGACATTATATTTGTGACCAACATTTTTTGCCTATGTATATTTTGCACAGCAACCGTCGAAAATGTTTATCGAAAACCGCAGTGCCAATTAACTGGGTCACAGATAGTGGTAAGTTTGTATATTAGATGTACCTATAAAATAATACAAAATTTAGTTGATAAGTACAGGGTGTCACAAATTCAATGCATTTGGGGGGTTTCAGGTATTTTTATGGGAAATTGAAAAAACTGACCCCCACTTGCGAGTATCTACGGTCCGCGGTCATTACCTATGACCAAGGGAGGGGCCATTGGTTACCCTAAGGGTGAACATTTATCTTGCTGTCATTTTCTGCCCAAACAAATTGCTTAGGTGGGTCACAGGTCACGTGGTGGAAGTTAGCATCAGATTCAGATTCAGATTCATTTAAATTACAGTGGACCAGTTATATTACTAAAAAATGAAAATTGTCTATCCTGGTGTTACGGGGGAGAGTCAGAAACTTATAGTTTCACCAGTAAAATGTTGTATAGGAAAATAATGCCCCAACCATTGGATTGATAAGATAGTTGTGATATAATTGAGACGTGCAGACATAACTGGAAATTAGATGCACTGTTGAGTGAGTTAAATAATTAAACTCAGATACGAGGGTAAGTTAAAAAAATGAAGATAAATCGTATTGTCTAAAATCAATGTTGAATACGATTGGTGCTGAGGTGAATGTGACCTAGTAGTAGTATGGAATAGTAACACATTTCTCTATATTAAGACATCCAGCTAAGATACGGGGGTAAGGTGAAAAAATACGATAAATTTTATTTTATTTGTATTTTCTAAAATCAGCGCTGTGCCCGATTTCCGTTGGCATGGCTAAGACCCACCATCAGTAGGGAATTATGTGCACTAACAGCTAGACGTATTTTGGATCGTCGAGCTGAGATACGAGGGTAAGTTGAAAAATTACGATAAATTTTATTTTATTTGTATTTTCTAAAATCAGTGCTGTGCCCGATATCCGTTGGCATGGCTAAGACCCACCATCAGTAAGGAATTATATCCACTAATAGCTTCACGTATTTTATAGCGTCGAGCTGAAATACGAGGGTAAGTTGAAAAATTACGATAAATTTTATTTTATATGTATTTTCTAAAATCAGCGCTGTGCCCGATTTCCGTTTGCATGGCTAAGACCCACTATCGGTAAGGAATTATGCCCACTAACAGGTTCACGTATTTTAGATCGTCAAGCTGAGATACGAGGGTAAGTTGAAAAATTACGATAAATTTTATTTTATTTGTATTTTCTAAAATCAGCGCTGCACCCGATTTCCGTTGGCATAGCTAAGACCCACTACTAGTGAGGAATCATGTCCACTAACAGTTTCACGTATTTTAGATCGTCGAGCTGAGATACGAGGGTAAGTTGAAAAATTACCATAAATTTTATTTTATTAGTATTTTCTAAAATCAGCGCTGTGCCCGATTTCCGTTGGCACGGCTAAGACCCACTATCAATAAGAAATTATGTCCACTAACAGCGTCACTTATTTTATATCGTCGAGCTGAGATACGAGGGTAAGTTGAAAAATTACCATACATTTTATTTTATTTGTATTTTCTAAAATCAGCGCTGTGCCCGATTTCCGTTTGCATGGCTAAGACCCACTATCGGTAAGGAATTATGTCCACTAACAGATTCACGTACTTTAGATCGTCGAGCTGAGATACGAGGATAAGTTGAAAAATTACGATAAATTTTATTTTATTTGTATTTTCTAAAATCAGCGCTGTGCCCGATTTCCGTTGGCATAGCTAATACCCACTACTAGTGAGGAATCATGCCCACTAACAGCTTCACGTATTTTAGATCGTCTAGCTGAGATACGAGGGTAAGTTGAAAAATTACCATAAATATTATTTTATTAGTATTTTCTAAAATCAGCGCTGTGCCCAATTTGGGTTAGGTTGGGTTAGGTTGGGTTAGGTTGGGTTAGGTTGTTTTAGGTTGGGTTAGGTTGGGTTAGGTTGAGTTAGGTTGGGTTAGGTTGGGTTAGGTTGGGTTAGGTTGGGTTAGGTTGGGTTAGGTTGGGTTAGGTTGGGTTAGGTTGGGTTAGGTTGGGTTAGGTTGGGTTAGGTTGGGTTAGGTTGGGTTAGGTTGGGTTAGGTTGGGTTAGGTTGGGTTAGGTTGGTTTAGGTTGGGTTAGGTTGGGTTAGGTTGGGTTAGGTTGGGTTAGGTTGGGTTAGGTTGGGTTAGGTTGGGTTAGGTTGGGTGGTTAGGTTGGGTTAGGTTGGGTTAGGTTGGGTTAGGTTGGGTTAGGTTGGGTTAGGTTGGGTTAGGTTGGGTTAGGTTGGGTTAGGTTGGGTTAGGTTGGGTTAGGTTGGGTTAGGTTGGGTTAGGTTGGGTTAGGTTGGGTTAGGTTGGGTTAGGTTGGGTTAGGTTGGGTTAGGTTGGGTTAGGTTGGGTTAGGTTGGGTTAGGTTGGGTTAGGTTGGGTTAGGTTGGGTTAGGTTGGGTTAGGTTGGGTTAGGTTGGGTTAGGTTGGGTTAGGTTGGGTTAGGTTGGGTTAGGTTGGGTTAGGTTGGGTTAGGTTGGGTTAGGTTGGGTTAGGTTGGGTTAGGTTGGGTTAGGTTGGGTTAGGTTGGGTTAGGTTGTGTTAGGTTGGGTTAGGTTAGGTTGGGTTAGGTTGTTTTAGGTTGGGTTAGGTTGGGTTAGGTTGAGTTAGGTTGGGTTAGGTTGGGTTAGGTTGGGTTAGGTTGGGTTAGGTTGGGTTAGGTTGGGTTAGGTTGGAGGTTGGGTTAGGTTGGGTTAGGTTGGGTTAGGTTGGGTTAGGTTGGGTTAGGTTGGGTTAGGTTGGGTTAGGTTGGGTTAGGTTGGGTTAGGTTGGGTTAGGTTGGGTTAGGTTGGGTTAGGTTGGGTTAGGTTGGGTTAGGTTGGGTTAGGTTGGGTTAGGTTGGGTTAGGTTGGGTTAGGTTGGGTTAGGTTGGGTTAGGTTGGGTTAGGTTGGGTTAGGTTGGGTTAGGTTGGGTTAGGTTGGGTTAGGTTGGGTTAGGTTGGGTTAGGTTGGGTTAGGTTGGGTTAGGTTGGGTTAGGTTGGGTTAGGTTGGGTTAGGTTGGGTTAGGTTGGGTTAGGTTGGGTTAGGTTGGGTTAGGTTGGGTTAGGTTGGGTTAGGTTGGGTTAGGTTGGGTTAGGTTGGGTTAGGTTGGGTTAGGTTGGGTTAGGTTGGGTTAGGTTGGGTTAGGTTGGGTTAGGTTGGGTTAGGTTGGGTTAGGTTGGGTTAGGTTGGGTTAGGTTGGGTTAGGTTGGGTTAGGTTGGGTTAGGTTGGGTTAGGTTGGGTTAGGTTGGGTTAGGTTGGGTTAGGTTGGGTTAGGTTGGGTTAGGTTGGGTTAGGTTGGGTTAGGTTGGTTAGGTTGGGTTAGGTTGGGTTGGGTTAGGTTGGGTTAGGTTGGGTTAGGTTGGGTTAGGTTGGGTTGGGTTAGGTTGGGTTAGGTTGGGTTAGGTTGGGTTAGGTTGGGTTAGGTTGGGTTAGGTTGGGTTAGGTTGGGTTAGGTTGGGTTAGGTTGGGTTAGGTTGGGTTAGGTTGGGTTAGGTTGGGTTAGGTTGGTTAGGTTGGGTTAGGTTGGGTTAGGTTGGGTTAGGTTGGGTTAGGTTGGGTTAGGTTGGGTTAGGTTGGGTTAGGTTGGGTTAGGTTGGGTTAGGTTGGGTTAGGTTGGGTTAGGTTGGGTTAGGTTGGGTTAGGTTGGGTTAGGTTGGGTTAGGTTGGGTTAGGTTGGGTTAGGTTGGGTTAGGTTGGGTTAGGTTGGGTTAGGTTGGGTTAGGTTGGGTTAGGTTGGGTTAGGTTGGGTTAGGTTGGGTTAGGTTGGGTTAGGTTGGGTTAGGTTGGGTTAGGTTGGGTTAGGTTGGGTTAGGTTGGGTTAGGTTGGGTTAGGTTGGGTTAGGTTGGGTTAGGTTGGGTTAGGTTGGGTTAGGTTGGGTTAGGTTGGGTTAGGTTGGGTTAGGTTGGGTTAGGTTGGGTTAGGTTGGGTTAGGTTGGGTTAGGTTGGGTTAGGTTGGGTTAGGTTGGGTTAGGTTGGGTTAGGTTGGGTTAGGTTGGGTTAGGTTGGGTTAGGTTGGGTTAGGTTGGGTTAGGTTGGGTTAGGTTGGGTTAGGTTGGGTTAGGTTGGGTTAGGTTGGGTTAGGTTGGGTTAGGTTGGGTTAGGTTGGGTTAGGTTGGGTTAGGTTGGGTTAGGTTGGGTTAGGTTGGGTTAGGTTGGGTTAGGTTGGGTTAGGTTGGGTTAGGTTGGGTTAGGTTGGGTTAGGTTGGGTTAGGTTGGGTTAGGTTGGGTTAGGTTGGGTTAGGTTGGGTTAGGTTGGGTTAGGTTGGGTTAGGTTGGGTTAGGTTGGGTTAGGTTGGGTTAGGTTGGGTTAGGTTGGGTTAGGTTGGGTTAGGTTGGGTTAGGTTGGGTTAGGTTGGGTTAGGTTGGGTTAGGTTGGGTTAGGTTGGGTTAGGTTGGGTTAGGTTGGGTTAGGTTGGGTTAGGTTGGGTTAGGTTGGGTTAGGTTGGGTTAGGTTGGGTTAGGTTGGGTTAGGTTGGGTTAGGTTGGGTTAGGTTGGGTTAGGTTGGGTTAGGTTGGGTTAGGTTGGGTTAGGTTGGGTTAGGTTGGGTTAGGTTGGGTTAGGTTGGGTTAGGTTGGGTTAGGTTGGGTTAGGTTGGGTTAGGTTGGGTTAGGTTGGGTTAGGTTGGGTTAGGTTGGGTTAGGTTGGGTTAGGTTGGGTTAGGTTGGGTTAGGTTGGGTTAGGTTGGGTTAGGTTGGGTTAGGTTGGGTTAGGTTGGGTTAGGTTGGGTTAGGTTGGGTTAGGTTGGGTTAGGTTGGGTTAGGTTGGGTTAGGTTGGGTTAGGTTGGGTTAGGTTGGGTTAGGTTGGGTTAGGTTGGGTTAGGTTGGGTTAGGTTGGGTTAGGTTGGGTTAGGTTGGGTTAGGTTGGGTTAGGTTGGGTTAGGTTGGGTTAGGTTGGGTTAGGTTGGGTTAGGTTGGGTTAGGTTGGGTTAGGTTGGGTTAGGTTGGGTTAGGTTGGGTTAGGTTGGGTTAGGTTGGGTTAGGTTGGGTTAGGTTGGGTTAGGTTGGGTTAGGTTGGGTTAGGTTGGGTTAGGTTGGGTTAAGTTGGGTTAGGTTGGGTGAGGTTGGGTTAGATTGGGTTAGGTTGGGTTAGGTTGGGTTAGGTTGGGTTAGGCTGGGTTAGGTTGGGTTAGGTTGGGTTAGGTTGGGTTAGGTTGGGATAGGTTGGGTTAGGTTGGGTTAGGTTGGGTTAGGTTGGGTTAGGTTGGGTTAGGTTGGGTTAGGTTGGGTTAGGTTGGGTTAGGTTGGGTTAGGTTGGGTTAGGTTGGGTTAGGTTGGGTTAGGTTGGGTTAGGTTGGGTTAGGTTGGGTTAGGTTGGGTTAGGTTGGGTTAGGTTGGGTTAGGTTGGGTTAGGTTGGGTTAGGTTGGGATAGGTTGGGTTAGGTTGGGTTAGGTTGGGTTAGGTTGGGTTAGGTTGGGTTAGGTTGGGTTAGGTTGGGTTAGGTTGGGTTAGGTTGGGTTAGGTTGGGTTAGGTTGGGTTAGGTTGGGTTAGGTTGGGTTAGGTTGGGTTAGGTTGGGTTAGGTTGGGTTAGGTTGGGTTAGGTTGGGTTAGGTTGGGTTAGGTTGGGTTAGGTTGGGTTAGGTTGGGTTAGGTTGGGTTAGGTTGGGTTAGGTTGGGTTAGGTTGGGTTAGGTTGGGTTAGGTTGGGTTAGGTTGGGTTAGGTTGGGTTAGGTTGGGTTAGGTTGGGTTAGGTTGGGTTAGGTTGGGTTAGGTTGGGTTAGGTTGGGTTAGGTTGGGTTAGGTTGGGTTAGGTTGGGTTAGGTTGGGTTAGGTTGGGTTAGGTTGGGTTAGGTTGGGTTAGGTTGGGTTAGGTTGGGTTAAGTTGGGTTAGGTAGTATCTCGGTAGATGGCGCCTCTTGCTATAGTTCGCTCACTAATTACATTTAATTAGAGACAAAACCGTATGATTAACTTCGCAAGATTTGTCACTTGACCAGCAGTGTTCTGAGGAGTCCCATAAGGACGAAACGGTTAACTGTCAACACTTATTAGGTGTCCATTAGATCTTGGCCCCCGTGAGGTTAAGCTTTCAAGCTACCCACGGAAAAATATAAGGGAAACAAAAAACTCCTTTTTGCCCGATTAGCCATGAAACTTGTTTGATTTTTAAATTCACGGGTACGAAATTTCACGTTTGTTAGTATTATTTGGCCTAAAAATTCCGTTGATTGACGCTCACTGTCTTGATGACGGGTAAAAATGCAAAATGCGTTGATCCGGCCTGAAAAGACAAAGACTGTCGTAGGTCACGGACTATAGTTGTTTTCTTTTATTTGCATTCGATCTTTTCATTGCTCGATATTGTATAGCAGTGTTTTTCCCTGTTTTTGGTTTTTTGTTTCTGTCGTATCTCGGTAGATGGCGCCTCTTGCTATAGTTATCTCACTAATTACATTTAATTAGAGACAAAACCGTCTGATTAACTTCGCAAGATTTGTCACTTGACCAGCAGTGTTCTGAGGAGTCCCATAAGGACGAAACGGTTAACTGTCAACACTTATTAGATGTCCATTAGATCTTGGACCCCCGTGAGGTTAAGCTTTCAAGCTACCCACGGAAAAATATAAGGGAAACAAAAAACCCCTTTTTGCCCGATTAGCCATGAAACTTGTTTGATTGTTAAAAGTAATTTCAAGAAAAAAGAAAAACACGCTTCGAATTATTTAGGCACAGAATTTCACTAAATATTCGACCTATATGTCATGTCCTTTTGTCATTGTCATATCTGTCTGTCCGTCTGTCATGTCTTGTCATGTCTCCCACCACTCACCCTTCAGTAACTGACTGGAATAAAGATAGAAAGTCCAGTTCAGGTACCACCAAAAATTTAAAACTTAAAAAAAATAGTTAAATAAAATACTACAAAAAGTGTTAGACAAAGTTAGGGTAAAAAAAAATTGTGAACCTTAGTCAGAGATATCACTTTCTGGTTCTGTCCAATCATCAGAATCCAGTTCCTGTGTAACATCAGGTTTTATATCAGATAGGTACATGATAATTACCTAAATCACTACCATTCCTGTCTTTCAGGCCATAAACTAATTTTGAAAGTTTTCTAATAATTACACACGAAATAAACTTAGGTGCAAGTTTACCAACAAAATTATTTCCCGCATTAGAAAGAACATAGTTTTTCTTCCAAACGTAATCCCCAATAAATGCGCAGGTCATAACGTTGTTTGCTCTTTTTATAAGAATTATACAGTCTTTTTCGAACATCCTCAAAAATTTGTGGGAGTTCTTGTACTGTGTCTGGATTATGAACTTTCTCAGAGATTTCTAACTTATTGGTCGGATTTTCTGAAATAAGACCATAATAATCATCACTGAGAGGAACGTTTCGAGCAAAGTTTAAAAATGAAGGAGAAAATTCAGTAATATCATGTTTTGCCAATCGAATTGCCTGTGCAATCTCATAGACCTTTTCGCACCAAGACTTATGATTCTCATGGATATACTTTCTTATAGCAGTTACAATATTATCTCTGTATGATTTATCTGAGGGGGATATATCGCATTATAAAAAATCTTCTGAACATTATATTTTGCCACAAATTCTTTAAAAACCTTTGCAATAAAATGGCTTCCATTATCGCAACAGAAAATTTGGCACACACCATATACAAGAAAGATTTGATTTTCTATAAATTTAATAATAGACTGAGATGTTGCTTTAGTGAGAGGATGAATTATAGGGTATTTAGTAAACCAATCTACTACAACAAGAAGATACTGATAACCGCCTTTACTACGAGGATAAGGTCCCAATAAATCAGCGGAAATCATTTGAAATGGAAAGTTTATGTTTCTATACTCCCCCATAAGACCTGCCTGTGGTAAGTGACCAGGTTTACATGAAGCACAGATTTTACATTTTCTTATATACTTATAAACACTTTGGCGCATATTGGTCCAATAATAGAGTTCAGATATTCTCGATAAAGTTTTAGAGATGCCAAAATATGCTGAAGTAGGTTCATTATGGTATTTATTCAAAAGTTCTTTTGTATGTGCAATAGGAACAACTACTTTCAGGTTTGAGATATTACCATCAAAATTATACTTAGCAAGAATATGTTTATACAAAATATTATTTTCAACCTTAAAAGCAGGATACTTATCAGGATCCAGTGATAAAAAAGTTAAATTTAAGACAGCTACATCCTCTAAACTTCTAGACAGAGCATCAGCCACAGTATTACATGTACCTTTTCTGTGAACAACATCAAAATAATATTAAGATAAAATAATAATCTATCTAGCTATACGTGGACTAGGATTTTTAATATTAAAAAGCCAAGTTAAAGAACTATAACAACGGAATTTCTCGACACCAAATATAATTGCTAAAAGTTCTTTCTCAGTAGTTGTATACTTTCTTTGACATTTATTTAACGTTTTACTGGCATATGCAATCGGATGTTCTAGACATTCTTCTTCCTGATAAAGACAACAGCCTACTCCTGTATCGGAAGTATCACACATTAAAATAAAAGGTTTAATATAATCAGGACTAGCAAGCAGAGGTGCTGTGGTCAAAGCAACTTTAATATCCTGAAAAGCTTTTTCTGCTTCAAGAGTCCATTTAATAGATTGACCTTTTTTTCTACCCTTAAGCAAATCTGTGATTGGGCTACTTAAAGAAGAAAAATTATTTAAGAAACGTCTATAATATGCAACTAAACCTATTAAAAGTCTAATTTGCGTAGTATTTTTGGGTCTAGGATATTCCAAAATTGCAGAAACTTTATCTTCGTCAGTTCTTAAACCATTTTCATCCACAATATAACCAAAAAATCTTAGTGATTGTCTGCAAAACTGGGACTTTTTATAATTTATAGTTAAGTTGGCATCTTTTAGACGTTGAAAAAGCTTACGTACTACATCACAATATGTCTCAAAATCACTAGAAACGCAAATTAAATCATCAATAAAATAGAAGAGGTTAGGTTCTAGAGCAGGACCAATAACAATATCCATTAATTTACACATCGCTTGAGCGCTATTGTTTAAACCGAATGGTAAAGTTTTATAATGATAAAGACCTTTTCCATGAACTGCAAAAGCTGTCTTAGGTTTAGAATCCTCATCAAGAGGTATTTGATGAAAAGCTTGTTTTAAATCAATTGAAGTTAAATACTTAGCATCTCGAACTTTTGAAATTATGTTTTCTATTAATGGCATATAGTCCAGTCAACAAATGGGTTGTAGAGTGCATGGAGGGGTGGGAGAATTTTTCTCTCTGGAAATATGTTAAGGGTAGTCAGGACGTTAACATACTAAAAGTCCCCACTCCTAGCCCTCCCGCTTCAGTGGCGCAGGGGGGTAAAAAGGTGCAATTTTTCAGATTTTTGCCTATAACTCAATTACATTGTGTTGTACGAAAAAAATGTTCTACTAGAAATTAAAGAAGACTAAATTTTCCATAAAACGGTTATGCTAACCTTACCTTTAGTCGTCACAGATTCTGAGACAAAAACGACGAAAATCGGTAATTTTTGAAAAAAAACTTTTTGCCCCATCTTTTTTCTAAAATTTGTTAATCTAACACTTTTGTTTTAAATTCTAAACGATATTCGGTAAAAATAACAATATAAGGCATTCAATTTAAAAACATATATTTATTTATTTACTAATTTGTGCTCATAAATTAAAAGTTACAGGCGTTTTAGTTTAAAGTTCATGGTTGTGATTTTCCACAAAAAAAGTGTAGTTGCTTTTAGCATCATCTTTCTTTATCATCATCATAAGCCCTTGAACAAACTTCAGATTTTTGACTGTAATATGATGGAGGTACTTCAAAAATAAGAAGTAGATATTATAATTAAGGGTTGACATTATTGAACCACCTTAAAAATTGGATAGGTCACTAGGCATTTATACTTGAACTATTGATTCAGGACAAGGTTTTACAAAAAAAAAATTGTGTTGATTTAAGAAATTAGACTTCTAAAATTAAGTTCGTATATATTGGATTGTACATGCGTACAAATTTACATTTATATTGAATATGGAGCATCCAAAACCTTTACATCTTCAGGCACAGAAAGTGATGGTGATGATGATTATGTTTTTTTATTTAAATTTACAAATAAGCTAATAAACTATACAACGAAGTACACATATGTATAAAGAAAAAGTGCATTTAGACCGATCGTCTTATATCTACTTACTATTTTACCCAATAAGCTTATAAAATACTCAGGTGTACATACCACATAAATTGCATAATATACAATTCTCTTACTTTATTTATTATACTTAGAGTATTTCTGGGTAGATGTTTAGTATTGTCGATTTTTTTTAGCCCTGTAAGTCCATTAGTGTACGTAGTAAAATCTTTTAAGTAAAGTTTATTAGATTTGTAAATTTAAGACCATTATTTTGTTTGTCTTGCTTTCTTGGGTTGCGAAAGGCCAGCTTCTGGCTCCACTTCCGTAATTTCCTCTCAGTCAATAGTTTCCTAATCAATGTTAGTTTTAAACAATGTCGGAAGGCATTCCATGTCTTCGTCGTCTTCATTGTGATTAGTTGAAACGGACACACCATTAAAACAATTTCCCTAACAATTGTGGCATAAATGGGAACAATTTAACGACTTTTTTTGCAGCTACAGTTGATGCTACTGCAGTCAGTTGTGCATCTACAATAAATCATGTCCAAAATTTCTTTTGGTGTCACAGGATCTTGGGCGAAGATTGGAACTAGACAGTTTTCTTTAAATTTCCAAGCCCATAGTTCTGGAGCTAGCTGATTTCCTAACCAAAGCTGTACTTCATAATATGTTCTATACGAATGTTGTTTTGTTGCTCCTTCACTTGGGGGAAGTGATGATAGATCAGATTTAATACTTGCTACCGATTTTAAAAATAACCGAAATCGGTACGCATTTAGGGAATTTTCATTTGTTGGAGAGTAATACCATTTTAACATAAATTAATGTCCAGCATTTTCTACTTCAGCATGCGAGAAGCTGGGATTGTAAAATACTTTTGCTGATTTTTGGATTTCAGGGTGCTTTTGATAAAGCTTTATAAATCCATGCTTACCCCTTCGAAATGCTGCCGATGTTGAATTGCAACCAGTAAAACCATGAAGGAACATTATTCCTTTTAGTCCTAGCTGCTGCATCTTCCCTAATTACAGCTACCTTGCATGAATTTTTTAAAGAGTTTTGAATTGCAGTGCTCACAATCAGCACATCAGCATCATCTGATGCTTGCAGCATTGTGATTCCACATTCCAAGTTTGGAGCTTAGTAATTTTATAAGACGATCTTTGTTGTTGGTATTTGAAAGGAATTCCTGACTTACATTTATTTGCCTATGGAAAGTAAAATACATATCTACTGATTTTTTCACACAATAGCGTCTTTTTTCTTCTGCAGCCTTGGTACTCATTTCTGTTACCTTATATCCATAAAAAACCACAGTACAAAACTTGCCTGCATAGTGGGTCTTGATGAATTTGACGTATCCGTTATAAATTTCAGTAACTGAGGATTCTCTTTGCCACACAACTTTATGCAATAAAGATCTACGTTCTCGTTTGTTGGTTTAAAAATATTAAACAAAACAGATCTTTTTGTTTTTCTCACACCACTCTCATTGAATAAGCCAGTTCATATCGCAAATACTCTTTTAAGTCATCATCACTTTTTTTGCTTATAGATATTCTTTGAAAGAGTAACAGAGGATCTATTGTAATGTTTTCATTATGAATTTTATAAGGTTTTTTTAGAAACTCATTCCTGAAGAAAAACAAGTTTATTTTCTCTAATTACGGTTAATGTTCAATCTTTCTACGATTTATATTGACAGAGTTAATGGGGTGGTGCTTTATAAAAACTCACCAAGTACATTACCCTAACTTTTATCTTTTCTCGCCTCTAGTATATTACTTATAAATAATGCAAAAAGTAAATAGGAAAGTTTTTGTAATATTTGTGAAAGTTGAGAAATTTCAGTAAAAATTTCAATTTGCTCTATCTTTTGACAAGTAGAAGGTAGATTGGTAGTAAGTACACATTTTTAAAGAAAATTGATCGGTCTTTAACATTTATATTAACAAATTTCATCAAAAGTCAAAAACAAAACTGTTAGATAAACAAGTTTGATAAAAAATATGGGCAAATAATATGTTTTTCAAAAATTACTGATTTTCGGTGGCCACTATCTCAGCATGTGTTTTATTAAGGTTAAAGCTAGCATAACGGTTTTGTAGGGAATTTAGTCCTCTTTAATTTTTAATAGAAGATTTTTTTTTGTACAACTTACCGTAATCGAGTTAAAGGCAAAAAACCGAAAAAGTGCACCTTTTAACCCCCCTCCGCCACTGAAGCGGGGGTGCTAGGGGTGGGGACTTTTAGTATGTTTACCTCCTAACTGCCCCAAATACATTCCTGAAGAGAAAAATTCTCCCCCCCTCCATGCACTTTACAACCCCCTAATGCCCATTCATTGACTGAACTAATAGGATAACTTGACGTTGAACAAAGTTTATTTATTTTTCTCCCATCAAAAACTACACGAAAAGATGAATCCGCCTTTTTGACAAGCCAAACTGGTGCACACCAAGGAGAATCAGAAGGTTCTATAATGTCTAATGCCAACATTTTATCAACTTGACTAAAGCTTGGTTTTCGGCGGAAACCAATAGAAACTTTATTACAGTAATATGTCGATTACAGAGTGGACATGTACTATATCCTACCCATAAACTGAAAATATGAATTCAAAATAATGATCTGTGCGCCTGTGGTGAATTCGGCGATCTTAATCAGAATCTTTTGGGTTGTTCTAAAATATCAAGACAAAATTTGGAAGAGCTTTGTGACTCCTTGCGGAGGCTCAAAATTATGTTTCCAATCAACATAGAGCATTTACTAGCTACAAATAACATACAAGTGTATAGGTTTATGTATCAATTTATTGTCAAAGAAAAAATAGAATTATAAGTATTGTAAGCAATTAAAATATATATATATATATACATAATAAAAAAAAGAAACAATTAAAAAAAAGGGAGATAAAACATGGGAAAAGATTAAACCCATAAAATAAAAAAAAACATAACAAAAGAAAATTAAATAAGTTACAAAATTTAAAAAAAAATTAGTATACAAAAACGATATATATTTAGATAAGAAAAACACAAAAATTGTATCTAGTTTTATGTGATATTTGTAAGCCTACATAATTCCTTAAATAAAGTTTTATTTCCTCACTATAATGGAGTTAACTAGCCAGTTGACTCGACTCAGGCCATAAAACCTAAATACACACACACACACACACACATCACCAAACCTTCGAGTCTCCGTCAGAACAACACAATCAAATGGAACACTAAAACTATTCAACTGCAATACCAGTGTTGTAATTCAAAAATCTAACCGGTATTGAAAATACTTTAGAATAGGACCTCTGGATGTGTTCTGTAGTTTGTTGTAGTTTGTTCACAGTACTAACTCAATGACAATGAATCAACAACAACTATCAAAACAAGTTACAGAAACGATTCTCCACATTTACTCCCACCTTGAAAAAGGATATTTTACATAGAGTTTTAATAATATTTTCCAGACCTTGTGACTAAATTGACAATTGTTCTTTCTATTTGTGTATTGATTGCTAAGGATGTTCGATATTTCTTTAAAACTTTTGGGGGCACATAACTTGATACATTTATAAAGTATATGGAACTCCATCTTTACCATGGATAATCTCATCTACTCTTCCAATGTATTCTTTTAATGTCATTATTGCCAATAAGAACAATATCATTTTTCTTGATTAGCTAAATATGCTTTCTATTTTTAACTAGTCTTAATTTTCCAAGATATTCAGTTCTAAATCTTCTTCTAAGATCTTCTTTTATTATTTGTCTATATCGCATATGCCTTCTTAAATTACTTTTATCAATGTAGTCCATATCTGCAACACCACTTTCTGCTACTTCTTGCAGAAACAGCGCTGGAGTTGGAGCTGGAGAGCGTCCAAATCATTTATATCTTCTGAGATATAGGTTAGTGGTCTGGCATTGATAACAGCTTCGCAATCACAAAGCACAGTTACCAATTCTTCATAATTCAATGTCCTTCTACCAATTGTCTTTCTTAAAACATCTTTAACGAGTCCGATTAAACGCTCCCACCAACCACATCACCACGGTGCTGCTGGAGGGATAAATGTCCACCTTGTCTTTTCTATAGTGTAAAATTTCTCTATTTAATCCCAATCTATGTCGGCTAAGGCATTATCTAGGCATACAAATGTTTTAGCGTTATGACTGTATATTATAGACGGTCCACTTCTGCGTGCGAAGAACCTTCTTAAGGATTGTATGAACGCTTCAGTCGATAACGAGGAAACCAATTTAAGATGTATCGGCCTGTATACGGCACATGTGAAAAGTACCACCCAAACTATCTGTTTTTTTTTGATGTACAAGGGTCCTGCAAAATCAACTCCAGTTATTTCGAATACTTTTGCATCCCGAACTCTGTTCTGTGGTAGAGCTACAGAAGTTGTCTCCATATTCTTAGTATTAAAACGCTTGCAACTTCTGCATTTTTGTATGACTGATCTTACTGTTCTTTGGCACTTTAAAATCCAGAAACGTTCTTTAAGAATTCTCATCATCTGGGTTACTACTGTACTCATCGGCAATCTTGATTTCGTTTGAAATAGAAGCTACTTCTTCATCTGAGTAATGATTCCATAACTACTTGGTTTATTTCATCCAAGAATTCATTCTTTTGCTTTACAATCATAATCTTACTTTGAACTTCTATCGCCTTTTCTAGATATTCATTTTTATTCAGAACTTCTTAAATTTCTTCGTAAAAGTCGCAAAAGTTCGTAAAACTTTCTGTACTTCTACCGCTCGTTTAGCTTGTTCCATTTTCAGCACTTTTCCAGCGGTCCCCACCAGGGATCCCAAATGTTGTAATTCAAAAACCTAACCGGTAGTAAAAATACTTCAGAATAGGACCTCTGAATGTGTTCTGTAGTTTGTTTTAGAGAAATAATTTACGATTTTTAATTCTTTATTCGTTCAAATTACTAACTCAGTGACAATCAATCAACAACATCTAAATGCTTATTTAGACTGCATATGTTTAAATAAAAGATTTTTAAAGTCCACATTTTTTAGATTATAAAAAATGTCTTGACAGTTACTTGCTGTTGTAGCGATTTTGGTTTTAATGCTTTGTACCTCAAAGTTCTGTATGTATGGATTCATTTTACCCCAAAAATTACAACAACTTAATTCTAGATCACTCTAAAACTAGAAATTAAAGCCTACAATGATGATATTGAAATTCTATAATTTAAAATCAAAGATTACTGAAAAAAAAAACCGTTAAATTTATTTTAAAAAACCACTGATATTTTGTTGTTATTCTAATTAAAAAAAATCAAAGGTCACTATTACGTTTGATATCGGTAGTATGTTAAAGATCATTTATTTTTTAACTTATTTTTCTCAATAAAACTGAGCAAAAAAAAACAAAGACTAAAAGATTTCCTCTAGTTTATTTTATTTTATAGCATTAAAATGTTAATAATAAAAATTGTTAAACTGACAAATAAATACATGCTCAAAAAAAATATATATTTTTGTTTAGTTTAGATTCAAAATAAAAATATTAATAATAGAAAAGAATAGATTCAAAGTAAAAAATATTAGGTTTAATTAATTTTCAGTTTCCTTATTTGAGCTTCTCAAGATTTTCTTAGTTGGATTATCACTGCTTCTTAAATTTGGGTTGTCTTTTCTCTTGTTATTGGACCTCTTTTTCTTTTTATCTTCAATTTTCTGCCTTTTTCCCTCTTCCCTCCTTTTATCGTGGTCTCTTCAATTGATCCCTCTTGATTTACTTGTTGTTTTTCTTCCGGTTCTGAATCCTCGGTGAATTCAACTATTTCTAGGGGAAACTCTTCTAGGTCTTGTACAGAGTACTGCCTTCCCTTAACTATCAGTTTTCCTTTTTCTATTTTCGCGCTCTGCTTATTATTTCTACCTGTTTTTAGGTTTATTCTTAATGTTTGCCTTTCTTTGTATTATTTTTGTGTGTATTCGGGAGAAACGTACATTTTAATTGTCTTTAGTTTTTCTTGGTTACTAAGTATCTCCTCTCTTAAAAAATAACTTATGAACTCTACTGATATTGGTCTTAGTATTCCTTCTTCAATTTTCCCGATTCTGAGAAGAATTTTCAAGTTTGTATAATTATTCTTATTGTAATTTAAGTAAGTTTTATATCTACATATGTCTGAAAATCTTCTTTTTTCACTAAAAGTTAAACACAATTTCATATATACTTTTTATTTACACTATTTAGTGTTTTTCTTGCTCTGATTTTTCTGGTCAGCTGTATCGCTAAAGCATACGTACCCTTACCTCTCGCACATTCAACCTAACTATTAAAGGATTACAGTTGACTACCTATATAGTATACTATTAATTTTATAATTTTATTTAATTTTATTCGTGTTAAAAGAAAAAAATTCTAAAAAGTCGGTTTTTTAGGTTTCTTATTTTAGATTTTCTGCTCATTTTATTTTATATAGTAATAAATTAATTATATTCATAATTTTTTTGCATTTTAGAAAAATTATCTCTTATACCACAGGGAAAATACATTCTAATACTAAATTCTTGCTTAATTAAATCCAATTGACATAATTAAGTAATACGTAATATCTTTATATTGTTGTATACAAAAAATCATTACAAGACTTAATAGGTATTGAATATTTTTTGGACAAATTTTTGCAACAAAGTCATAAAACGTCTCTCTTAAGTATTCAGCACACTTCATTTAAATCACTTAATTATGAGTATATACTCGTTAGAATCTAGTCCCGGCATTGTGTTTTTTTTTTTCAATACTGACTAAGGCATTTCACAGCACAAAAAACCCTTTATTATTTTCAAACCTTGTTACGACTTGTCCCAATTACGTTCCACTATACTTTTCACCACTCTTCTTGTTGATTGACACTTTAAAGGTATGATAAGTCTCACCAATCATAGTAACAAAAATTGATTTTAAAAATTGTGTATTAACTATACGCATTTTCTTGATTAGGTATGCACTGCTGAATTGTAGAAAACGAACGATTATTTGGACATTATATTTTTCAAAGTTAATTTGCTTAGGCACATTTTTTTTGCAATATATATAATGTTCTTTTAATATAACAGCAACTCTTTAAAATAACAAAAAAATGTTTTTACTAAAACGTGCATGTGTTCACAAGTTCAAGATACTACTACTTTGTCGGTTTAGAACGTTTTTCTACGTTGTCCGACGCCTATTCTCCACCTCCTTTCTTCTTCCGTCAGGTTTTTTTGACTCAATGATCTTTGGATTGACTGTTGCCATTCCAGTTAGGACGCCCTCTTTTTCTGCGCCCTATTGGTTGCCACTCTAGGACCTGCTTTGGTAATCTTTCGTCGCTCATCCGTTGTACATGGCCGTACCATATCAGTTGTCTTTTAGTGATGTCATCCGTTATGCTTCCCTCGATTCCCATTGTTTCTTTTATGATTTCATTTCTTATATGATCTGTTCTAGATATTCTTATTGATCTTCTTATTGCATAGATTTCGACACTTTCCATTTTTGCTTTGTATTTTCTGTTACGCGACAAGTTTCTATTCCATACAACAGCGTGCTTTTCACCATTGTTTCATATGTGTTAAATTTTACATTCTTTTTTATCTTTCTGCTCCATAAAATACTGTTAAGACAACCAATAACTTTTTTGCTTTTACTATTATTTTTTCCAGTTCTTTGCAGTCTGTTCCTGTCTTATCAAATATGACACCCAAGTATACATACTCATTGCATGAAGATATTGTTTGTCCATTTTCTAGTTCTCGTTCACTTAATTCGTTTCCAATTCATAAGTACTGTGTCTTGTCCACGTTAACTGTTAACTTTTGGTATTCTTCCGTTTACTTTCTCATCATATACTTAATGTCTTCTTTATCATCAGCTACAATTACTTGGTCGTCAGCAAACTGTAGTGTGTGTATGATAAATCGGTCGTTAAGTTGTATTCCCATGCCGTGTACTTTGCGTTTTCAGTTTTTTAGAGCTACTGCGATATATATATTAAAAAGAGTTGGAGAGATACAACATTCCTCTCTTAAGCCTTTCGTTACCAGGAATTCTTTTGAAAGTCGATTTCCAATTTTAATTTTAGATTTTGACCCTTCGTATAGTTCTTTTATCGCTTTTATGTATGTATGATTGATATTAGTCTACTCTAACACTGTCCATAATTTTTCTACTAGAACGGTATCATATGCTTTTTGTAGGTCCACAAAGGTAAGACAAAAAACATTATCACTACAAGATCTGCCTGCATGAAACCCACTTTGCTCTTCTTCTTCTTGTTCATGAAAATCATTCTCTATTAGATCTCTAAGAATCCTACCGTACAATCTACTTAGAGTACTGGTTACTGAAATTCCTCCTTTCTTTTTCGATGGTTACTTCCTCTCCATGTACTTCTATGCCTTCTCGTCTCCTGCAGCAGTCCCTTATAGTGTTCTATCCATTGTTCTGGTTTGATGATGTGGATGTTTACTTTTTCTTTTGTTGGCTTTTTTAGTGTAGAAATGAATTTCCATACTTCAGAACTCTGCCTACGTCCTACGTGTGTATTTATATCGTGGCATTTGCACTCGAACATTTCATTATTTTCTATTCGGTTCGGTTTTTCTTAGCTGTCCTCTGGTATCCCTGTAGATTTCTAGGGCTCTTTGTGCTTTAGTACTGCGTTTTTTCTCCATGACCGTTTCCTGTATTTCCTCCGTCCACCACATCTTATTGTTATTTCTATTATATTGGTATCCAATAGCTTCTTTGCTTGCTTTCTTCAAGCTTCTTACTATGTTTGTATGTATCTCTTTAAATGAATGCTGTGTGTTTAATAATTTTTCATCCAATCATTTCTGATACAATGTTTGCGTACTTTCGATTGCTAGATTTCTATATATATATATATATATATATATATATATATATATATATATATATATATATATATTTATCGGTTCCACAACGTTCTACGTCTTCCGATACCCAATCTCGACTCGTTTCTATTTGCCCATATTTCATCATCTAGGCCTCTTATTCTTATTTCACTGTCTATTCTTTCTCTCAAGCTTCTCCTTGGCCGTCCTCGTTTTCTTCGGCCAGTTGGTTTCCATTGTAGTATTTGTTTAGGTAGTCTTTCATCATTCATTCTTTGTACATGTCCTTACCACACCAGTTGTTTTGTTCTTATATCATCCACTAAGGTACGTTCACCCACTGACATAATTTCTCTTATTCTTTGATTTGTAACTCTTTCTCTTTTTGATTTCCCTGCTGCTCTTCTCCAATAGTCTATCTCCGTAGCGGAAAGTATTTTTTCTGTTCTATCCTTGATTGGCCATACTTCCGAGCAGTATGTAATAATACTTTTTATAATGGTCTTATGTATAAGCTTTTTGTTATGTTTTGATATACTTTGGTCCCAAATTATTCCGTTTAATAAAGTTATTGCTTTTCTTCCTTGTACGTTTCGATCTTTTATAGCTTTGTCTAGTGTTCCGTCAGCTGCAATTTTTAGACCTAAGTATTTATACTCATCACAGGACTGAATTCGCTGCCCGGTATTTAAGATTAGATCCTGTTTCATTCCACGATACCCATATACTCTGTCTTATTGAGATTAACCTCTAGTCCCCACTTATTGTACTCTTCTATTAGTTTTCGTGTCATATATTCGAGGTCGTCATAATCCTGAGCCATTACTATCTGATCATCGGCGAAACATAAAGTATACAAGGTGGTTTCCTCCAACGGAATTCCCATGTTTTGGCATTTTCTCTTCCATATTTTAAGGACTTGTTCCAAGTATATCTTAAAGAGCGTATGCGAGATAAAGCAACCTTGTTTAATACCTTTATTTACTTGAAAGCCTTTGGTTAGTTTTGCTTTTATTTTAACTTTTGCCTTACTATTGCGGTATAACTCTTTGATGGCCTTAATTAGTTGTACGCTTATGTTTGTGTTTTCCAACGCTTTCCAAAGTAGATTTAGTGGTATACTATCATATGCCTTCTGCAAATCCAGGTAAAGCAGATGCAGCTCTTGTTCGTATGCCATTTTGTTTTCAATAACTTGGGTTATACAAAAGAGATGATCTGAAGTCGATCTACCCGCCCTGAAACCAGCTTGTTCTTCTGCCTCCATGTCTTTATATTCGCTCTCTACTTTATTTCTTATTATTTTACCGTATATTCTGCTTAGCGTACTAGTCACAGATATACCTCTGTAATTGTCACATATATCTTTCCTTCCTTTTTTGTGTATTATGGATATATATGACGTTTTCCACTCAGTTGGGACTACAGTTCCATTTAAATATTTTTGGAAAAGATTCCGTAATCTCCAAAACAGTCCTTCAGTGCCATATTTAATAAGTTCGGCTGGGATATTTCCGGGTCCAACAGATTTACCGCTTTTTAAGGTAGTACACACGTTTTTGACCTCAGAGATTGTGAGGGGTACTGGAGATTCCATCGTTATATTGTCTCTTGCGTCTTCCTTGAATTCTGCTCTATCGTCAGTTAAAAGTTTTTTAAAATGCTCATTCCATTCTTTGTCTGGTATTGGTGAAATAATATATCTGCATGTTTCTTTTTTAATCGATCTTATAGTTTTCCAGCTTCCGGTACTTCTCCTACCTCCTAAGTAAGAATCTATTTTCTGGCACTTTTGCGTCCACGAATGATTTTTCTTATCACTGATCATTCTTATCACCTTTGATTGCGCGATTTTGTATTCTTGTCTGCTTCTATCTGTCTTTTGGGATAAGTAGGTGTGATATAATTTCCTTTTTTCTTCTATTTCTCTTTCAATCTCAGTATGGTTTTCTTCTTTTAGAAGTTAATCCTAGAGCTTCTTTTGCAGCTTGGTGGATGCTTAATGTAATACATTCGTATTCCTCATATGGGGTTTCACCTGAACTTGTATTAAGTTTTTCGTTCAGTCTCTTTTTGTATAAGTTTTTACGCTGTCATGTTCTAGGCTTAGTAGATTATATTTACAGTGATCTATTTCTTTAATCACTGTATCATCAAGATGTTGTTGATGCAGGCTTCGGCCTTGATAAGGAAAGACAATTTTGGACTCCAGAAAATAGTGATCACTTCCGCATGTTGATCCACGCTTTGTTCTGACATCTTGAATTTTTAGTTTTATCTTTTGTTTCGTGATAATATTTTGCTAGACTTCTAAAGTTGTATTTTTGATTTTCTTCGATACACTCTAGGTTTTCACTTTCTCCAATACTTTCGTCTCTATTTGTTTTTCTTACAGGGAATAATATTTTTGCTTTTACCAGATGGTGGTCAGATCCACACGTAACACCACGAAGTGTTCGCACATCATACCACTTTAGTTCCGAGTGTTGTCCACCTATAGCATAATCAATGATTGATATAAGATTTCTTGTTGGCTGAATCCAGGTATACCGGTGAATATCCTTATGTTTAAAAAAACCATTATTTATTTTTAGATTATGGGTTTCACACAATTGTATCAGTCTTAAGCCATTATCATTTGTTACTTCCTCTCTAAATGGTCCTACCACTTTGCTTTGGGTTTGTCTACCAATTCGACTATTAAAATCGCCAAGCATAATTATTTCCCTGGTATTGCCGATTTTAGTGATTGTCTCATCAAGTTGACCGAAGAACATTTGTTTTATAGTTACCGTTTCGTCATTTGATAGTGCGTAGGCTGTTATAAAGCTTATATTGTGTCCAAGCATCTTCATCTTAACTCAAAGTAATTTTCATTAATGCACTCTTAGTCTGTAATCTTATTTTTGAGGTTTTTCTTTATTAATAAGGATACCCCTCTGGCTGCTCTTCTTTCTTTTGAGACTCCAGTGAATATGTGAAAAAAGTTACCGACACTACTTGTTCAAAATAATTGCAAAAATTATGCAACTTTTACTATTAAATCTTTAATGGGCTTGAAGTATTGTTGGATGACAAATTTGGATTCAAGGCCATTCATTCACAGGGTCAAAAAAATCCTTCAGACTGTTGGCCCCGACATATAAAACATATATTAAACTTGACTATTGGCCTCTATATAAAAATTTTAAGGCAAAAATACCAGTCACATGTTTAACCTATGGTCAAAAAGATCATCTATACTATTGGTCAAAATGTGTTTCTGCTTGATTTTTTGAACATTTGGGTATACTAGCACATGTTAAAATTGTAGTGTAGTGTGTGTATACTGGTAATGGTCCTTCCTTGCAACATTTTTTAGTTTTTTTTGTTTATTTACACTATCAGAAAAATAACACCTAATAACTGCAACTCTACACAACATTAATGGCCCCATATAAAATTTTGTTTGTTAACCCCATAATCCTATACGAGTAATTGTCAAGCAAGTACTTGAGATCCTAACTTTTGCTGAACCGATTTGAAACATGCTTTTTGCATAATATAAAATGACTTTGTGGTTTGCAACTACTTTTATTGGTTTTTGTCTTTAATTATTTATTTTTGATAGAGACCACATTCATCTCGACCATCATATTTCTTTATAATAGACTGAAGATGTGTCCCGACATTTTCATATTGGTATATTTTTGCAATAAGTGCTGCTTCTGTTAAGTTGTGCGTCCATATTCTAGGTAATAATAGGAATATTGTTGGTAGCTTTTCTACAAACATGTATCTGCATGAGTCAAACCAAAGTATATCCATTCTGTTAACCATTTATAAATATTTTTATAACTTTATAGACCGGTGGACGTTCTCGTCCCGCCATGGAATTAGTTTCCTTGGTTCGCTGTCGTTTCACTCGTAGAATAAAAAATAGGTTTTACCTATTTTTTCATTCTTTTTGATTTACCTTGTATCTTGTAGTCAGTTTGTTTTACTTTGTGTCAGGCAAGCCAAGCTGAGGATGGAAATGCCTTTTTCCGAAACACCGGTGTCCGTGGTTGACTATACTCCTATAAAGTTGCCTTTTATACTTTTTTAACTCATTGTTTTCGGTTTCATACCGATACCGTGGAGACGGTGATAGCATGGTCTGGTTGAACTGTGACAAAATGTCTTTCTTCCTTCTAGACCGGTGGACGTTTTCGTCCCGCCATTAACTTAGTTTCCTTGGGTCACTGTCGTTTCATTCTTTTTGATTTACCTTGTATCTTGTAGTCAGTTTATTCTACTTTGTATCAGGCAAGCCACGCTGAGGATGGAAATGCCTTTTTCCGAAACACCGGTGTCCGTGGTTGACTATACCCCTATAAAGTTGCCTTTTATACTTTGTTAATAAAGATGGTTGTTTTATTTCTTTTTATTCGAGAAACAGTTTGTACGTGCATGACAAATAATACTTAGTTAATTTTCCTAAATATTAATTATTCCGTTGCACTAAACCATACAGGTTGTCACGTGACACCGCAAGGTGCGCGGATAGAAAGTACGCAATTACCGGCACCATGAGAGAGAGATCATCGTAGCCTCCATATTGAAACCGGCGTGTTTTACTCGGTTTCCAAAACTACAATTCAATCAATTGCAATTAGTGCCAATCAATTCTAAAATCATTCCAATCCGTTACCTCAACTCCTCACAGTGATTTCGATCAACTCAAGAACTCTGGTAGAAGCCTGGGCGCCCAGTGAATGGAATTTGTACCGCCGAGAAATAGCAAGGTAGGTGTCAATCGACATTTTGTATGGTTCTCGCGTTATTTTCCATTTTTATGTTTAATGTGTTAAAAGTTTAACCAGCGCCTAAAGCTATCGAAAGGGTGTATATCTTGTGCATACACAGTTATCTAATAAAAGTACATTTTTCTGAGCACAACTTAAATAATTATTACTATGCATTCCACGGTAAAAGTTGCCATTATGAATTTCTTTAAATTAGGACATCCTCGGTCATATAAATCTACAATATGTATTATTACTAACTAAATTACACAACCAAACATTTTATCATTTCCCTTTACAAACACAGTTTCGTTTTGAATTGAACCCTTAATAAAAAAAAAGATATTTTCCAATGGTAAATAACTGAAATCAAAATTGGCATAATATATACCATGAAGATTGTTGGTTTTCCAGTCAGCTTAACGTTTAAAGTCTTGATGCAAACAGATGCACTTTATCGGTAAATTGCACGACATGGTGCCAAACTTCATCAGTATGGGTGTTTAAAATCGCTATTTCCTTACATATAAAATCAGTGTCTATGTACTGAAAACCTTGCACATAATAAATATTTTTTTCTTTCAACTACCCTTACATTATTAGTCAGACGGTTGTATTTCATAAGTCGGTCATCCAATATTAAACAGTATGCTATAGTTTTATCAGGTACAGCTTTTTTCGTTTTAACTGCACCACCTTTTAGCACGTCTTTACTCTGTTGAGTGCAGTCAATAACAACCAGTGAAGCATCATTTTTAAAGTTAGTGGAAGAAATGTTTACTTTGATCGTGGTATTAATAGGATTTTTAAGACTGGGAAAGTGGGGTAACGGGTAGACCTCGTCAGATGTCTATCAGGGGAAATTAATCGACCCCTGCCCTCCGAAGATTCCAGGTACTCTCCGACCCGGAGAGTTAGCACCTGTATAGGGTCCCTTTCCCAGGGTTACGGGAGAAGACCACATCGATATGAAAGGCGGAGATAATGGACCATGATCATAGCGTAGGTGGCAACCCTTTCTTTTAGGGATAGTATAAAAGACCACAGCTGTTGCCTTACAGTATGGCGTTGGCTCGTCAAAGGCTAGAGGAGAAAAACCTTGATTAAAAATCCTGGCCCTCCAAGTAGGGGGTTGAGGCATTAGACTGGTTCTCTAATACTTGTAAAACAAAGCAATTACTAAAAAGCCTAAACAAAGCCTCGGAGCAATGGATGGAAACTCTCGAAGACGAAAAAAGCAAAGACAAAGGACTATGAATATAGCTACATGGAACGTACAGGGAGTGAATCAAAAGTTGGACATTATTGCAACTGAAGTGCAGAATTGTAAGGTCGATATTATTGCACTCACAGAGACAAAAAAGAAAGGAACAGGTACGAATAGTGTCGGCAATTTTGTCCATATATTCACTGGAGTCCCCTACGATTGCATTAGTGAAAACATACTTCGAGTGAACATGAAGATGCTTGGACATAATATAAGCATAATAGCAGTCTACGCACCATCAGATGACGAAAGAGTAGCTACAAACAAATGTTCTTTGACTAACTGGATGAGATTATCACCAAAATCGGTAATACCAGAGAAATAATTATGCTTGGCGATTTTAATAGCCGAACTGGTAGACAAACCCAGAGCAAAGTGATAGGACCATTTGGAGAGGAAGTAACAAATGATAATGGCTTAAGACTGATGCAATTGTGTGAAACCCACAACCTAAAAATAAATAATGGTTTTTTTAAACATAAGGATATTCATCGATATACCTGGATTCAGCCAACAAGAAATCTTAAATCAATCATTGATTATGCTATAGGTGGACAACACTCGCAATTAAAGTGGTATGATGTGCGAGCACTTCGTGGTGTTACCTGTGGATCTGACCACCATCTGGTAAAAGCAAAAATATTATTCCCTTTAAGAAAAACAAATAAGGACGAAAGTATTAGAGAAAATGAAAACCTAGAGTGCATCGAAGACAATCAAAAATACAACTTTAGAAGTCTAGAAATCAAAACTACTCAAAGATTGTATCAGAACCGATTAGATCAAAAATTAATAAACACAAATCACTCATTTGAAGAGATATATACAAACATAATAAAAAGCTTGAAGGAAGCAAGCAACGAAGCTGTTGGATACCAAGATAATAGAGATAACAGGAAGATGTGGTGGACGGAGAAAATACAGGAAATGGTCAAAGAGAAAAAACGCACATACTTGAAATGGCTCAGTACTAAAGAGCAAAGAGACCTAGAAATATACAGGCAAACCAGAAGACAGCTAAGAAGTTTGATATGCACAGAAAAAAATTAAATGTTAGAGCGCAAATGCCACGATATAAATACACACGTAGGAGGTAGGCAGAGCTCTGAAGTATGGAAATTCATTACTACAGTAAAAAACCCAACAAAAGAAAAAGTAAACATCCAGATCATCAAACCAGAACAATGAACAGAACACTACAAGGGACTGCTGCAGGAGACGAGACCCGAATACCTAACAGCCTCTCCGAGGAGAGACATAGAAGTACATGGAGAGGAAGTAATCATCGAAAAAGAAATGATAAAGAATAGTATAAAAAAGCTTAAATCCGGAAAAGCTAGCGGACCTGGGGGAATATATGCTGAAATGCTCAAATATGGATCAGAGAAACTACTCGAAAATCTCACATATATTATCAATCAATGCATAAACGGACATCCAGTACCTAATGATTGGAAAATTGCATTCATATCCTCAATACATAAAAAAGAAAACAAGCTGGATTGTAACAATTACAGAGGAATTTCAGTCACCAGCACTCTAAGTAGATTGTACGGTAGGATTCTTAAAGATCTAATAGAGAATGATTTTCATGAACAAGAAGAAGAAGAGCAAAGTGGGTTTCGTGCAGGCAGATCTTGTAGTGATAATGTTTTTTGTCTTAAACAAGTAATTGAGAAAAGAAGCGCCAGAAATATAGAGACTCATGTTACCTTTGTGGACCTACAAAAAGCATATGATACCGTTTCAGTAGAAAATTATGGAGGGTGTTGGAACAAACTAATATCAATCATACATACATAAAAGCGATAAAAGAACTATACAAAGGGTCAAAATCTAAAATTAAAATTGGAAATCGACTTTCAAAAGAATTCCTGGTAACAAAAGTCTTAAGACAGGGATGTTGTATCTCTCCAACTCTTTTTAAAATATATATCGCAGTAGCTCTAAAAAACTGGAAACGTAGAGTGCACGGCATGGGAATACAACTTAACGACCGATTTACTATATACACACTACAGTTTGCTGACGACCAAGTAATTGTAGTTAATGATAAAGAAGACATGGAGTATATGATGAGAAAGTTAACGGAAGAATACCAAAAGTAAGGACTAACAGTGAACGTGGACAAGACACAGTACTTATGTATTGGAAACGAATCCAGTGAGTTAGAACTAGACAATGGACAAACAATATCTCCATGCAATGAGTATGCATACTTGGGGTCACATTTGATAAGACAGGAACAGACTGTAAAGAATTAGAAAAAAGAATAGTAAAAGCAAAAAAGGTTATTGGATGTCTTAACAGTATTTTATGGAGCAGAGAGATAAGAAAGAATGTTAAATTTAACATATATGAAACAATGGTAAAAAGCACGCTGTTGTATGGAATAGAGACTTGTCGCGTAACAGAAAAATACAAAACAAAAATGGAAAGTGTCGAAATGGATGCAATAAGAAGATCAAGGAGAATATCTAGATTAGATCACATAAGAAATGAGATCATAAAAGAAAGAATGGGAATCGAGGGAAGCATAACGGATGACATCACTAAAAGGCAACTGATATAGTACTGACATGTACAACGGATGAACGACGAAAGATTACCAAAACAGGTCCTAGAGTGGCAACCAGTAGGGCGCAGAAAAAGAGGACGTCCTAAACTAGAATGGCAACAGTCAATCCAAAGATCAATGAGTCAAAAGAATCTGACAGAAGATGATTGTCAGGATCGAAGGAGGTGGAGAATAGGCGTCGGACAACGTAGAAAAACGTTCTAAACCGACATAGTAGTAGTAAGACTGGGAAAGATCAGCTCTTATATTTCAATTCAAAACTGTCAAAATACGACCTGACAGTATTATTGGATGACTTTATTCCAATATCCCCCCCATAACGCTTTGCGAAGCATAAGTATCCTTTACTTTTAAATCTGTAGTGACTTCAAATGTATGGGCGAAGTAGAGGGGGGCGGATACCATACATGTGTGGTGTACTCGATAATGCGTTGTATTTTTAGTGCATATATTTCATATATAAGTATAGCATTAAATTATTGTTATTTTTAATGTTTTGGGTATTTTTTTAAAATATTCTAGTTGACTTGTATATATGTAGATATGATCAACTATTAATAATTCTACAACATTATTTCTTAATATTCATATTTAAAAAAAGTGCCTATAGCCGACTGTATTTAAAGGACCAACCTCCCAGTTAGAAAGTATTGATGCGAGGTGCTTTTATGAATGAGAACTTCAAAAAACTAAAGCACCTGATATTTATGTGGTAGAAAAACTTATAAGAAGAAAATAAATAATAACAAGAAGCAATATTTTGTTCAATGGCTGTAGTTCTCCGACAAATTTAATTTGTAGAATGCCAAGATGGATGTTATTGTTCTATATTTACAATGAAAGATAATAAAAAGCTTAAGAGTATACCTCAATACACTGATAATCAACAAATTCACTTAAATTTTCACTAAATCCGGAATCTTGTTCTTCCTTGCTGTCTCACTCCGATAGTTCAAAAAATTGGTTTACCTAGCGGACTGTATTTATACAATTCCTTCGCTTTCATTTGAAGGGTATAGGAACGCACGCGAAATCGTACCTTTCTGAAGTGAAATTTAATTGAGACATAAAAATAATATTGGTATATGTTGACTATTTAAGAGCGAAATAATAGAAAAATATTAATGATGCGATCTTATAGGAGAGGGACTTACCGGTGATGTCTTGATCTCTTCCAACTGGTGCACCAGATTCGCCAGAAGTCTTCTATAGCGGTCCAGCACTCCCGAGTTTCAATGTTTGGAGTTTTAGAGGAATTTAATGGTTTTTAGAGTTCTCCATTTTTTATAAAAGCGTTGATCGTTCAAAATATTCCGATCGAGAGCGTGTGTGAATGGCGACAGGCATTTAGGTTCTGTTCTTTTTGCGGCGTGTTTCTTCGCCCTCTATAGGAAAATCGCATCACTTCTAATAAAAAGAATTTAGAATTCTAATTTTATTAAAAAGAATAAAAACGCGATTTAAATTAAAATATGCAGAGGGCGGTAGTAATATGAGGATTGAATTAAAATTAGAAATATATTATTAAATGCGTTTGGAATTTAAATATTAAACTATGCCAAATTGATAGTTTATAGCTAGTTTGTAAGTCTTAAATTTAACTTAACCTATTGAGTAAAACTACAACCTAATTATACCCAATTGTAACCCAAAATATGAGTTTTAAAAAATAAAAATAAAATGTTCTGAAAAAATAATAAAAATTAGAATAAAAGAAAAAGAGGTTTTTTGCGAAACCAAAACATACTGGCGGCCGAAAATGCTTTGCATTTTCCAAGGGGCCAATAGGTAAAGGACACAGTTTAGAGATTGGTCTCTTTAACAAACTATCCTTGGTTTTGACAGAGGCTACTCGATTTATACCATCCTTACCGGGAAAAATTTCAACCACTCTGCCGAGTTGCCACTGAAGGGGCGGTAATAAATCGTTTTTAATAATAACTAAGCGTCCAACTTCAGGAGTTGAAGTGGGTTCCAACCACTTACTCCTTTGTTGTAGAGTATGGAGATACTCTTGTTGCCAGCGTCTCTAAAAATCTTGGTGGATTCGTTGGAGGAGCTGCCAACGCGTGAGACGATTTATTTTAATATCAATAAAGTTTGCGTCAGGAACGGCGCTTAGCGGTTCCAGAGATAAAAAGTGACCTGGGGTCAGCGCGGAAATATCATTTGTATCGCTAGAAATTTCAGTGAGAGGACGCGAGTTTAAAATAGCTTCGATTTGATAAGTTACAGTGTATAGTTCTTCGAAAGTTAATATTTGATGTCCTATTAAGCGGATCAAGTGTTTTTTAACTGACTTGATTCCTGACTCCCAAAGTCCTCCAAAATTTGGACTATTACTCGGGATAAAATGCCATTTAATGGGACGCGTAGAATCGAGCTGTAAAAGCTTGCGGTTAGCTGAGAAAAAGTTAGTTGCATTATCACTATACAAATCGGATACGTAGTTTCGGCGCGCAACAAATCTGCGAAGCGCAGCAATAAAACAATCAGCGGTCAAATCGCTTGCTATTTCTATATGAATGCATTTAGTACTTAGGCAAACAAACAGACATATGTAAGCCTTCATAGTACGATTTCCACGATGTCGACTCATGACTATATTTATTGGACCTACGTAGTCAACACCGGTGTGCAAAAATGCTCTCAACTGAGATACGCGGGGAAACGGTAATGAACCCATCATAGGCTGAACCGACTTAGGATTGCATTTAAAACATATTATACATGTTGATAAAACATGTGCAATTTCGCGTTTTGTGGCAATGATCCAGTACAATTGACTAAGCAAAAAATGTACCGTCCTCACTCCTGCATGAAGATAGATACTCTTGCGTGGTAATAAAATTTGATGTTTCTTGTCATATTGCAGAGAGGAATGATGCAATCTGCCCCCTACTCTGATTAAATCGTGAGGATCTAAAAATAAATTTAATTTTTGCATTGATTTATTTAGTTTTAAGTTGATTTTTAAAGCGTGAAGTTCTTCTGAGAAATAAATTGACTGTTCATTTTTTATGAGTAAATGAATTGCGTTTGTTATTTCAGAAAATGTTCATTAATTTTTAAATTAGGCATTTTTAAGAAAAATTTATTATTTAAAAAGCGTAAAATATAGGCTAAAACTCTACACATTTTAGAAAAATTAGAGTTTTCCATTAAAAGCGTGTCCAAAAAATTAGGAGCTGTATTTTGCGTTGCAATTAAAGTTAAATTAGGCAATGATTTCTCCTCTAAAAGAGTTTCAGGAGAGTCATTTTGTTCACAGTTTTTAGGCCAGTATTCATAAGATTTTCTCAAAAAATCAGGGCCGTTAAAAAATAATTTGTAATTAATTAATTCACTGGGATAAACTCCTCTTGAAGCAACATCTGCGGGGTTTTGTGACGTTGAGATGTATGACCAATTTTTGGGTGGTACTTTATCTTGAATTTGTGTAACACGATTTTGAACGAACGTTTTCAACCTAGAAGGGTGCGCTCTTATCCAAGAAAGTGCTACTTGTGAGTCACTAAAAGCAAAAACTTGATGTATTTTCAAGCGGGACTCAAAAGTGGTTAAAACAAAGTGAACAAAATCAGCTAAAAGATTACAAGCGGCTAATTCAAGTCTTGCAATACTTGTAAATTTGAGAGGAGCAACTCTAGTTTTAGAGCATAAAAGGTAAACTGATGTTTCATTTTTGTAAATAACGCGTAAATATACTATTCCGGCATAAGCTTTATTACTAGCGTCCGAAAATGCGATTATTTCAATGCGTGCATTACCAGAAAAACTATTTATAAATCTAGGCAAGCGAAAATCTTTGAGTAAGGGTAGTTCCGATTTATAACGTTCCCAAAGTCGAATAATTTCAACAGGTGCTTCGGAATCCCAGTCTAATTTAAGTTTCCAAAATTCTTGAATTAGACATTTTATTAAGATGGTTACTGGCGCGAGTCAACCTAAAGGGTCATATATTTTAAAAATTTCAGAAAGTATATTGCGTTTGGTACATTCGCGACTCAAGGGTTCTACCGAGTAAGAAAAATAATCAGAACAAGGCTGCCATCTAAGACCTAAAATTTTAGTGGTCTCGTCCGTATCTAAAGAAAGCGCGGTTGGGTTTATATCGGGTAGAGACAAGTGTTCTAAAACTTTTTTGTTATTACTCGCCCATTTATGAAGCTTAAAGCCTCCAGAGTTAAGCAAACAAGATAGCTCTTTTTGAAGCGAAATAGCTTCTTGTACAGAGCTAGCGCCAGTTACAAAGTCATCGACAAAATTGTCAGACATTAAGACTTGAGAAACGCGAGGAAAATTTTGTTTTTCATCTTCAGCCAATTGCTGTAAAACTCTAAGAGCTAAATAAGGAGCGGGGGTTGTACCGTATGTCACAGTTTTTAGACGATAATCGCGAATAGGTTCAGAGTTATTAGAACGCCACAGGATTCTTTGATAATCCTGGTGCTGAGGTGCAATTAAGATTCCACGAAACATTTTAGAAATGTCGCAACAAAGAGCTACTTCGTGTAATCGAAAATTAAGTAAAATGCTGCAAATATCCTTTTGCAATTTAGGACCAGCGTAAAGTGTATCATTTAAGGAGAGGTTTTGGTTATTTGATTACATAACTGTACTCGCATTAAAAACGACTCGAAGCTTTCAGGGCGTTCAATATGATGATGAGGAATGTAATAACTTTTTTCTGTAACTTCCCGATTTTCGATTAATTCCATGTGATCAAGTGTTAAATATTCTTCCATAAAATCGGAATATTTTTTATAAGTTTCCGGCATTTTTATTAACCTTCTTTCTAGCGAGAGAAACCTCTTTAGCGCAAGATCACGACTATTTGGAAAAATCGTTTCAATATTATCGCGAAAAGGAAGAATAACAATATAGCGTCCTTCATCATTATGAAATACCGTATTTTTAAATATTTTTTCACACATATCATCTTGAGGTGAAAGAATACGTTTCGTTTCAGGGACATTTTCTATTTCCCAAAATTTTATAAGCGAATCATTTAGCATTTTATTTGAAATTTGACAAAAAAATGATTGTGAAATTTGCTGCGTAGCGAGAGAATTAACTTTTCCCATTAAAATATATCCAAAAATGGTATTTAGCGCAATCGGTTCCTGATTATTTCCAAAAATTCGTCCATCTTGAATTATATAAGAAAACAAATCAGCTCCGATTAAAATGTCAATAGCTCCCGGTCTATAAAAGTTCGGGTCCGCGAGATTCAAATTTTTAACTATTTTCCAGTCATTTATTTTAATCTCACTGCTAGGAACTGAAGAGCATATTTGCGGCAAAATTATAGTATTAACCGATAAAGTTTGCGTGTCATTACAAGGCCTGATAATTAAATTTACAGAACCCAATTTTGACTGTAAATGCGTGTCACCAATCCCCTGGACTTCAGTAGTCACGTATACGCGGGGTAACCCTAATTTATTTGCACATTTCAAGGATAAAAATGAGAGCTGCGACCCAGTATCCAAAACTCCCCTAACAGTCTGAAAATTTCCCCTAACATCTTTGATTTCAAAAATCGCGGTTGATAAAAGTACAGCGGAATTATTCATATAAGACGAATAGCATGCACCACCGTTATTTTGGAAATTTTCGACCGTTGGTTGTTGCTGTATGCGCGCTTCGCTGCTGGACGTCGCGACGCCTGAAATTGTTTCAGTGGCAGTGGGTGCGTTTATATCGTGAGTATTAAAGTGACAAGAACTGTGGTGTCGTTTCCGGCAAAATCGACATGAATGTGTGCTTTTGCATTGGAAAGTGCGATATTAGTGATATATTAGAAGTACAATTTATGCACCATTTTTTATCCTTCAGAAAATTAAATCTTTCTTGAGGAGACTAAGAAGTAATTTGGACATAAACTTAAAGCGTGATCGCTTGAGCAAATAGGGCATTTTAATTTTTGAGGGGTTTGATTTTGCGGCGAATTATTTGTACCAAAGAAGGCACGTGGAGATTGTCGCGTGTTATATTGATGCGTGGATTGCGTTTTAAAATTATTATTTTGCGATTTTGCGGGTTTATTTCTAAGAGAAACTTCCATATTAAATGAGGAACTAGCGTTTACAGTAAAAAGAGCGTTGCACTGTTGATCAAAGAAATTGTAGATACTCCTATAGGAAGGAATTTCCGTAGGTTTTCCGTGGAAAACTTCAAAGCGGGTTTGAATATTATGGTCAACCGATTTAAGCAGTTTTTGCGCTAAAATAAAATCCCAAAAATCAGGTTCTAAACCAACTGTTTTAAGAGCCTCGAGATTTTTTGTAAAAATATCAAGTAGATTTCTGAGAGCTAAAGGGTCTTCAGAATTAACTTTTGGAGTGTTTTCAATGGCATTCCAATATGTTTGGGCTAAGAGGCGATCATTTTTATAGCGTTTTACTAATTGTTCAAAAGCAATAGGATAATTCGCTTCTGAGAGGAAAGAGTATTTTTGCATATTTGGGATATTTGGATTGTCGTAAATCAAGCTTTTAAACAAATCATAAAAAGCTGGAAATTGATTCAATTCTCCATTAAATTTAATTAAATCGATCCTCGGTAAATGATAAGACATATTGTCATTTTGTTGCGAACCACCCGGAGAATATGGATTCATGGTAAGACGGCGATTACCACTAGAAGCATGTGCAGAAGTTTGAAAAAGATCATTAAAAATTTCTTGAATTTGCGTGACACTTTTCTGAAAATCGTGAAGTTTTTTCCTAGCTGATTCGACTTCATTTTTATCAGCAAAAATTTCAATTAGCAAAGTAGAGTGTTTTTTTGAAAACTCCGCGCGAATATCTTTAAGTTCTTCAAAGCGAATTTTAAAAGTATTGCGTTTTGTGGCGTCAGTTTTAGCTTCTAGGGCTACTGCTAAAATTTCATTAACATTGGATTCCTCCATATCTCGAAAAACTTTAATTTTCTTGATTTTCTCAGCTGCCATTTTGTATTATAATAAAAGCGTATATTAAAAGCGAATATCAAAAGCGTTTATTAAAAGCGTTTATTAAAATTAAACTGTAAATCAAAGCTATTTTAAAAGCGAAAATAATTTAAAAATATTTCTATAATTTTTTAAAAATATTTATAGAAGCGATATAAACGTAGTCATTTTTTCAGTATACCACTGAAAGAATTCCTGAAAATATATGCGTTTATGTTTATAGCGAGATGACCTCAGATCAGTGATCCAAAACAACCGAATAAACCTTTTTTGTTAGATTGCCGAGACCAAGGATTTTATAAAAAAAAAACTGATATGGCGTTACCTACTACACGAGCAGTAAATAAATTTATATTTTTATATTTTAAAATTTAAAAATTCTTGTAAAAAACAGTCCTCATGTTATTACCAATATTACCTGCGTTTCACTTTAGAAAGGATGATTTTTTAATTTCAAATTAATAAAAATCAAAATCCGGCGATCGAAGTGATCAAAAATATGTCTCACTCCGATAGCTCAAAAAATTGGTTTACCTAGCGGACTGTATTTATACAGTTCCTCCGCTTTCATTTGAAGGGTATAGGAACGCACGCGAAATCGTACCTTTCTGAAGTGAAATTTAATTGAGACATAAAAATAATATTGGTATATGTTGACTATTTAAGAGCGAAATAATAGAAAAATATTAATGATGCGATCTTATAGGAGAGGGACTTACCGGTGATGTCTTGATCTCTTCCAACTGGTGCACCAGATTCGCCAGAAGTCTTCTATAGCGGTCCAGCACTCCCGAGTTTCAATGTTTGGAGTTTTAGAGGAATTTAATGGTTTTTAGAGTTCTCCATTTTTTATAAAAGCGTTGATCGTTCAAAATATTCCGATCGAGAGCGTGTGTGAATGGCGACAGGCATTTAGGTTCTGTTCTTTTTGCGGCGTGTTTCTTCGCCCTCTATAGGAAAATCGCATCACTTCTAATAAAAAGAATTTAGAATTCTAATTTTATTAAAAAGAATAAAAACGCGATTTAAATTAAAATATGCAGAGGGCGGTAGTAATATGAGGATTGAATTAAAATTAGAAATATATTATTAAATGCGTTTGGAATTTAAATATTAAACTATGCCAAATTGATAGTTTATAGCTAGTTTGTAAGTCTTAAATTTAACTTAACCTATTGAGTAAATCTACAACCCAATTATACCCAATTGTAACCCAAAATATGAGTTTTAAAAAATAAAAATAAAATGTTCTGAAAAAATAATAAAAATTAGAATAAAAGAAAAAGAGGTTTTTTGCGTTTTGCGTTTTTTTTTTCAACCTTCTTCCCTTCTTCATTAACATGGCCTTGTGGATTTAAGTATTCTGCAAAACATATCTCAATAATCTTAACATAATTTTATAATCTCAAATCATTAATTCCACAAAAAACGCATCGTGAGTTATCTACGTCTTCATGATTATTTGGATTAAAAATCAAAAGAAGTAGTAGTTGATGTAAATTTTAATAATATAATGTCACTTTACAGCGTTCCAAATTTAAAAAAGAATAATAAATGAACACCTGGTGTAATTAGTACTAAACTTGCCTTGACTTATTTGGTAGTAAATATAATACCTCTCAGACTCTCAGGCTCTGCATACAAAAATAAAATGAACACCTGGAATGAATCACACACCACCTAACACTCCTTGAAGTGTTGTCGGGCCATTTATTCTCGAGGTTAATAATACTTTTCAGACTATTTGCACCTGCGTACAAAGCATTATGAATGAACACCTGGTGTAATTAGTAACAAGAGAATGCGATCGTTACTTAAACTTGTCTTGACTTGTTGCGTAATCAATGCCATTAATTATCGAGGTCAAAATAACACCCTTTGTTGTAAAATATATACAATCTTGACTCATAAATCTGTAGTGAATGACCGGCCTTGAAGTATTGATTTCAGCTCAAGGTCATTCAGAGGGTCAAAAAGACCACCCACGATGTTCACCTCCACATACAAAAGACAAACTCCACTCACACCTGCACACAAAAGACAAAGCCACACATAAATTTACATAATCATATCAAGGTCAAAAGACCACTCACAGTGTTTGCCTCTATACACAAAATATGACCTTCGCAACTATGCGATATCATATCAAGGTCCGAAAATTAGCCACACTATTCGCCTCCACATACAAAAGACAAAGATCGACTCGCACCTGCACACAAAAGACACAAGGTCAAAAAAGCACTCACACTATTGGCCTATGTTCTAAAATAGTACCCACACTATTTGGCTATTGTCAAAAAGAAAAAGATCCACTCGCACCTGCATACAAAAGGCTCTATTTCTCGGAATTACCACCACATTGTGAGTTGAAAGGAACATATACTACTACTTTTGTATAAAAGAAATTAAGTAATCCAGTGCTCATTGCTACTTCAAAGATCTTAGAAAGAGAAGAAGTCAGACTGACTGGTCGATAATTTTTGAAATTTCCCGTATCACCATTTTTATGCAAGGGTTTTACCAAAGTAAGTTTCAGACTCTCCGGAAAAATTCCCGTTCTAAAAGAATAAAATTGTTTATAATATACGTCAATGGCCCAGCCAATTCAAGCACGCAATGTTTAATGACATTATTCGAGAATTCGTCGAAGCCTGCACTATATTTATTTTTTATTTTTCTGATTATATTTTCAGTTTCCATGACAGAAAGTGGCGACAATTTTTTTCTATTATTAGGTTTTATATTTGTGGTAAATGGAATCTGGGGTAACTTTTCAACCATTTCAGAAACTGAGTCTATTGTGAAGGTGTTAAACTGGTTTGCTATTTCTAGCTTCTACTTGCAATTTTAATTCTGATTTGGCTTTTGATTTATTATCGCTTTTCTCCATCTGGTTCGTATAACATTGCCTCCTCGAACTAGTGAGCAATTTATTATATCTACTTTTTGCCTCACGGTAGGGCTTTATGTATTGTTCATTATTTTGTTTTATTGTGAATAAAATATTAAGCTCAGTTCTTGCTAGAATTATCTCTTGATTGTTGTATTTAACTTTATTTAAATTTGATTTATTTTTAATAAAAATGCCTTTTCAGGAAAACTTTGATCGAAAAGAGGCAACAAAATATGCATAAAACAATCACAGTGTTCATTTATGCAGCTTTCTTCTGCTTGAAAAATGATATTCCAATTTTGCATTTGCAAAGCATATTTAAATGTTTGTCAACACTACAATTGAAAGCCTTCAATAGAAAATGCTTTTAGCTCTTCTTCTGAATGCCAATGTTCTGTAGCACAGAAAACATCACAATTTTTATATTTTTCCAATAGAAACTGGATTCCGTCCAGGCTATTCCCGATAGATTGCAGGTTGTAGTGAATTATCTGAAAATGTGAATGTGTTACTAGTTCTGATCTTGTTGGCTCCTCCTGGATCTATTATGTAGAAAAACAAAAGAAAAAGCAAACGCCAAAAAACGAAAATAAAAAAACATTAGAAAAACCACCAGCACAACAAAGAACAAGAATTCAAAGATAAAGACCACTCAACGAGTTCATATAGACTCTACTTCCGAATCTGATACAGATATATCGGTGAGAGATGACGATAAAAATGATGGAAGTACAAAAATCCGAAAAAAAAATACTTTGGAATAGAAAAAAGCACAAGAACAAAAACAATAACAAGGAGCACCGAAGAAGAACAAAAAGATAGAGGTGTTGATTTTCATTACTTTTGAATACTCGTTACTATCAGTACTCGACTACTAATCATTTTATATATTCGTTGCTATTGTTACCTTGATTACTGTAACTGTATTCAATTCAATCATACAATTAGTGCAAAATTATCGGAATGTCGTTAATTCGAAGATCATTTACTTATAGGTATATTTTTGTTGTTGATATTATGAAAATATTCAATTGAAATTTTTAAAATGCGGGCTAAAATTAAAGAAATTAAGGTAGGAATTACGTAGAAACCGTTCTGTGCACAACTTTGTTTTAAAAATCTAATGCCGTACATACAAAGCAATACATACTTAAAATCTAAAATAAATAAAAATACAGACAAAAATAACAATCTTAGAGAGCCAGATTTTCACGTCCTACTTTATCTTATTGTTACCTTCTACAAATACAATTTAAAAGCGTTAGTTATATAAGTTGTCATAATTACTCCCTGATTTTGATTTACCGTCTTTCGAGTGATTACTGAACATTAAAATAATCGAAGGAATCAAAGTAATCATTTAATTTTTGGATCAGTATTCGTTACTCCGTTATTTGTCGAGTAACGAGTAGTCGAGTAACGAATAGTTACTTTTTCAATATTAGGTTCAGTTCTTGGTAGAATTATCTCTTGATTGTTGTATTTAACTTTATTTAAATTTGATTTATTTTTATTAAAAATGTCTTTTCAGGAAAACTTTGGTCGAAAATAGGCAAAAAAAATATGCATAAAACAATCCCAGTGTTCATTTATGCAGCTTTCTTCTGCTTGAAAAATAATATTCCAATTTTGCATTTGCAGAGCATATTTAAATGCTTGTCAACATTACAATACCTGGATGCCAATTCAAAGCCTTCAATACAAAATGCTTTTAGCTCTAATTCTGATTGCTTCTGATTGCCAATGTTCTGTAGCACAGAAAGTATCACAATTTTTATATTTTTTCAATAGAAACTGAATTCCGCCCAGGCTATTCCCGATAGATTGCAGGTTGTAGTGAATTATCTGATAATGTGAATGTGTTAATAGTTCTGAACTTATTGGCTCCTCCTGGGTCTATTATGTAGCAGAACAAAAGAAAAAGGAAACGCCAAAAAACAAAAATAAAAAATCATTAGAAAAACCACCAGAACAAGAAAAAGAAGCACCGAACAAGAATTAAAAGATAAAAACCACTCAACGAGTTCATATAGACTCTACTTCCGAATCTGATACAGATATATCGCTGAAAGATGATGATGAAAATGATGGAAGTACAAAAGAAAAAACAACCGAAAAAAAAACAGAAAGAAAAAGACTTTGGAAGAGAAAAAAGCACAAGAACAAGAACAATAACAAGGAGCACCGAAGAAGAACAAAAAGACAAAACCAAATCAAAAAGACAATTATAGACTCTACATTCTAATCTGACTCAGCAATTTCGCTGGGTGATAGAGGTGTTAATTTTCGTTACTTTTGAATACTAGTTACTAATCATTACTCGACTACTAATTATTTTATATATTCGTTGCTATCGTTACCTTGATTACTGTAACTGTATTCAATTTAATCATACGATTATAGCAAAATTATCGGACTGTCGTTAATTCGAAGATCATTTACTTATAGTTATATTGTTGTTGTTGATATTTTGAAAATATTCAATTGAAATTTTTAAAATGCGGCTTAAAATTAAAGAAATTAAGGTAGGAGTTACGTAGGAACCGTTCTGTGTACAACTTTGTTTTAAAAACCTAATGCCTTACATACAAAGCAATACCATACTTAAAATCTAAAATAAATAAAAATACAGACAAAAATAACAATTTTAGAGAGCCAGATTTTCACGCCCTTCTTTTTCTTATTATTACCTTCTACAAATACAATTTAAAAGCGTTAGTTATATAAGTTGTCATAGTTACTCTTTGATTTTGGATTACCGTCTTTCGAGTGATTACTGATCACTAAAATAATCGAAGGAATCAAAGTAACGAAAGTAATCATTTAATTTTTGGATCGGTATTCGTTACTCCATTATTTGTCGAGTAACGAGTACTCGAGTAGAGAATAGTTACGTTTTCAACGCCTCTACTGGGTGATGACGGTGATGATTATGAAGATTTTTATGATTTAGGAAGCCTTCTGGATCTAAATAACCCAATATTGTCCAGGTAATTTAATTTACGATACGATTTTATATAAGCCGGTATAAACCTGTGTATGTGTTTTAGGAGTTGTCTTAAAAAAAGGATAGCAAAGGAGCAAAAATATATAAATCAATTGCTTCTGCTGGTCTAAATGCTTGGAAATGGCTTTGTACTACTTTCATGAAAACGTAGTGGCTCAAATAAAATGTCTAGAGCCCAAAAATAACAGGGGTCATTTTAGGGTTCCTGGCAATATATTAAAGTCCAAAAAATACAATTTTTTTCTTATGGTCCATCACTGGTTCACGATGAATTCATTGCTCATACATGCGAGTAGATAGGCAAGGGTGGTTCTGGCTCACTTTTCCCATGTAAATCCCCATAAAACGAAAACATGACCTTTTTTTAAACCGGTCGGTCACAGTATATTGCTTGCGATACTAGTTGTCTGCAGCGGGCCCTCATATTTACTACACGAAATTATTTAATTTATTTTGCAGATTCTTAAATAAATCTTTAATTTTCATTTTGATATGTGGCTTTAGTTGTATTTGCCAGGGTGACATAGTCGTGCTATTCATATGTTAAATATTTGCGCGACCATTCGCTTCAGTAATAGTTGATATAACCTAACATGTTACTTATTTATGATATGTTATTTTTTATTTGACTTTTTTTTTGTCCTTATACTTAATATTTTTTAATATATTTAAAAGATTTTAAACGATCATCTAAGAAGTAGCACTACTTATCCAAGCTACTTTTACACTGGCGCTTAGCAACTAACTGGTATCATTAGATATTTTTCTACTTTGTATTTACGTCTCTATTGTTTGTTTTTATTATTTATAATATTCAAAATTGAGTATACAATTTAACATATAAATTACATTTATTTCTATTACCATCCTAAGGCTACTACTAACAAGTATTGCTAACAAGTAAAATAAATATTTTATTTTTACATTTGGACATCATTTGCAACTTTTACCTATAGTCTTAATCATATTACTAATGAGTACAAAAAGTTCAGTCCTACTAATTCTAATTTTATTCAATATACTATTAATCAACTCCATTGCCATTGTCTTAAGGATTAGTATTCTAATTTTCATAGCATAAATAGAGATTTTTTACAAAGTCCTAATTAACTTAATTTTATCATAATTGTCTTACAGCTATTACAGTTGTTGCTAAATATACATGGAGACAACTTACTACTAATAATGTATTAATTGTGTTTAATGCAGTAGTGTCCCAAAGGAAGAGTTTTATATGAATCTTTTGATATGGATCTTTTATTATCAAAAGGACTTAGTCCAATTTTATTTTATTTTATCGAGTACAGCTCATGTTTTTCTGATTTGATTAGAATTTGTGACACCATTTTCTCTTTAAAATTGTTTAAGCAGTCAACATATTCATCAAATAATATTTTTGATTCGACGATACCTTTCTTAACACCCTTTGCCTTTTTAGTAACTTTTTCAGCTGACATATGGTTCATTCCTATAATGTTTTTAGTCGATTCACAATTAAGAACTTCAAAAGCATACATTTTTGCTCTTAACCCAACAAAATGTGTCATGATATTTCCGTTGTTCTCATTTTTCTATATACCTAAAATTTTTTTATTAACTCTTAGTATATCATATGTATTGTCTTCAGGGTAATCTGAGGTATCAAAAAATTTGTAACTGTCACGGCGTATAGCTTCATATATATCACAGTTTCTTATTTCATATACGAAACTATCAGTATCTGTATATGTTATTGAACAGTCTTTTGCAAAAGTAGGTAGCATATAGTTATAATGAAATTCATATACGGTTGTTTTGGCAATATCTAAAATACACATACCCAGGTATATAGGTTTGTTAAAGTAAATTTCAATTTTCTCAAGTTCTACGGCAGCCAAGTATTCATTGAATATTGTAATGCTTTTAAATTTAGGTCGAGAAATCAGAGGTTCAGCCCCGTAGTGCCCATCCCAGTTTCGGACCAATTTGACATGATTTCAAATATTTTCCATAGTTTTACCGAAAACTGCGTTATTCATCAATGTAAAAAGATTTTTTTCAAATTCGTTTTTAGCAGTCTTAATTGAGTATTTAAATCAATATAAGGCTTTAACCATGCTGATTGTTTAAAACTTAAGATTCTGTGGATATGCTTTAGTTTAACACCAAGTTTTAATGATTTATATAGTTTAAGTTTATATAGTGAATTACATATTCTTTTTTATCAAACAATGTGGCCATAAGTTTTTTATTTGGACTGTTTTTTTCTTGAGGTGGACACATATGCTCGGGACATGGCGGAAGGTCAGAGAAATAATCATCTAGCATTGTAGAAATTTCTAAATCAACTTCTAATATGTAACCCGTATGTGAATTATCTGAAATTTCATCTACGTTAAACATATTTTGTTCATTTTCATTTAACCATTAAAAGCCAATATATGGTAAGCACTGGCTCATGCTATATCCATATTGATTGTTGATATCAAAATAGATTAAAAATGTAGTCGGTTTACTAGCATCATAATTTGGCATGTATTTGTTATTGGCCTCAACATATCTTTTTGAGCACTGACTTAAACCTCCTCTAATACCACGTTCTATAAATGTGACCATATTGTAATCTGTTAACAGTTCTAAAGTTTGATTTGTCTTGTGGAGCATACATTCACATGTGTAACCAGGAAGGGTATAATAGTTAGCAGGATCTACACCATATGTTTTATGGCAATTTTTTCTAAATTGCTGGAATACCTCCATAAAAAGGACTATCCTTATAGTTTAATCTCATCTTCCGTAAAACTATGAAATTCTTTTTTTTAAAGAGGATATTCTGTTAAATATGATACAAGATTGGGCAAGCTGGTTGCCATGAATCAAAAAGAATCAATAAACCTAAATTCTATAAAATTATGAACCAGCTTTTTTGTAAAAGATATATACTTTTCTTTGTTTTCTGGTAGCAAATTATTATTATACCAACTAACTTTGCTATACTCTCAATAATTAAACTGACATCATATGAAATCAAATTATGTAAAATAACAGGAACGGTGTAAATGTCTGTAAAATTTAAGTTACATTACATGTGATCCCGTATCTTTTTGTCATCTTTAGCAAAAGGTTTTTCGCAAACATGACAATTTTTAGCACGAAAAAATTCAGTCTTTTCTTTTTATTTAGAGCTTCCATTGGTAAATCACACAAGAATACAGTTTCCAAATCCTCTGCAAAGTCTTCCAGCTCCTTAGCAAACCATTTCATGCAATCGAGGCAGGTATAATGGCGATAGAAAGATAAAGTGTCATCATATTCACAATTTACATAATATCCAACAGAACAAGGGACATGCTGTTGATATTTTTGCGTATTGTTTTAAATTTTATTTTTTATAGGAAGAAGCACACATTCAGTATCTGCATAAATTACAAAAGGGACCATTTGTTTATTCTTAAAATTTTTAAATTTCAGTAAATTTTTATCTTTAATTGGTAACTTGGGTACGACAATACTTTCAATTTTTCTACAATCCTTGAAATGCTGATTAAATTTATCTTGTGTGTAAGAAAAAGTGCAAACATCTTTCACATATCCACTTTGAGACTTTCTTTTTACTGAGCTGACTACTTACTAGTCTTGAAAGATTTTTTACCCATACAAAATGGTAAGTTGCAGTAGAGAGATCTGTAATATTTTTATCTTCAGAGTAATATGTATTTTGTATCATAAGAATGTTGACATGTCTTTCTTTTTCTTCACTAGTAATGTATGCTGGTATTACTTTGTAGCTTTTGTCGACATTCTTGTGAAGTCTATGTACGTTTATAGATACATTATTTTGTTTTTCGAATAACATTACTTGCTTAAAAGTCATAGGGAATTTAATTCCATTTATTTTTAAGACATCGTGTGGGTGAGGATATAATGAAGTACGAGAAGAATTTTCTTTAACGGGATACAGTGCTGACACAACCGCTCAGCCAAAGCATAAATCGTCGTTTTAACATTTACACATGCTTTACGACTAAGAATTTATTTGGATAGCTCCAAGCAACAAGCAGCTCTTATTGAATTGTACTTATTAATTCCTGTAAGAAGGTTGTTTATTTTCACGAGAGACCAACCAGATTGATTTTCCGCAAATTCTTCAAGATCAACCCGTAACTGATTTTTTACATGCTTCTCAAATCATTTAACTAATTCAGTATTACGGTCAATTGCAGCATTCGAAGTATTAAAAGGTTTTGTTTCAATAATCATTTCTTGTTGTTTGAGAATTTGAAAATCTCCACTTAAAACTGTGTTTACTTTTACCATTTCTTCTTTTTTCATATTATTAAGAATTCTTCTTTTAAATAGGCTACGACTGCTTCGCTTCGCATCGTTGTTTTTTAAGTTTGTACTCACACCACTTCTTAGCCGGTTATCAAAGGCTGAATTTATATCTTCCCACTGTACACGATGTTTTGCTGTTTTACTGTTGATGACTCTTTCACCTCCTACCTTTAAAAGGCTTTTTAAATTGTGCTTAGACTCTTTAACTTGTACAAGGCAAGCTGTTAAGTGAGCTTTTTCAGCTACGGACATAGAATTCTTCAGCGCAACACTTATTCTTCTGCTAGCCAAAGCACAGTCCTTTAAAATTTGTAAAATCTTAGCAGTATTTTTACCATCGTCAGTGATCTTCTGCTGATCTTTAATTTTTAGAACTAACAAAGTTGCAAAACTCATTTTTTCGGATATTTAATTGTGTGCTGATAGCTAATAATTACTTAAATGGGTTTTGAGCACAAGCGGGTAGTCTGAAAGATAATGATAATTGTATTAAGGATAATGAACCATTACAATCAATCTAATACTCACACAGATGCGGACGGACAAAAAAAGTGGGTATTAACATCTTTCCATGTATCATCATGGCTATTTGCCGTCAAAATAGTGTGATATATTTGCTATTCTAAAACAAAGAAATCAGCTTGTGGTAAGTATTTATCTTAAACACACAAAATAAATAAAACTAGTTTTTTAATAATTTTAAAGCATCTACTTATAAGAACAATATATAAACATTTTATGATAAAAACTATGCTTTTTTTACTTAAAGTGTTGTCTTGCCTTTTCATTATAGAACAAAAAAAAGAACTATGTATTCAAATTGATCTTTAAACAGAGTTTATGAGTATATAAAATAGACGCCGACTATCTGGCAGCTAAATTATAAAGAAGTAAGAAAAATAGCGAACAAAACTTAAAAATAATTAGAATCGTAGATTTCTCCAGGGTGAAGTAGAATCATAATGAAAAGGATTGAAGGGAAAGTCCAAAATACTTCACAATCTTTTTTATTTCTCAAAACACACTACGCGTTTCGATTGTGGCCAATTAAAATGCGTTGGGTGACATTTGTGGCAAACTGCCGCTATTTTTGTGACACTGTAAATAGAACAATAACGCTGTGCCAATTTGTGACACGAAAATCAAATTACTGAGTAATTAAACAAATATCTGGAAGCAGAACTATATTTTCCAGCTAGGTAAAACATTGATATGCCCGGTAACTTTTATACAGTGGAGAAGGGGGGGTTCAGAAATAAGAAAATTTTAAGTGCGCCACAGTGTTTAAATACCAATGTTTTACAAAGAAGATCTTAAATAAAATACAGTTCAACTCAAACGTTGTAGCCAAACAATGAAACTCTGCCTACTTCCGAGGCTTCCAGAGTATTTGTGTAATTAAAAAACCAAAGAAATTGACTAATAAACAAAATAAAATTCTAAAAGGTTCCTAAATGAATCAAAATTACACAAATAGAAAGTTCCTTATAGGTAGATGCACATTTCCAACAGGTCACAGTGTACCTACATTTGAGTCAGTAGTGTGAGACTCCATTATATAAATGACTGAAAAAAAAACACTTCCAAAATCATTCTGTCATAGGGGAGATCTGGACCAAATATCTGCTGTCATCATTCTACATTGGGTAGAATGAGACAGAGAGCAACCCAGTCCGAGATCTACCCCATGAGGCAAAACAATGTAAGGAAACACTAAAAAAATATAATCTCATCTCTCTTTTGTCTCTGCAAAGTTGGTTCATTGGATTGTACAAATAACGCCAAAATTATTTCATCTTGTTTATTTTAGTAAAACTACAAAAAAAGCACTGGAACATGAAATATGTTTAAAAAAAAAAGGAACAACTTCGGGCCAAAATAGCAAGGCACTCCAAATTTCACAGGAGAAATTGTCTTAAATAAATGAAATGAAGGATAACAAGTCAATTTAGTAAATATGCCGCAAAATTTGGTCATGACGTTACACCTTATCTTGCATTTACAAGAAATGCAAAAGTTGTACTTAATGAAAAAAATTATATGGAAAATTATATGTAAAAAAAAATTATATCTAAAGCTTGCTCCTACCTTGGTCCTGGATTATTGTATGAGTAAATAAAAAAAATTATTTTATTTTGTAAACCTGGAGTTCTGTTGTCCAGACATCTCCTCACCACTGCACCGGGTCCTGTCCTATTCACGCCCACCCTGAGGATCTCCTAGCACATGATGCTAGGGCAGCACATAGTCAAAAATGATTGCTGGATTCTTGCCCGAGCGTAAAAACCCTGTGGAAAATGAAATGTTTCAGTTTCCTGGAATTCGTCTATTTTGCACGAAGTTCCCCTACACCGAGTAACTTAAATCGAGAACCCCATGTCGACTCAATAAAATAAAGTAGATTTAAACAGATGAACTAAAATAATCCTAACGTACCTTTCCCAGGGTTACAATGCTACACCCGGCTTCACATCAGCGTCCAGCACAACTGTCCCAGTGATGGATTGGACAGGGCTTTAGACAAAGGAGAAAAACAATATATAGTTTTTATCCACAACGTGGTTTTAAAAAAATATAAAAAAAATCCCAAAAATTCCCCACGTCTTTTGTCGAAAAAGTTCATTTCACACGAAAAATAATTACAATTTGGGAGGCCAATATTGTCTTGAAGAATTCAAAAAAAAATAATAAAAAAATCGAACTTACCGCTCTTATTTCCCGTAGAAATGGCGTAGGCCGTCTTAGATCCCTCTCAGAGGGTGGGAGCGCCACTTAAGATTCGCCTAAACAACGACGGCTCACAGTTATACCGTCTTTGGTATAATCTGCAACTATTGCAGTGCCATTAAGTGCCAATAACCACAAAACAATGACGACACCAATAGACGGCCACCAGCCCAGCCAAAATTCTTTAGGAAAGAGACAAGACACTTTCTCAAGAACACAAAAAAAATGAAGTTGCCGGAAATCCTTTCTAGAATTGGTGGGGACAGTACACAGTACCAACCAAATTTTCCCGGTTAAATTCAAATAAGGATGCGAACCCATTTATAAAAAAAACTCTCTCGCCGAAAAATCACTAAATCCGGTTTGCGAGCCTGGAGAAAAAAAACCCGCGGTTTTCAAACTAACCAATGAGGAAATACATTAATACTTCCGTACCCTTCGCATGAGGTGTTGTCGGATCTATTTCCACGGTTGAAATTTTTATAACAAGGACATCGAGACACCCTCCATGCATAGACCGAACATTTGCCCACCGGACCCCTGCCAACATAGCAAGTAGGAGGAAAATCACCAGCCGGACTATAAGAAACTCAGCATTGAAACCATCAACTGTAAAATCAATTACTGGAGATTCGAGCATGCATCAAACCCAGGAATATTCGAACACTCAACCAATTCCCATATGCGTAAAGCTATACTAAGTGTAGAATTTAGTTGTATTTTAGTTACAGTTTTAGTCAAAAGTTTCCTTTGCTCTTTATATATGTTTTCTCTAAGATTCATATGGTTTGACGCAATTTTTGTAAAACATTTCTACATTAATAAAGTTGTTTCTGAACTTGAACCTAAAAATACACACTGAACTACTGCTTAAACCCGGCCTAAGAGTGTTCAGATGTTAAGTTTGCTCACCACTAGCTAGCCCTACACAACCTTCCAATCCGACTGAGTTAGCTATTAACTTTATTTAACTATGATTATATATAAATTTATATAATATAAAAATACGATTTTGTTTATTTTTTAGTCCTGGTTTTATCCCTCGTTTATCTCCAATTTACAAAAGTGCATAACTCGTATTTATTTTATTCTCTCCCTATCAAATTAATAAAGATATCAAAGTGGGCGGAGCCTCGGTTGTTCCTGGTCGACCCGTGGACCCAAATATGTTTTCGTGCTATCAAAACTAGCTAATCCGTGAAGGATATGAGGTTCGGATTGTCCCAATATCCTCGAAAATAAACATAAGCGAATGAAATGTTCATCTAAATGTTGCCTTCCTGGTACTGAAACCATTTGTGATGCGGCAACGCCGCCATTCCCCAGCAGAACAGTTGTTTATTTTCATGAACGTCAAAGAAAATTACCAAATTTTACAGATAAACAAAACAATCAAAAGTTTTAATGTGATTTTTCCCGAAACCTGTGACCTCAAATTCCGATTAGAATGCCCAAATAACACGATGTGCGCAGTGTCCACAGTAATTCGATGGAATGCCTCCTTTAACTTTCAGGTAACTTTCTGGACACTATATAACCTCCAAACCTAGCTCTATAAAATACCCTTAATTTGTGTACAGAAAGACGAGTCGAAGAGCCTTGATTATTTACCTAATTAAACAAATATGTAACGTTGCCTTAAACGTAAAAATGACACGTTACATAATCCCCCCCAACTTCAAGACGATTAACCTAAAAGGTTAATCGGAGAGATCCGCTGCCGACTTAAGGTCTTTGGCATGCCAGCTCCCTGGTGGTACTTTCCCCGATGGTTCCTGAAGCTCAAATATCCATGGAGAAATTTTATTCCTAATCACATAAGGACCAATGAATTTCGGTGCTAACTTCTTCGAGAAAAGCTTCGCAGCATCTGACAACACATAATTCTTCTTCCAAACACGCTGACCCACAACAAAGTTGGGTACCCTTGTACGCAAATTATACTGAACTACGTTTTTCTCTTCTGCCGCCTCTAACCTTTTCTTAACATCAGCATAGAGCTTCCGGAAACCTTCGTTCTTACTTTCAGCTGCGGATTGTACACCATTCTCTTCAGATAACAAAACTGGGTTGGAGTAATCTTTTCCTGACAAACACATATTCCTATCGAAATTAACAAAGAAAGGAGACATCTTGTTGTTGTTGTGTTGTCTCATGGGTTGCAGTACGAATCGCGCAGGCAAGTTTATGTATTTGTTCGTCCCACTTCCTGTGGTTGTCTTTCACATAACAACATAACATGGTTTTTAACGTGCGATTCGTCCTTTCTGTTGGATTCGTTCTGGGGTGATAATACGGATTATACTGAATTTTAACCTGATAACTCTCAGCAAGACGCTTAAACTCGTTACTTTTGTACTGAGGGCCATTATCACAAAGTATCAAACAGGGTACTCCGAAGACCATAAATACTTGCTCCTCAAGATGCTTGACAACAGCTTGAGTAGGGGCTGTTCGCATTGGAAAAACTAAGGAAAACCTTCTCAAATAGCCCGTACGACGAGAATCCAGCAATTACCCTTTGTCGAACCAGGTAAAGGTCCACATAAATATGTTGAGATAATTTCCCAAGGACGAGATGGTTTTGGGTGAGATATCATCTGATCAGATACACCTTGTGTATCACCTTTATGAGCTGCACAGACAAAGCATTTCTTTACAAAAGTTGCCACGTCCTGGCGCATTTTTGGCCAATAATATTTTTCTGCCAGTCTGTGGAAGGTTTTATACACACCCATATGTCCTGCGGTAGGAGGATCGTGAGCTTCTCCAATAATTCTACGCCTATGATCTTTGGGGACTACCTCTTTCCAATTTTCGTTAGATGGTGAAAGTTGAGGGTATTCTTGTTTGACATATTTATACAACTTATTATCAGTGTATCTCCAATTCATAAATTTTAATGTTGATTCTACACCCTCTTTACCATCTTTTGGTACCATCGATCTTTAATTAATGTTGAAACGTCTCTGGGCTGCGAAATTGTATCAATCATAGGTGCTGCGCGAGACAACATGTCCGGGACAACTAAACCTTTCCCTTTCCGATGGATTACTTCAAAGTCATATTGCTGCAGTTTTACAGACCAACGAGCAAGTCTTCCACTGGGCTCTTTCAAGCTATGAAGCCATTTTAAGCAAAAATGATCTGTTATGACCTTAAATGAGATGCCCTCAATATATGGCCGGAGCTTCTCTATCGCCCAAACCAATGCCAAACATTCTCGCTCGGTGGTCGTGTAAACACGTTCTTGCTTAGTCAAAGATCGACTCAAATAGCATATGACTTTGCCTCCTTCAGGATAAGGTTGCGTTAAACATGCTTATTCCATATCCTGATGCGTCTGTTTGAATGACAAATTCTTTGGTATAATCTGGACATGTAAGAATCGGTGCAGTCACTAAAAGTTCCTTAATCTTAATAAATGCTTTTTCGCAGTCTGGAGTCCAATCAAACTTTTGATTTTTCTTAGTTAGAACTGTAATTGGAGCTATTATCGCTGAAAAATTCTCTATGAAACGTCTATACCAGGATATTGTACCTACAACTCTACGAACTTCTCTGACAGTTCTTGGCCTCTGGAGCTCTAACATGGCTCTAATTTTATTAGGGTCAACTCGGATGCCTCGACGGTCCTCTACAAATCCTAAATAAGTCATTTCTGGCCTACACAGTAGGCATTTCTCCCAACTTACCGTTATCTTTGCATTCTGCAATCTTCGTAGGATTTCCTCAAGAATTCTAAGATGTTCAGAAAAGCTCTGTGTGACAATTACGAGGTCATCGAGATATACGTACACGTAGGGGTCTAAATCGTTTCCTATGATGCTATCTATGAATCTCTGCCAAGTTGCAAGTGCATTATAAAGGCCAAAAGGTAAACGCTTAAATTGGAAGAGACCTCGTCGACAGATGAATGCTGTTAGTGGCTTCGATGATTCTTCTATTGGCACTTGCCAAAAAGCGCTTTTGATATCTAAAGTTGACAAGTATTTAGCATCTTTCAACTTGTCAAGAGTCTCGGATACGAGTGGTAAAGGATAACTATCACGCACCGTCACTGAGTTCAATTTGCGGTAGTCTACGCAGAAACGATATTTCTTTGTGTTTTTCTTTTGTACCATTACCACTGGTAAAGCCCATGAACTACTACTCCGTTCTATAACATCAAGTTTCAAAATTTCGTCGATTTCGTCATCAATAAGTTTCTAAATGACCGGTGAGACCTTATATGAACGTTGTCTTATCGGTGCTGCATCTGTTGTAATCTTATGCTCTACTTTGTCTGGACATCCCAGTGAGTCACCCATAATAGTCTTATATTTAACGACCAATTCCTCTAGTCGTTCTGATTCATAAGGCGTAAGAGTTGTTTGTTGGTCTGATGTTTCTAACGAACAAATCACATTTTTATTATCGGCAAAATGCCACTCATTAGTACTTAAGTTCGGTACTATACCCATCGAAATCCAAAAATCTAATCCCAAAATCAAAGTATGTGGCAACTCAGGAACGACGACGACCTCTATTAACCTAAATTTATCCTGAACTCGCATAAGAAGCTGCACTGTCCCAAAACTACTCGTGCTTTGACCATTTGCCTCAATACAACTCGTCTTCTTCGTCGTATCAAGTGAAAAACCAAACCTCTCGATGATTGACCAACCATGATTCCCTAAAAAGGTACGTGAAGCCCCGGAATCCAACAAACCTAATAACTTATTTCCGAGCACATCCACTTCTAAATAAGGTCTCTCATCTTTACGAGCATGACTAATCTATCTCATCTATCTATCTCACATAATCTAAAACGTTCGTTAGCCTATCGGTCGATGCTTGTTGAGGCTGACTCGAAGGTCGACCGCCTACGAGCGCCTGGGTCCGTTTCCCTGACGATTACAATTACGACATTCTCTGACTGTTACCCCTGCCTGACCACACGAATAACACTGCTTACTTCTAGGTAATGCGCACCCGATCGCAATGTGCCCTGTTTGATTGCATCTATAACATACCACGTCCCTATTCGCCCTGCCAGACCTAACACCCTGTGGTGGTTGTATATCTCTGTCATTTGCACTAGGCTGACCACTAGCTGGTTGTTGTCTCTCTCTATCAGCTCTAGCAGAGGAACTGCTTGTTGGCTGCTGCCTATTTCTGTCGAATCTATTAGCAGGATGATTTAAATTCTGTTGGTTCGATGTCCCGGTAATTGATATCTGAATTGTATCGATCCCTGTTGGAAAATCGTCATTGTCGCTCTCTACGCCAACGTATGCCAAGTCAGGTTCAATAGATTGGTTTTTCCTAGGGATAAAGTTCTCTTTCTCTAAACCATATCTCTGGTCTATTCTACGACACAAATCTTTTAGATGTGATAGGCTATTGACCTCAGTAGCAATCAACCCATTCTTATAGATGTCTGCTATATTTCTGAAGACGATAGCTAATTTTGCCTCTTCAGAAACAGGACAGCCAAGTTTTTGGAAGTATGTGTTCATGACAGCAATATAGGTCCCTATAGACTCTCCAGGGCCTTGTTTACGTTTTTGAATTTCCTTCAACAGCTTCTCGCCATATGAAGAAGGAAGATATTCTGCCATGAACCTCTGTTCCAGCTGTTCCCATGTATGGACTCTTCGAACATCTTTATAAAAATTATAGGCTGACTTTTCAAAAAGATCAATGCCTGAGTTCAGTAACACCTTTTTGCTAACTCCTCTAGCCTGACTCAACTCATCCACTCTCTCAAAAAATGCGGTGACGGAGATTGTACCCCTCTCACCTGTAAACTTTAAGTTCCATTTATGCGGAGGTACAGGTGCAACGTGATCACTTGACATTGGTACTGGCGACGAACATGAAAATGGTCGTGACTGAGCAAGTGGTGCAATGCTACTTAGGAGGGCAGCTAAACTCAAAGGAACGGTAGACGGTTGTTGATATTGAAAAGCTGTTGTACCGTAATTCTTAATCGGCATAGGGAGTAGTGCTTGTACTGATGTTTGAGTTGGGTTCGTTAGCATTTGCATTTGCACTGGAGCAATGACCGATGGTTGGTTCGTAGGCTGTTGAGCTGTTCTTTGTGTGCTCGAGTGCTGTGGTTGTGGGAGTTGAGACTGGCTGGGAATGTTGCCAACATTTGTCGAGTGATCTGAGCTTCGACTCGTTGATTGGGTTTCAGATGCTTCATCATCATCTGAGATCACGCCAACTCTTAATAAATCTGTTGCTTGGCTCTGCAACCTCCCAATCAAACTCAAGGTTTCCGCAACCAGTATGCCTTTCGTTTGACTTTCTTCAAAGTTGGATGGATTCATGTTATTTATCCTGGCTAACACGTGTTCCAACCTTACAGCGATTTTCCTAAACTCTCCCTCTTTGCTCGTACCAGAGAACTTCTCTACCAGCGGTACCAGACTATCAAGCTTCTTCATGCAGCTAAAAGCATCTTGGCCAAATTTAAAGGGATACGAAGGGTATCTCATACTTCCATCAGTCCTTTCTCTCTGCCTAATCAGTATGAGCTGTTGCTTCATTTCTTCCACCGATCCAATGGCTATGCCTCTCCATGTTAATTCGTAGATTAACTCGTCCTTGACTAAGTTCCTTATGTCAGACAACCGACTCAAAGAAATAGCCATGGTGCCTTTTATATTCAAACTTTAAACTGTAATTAAAACTGTTAATTATACCTCCCAATTATAAAAACTAAACCACGCAATAACAAACACAAAGTCCACTTTAAATTCACTAGTGGAAATCACTATAAATTTTCTCACAAATGTAGAAAATATAAAACTTAAATACGGGCAGACGCGAACAAAACCGAAAAACACCGGAGCAGTACGAAAATAAAATTTATTTCCATTTAAAAATGTAATCATAGTTTATATTAAGTATTTGTACAACCAACTATGTCGTCCAACCTTGCAGAGAGAAATAACTACTTAACTCCTAAATTAGAATTAACAAGTAGCCATAAAAAAAGTTAAAAAAATAAAAGAGAGACAAGAGCTTTGGCAAGTATTCAGGTCTTATATTCCACTCCTGCGTGAGTAAAACTAAAAAAAAAATTATTGCGCTTATCCTACCTGAACTGGATCAAAATTAAAGTTAAGTGATGTTTGTTTACCTCAGCAACCGAATAGGTAAATTTATCCCTAAATGGAACGTACAACAGACTACCTATAACAAAAATCCCAAAGCTGTTGTACACAGTTAACGCTAGGGTATACTCCTGCTATTGCAGAACGGCTCCACTAATAAACTCCTCAAAAAAACCCAAATCGCCGCATACAATGATTTTTCTCGAAAGAATAAATCAAAACCCACTTTAACCTGCTTACATATCCTGAGGTTACACGAACCATGCATTGCTTAAGGCAACATCATCCCTTAATATATAAGTGAACGCAATAAACATCGGAACAGATGTTCATGTTATAGAAATCGTAAAATATGCTCAATTAAAAAAAAATCCGCTCGCTGAAATTGCGTTGAATTAGACTAGTAAGGATGCTGTGTGTAATTAAAAAAATTAAAAGAAAATTTAAAAAAAAATTACCGATGGTAATAACAAATTTACACAAATAACGTCTTGGTGGGACTACAACTCTTTAATAATCGTTAAAATGAAATTCCCAAAATTTTAACTAAATTGATGCAAACCATGGCTAAGAAGACCCTAGGATCGTACCGGAAGGTGTCCAAAAAAAAAATTTTTTTTTAATTTTTGGTGTCGACCAGAGTAGCCCAATAGTCAAAAAAAATTAATTAGTGACTCACTAAAATTTTCAAAAATTACTCCACTCTGATAGGTGGTTTGGAGTAGGGAGAAATGATATTATATTTTAATTCAGAAAAAAAATATTTAAATAAACTGGTAAAACCATTGTAGGTCAAATTTCGCTTTTTAAAAAAATATATAAAAAAAAAATTCAAAAAAAAATAAGAAAATCATTAAGTAGGGTTGCAGCTCCCATTAGTGAACCTTAAAAAAAATTAATAAAATCAACACCAGAAAAATCTTATTCGAGTTGTCATGCAACAGTTTTTGTTCTTTTCCTTTAAAAAAACAATTGCCAATTCCCTTTCCTCTCCCAAAACTGTGGCAATGTGAAAAGTAAATAAGCTAGAAAAATTAATTTACTATACAAAAAAAATGTTGAAAATTAAATTTACTTAAGAATCATAAAGTACAAAAAATCGTCATTGCAAAAAAATCAGTTTAGGAAAAGTGAAAAAAAATAATTGTGTTTCAAAAAAAACAACCGATGTTGGTAAATTTGTTTAAAATTATTACTTAAGGAAATAAACAACGTTAGTACTTATTTACTGTACCACTATAATGTGAAGAACCTAAGTTTCAAACTTTGCACTCAACCCCGTAAAGAATTATCTTGTGTGCACTTTCAGAAAACAACTATGAAAACAATTCCAAGGTCGAACTATAAGACCGGTATAAAACTAACTTTGTCTACTCAAGTTTATATACACACAACATCCAATAAAAAAAATTTACTGCTTAATGCATTCTCAGATCCTTATTCCTGTGGTTTACGAGATATAAAATTAAGTTGGGCCCTCCCACAACTATTAGTTAAAGCAAAATTACCAAATGTCCAAGGGTTAATGAGACCCTATCACTTACAAATGAAATTTTGAAATGAAACAGCTGGGAATAATCCTGCGTAAAAACCAGACAACAAAAATCAAGAAGCCAAAACTATTACATTAATTTTAAAAGTTAAACTTTTGTTATCTCAACAAAACTCGGCCTAAACCCAAAAAAACTTTTTATTAGACATTTCCCATATTTCCTAAGTATAATGTCAATAAACCCAAAAACTTGTGATTTCCATTCCAATCCCATCTGGACCCTGTATACTTTTTAAACGGTTAAACGCCCACAGGCGAAACAATATCTTATTTCAAAGAAAGGTGAAGATATTTTGAAGCACCCTGTGAAAATAGGACACTATTATGGAAAATTGTTCAGATCAGTGTTCTTACTAATTTTTAACCTAAATATATCTAGTTCCCTCATGTGCATGTTACTATTTTAATTCCTATCATAATTAAATAGATCACAAAATTTGTCTTTCTCCGCGAATCTGCAAGGTCCTGGAAGATGTGAGATTCAGCCTGTAGGCCAAATTTGGATGTATTGTAATTTAGCGAAAACCGAAGTTGCGAAATCCTAAAAAGATTAGTAGGAAGCCCTCGTTCAACGGTTTCTACACTCCGAACCAAACATTTCTTCCATTTTCACCCAGCTCGCGGGAGAAAAAACCCTAATTATTGCAATATGAAAGGTAGGTAGTTCTTTTATACCGTCTACAACTACCAGATTAAAAAAAAATAGATGCCCTCATTAATGTTTAGTCGCATCAAGGAAAACCTATTTTTTTAAACTTTATTCTTAGGTTGAAATCATTTTTTTAAAAAACCAATGATCTTAAATTTATTGTTTAACCTGCACACTTTTCAATTTATTCCACAACAGTGTATTGTAATTTAAAAATTTGCTTCATTATTTGAGGTCATCAGTATGAAATTATTTTAAAATTAAAAAAAAATGAAATAAAAAAAATTAATTGTCAACAACTTCCGAATCTTCATCCCTAAATAGGTACTTTCTTAGTCTAACACCATCCATCTTTATCCAACATAACGCTTTAATTTCAGAAGCAACAAAACGAAGATGAAGTGAAAAATCTAAGCAAGTAAGTTGGAAGTTGCTTTACAATGGGCGCAGATGACAGGCCCCCTTAAGTACACGCCACTGTCCTGAAATGTAGACTATCAAAAAAAAATCTGAAGACTAGTCTAGCTGCCGTCAAACAAATTTTAGCATGTAATAAAATAATTCATATTACACCAGTATCCTCAAAAACAAAACGTTTTTCATTATAAGACCCAAACACCTAACCAATAAATCTTGTTATTTAAAATTATTATTTGGAAGTAAAAGATTTATTTATTCCTGCCTGATCAACTAAGACAAAAAAAAGTTCCCCTTTTGTAACTCAAGAAGTTCCCGTTTGGTCCCCTAAAAAAATATAACCTATCTGGTCACCCTTTAAAACTACGACCACTATACAAACCGTTATGACCAAAATAAGAATTCGAGAAGTTATGTTTACAGAAAAAAATAATCTTTTTATGAAAAATTAAATTATTTAAAAAAGTAAAATTTTGAAATATTTTTACCAATTACCACCGCCTAGCATTTATATTTAGTTGAAAAAAAATTGACCAGTCACGAAAACACAACTAGACAACTAGACTTGGACCAAAGACCTAAAAAAACTGCCCCAAAAAAAATACCCAAAAAAAAAATGTTAACTGGAATTTTGGCATTGATGTTCAGCTAATGTGTTGCTCTAGGAATTTTAGCCTTGTGTTCCCTAAAGTTCGGAACTAACACTATGTAGTAGTGGTACCCTCCTCTGACCCGATGTTACTGAGTGACGTAAGATCTTAATTGTCATCAACAGTTACCACCAAAAACAAGAAAAGAAAATGACGAAGCAAAATAAACTCATTTTCCTTTTCTTTCATTTTCATTAATTTATACTTTCAACTAAATAAAACTACCAGCTGTCAGGCTATATTTACCTTAAAACAAACCAGCCAGGAAAAATTTGTGTGAAACCCTGTAAAAATATTCCAACTTCCAAGTGGTGATATCCCACAAAAATTAAAATCACCAAAAAAAATAACTTGTTGACCTAAATAAATTGACTGCACTAAAAAATAATCGATGAAACAATTTCTATCTTATCACAAGCAGGAAATAAAAACATATAAATAAATGAACCTGCAAAAAAAATTGTTAGAAAAAACACACTACCTATGTCATATATTTCAAACATAAAAAGACCATGTCTGGAGGTCCATCCACCTATAAATCAACAAAAAAAAATTGAAGTAAATTTACACTGCTGTATTTATTTTTCTTAAAAAAAAATTTAAAAAAATTAAAACATGTTTTTCCTACAAAAAAACTTTAAAGAATTAAGACATGAATTGGACTCCGTTCAATAAAAACTCCTATGTTTCTTATATACTTATTCTTCCTTAATAAATAAAAATGAATCTTTTATTTTCCAAGAAAAAACCTGTGAAGATAAGCTAACAAAAAACTATGAGAATTACTAAAACAACAAAACGAATTCCAAATCAACGCTCAAATATTACCAAAAAATATTTAAAAAGTGTTATTTCCAAAAACCAATGATGATGGAAAATCCTGTTTTATAGTACAAAAAAAATGATTGGGTGTCAAAAAAACACCGACAGCCACTGAAAGACTTTAACCTGGCTATGGCTGTAACACAAAAAAAAATCCTTAAAAAAATTCAAAAAAAGTTTTTTCGTTTTTTTTTTCAAATTAAAAAAAAAAATTACAGATGTTAAAAAAACTAGCCAAAAACTCACTTTGGGCGCCAATTGTGGCCAATTAAAATGCGTTGGGTGACATTTGTGGCAAACTAAAAGACGTTGCCGCCATTTTTGTGACACTGTAAATAGAACAATAACGCTGTGCCAATTTGTGACACTAAAATCAAATTACTGAGTAATTAAACAAATATCTGGAAGCAGAACTGTATTTTCCAGCTAGGTAAAACATTGATATGCCCGGTAACTTTTATACAGTGGAGAAGGGGGGTTCAGAAATAAGAAAATTTTAAGTGCGCCACAGTGTTTAAATACCAATGTTTTACAAAGAGGATCTTAAATAAAATACAGTTCAACTCAAACGTTGTAGCCAAACAATGAAACTCTACCTACTTCCGAAGCTTCCAGAGTATTTGTGTAATTAAAAAACCAAAGAAATTGACTAATAAACAAAATAAAATTCTAAAAGATTCCTAAATGAATCAAAATGACACAAATAGAAAGTTCCTTTTAGGTAGATGCACCTTTCCAACAGGTCACAGTGTACCTATATTTGTGTCAGTAGTGTGAGACTCCATTATATAAATGACTGTAAAAAAAACACTTCCAAAATCATTTTGTTATAGGGGAGATTTGGACCAAGTATTTACTGTCATCATTCTACATTGGGTAGAATGAGACAGACAGCAACCCAGTCCGAGATCTACCCCATGAGGCAAAACAATGTAAGGAAACACTAAAAAAAATATAATCTCATCTCTTTTTTGTCTCTGCATCTCGTTTATTTTAGTAAAACTACAAAAAAAGCACTGGAAACATGAAATATGTTTAAAAAAAAAGGAACAAGTTCGGGCCAAAATAGCAAGGCACTCCAAATTTCACAGATAAGTCAATTTAGCAAATATGCCGCAAAATTTGGTCATGACGTCATACCTTATCTTGCGTTTACAAGAAATGCAAAAGTTGTACTTAATGAAAAAAATTATATGGAAAATTATATGTAAAAAAAAATTATATCTAAAGCTTGCTCCTACCTTGGTCCTGGATTATTGTATGAGTAAATAAAAAAAATTATTTTATTTTGTAAACCTGGAGTTCTGTTGTCCAGACATCTCCTCACCACTGCACCGGGTCCTGTCCTGTTCACGCCCACCCTGAGGATCTCCTAGCACATGATGCTAGGGCAGCACATAGTCAAAAATGGTTGCTGGATTCTTGCCTGAGCGTAAAAACCCTGTGGAAAATGAAATGTTTCAGTTTCCTGGAATTCGTCTATTTTGCACGAAGTTCCCCTACACCGAGTAACTTAAATCGAGAACACCATGTCGACTCAATAAAATAAAGTAGATTTAAACAGATGAACTAAAATAATCCTAACGTACCTTTCCCAGGGTTACAATGCTACACCCGGCTTCACACCAGCGTCCAGCACAACTGTCCCAGTGATGGATTCGACAGGGCTGTAGACAAAGGAGAAAAACAATATATAGTTTTTATCCAAAACGTGGTTTTAAAAATATTTAAAAAAAACTCCAAAAATTCCCCACGTCTTTTGTCGAAAAAGTACATTTCACACGAAAAATAATTACAATTTGGGAGGCAAATATTGTCTTGAAGAATTCAAAAAAAATAATAAAAAAAATCGAACTTACCGCTCTTATTTCCCGTAGAAATGGCGTAGGCCGCCTTAAATCCCTCTCAGAGGGTGGGAGCGCCACTTAAGATTCGCCTAAACAACGACGGCTCACATTTATACCGTCTTTGGTATAATCTGCAACTATTGCAGTGCCATTAAGTGCCAATAACCACAAAACAATGACGACACCAATAGACGGCCACCAGCCCAGCCAAAATTCTTTAGGAAAGAGACAAGACACTTTCTCAAGAACACAAAAAAAATGAAGTTGCCGGAAATCGTTTCTAGAATTGGTGGGGACAGTACACAGTACCAACCAAATTTTCCCGGTTAAATTCAAATAAGGATGCGAACCCATTTATAAAAAAACTCTCTCGCCGAAAAATCACTAAATCCGGTTTGCGAGCCTGGAGAAAAAAAACCCGCGGTTATCAAACTAACCAATGAGGAAATACATTAATACTTCCGTACCCTTCGCATGAGGTGTTGTCGGATCTATTTCCACGGTTGAAATTTTTATAACAAGGACATCGAGACACCCTCCATACATAGACCGAACATTTGCCCACCGGACCCCTGCCAACATAGCAAGTAGGAGGAAAGTAACCAGCCGGACTATAAGAAGCTCAGCATTGAAACCATCAACTGAAAAATCAATTACTGGAGATTCGAGCATGCATCAAACCCAGGAATATTCGAACACTCAACCAATTCCCATATGCGTAAAGCTATACTAAGTGTAGAATTTAGTTGTATTTTAGTTACAGTTTTAGTCAAAAGTTTTCTTTGCTCTTTATATCTGTTTTCTCTAAGATTCATATGGTTTGACGCCATTTTTGTAAAACATTTCTACATTAATAAAGTTCTTTGTTTGAAACTCGTAGACAATAATTGTGTAGAAATAAAATTTCGGACTTCCTGTTAGCTCCCGCTAAATTTCGCGGTTGTTTATATATATTTTTAAAAAACACACAACTGTATGAAGGACAAAGCGCATTCCGCGTATTTGGACATGCGCACCAACAACCAGTGAGATCCTTGTCAATCGCCCAGAGAAAAAGGCGTGTTAATTTCGTTCTCCAACTATTTCAAATATCTACACCTGAAAGTGCTCGAATTTTGTGTACTGAAGCATAGAACTAGAAACTTCAACCCTTCAGCTACGTGGTGACATCATTAGATCCATTCGGGGGCCCCTTGGAACGATAAGAATTTGGCTGCAAAGGAGGTGAGTGCACTTATCTGATTACCGTTGTGTGGTTCCAACAATTTTACCTATGGACGTCTGATTATTTCGTAATTCATATCAATACATTTATGTTTGCTCGCGATATCATTAATTAAAATATTTACAGTCCACTGCATTTAGCGTTTTCTATCCGCGGGCTAACATAAAGTGTTCCTTCGACCGAATTATTTTAAATAATAAATCCATACGACGGTATTAATAATTATTTGCAGCCAAATAAGGCGACCTTGAATCGCAGAGAAAGTCGTCTGCACCGACGACTGCACGTGTCTTTCGCATGCTCAGTGCATGATTCAGTAAACAAAGCGAAGGGATCAAAACAAAACAAAACAAACAAAACAAAAGTTCAGTGGTGTACCATATCATTTCGATATTTAAAACAATTTTCATCAATTGCGATAAATTAGTGCATATTTTCGACAATTCGTCATTTTTCTATTTCAGAAGCATTAATTTAGCGTTAATTGTATATTTACCGACAATTTCGTCATTTCAAAGGTAAAATCATGTCTGTCAAAAAAGCCGTACAAAAACGCAAGGGTTTTTTATCTGCGATCACCGAGTGTTATGTGTTGTCACAGAACGCGGAAAAGGATGAAAGAGCGAGAAACGAGTTTCAAGTGAGGTATGCCGATTTGGATGAAACCTTCGATAAATGCATGCTGGCACATAATGACGTCATTATGTTGCTAGACGACTCGGACGATGAGGAATTTAAAACGCAGGATGCGATCCTTTCAGAAGCTCGTAAATATTTTTATGCGTGTAAGGGGGTTTACTCTAAAATATTTCCGGTTGAGGCCCCATCCTTTTCGGGATCATATGTTCGACAAAACGAAACTCCAAAACTCAAAGAGTTAGGTATTCCCATATTCCGAGGTGATAAAAAATTATGGCCAAGCTTTTTCGATCTTTTTAATAACATTATAGATCAAAATCAAAGTCTAAGTAACGTCCGAAAACTTCAATATTTATTTTCATATCTCGAGGATGAGCCTTTAAAATTGATATCAGGGATTAGCTTATCTGATCAAAATTATAAAATTGCTTATGAGAAATTAGTCAATAGATATCAAAACAAGCGAGACCTCGCAAATGATGCTTTAAGCTCAATTATGAACTCCACCTTAAAAAACGAGTCAGCTAAAGAATTGCGTAATTTAATTGACACCTTTTCTGAATCCCTAGAAATTTTAAAATCACTTAGCTTTGACGTTGACAGTTGGGACTTTATTATTTTTTTTCATTTTATTAGAAAAATTGGATATTCCAACGCGTTCAAATTTCGAAATGAGTCACGCTAATACTAATACCGAAATTCCCACTTTTCAGTCACTTTTTCAATTTCTAGAAAAAAGATGTAAAGTTTTGGAATCACTTCCTCAATCAACAGCACCCAAAAAGGTGCCCATCTATCAAAAATCAAATTCTATGCAAAATCAGTCTGGGCAAAAGCCTACCTATCAAAATTCAAATTCTATGCGAAATCAGTTTGGGCAAAAGCCTACCTATAAATCATCGAATTCGCCTTATATAGGACTGGCTGGCACCTCAACTAATTCGAGTACGGGAATAAAATGTTTCCGGTGTAATCAAGGTCACGTGCTTTCGAAATGTCAAACATTTCTTGATCTCTCACCTATCGATCGCCTATCTTTCGTCAAACAGAAAAAATTATGTCTAGCGTATTTTCATCCCTTGCATGATGTAGATACGTGCAAATCAAAATATTCATGCAAGACTTGCAATAGTAAAAGGCACCACACTTTAACTCATATCTTAGAAACTAATCAAGAGTCTGGAAGCCAAGATACTAGTCCTGTCATTCACACACCACCTGTCAATAATCTTCATGTGTCATTAAATGCCTCAGGACCTTCAGGTACCTTTCTTTTATGCACCGCCATAATAGATGTTATGGACGGTTGCGGAAATTTTCAACCCGTAAGGGCACTGCTTGATTCTGGATCACAGACAGGATTCATCAGTGAAAAGTGTATTCAGCGTCTTAATCTTCCTAGGCGAAGTTACACCACTGAAATATTCGGATTAAATCAGATGTCTTCTTTCACTTCAAAAGGGCTCGTTCAATGTCACATTAAGCCACAAGGACAAGTCACTCCTTTACTTAATTTCGAAGCAATTGTTGTTCCACAACTATGTTCCAATATGCCTACATTCTCTTTGAACGATAATCAGTGGAAACACTTGCAAAACCTTAAACTTGCCGACCCATCTTATTTCAAATCTAGACCTGTGGACCTGGTTATTGGTTGCGAGCTATTCGCACAGATTTTCAAGGAGGGCAGGGTTCTTGGACAGGTAGGGCAGCCTTCAGCCCTTGAAACTATCTTTGGCTGGGTCGTCATGGGAAAGGTTGACGAAGTAGGTAGTCTTACGGAATGAACCAGTTGTTTTTTAACGAGTCATTCACCTCCTTTAGAGGTCATTCTCCCTAGGTTTTGGGAAATCGAACATTTGCCTAAAAAACAATTCTTATCAAAGGAAGAAAAACAGGCAGAATCAATTTTTACTGCTAGTGTAGTACGGCAACCGAGCGGTAGATTCATGGTAGATCTTCCGTTTAAAGACAAAATAAACCCTGACCTAGGAAATACTTATCCGCAAGCTTATCGTAGATTTTTACTTCTAGAAAATAGATTAATCAAAAATCCTGATCTGTACACTGCCTATTCAAGTTTCATGCAAGACTATATCGATTCTAATCATATGAGTTTAGTTTTATCTAGTCAACCAAAGGTCGACGTGTCGTGTTTTTTAGCACATCATTGCGTATTAAAGCCGGAAAGCTTGAGTACAAAATTAAGGGTAGTCTGGGACTGTTCAGCAGTCACCCCAAAAAATATTAGTCTCAATGACACATTGTTATCTGGACCGAAACTTCAAAAAGATATTGCTTCTTTACTCCTTACATTTCGTCTTAATCCTATTGCCTACATTGCTGACATCAAACAGATGTTCCGTCAAGTCCTTATCAATCCTTATCACCGTCCTTATCAAAGGATATTGTGGAGGTTTTCTCCACAGGACCCACTTTCAGTGTGGGAACTTTCTACTGTCACTTTTGGCATGACATGCTCACCTTTTCTAGCCATGCGTACCTTAAATGAGCTGGCAGAGAGAGAAAAGGAACGTTTTCCTATGGCTAGTACTGTTCTAAAAACGTCAATCTATATCGACGATATCTTGGGAACTAGCCCTTCGCTTTCTGAAGCTCTCTCCCTTCAAACAGAACTCAATGATTTGTTGAAGTCGGGAGGATTTGAACTTAAAAAATGGGCAAGCAATTGTCCTGAGTTATTGGCAACATTGCCAGAGTCCGATCGTCAAATGCCTCTCTCTTTCGACAAGGAGGAACCCCACTTTATCAAAGTTTTAGGACTTCAATGGCATCCAAAAAACGACATTTTTTCTTATCAATGCCGAATGAAGGACAAACCCCCAACCAAACGTTCTATTTTATCTATCATAGGGACAATCTTCGATCCCTTAGGTTTTCTTTGTCCCTTGTTGCTACAAGCAAAATTTACTTTGCAACAGTTGTGGATATCGAAAATAGGCTGGGACGAAGAACCAGATTCTTCTATCATCGACTCTTGGAACAAACTTCGTTCTGAATTCCCGCTTCTTTCCAATTTTCAATTACCCCGACAAATCAATCTGTCAAAAACCAATACCTGTCAAATCATCGGCTTCTGTGACGCTTCAATTCGAGGCTACGCAGGCGTCGTATATTTTCGTGTAGAAGAGGAAAACAATATATCTGTTTCTCTCATATCTGCAAAATCTAGGGTCGCGCCTATAAAGTCACAAACTTTGGCTAGGCTAGAACTCCTAGGCGCATTTCTTTTAAGCGAATTAATTGACTTCGTTTTATCTAGCTATGAAGGAAAAATAACTTTTACAAATATCGTTACTTTCTGCGATTCGCAAGTCGTATTGCACTGGCTTTCATCCCCTCCTAATCGCTGGCAAACCTTTGTTGGAAAACGAGTCAGTAGAATCCAAGAAATCATTCCCTCAAACTCGTGGCGCTACATTCCTTCTGCTTTGAATGCAGCCGATATTGCGTCACGAGGGGCCACCCCTTCACAGCTCATGTCACATGACATGTGGTGGAACGCACCGTCGTTTTTGTGGTCTCCCGAAAACGAATGGCCCGATTTTCATAAACCAAAAATGCCGATTGATTTCGGAGATATTAATCTGGAGGAAAAGCCAAAAGTCTGTTGCAATGCGATAATTGATGTCAACTTCTTAGATCAGCTTCTTATCAAATATTCCTCTATATCAAAAATTCAACGTATCATTTGTTATGTCCTTCGAATAGTTAACCTTTTTCAAAACCATTCCTATCAAAAACCCACTAAGCCGCCGGACCAAAAAGTTATTTTTGAGAATATTGTTTTTCCTACCACCGGTGAGATGCAAAGTGCGTTATACCTTCTTATCAAACGCGTTCAAGGTTCTTGTTTTTCTGAGCTTTTTTCCGCGTTATCTAAGGATAAACCAATACCGAAACCTTTGCGAAAACTTTCACCTTTTCTTGATGAGAATAATATCATTAGAGTCGGTGGCAGATTACAAAAATCTGACCTTTTGTCTTATTCTGCAAAACACCCCGTCTTACTTTCGAGTGACCATCGTTTAACTACTCTTCTTATCGAGTCCGCTCATCGACAATATCTTCATCCTGGGTTTAAAACATTACATAATCTGCTTTTACAGCAATTTTGGATATTATCTGCCAGACGGGCAATTCAAAGAACCATATCCAAGTATTCCAACCATATCCATATCCCAATGTTTTAGAATCATCCCTAAACCCTATAGACCGCCCATAATGAGTTCACTTCCCGCTCATCGAATCAATCAACTAAAACCTTTTTCGAGTGTAGCTATCGACTTTTGTGGACCTTTCTTTGTGATTCCTCATCGTTACCGTGGTTGTAAAGCTTTCAAATCGTATGTCTGTGTGTTTGTCTGTACGGCCACACATTGCGTGCATTTGGAATTAACCATGGAACTGTCCACCGAAGGGTTCGTAGGTGCATTCCATCGATTCATTTCCAGACGCGGAAGCGTGACGCAATGCTGGTCAGATCAAGGCAGTAATTTTATAGGGTTTCGTAACCAATTACTGGATTACGCAAGAAGTGCTGCCACCAGACTTTCTATTCGTTGGCATCTGGGACCTCCTCTCAGTCCACATTTCAATGGCCTGGCAGAAGCTGGCGTCAAAAGTTTTAAAACTCACTTTGTACGAGTTGTCGGCGACCAGAAGTTGTCTATCATGGAGATGTCCACCCTTACCTGTCGCATAGAAGCCGTACTGAATAGTCGCCCTTTATCTCCTGCCTCTTCAGACCCACACGATCTTCAACCTCTTACCCCTGGGCATTTTTTGACACTTGAACCCCTTAATTCAGAAATTCCGGAGTCAGATTTGTCCGAGGTTCCCCTAAATCGGCTCTCGAGATGGCAACTAATCCAAAAACTACATAATGATTTTTGGAAACGGTATTCTATAGAGTATTTGCATACGCTACAACAGCGACACAAGTGGACTGATTTGTCCCCAAATATCAAATTAAATGATTTGGTTATCATAACAAGTGATCACATTCAATCGCCTTTGAAATGGCCGGTCGGTCGGGTCATCGAACTGCATCCCGGCGGGGACGGTCAGGTGCGTGTTGCGACGGTAAAAACGGTTACCGGTGTTTATAAGCGGCCAGTTGTAAAACTGTGCCTCTTGCTAAATTAAAAGTAATTTTAATTTTCTACCTTTTACCGGGTATTACAATAGGTTTTTTTATTTTTAATTTTTTTTGAATTTTTTGTTTGTTTGTTTTGCCTTTTGTCGGGATTTCGTTATATCTAAATAAACTTACGATACTTATCTGTTTTCATTCATTTATATTTATCGGTCGATTCTTTTTCTTATATCTATATCTGTCCGGTTGAGATTTAAATTTGTGTGTTTTGGAGGGCAGTTATGTTAGCTCCCGCTAAATTTCGCGGTTGTTTATATATATTTTTAAAAAACACACAACTGTATGAAGGACAAAGCGCATTCCGCGTATTTGGACATGCGCACCAACAACCAGTGAGATCCTTGTCAATTGCCCAGAGAAAAAGGCGTGTTAATTTCGTTCTCCAACTATTTCAAATATCTACACCTGAAAGTGCTCGAATTTTGTGTACTGAAGCATAGAACTAGAAACTTCAACCCTTCAGCTACGTGGTGACATCATTAGATCCATTCGGGGGCCCCTTGGAACGAGAAGAATTTGGCTGCAAAGGAGGTGAGTGCACTTATCTGATTACCGTTGTGTGGTTCCAACAATTTTACCTATGGACGTCTGATTATTTCGTAATTCATATCAATACATTTATGTTTGCTCGCGATATCATTAATTAAAATATTTACAGTCCACTGCATTTAGCGTTTTTCTATCCGCGGGCTAACACTTCCATTGTCTTTATTTAATTTAAAACACGACGTTTCGGTTAGTAAGTATCTCTAACCGTTATCAAGTGTGAACTAAACAATCTAGTCTCTAGGCTACTACTTATACTACTTGGTGTGCAGTCAGGTGTGACGGCCCGCCCCCTTTTTTAATCCTAAGACGCCTGTTTTCCTTAAGGAGTGGTTTCCATATGTTTGGTATGTCCGTGCTTGGTTGACTGAAAACTTCTTTATTCTGCATTATATACGCAGCTTCAATAAACTTTCGTTTTCGCCAATGCGACTCCTTATGTAAAACTTTAGCTTCTGACTACTGAATCCTGTGATCATTTGACCAAGCATGATCTGCTAAACCGGATTTTTCAATATCCCCTAATTGGGTACTTTTTAGATGTTCATTTACTCTAACCTGAAGAGGGCGTTTCGTTTCACCTACATATGATTTACCACACTCACACGGGATTTGGTAAATACATTCCTTATTATTTGAGGGATTGTCTGGTTTTGTTTTAGTTACAAAACTTCTTATCGTATTTCCCGAAGAAAATACTGATTTTATATTATAGTGTTTAGCTATTCGTCTTATGTTTTCTGAAATCCCTGGAACATATGGAATGTTAATAACACCTAACGGATTATTATTTTGAGAATTTGGTACATTTAGTTTGTTTTTAGTTTTAAATATCGTTGAGTTTATTAATTTCTCGGAATAACCATTCTGTTGTAAGTCCTTTTTAATGTTGTTAATTTCTGTGGTTAATTCTTCATTATTACTACAAATATTTACGGCTCTTAAATACAAACTTCTTATAACTCCTTGTTTTGTTGCAACAGAATGATTAGACTTAAAATTTAGGTACTGTCCCGTGTGTGTAGGTTTCCTATATACAGTGGTTTGAATGTTTCTGTCTAATCGTTTGACAAGAACATCCAAAAAAGGTAAGGCCGAATCTTTTTCAATTTCCATGGTGCACTTGATTGTTGGTCGAATACCGTTTAAATTTTTTAGTTCGTCATCATTTTCCGGCCATATAATAAATGTGTCATCCATGTATCGTAGCCATACTCCACACCACAGTAAGGCACCACATTTTTATGGATTACCAAAGATCCATAAGAAGGATATACCACTGCGACCAATTACCAGCTCCAGGGACTCACCGACCAGCACTTTGTCGAGGTTTTTGTTGGACATAATTCAACCACTACAGGGTAAGTCCGAATCTTTTGTCAAAATCTCGGAACATTTTGTGGAGATTTTAAAAGGTATCGAATTAGATCCCGGCGATAGATTTGTAAGTTTTGATGTAGAAAGTCTCTACACAAACGTGCCAATAAATGAGTCACTCAGTATCATTAAAAACAAATTACAAACTGATGATACACTTCACGAGAGAACAACGCTATCGGTGGAGGGGGTGATGGATGTTTTGGAGCTCTGTCTCCGTAACGCTTACTTTCAAGTGAAAGATAAGTTTTACGCGCAAAATGATGGACTCCCAATGGGTTCATCTCTTTCGCCAGTGGTAGCAAACATCTACATGGAGTGGTTCGAGGGCCATGCGATCAACACAGCAAGAGTCAAACCAAAAACTATGGCTACGATACATGGATGACACATTGATTATATGGCCGGAAAATGATGACGAACTACAAAATTTTCTACACCATTTAAACGGTATTCGACCAACAATCAAGTGCACCATGGAAATTGAAAAAGATTCGGCCTTACCTTTTTTGGATGTTCTTGTCAAACGATTAGACAGAAACATTCAAACCACTGTATATAGGAAACCTACACACACGGGACAGTACCTAAATTTTAAGTCTAATCATTCTGTTGCAACAAAACAACGAGTTATAAGAAGTTTGTATTTAAGAGCCTTAAATATTAGTAGTAATAATGAAGAATCAACCACAGAAATTAACAACATTAAAAAGGACTTACAACAGAATGGTTATTCCGAGAAATTAATAAACTCAACGATATTTAAAACTAAAAACAAACTAAATGTACCAAATTCTCAAAATAATAATCCGTTAGGTGTTATTAACATTCCATATGTTCCAGGGATTTCAGAAAACATAAGACGAATAGCTAAACACTATAATATAAAATCAGTATTTTCTTCGGGAAATACGATAAGAAGTTTTGTAACTAAAACAAAACCAGACAATCCCTCAAATAATAAGGAATGTATTTACCAAATCCCGTGTGAGTGTGGTAAATCATATGTAGGTGAAACGAAACGCCCTCTTCAGGTTAGAGTAAATGAACATCTAAAAAGTACCCAATTAGGGGATATTGAAAAATCCGGTTTAGCAGATCATGCTTGGTCAAATGATCACAGGATTCAGTGGTCAGAAGCTAAAGTTTTACATAAGGAGTCGCATTGGCAAAAACGAAAGTTTATTGAAGCTGCGTATATAATGCAGAATAAAGAAGTTTTCAGTCAACCAAGCACGGACATACCAAACATATGGAAACCACTCCTTAAGGAAAACAGGCGTCTTAGGATTAAAAAAGGGGGCGGGCCGTCACACCTGACTGCACACCAAGTAGTATAAGTAGTAGCCTAGAGACTAGATTGTTTAGTTCACACTTGATAACGGTTAGAGATACTTACTAAGCGAAACGTCGTGTTTTAAAATAAATAAAGACAATGGAAGTCCGAAATTTTATTTCTATTAATAAAGTTGTTTCTGAACTTGAACCTAAAAATACACACTGCTTAAACCCGGCCTAAGAGTGTTCAGATGTTAAGTTTGCTCACCACTAGCTAGCCCTACACAACCTTCCAATCCGACTAAGTTAGCTATTAACTTTATTTAACTATGATTATATATAAATTTATATAATATAAAAATACGATTTTGTTTATTCTTTTAGTCCTGGTTTTATCCCTCGTCTATCTCCAATTTTCAAATGTGCATAACTCTTATTTATTTTATTCTCTGCCTATCAAATTAATAAAGATATCAAAGTGGGCGGAGCCTCGGTTGTTCCTGGTCGATCCGTGGACCCAAATATGTTTTCGCGCTATCAAAACTAGCTAATCCGTAAAGGATATGAGGTTCCGATTGTCCCAATATCCTCGAAAATAAACATAAGCGAATGAAATGTTCATCTAAATGTTGCCTTCCTGTTACTAAAACCATTTGTGATGCGGCAACGCCGCCATTCCCCAGCAGAACAGCTGTTTATTTTCATGAACGTCAAAGAAAATTACGAAATTTTACAGACAAACAAAACAATCAAAAGTTTTAATGTGATTTTTCCCGAAACCTGTGATCTCAAATTCCGATTAGAATGCCCAAATAATACGATGTGCGCAGTGTCCACAGTAATTCGATGGAATGCATCCTTTAACTTTCAGGTAACTTTCTGGACACTATATAACCTCCAAACCTAGCTCTATAAAATACCCTTAATTTGTGTACAGAAAGACGAGTCGAAGAGCCTTGATTATTTACCTAAATAAACAAATATGTAACGTTGCCTTAAACGTAAAAATGACACGTTACACGATATGTAAATATTATTATCAAGTGTGATAGAAAATAAAAATCCCTCTTTTAAGGACAAAATCTGGAACACAAGTCACAAAAATAAAATAAAACCACACAATTAAACAAACATCTTGAAAAGATTAAATATTATTTACATAATAGTTATAAGCAATAGTGTACCAATATAAAATCCGGCGTTTAAGCTAGAAAGTTTGGAATATGGAGGTAAGAGGCTATTCCTAAAACATTGAAATCCAAAAAACAAACCAAATTTACGAAGGAATAATGGATTAAATTAAGGCCTGGCGGAAGATGAATATATAAATGTTGACCTAACAATAACATAAAACACACGGTTGTTAAGGAATTATGCGCTGCGGGTACAGACATTGTTAAAAAATATGAAAATACCCTAGAAGATGATATCCATCAAGCTTTGCCTTTGTCCCTTTTATACAATAAAAGCTTTACTTTCTGCTGACTATGTATATATGTATATAATGCAACTTAATAAGTATACAGAAAATATCCAACAATGCTAAGCATTTCATTGGCTTCTTGTTGTAAAGCTAGTAATTATAAAATTTCAACTAAAACTAAAATAAATTTTATGTATACCAATTTATTTTTATTTCTTTGAGGCTCATCTACTTTCTCGAGAATGAAAAAAAGTGGGAAATTGATCCTGTAGCTCTCCTTTACTACTCTAAACCTAAAAGAACACCTGTCTTTGACATCTTTCGGTTATAAAAAAGGCAATGTAGTATATTTAACAGCTCATTCCTAATATTACTACAATAATTTTAATTTTGTGCAAAATATATGCTACTTGCAGTAAACTGGCCCAAAAAGTACTTAATACAAAGGAGGAACTTGTTTGGTGTGCAACGCAATTGAGAACAAAAGACATATGCGCATGCGTAGATATCTGACGATTTTCTATAAAGAGATGATCCTCATTTCACTATTTAAGTCTGGTTTTGTATCTTAACCTAGCCGCTTGTGCTAAAACTCATTTAAGTAATTATTAGCTATCAGCACACAATTAGATAACCGAAAAAATGAGTTTTGCAACTTTGTTAGTTCTAAAAATTAAAGATCAGCTGAAGATCACTGACAATGGTAAAAATACGGCAAAGATTTTACAAATTTTAAAGGACTGTGCTTTGGCTAGCAGAAGAATAAGTGTTGCGCTGAAGAATTCTAAGCCCGTAGCTGAAAAAACTCACTTAACAGCTTGCCTTGTACAAGTTAAAGAGTCTAAACACAATTTAAAAAGCCTTTTAAAGGTAGGAGGTGGAAGAGTAATTAACAGTAAAACAGCAAAACATCGTGTACAGTGGGAAGGTGTAAATTCAGCATTTGATAACCGGCTAAGAAGTGGTGTGATTACAAACTTAAAAAACAACGATGCGAAGCAGTTTTAAGTGGGGATTTTCAAATTCTCAAACAACAAAAAATGATTACTGAAACAAAACGTTTTAATACTTCGAATGCTGCAATTGACCGTAATACTGATTTAGTTAAATAGTTTGAGAAGTATGTGAAAAATCAGTTGTTGGTTGATCTTGAAGAATTTGCGGAAAATCAATCTGGTTGGTCTCTCGTGAAAATAAACAACCTTCTTATAGGAATTAATAAGTACAATCCAATGAGAGCTGCTTGTTGCTTAGAGCTACCCAAAGAAATTTTTAGTCGTAATGCATGTGTAAGTAAAGAACAACGACGATTTATGCTTTGGCTGGGCGGTTGTGTCAGCACTGTATCCAGTTAAAGAAAATTCTTCTCGTACTAACTACTAAATGGAATTAAATTCCCTATGACTTTTAAGCAAGTAATGTTATTCGAAAAACGAAATAATGTATCTATAAACGTATATAGACTTCACAAGAATGTCGACAAAAACTACAAAGTAATACCAGCATACATTACTAGTAAAGAAAAAGAAAGACATGTCAACATTCTTATAATTCAAAATACATATTACTCTGAAGATAAAAATATTACAGATCTCTCTACAGCAACTTACCATTTTGTATGGGTAAAAAATCTTTCAAGACTAGTAAGTAGTCAGCTCAGTAAAAAGAAAGTCTCAAAGTGGATATGTGAAAGATGTTTGCACTTTTTTTACACACAAGATAAATTTAATCAGCATTTCAAGGATTGTAGAAAAATTGGAAGTATTGTCGTACCCAACTTACCAAGTAAAGATAAAAATTTACTGAAATTTAAGAATAAACAAATGGTGTCATTTGTAATTTATGCAGATACTAAATGTTTTCTTGTTCCTATAAACAATAAAAGTTAAAACAATATGCAAAAATATCAACAGCATGTCCCTTGTTCTGTTGGATATTATGTAAATTGTGAATATGATGACACTTTATCTTTCTATCGCCACTATAGCGGTTCCGATTTAATGGAATGGTTTGCTAAAGAGCTGGAAGACTTTGCAGAGGATTTGGAAACTGTATCCTTGTGTGATTTGCCAATAGAACCTCTAAATAAAAAACAAAAGACTGAATTTTTTCGTGCTAAATATTGTCATGTTTGCGAAAAACCTTTTGCTAAAGATGACAAATAGATAAGGGATCACAACCACCTTACCTCTGTATACAGAGGTGCTGCACATAATGAATGTAACTTAAATTTTACAGACATTCACACCGTTCATGTTATTTTTCATAATTTGAGTTCATATGATGCCAGTTTAATTATTGAGAGTATAGCAAAGTTAGATGGTATAATCAATTTGCTACAAGTAAACAAATAAAAGTATATATCTTTTACAAAAAAGCTGGTTAAAAATTTTATAGAATTTAGGTTTATTGATTCTTTTCGATTCATGGCTACCAGCTTGTCCAATCTTGTATCATATTTAACAGAATATCCTCTTTTAAAAAAATAATTCAATAGTTTTACGGAAGATAAGATTAAACTGCTAACAAGAAAGGGAGTGCTTTGTTATGATTATGTGGACGGCTGGGCAAAATTAAAAGAAACAAAGTTACCCGAAAAATATCAATTTTTTAACACCTTAGAAGCTAAAGAAATTTCACAGATTGATTGTGAACATGCACACAATGTATGGAAAAGATTTAATTGTAAAAGCGTAAAAGAGTATTTAGAACTTTATTTACGATCCGACATAATCCTTATAATGGAGGTATTCCAGCAATTTAGAAAAAGTTACCATAAAACATATGGTGTAGAACCTGCTAACTATTATACCCTTCCTGGTTACACTTGGGACTGTATCCTCTACAAGACAAACTTTAGAACTATTAACAGATTACAATATGGTCACATTTATAGAACGTGGTATTAGAGGAGGTTTAAGTCAGTGCTCAAAAAGATATGTTGAGGCCAATAACAAATACATGCCAAATTATGATACTAGTAAACCGACTACATTTTTAATCTATTTTGATATTAACAATCAATATGGATATAGCTTACCATATGGTGACTTTCAATCGTTAAATGAAAACGAACAAAAAATGTTTAACGTATATATAACGTAATGTACGTGGTGATGTATTAGCCTACACAAACATCTAAACTAATTGTTCTGACATCAAGTGGATAGTAACATTTTAAATATCTTATTGGGTACCAAAATAAAGGTGGTAAATTGGCGTCTTAGTAGATATCTAAAAACTAAAACCAAAAACCTCAAAAAAGAACGAAAATATAAAAAGAAATTATATCGAAAATATACCCTAATTATAAACAGCTGATTACAACTGCTATTTACACGGAACCACGTGCCTCAAGAATAAGTAAACAAAATAGTACTACAGAACAATCCAGATAAACTTAGGGACTGTGCAAAAACCGAAGACACGAAATTTCATTTGAAAACATGGGAAGGCCCGCAGGTAACAATCGAGGGGGTGGTAGTCAGGGAGCGCATGGAAAAACTGGTACGAAAAATCCTCAAAAAACACACATTTGTCCAAAATGCTTACTGAATGTTACAAAGGCTCAATACAGGATAGGATGTGGGCAGTGTAACAAATATTTTCATAAAAACTGCTCGGAACTTACTCACCAAGAGTTCTCAGCATGTGCAAAAAATGCTATGGAAGACCCATGGGTATGCTCGCAATGCTATGTCACTGAAGTAAATACCGAATCGGACAACAATTCTGATTCTGAGGCAGAAAAGACAGTGCTGCCTGGAAACAAGCGATTTAGTCAATTATTTACTAGTACTCAAAGTCACAGCTCTGACCAGAACCGAAGAAAGAGTCAAGCTTTTAAACCAAGCAAAAACCATGAACAAACTGATGCAGGCTTGTCTCTCCAAGATGTTATGAAGCTATTTAACGAGCGTTTTGAAAGGTTTGAGCAGTCACTGAATTTTAAATGGGACATGATAGAGGAGATCAATAAAACAATGAAGGACATCCAAGCCGAAAATAACCAATTGCGAAGAGAGAATGAGGCAATGAAGAAAAAACTTGGCGATCTTGAAAAGAAGGTGGAATTGATTAACTTCAGACAAGAGAAAGACCATTTGCAAACTAAAAAGAAAAACATTATTATTTCTGGACCTGAGGTGACCAATGAAAATATTCAAGAAACAGTACAAGAAATAATGAACGGGATCAAAATGCCACTCCAGATAGCTGATTTTAAAGCAAACTTTCTCTCAGGCACGGGAGAACGGAAAATGATTCTGGTTCAACTTAAAGACGAAGATTGCCGAAAAAAAGTTATAGAGGCAAAAAGAAAAATCCAGAATCTTGATACAATAAAATGTGACATCCCAAGAGGTCCATCTGGCCTAGCTCAAAAAATATATATATAGCTGAGGACTTGGAAAAAAAAGTCCGCGAGCTTTTAATGGAAACAAAAAAGCTTAAAACGGAACACTCATATAGCTACGTCTGGGTGACAAATGGTTCTATCTATGTAAGAAAATCAGTAAACTCTGAAGCAATAAGAATCAAAAATCGAGAACAGATTTAACAGCTAAAAAGACACTAATAACAAAAAGATCCAATAATCGAACATAAGTTAATATAAATCACAATGGATCTTAATAATCTTCTAGATAATTATGAGACATGTGACACTCAACTTTGTAATTCTTTGGACGATGCGCATTTTTTGAACAGTCAAGGTATAGGTTTAAGAGTAATTCATGTAAATATAACTAGCATATATAAAAACCTAGATAACTTTTTAGTTTATCTGGAGTTATATAGTAAAGATTTTGACCTAATAGTCTTGTCAGAAACACATCAAATCTATTGTGTGGATGACTTTAGAATACCGGGATATGAAATTATATATAATAAGAGCAATAAAAATAAATGTGATGGCTATGTATTTTATGTAAAAACCAGTATTCTTTTGCATCAGTGCTTAGTTGAGATAAACGGCCACCATTTCGTAAAAGTAATTGTAGGTAAAAACAATAGCAAATTTGAAATTTTTGGGACCTACAGATCGCCAGCAACTGATATAAATTATTTTATTAACAGCCTGGAAGAATTCTTGGTTAGGCATCTAAGTGAAAATACTGATGCTAGCATCTTCATAGGGGATATAAATATAAATATTTTGGGTAATCCAAGCAGAATATTTAATAACTATCTAGATTGTTTGGCAGAACATGGGTTTTTGTGTAAAGTAAGGGGAATAACTAGAGAGAGAGGTAATCAAAAAAGCTGTCTAGATCATTGTTTTGTTAAAAGCTCTGATAATGTCCGCGAAATCAAAACAGCTATAATTAAGTCAAAGGTCACAGATACTCATGATCATTATCCAACTGTTATTCAAATAAATACGTCAAAAACAGGAGAATCCAACACTCAAACGCTAAATAAGGTAAAAAAAACTTAACTATTTAAACTTAAAAATTATGCTTGAGCAAGAGGATTGGATTGACATCTTAAATAAGTTGGATACTGATCAGTGTGCTGAAACACTTATAGAAAATCTAGAAAAAAAATTAAATTATCAACAGAAACTTATATTATTCCCAACAAAAGCTTCCGGCTTAAACCTTGGATAACTACCCGCCTGCTGATATCAATATGGCAAAGGGATAAATTACGAAAGCGCTTAGCTCGGGACCCAGAAAATGTCATTCTTCGTAGTAACTATATCACGCACAGGGATAAACTCTCAAAACTAATAAAAACATCTAAAATTGAGTACTACAGACGGCGTATTGATGGGTGCCAGGGCGATTCGCAAAAAACATGGAATGTTATTAAAGATATAACAAATCAATCAAATCACTTATAGTTTTTTAGTACCATTGGAAAAAATTTAGCAGGTCGTGTTCAACCCATTAATAAACAACAGAGCAAAGTCTGGCGAAATCCCTATATGTGTGAATTTCACCCCGTCACTAGAAATGAGCTTATATCGCTTATAAATTCACTTAAATCCAGCGCTTCTAGTAGTGATGATATAACCTCTAAAATTATAAAAATGTATCACCAACTGTTTATCCCCCCATTGCTCCACCTAGTAAATTTAATTCTTGAAAAGTGCATTTTTCCGAAAGTTCTTAAAAAAACTGTAATAATACCAATCTATAAAGCAGGTAGTACTGACGAAATGACAAACTACAGACCCATAGCATTAACAAGCACCATCGCTAAATGTGCATTAAGCTAAGATTATTGTCATTTTTGCATAAATACAAAATTATTTCCACTGAGCAATATGGATTCCAAGAAAAAGTAGGAACCGAAAATGCACTGTGTCAGGTGACCGAGTACATAGTTAAAAATTTTGATACAAATAGTAAAACGATTGGCATATTTTTAGACTTGACCAAGGCATTTGACACTGTGTCAATCCGGATAATGCTAGAACGTTTGGATGACATTGGAATAAGAGGCAGACAGCTACAATTATTTAGTTCTTTTCTTAGGGAAAGACCACAGAGAGTTAAAATAGAAAACAACTTTAGTGACCCTCTTGTAGCAGAGTTTAGTGTGCCACAGAGCACTGTCCTTGGTCCGGTTTTATTTACCATATATATTAACCAGATTACACAAGTATCAAAATTTGCCAAAATTATCTGTTTCGCTGACGACACTGTGCTACTGATAGGATCTGAAAGCTAGAATATTACCTATAAGAATGCTGAAAAAGCAATAAGTGAAATAAAACAATGGCTGGATCAAAGTTTATTGACCCTTAATTCACAAAAAACAAATTTTATTACATTTAGCAAAACAGCAACAACACAACCGCAACAGGAAGACTTAACAATCCATGACGCCGAATGTGGCATGATGGGAGAATGTTGTTGCAACATCAAAATTTATAGAAAAAATTCACTAAAATACTTAGGAGTTTACCTTGACCAACATCTTACGTATAAAAACACATTGAGTATGTATCTGAAAAACTAAGGAAACTTCTTTATAAATTTTTACAATTAAGACAGGTCCTAAATCGGAAAACATTAAAAATGGTTTATTTTTCACTCATTGAATCGATCATTTGTTATGGGTTGGTGGTATGGGGTCTTGCAACAAAAAAGGCGTTAAGTCCTCTAAACGTTATTCAAAAAACTTTTATTAAAATAATATTTTTTAAACCTAAGCGGTATCCATCAAGAATTCTTTTTGATGAAACTGAATTGTTTTCCATATCATTACTGACAGCAAAGACTGTGATTAGATTTATGGTCAAGTATGACATTTACAAAACTAAAAGTAATTCTGTCCATGTTACAAGAAAGTTAAATAGATTGGCTGTACCCAGAATGCATTACACAAAAACCCAAAAACATGTATTGTACGTAGGTCCCAAAATATTCAATGCGCTTCCCATTGAATTAAGAACCAATTATAAATTAAAAAAAAAGAAAAAAATTAAAACCTGTATTTTTACCAATAGCCTTTTTATCATAAGTGAGCTAATCACATAATAGTTATGTATTTATATAAATAGATAATAGTTCATTTGTATTCAAAAATTGCATTGACATTATTTATTCTCTTTTAGTGTAGCCCAAATATATTAAATGAGTAAGAGTGTAGAATAAGATTTACAGTTGCTTTTTGGCATAAGTTAGGGTTCACACAAACCTAATGGGTTCATTTGTATGTCCCTGATATATTAGTTTAAACATAAATGTATGTATCACAAGATTATAATAAATAAATAAAAAAAATAAAAAAAATAAATATGAAGTTTCAGATAATTCACATACGATTTACATATTAGAAGTTGATTTAGAAATTCCCACAATGCTACATGAATATTTATCTGACCTTCCGCCATGTCCCGAGCATATGTGTATGAACCTTAAGAAAAAAACAATCCAAATAAAAAACTTGTGATAAAAAAGAGTATGTAATTCACTATATAAACTTAAAACAGGCATTAAAACTTGGTGTTAAACTAAAGCATATCCACAGAATCTTAAGTTTTAAACAATCAGCATGGTTAAAGCCTTATATGGATTTAAATACTCAATTAAGACAGAATGCTAAAAACTGGGATGGGCGCTACGGGGCTGAAGCTTTGATTTCTCGACCAGAATTTAAAAGCATTACAATATTTAATGAAAACTTGGCTGCCGTAGAACTTGAGGAAACTGAAAATTACTTTAACAAACCTATATACCTGGGTATGTGTATTTTAGATATTGCCAAAACAACCATATACGAATTTCATTATAACTATATGCTACCTAAGTAGTAGGCTTAAGCGGGTACTGGACCACTTTTGAGGAGGGAATGACCTTGAATGACCTTGACGGTCGTTGCCTTGTTTTATGTAGAGACGAATAGTCTGAGTAGTATATTTGACCTTGAAAAGTTGTGAAGGTCATTATGTTGAACCTTGAATGACCTTGACGATCGTTGCGTTTTTATATGTAGAGACGAATTGTCCGAGTAGTATTTTTGACCCTGAACGACCTTGACCTTGTCTGACCTTAAGCACAAAAAATACCTCTATCTTTGACTCTGATTTGTTTTACACTTTTGAAAGATTTACATTATCCCCACCCTAATAATTGTATTTAAACATATAAAAAGGAAAAACAAATCCACTTGAAGTATTAGTAGATTTCTGTATCTCAACGTGTCAAATCACTCTCTAAAATAAAAATAAAGAAAAAATAGTTTAATTTGTGGAAAAACAATAATTTAAAGGTAATAATATGGATATTTCAAAAACCAAACTTGAACAAATAAATTTCGAAATAAACAATGAAGCAAAACTTCAATTAAAATCTTTAGATTCATTAAAAGTTAATACCACATATGTTATTAAAGAAATGTGCACCATTGATACCCGTTATGGAAAATCTGTTTTAATAACATTGGCTGAAGATGCTGATGTATTTAAAACGTTTTTACCAAAACGTGTGCTTAAATCAATAGATGATGATTTTATCGATCTAGTTAATAAAAGTAATCAAAAATATACTCTAACTTATCTAGGGCAAAGTGAACCCACATATATCGGTGCAAAACGTAAATCCATACTTGAATTTGGAATATACTAAATTACCTTAAAATTATTGTGTGTTAAAATATTATTCTTAAAGTATTAAAAATATGAATCGTTTGGAAGAACAAATTCATGATTTACGATTCTGGTTGTTTGAGAAGTCGGACGAACTGATGGAGGGTGACCCTTCACTAAAAGATGTAGTTAGAGCAAATAATTTAATGGATGGTGTCATTCAATGCCAAATGTTTTTTATGGGTAACCAAACACTTCAAGAGTTTTGTAAAAATATGAGATGGCTGAATTTATTGTATCTTCTGAGGCCATTGGAAGACATTCCACTGGAGTTACTCTTTCCACCGCTCGAAGAAGATGAAGATGAAGATAGTGGATTCAGTGAGAACGATGATTAAATATAACACATTTACCAAAAATGTGTATTTATAATTAGTTTATGGATTGTAGTATGGATGTAGTTTTAAATTGATAAAAGCTGTAATAAAATATATTACAATAAGAAATGAAAAACTATTTTTTAATTGGATTTGTTTTATTGCAATATTATTTTTATCTTATTTTTTTACAAAATTTTATAATAAAGTAACAATATTAGTATAAAACACAAAATAAATATATTATAAAAATTAAGGAAGTGTAAAAAACCTATATTGATTTTTATTTGATGTAAATTTTAAAAAATATATTAAAATTCAAATATTTTTTAAACGATATCCGATTTATTTATCCATGAATTATGTCTATCTGTAAAACCTAACCACTTAACAAAGTATTGCTCCAGTTTGTTACACTTTCTTTTCTTAATAATTTTCTCAACTAAATATATTGATGGCACGCTGGTTTTCTGTAGCTCCATTTCCTAAAAAGCACCAAGTATAGGTTCTCCATCAAAACTTTCTATTTCATAAGTGGGTGGATTCGTTATATTTACTTTTACAATTTTAAATTGTTCCGCTGACTACGATGGTGTGTACCCTTTTTCAAAAATTGACTTATATTTGCTTATACGAACTACGTCTCCAACTTTGAATTTAATTTTTTTAGGTACAATTTTTATATTTTCAAATGCGGTAATTCTAGCGGTGGGTTTCACATCAATTGGTCTCATTTTAATAGTTGTGTGAATTGTTTTATTATATTTATCAACAACATCCTGTAAAATATGAAACCACTGATAGCTTCCTAATGTGGAGAATTCTTTATAAAGATTTGTTTTTAAAGTTTAGATTACTAATTCCACAATGGCTGCCTTCTTTACACTATATGTGTGGTAGTGATTTACAGACTTCTTTTTCATAAGTGCTTGGAGGTGTTTATTAAAAAATTCCGTTCCTTGATCAGATTGTATGTTATGGGGGTAATAACCAGCTTGCTTAAAAACATCCCGCATTGCTGCACATATTTCAAGTCCTGTTTTATTTTTTATTGGTCTAGCCCAGACAAATTTAGAAAAGCAATTTATGCATACTAAAATGTATCTATACCCCAAATTATATTTTGATAATTGTTGTATTTCAGATAAATCAATCTGCCATAGATCCTTAAAACCTTTTATTAAGGTTTTTTCTTGCAGGTTTATATAGCTCATTAACCACATGAACTTTTTGCACACTAGCCATCTTTAAAATAAATACTTTATTTTTTCAATTCAAATAGGTGTATGATATTCTATGCGTCCATCTGACCAAATTATTGGTTACAAAGCGGAGTCAAGTGGCTGATGTTTCAAAACTTTTCTTTCTATGGCACTCAATCTCCCATGTAAATTTAACAATAGTTTACCACTTGTCGATTGTTGCGTTTTTATTTTATCTAAATTGGTTTTTACTGCATCAACAGATTCTGCTATAGCAAGCTTTAGTTCTTCAACTAGTTTGTTTATACGATTTTCCAGAAAGTCTAGATTGATAGCGTCTTTATGATCTACAGCATCTGCTGTATTACATAAACGTTTGTTCTCAATGTCGAAATCATTTTTAGCGGTCAACTTAAAACCATTACCCTTCAATCCTTTTATATATGTAATTTTCGAAGTTTTTTTATACGACCAAACTTGTCAATCGTGTTCTTTACACCTCCCATGTTAGATAGTAACTGAACAATATATGCTACAATCAAAAAGTGAGTCCTAATATATAACCCCTTCTTCTCTTAATTCTTCAATTATAGACAAAATTTCACCATCATGACCAGTATGCCCAGCCATTTTTGAGCTCCATAATAATCGCAAGCGACTAACTAATTCTTTAGCAGTATTCCAGTATACATAGTTTACTTTATTATTATTGAATTTTTTGAGATTTGAAATTTTATTTCTGTTAATACCAGAACTTTCTTTGCTTCTACCATGTTTCGGTGTTAGAAGTGGTTTTATAAAATTTGTAAATTTTACAGATCGGCTGGTATTTACCCCATATATTTTATTATATTCATTGTAATAGGCATTTGACAAATTAAGTATTTGCTTATAATCGCTGAGTGCTTTTGGGCTAATGTCACCAATGTTTGACACACTTGGTTTTTTAAAAAATAACAAATTGTATAAATCACGATGAGCAGAAAATGCCCCAATCATATTTTTTTTACGCCAAAGAGTTATTAGTTTATCTGGAAATTTTATTTTAGCATTACCTATCTGAAAATTATCATTGTTGGAATTGTACCTAACACCATATATGGTGTCATAGATAGATGGGTTTGATTTAAGCCCCTCCATATAGATTGTGGATATAGAATTTAAATCTTCCCCTATATCTTGTCTCAGTGATACATCCATAGCTTCATTGTTGACACTCTTTTTAGGTGATAAATGAGAACTTCCATATGCATTAAATGATTTTTGACTTTGTTTAGAGTATAAAGATATTGGTGTATCCGGCAAGGGTGGTGAAGCTGAGAGGTAAGATCCATGATGAGATTTATTTCCACCATCACCATCTTCCGAATCATCAATCATAACATTGGCTGCAACTCTCTTTGCTTTTTTTGCTTCCACAGCTATCAAAGGTGTTGCTATATTACTACTTGTCCTTTTTACAATTGCTGCATTTTTAAAATTTTCTGAAATTTTTGACAATGGTTTTGAAATGGGTTCATAAAATTTCTCAAGATTTGTTTGATTTTGCGACTCTTCATTTTTTTAAAATTTAAATTTTGTTCTTACTGCATCAGTCATAGCAACAAGATCACGTTTTAAATCGATCGATCGATCGATCGAATTTGACATATTTACAAATAAGATGTTTGCAGTTGTTCGTTCTAAAAGCAACTAAAGTTGTTGCTACACATTTATTAAACAAATATGTAACTATCAAATCCTTTTCTATATCTGCTATTGTTTAAATCTGCATCTTTAACAATAACTAGAAAACCATATTTATCGTCCCAACATTTTCCACAGATTTCTTAAAACTTAGTAAAAGTAAACTCTGGAGAAACGTGATCTGAAAAAATATGTCGCAGATTCATTTCATCTTGTTTAAATACTATTATGAAATTTGAATTGTCTCGAACTAGCTGTTTTGGTACTCTAGAGTAAGTCTGTGCTAGGTAAAAACAATCTATATTTTTATGCCTCCCCATACTGTAGTATGATTTTATTACAATCTGACCATCGCAAATTACATCATCGAAAATAAATATCGAATTTGGTTTTGCCTCAGATGATGGTATAACGCAGGATGTGTCATTAAACATGTAGTATCCAAGCCCCTCAATTGGCGATAAAATTTGCTTTAAAAATTCAAATTTTGATTGAAACAATGATTTGGAATATATATACATTTTCAAATTTTAATCCTAGTGGGTGTGTAATAAGAGTGATAAGCACATTGGTTTTACCACAATTTGATGGCCCAATTATTAATCCACGTATGGAATTGGGTAGTAAAGATCCATGACGTTGATATGTAATACCACAACCCGTCTTTTCATCCCAATTTATAATTGAGATTCTGTCTTGTTGCTGCACTATGCGCATTTTTATATGAACTATCTTTTAGTATTTAAGCTGACTTGTATTTATATCAAAATCAGTTCGATGTCATCTATCAACAGAAAAAGTTCAGTAAAAAAGGGGCGTGGTGTATTTAATTCACTTTTAAATAAACTTCCTGTATAATTACACATCCCGGGTTATCAATATTGTGGTCCCGGAACTAAACTAAAGACAATATTAGCGAGAGGTGATCCTGGAATAAATGCACTAGATAGAGCCTGCAAAAACACGATATTAGTTACTCTATTAATTTGGATAATTTAGAAAAAAGAAACAAAGCTGATCGCGAACTAGAAGAAAGTGCGTGGCAAGTTGTTAAATCAAAAGACGCTGGAATAAAAGAGAAGGCTGCTGCTTACTTTGTTACAAATTCAATGAAAGTTAAGCGAAGATTTGGAATGGGGTTAAAAAAGATAAAATCGAAAACCCGAAAGGTGGCTTTTGGGTCTGCGATATGTCGAAACGTTCAAACAAAAATTAAATCGATCTTGAATCAAAATAAGGGGAAATTTCAAGATATTTCAAAAATTTCAAAAATTGCTTTGATCGCAGCGCGTAAGCATTTAAAAGCTTCTGGTGGAAAAAAAGAAGATTAAAACCCCAAGAGTAATTCCCATTCCTAAAATGGGGGGTATTTTACCTCTTATACCAATTTTTGCGGGGTTATCCGCCCTAGGATCATTAGCGGGTGGCGCTGCTGGTATAGTTAAAGCAATAAAAACCGTTCATCATCTTAAAAATAGTGTTGCTGGTGTTAAAAACTTTCAAATGCTTGTAGAAAGTAAAAAAGGGGGAGGTTTATACTTAAAACCGTATCGAACTGGGTTAGGACTTTATTTAACGAATTCAAAAAACTAGTTAAGCCCTTACCAGCAAGGGCATTATCAAATATTGATTTGGAACGATATGCAAAACAATATCAAATTGCAAATTTCGTTGGTGTATTTATGAGAGATAGTCTTCCTAAAAGTGGACCTCGCAAAACTGAATCGGCCATCATAAACTTAGACAGTGTAAATGGACCAGGAACACATTGGGTTGCCTACAAAAAGAAAGCTAGAAAAGTAATTTATTATGATAGTTTTGGAAACTTACCCCCACCTTTGGAATTCATAGAATACATGTATAAAGGATGTAATTATGCCACAGAAATTTGGTATACATATAAAAACCAACAAAAATTTAATACAGTATATTGTGGTCAGCTGTGTCTACAGTTTCTCTTAAAAAATAACTTATTTTTGTAGTAATTTTAAAAAATGAATCGAAATAATTCCGAAAGTGAGTATGCAAAACTAAAAAAAAATTATAAATCACTAAAAGTATTTAGCAATGCAAAAAGTTTGCTACCGATGACGAGTGACGAACTATGTGGTTTACCTAAAGAAGTAATGATTGCATGTGCACCAAACGAAATAGCTTTGGTGTGGGAGAAGTTGCCAGAAGAACTTAAAGAAGACATTGATATTTTAGAATATCAGTATTGCTACGACCATTACTCTACAAACAACTCTAACGATCAAATTGATGGTCCACCACCAAAAAAAATATTTTGTTGTATATGTAATGCAAACGGCTCAAAAGTGTCTAAATCTGAGGAAATTGTAGATTGTGACATTATATCCAGTTGTTGTAAGACACAGTAAAAAAAAATGTCTTATACTTTTACATTAAGTGGTTATTCAAGTATTTTAAATGCCAACTTCTATCCTCCTATAGAGACAAACAACAGAGAAAAATATGGACTGGGTCTTATAGGATTTTATTCATATAATTCAATTTTTAACATAGATGAAACTAACAATTGGTTTGGATTTAGTAAGCCAAACTGGGGAGGGCCAGTATTGTTAAAAATACCTCCTGGTGCATACGAAATAACCCAAATACACGATGCAATGCTTAAAGCTTTTCAAAAAAGTGCAAAAGATCTAGATGAACATATTTTTAGCTTACGTGCAAACAATAGCACTTTGAAATGCGAAATTAAGTCAAAGTATCTACTTCACTTTAAGCACTACAACTTAATTGGACAGTTGTTGGGATTTGCAAATGAAGAGCGACTAAAGCCCAATGAGATTCATGAATCTTCAACAATAGTTGATATTACAAAAGTTCGCATTATAAGAGTAGATTGCAATATAACAACCGGTGCATATTTAAATTCAGAACAGGCGCACTCTATTTATCTATCTATAACTAAAGAACCAACAAATATCATTTATATGCCAATCCAACCAGACGGTCGTCAGTTTATCGACAACATTACACTAAGGATCGTGGATGATAGAGGAAAGCTCATTAATTTTCAAGGAGAAAAAATAATTGTTAAATTAGAGCTTAAAAGGCTATAACGAAAATGGGTTCTTGTTATCATCATCACAGATATCCAGTGTCGCAAAAAAAAGATGTTAAGACTTATATTCCAAATAAAAAGATTTTCGTAGGAACAGCTTTAGCAATCTTATTGATATTGATACAAATGAAGATACATATGTTAAAGATAATGGCTCCTTGCATGAGGAAAAACAAATTTTACTAAACAAACTAATTAATAATAATTCTGGCGGAGGATACAATTTTTTCTCAACTCATGAAAGTGAGCCTTTATTCGAACCGAGTTATCCGTCAAATTTAGAAATATTTAATAATAATAAAAGTGGTAATAGTAACTTTAATATTAGTACTGTAGAGATTTTTGATGAAAATATAAATAGTTGCCTAAAAGAAATTCATGAATCAAGTAATAAAAATAATGAAAAAAATTTAATAAATGTCATTCAAAATGTAGTAGTTAGTAAAAGCAATGTAGTGGTCAGTAAAATCGAAAAAAGCATTTTACCAGTTTTGGATGACAAAAGTAATCACCACTTTTTAGGCGAGGTATCGGCAGTACTTCCAAAGTCATAAACACGAAAGGCTTGTTTTTATTGTATTTTAATGCATCGAGTTTACCTGCAAATTTTGACGAAATATCTCAACTAATTTTAAAAAAGTCTCCAGTAGTTGTTGCTCTATCTAAAACTTGCGTAACTGGGGCCATAGAAGATAAAGAAATATGTGTGGGTGGTTATAACTTGGAAAGAGTTGACAGCGACAGTAGAAAGACAGGCGGGGCTATTTTGTATATAAGGGACGACATAAGAATTGAAAGCGTGAAAAAAGAGTCACAGCAAAAAAAGTATTGGTTGATTTTAACGGTTATTAAGTTTAACTCGAAAAAATATTTTTTAGTTTCTCTATATAGGTCTCCTGGTTCTCTAAAATCTGAATTTGAAAACTTCTTTTTGTCTTGGTGGGAAGACAATATTATCGATGACAATATTTTTATCCTGATTGTGGGAGACAAAAATATTGTTTATGAAACCACGCGCTCGGGCAAAGATAAAGACTCAATTATCGACTTAGTTTTAATCAATTATAACATTTTTAAAGCAGAGGTTTTTATTACTCCAAAGGTAACAGATCACTATTTTATAGAAGTTAGACATGATTTGGAACCACGTAAATCCAAATTGATTCAATCAAGAGAAAAAACATTGATTTTTTAAGTATTAATATTTTGATGCAAAACTGTAAATTTCAATTTTTTCATTATTACATAAATAAAAAGTACACTAGCTTTGTGAAAAATTTGACAGGTATTCTGGATCAAGTTGCCCCTATTAAAACGGTTAAGATTTTTCCCAAATATAAAGAATGGTGGAATGATAAAGTAGAAGTGGCAACTAGAAATAGGGCTATCGATTATACAAATCTAATAAAACTGAAGAAAATTTGGAAATTTTTAGAAGAACCAGAAATTTAACAGTTCAAACAATAAGAGAAGAAAAAAGAAAATATTATGAAGAAAAAATTTTAAATAACAAAAACAATCCCTCCGAAATGTGGAAAACACTAAAAACGTTGTTGCCCAAAAATAAAACTGTAGCCAACATAGAGCAGGTCAAAATTAATGGGTTGGTAATGGACAATTTGGAAAAAATCCCTGACGGCCTTAATAACTATTTTGTTAACAGCATAAAAGACATCTTAGATGAAATTGATAAAAGCAGTAGCAATACATTTGCTATTCCTGAATATGTAATTGATGATAATTTTGGAGATTTTCAGACGACGGATAAAAGGCTTAGAGCAAATAATATTTAACATGGCTGAAAAATCTAGTCCAGATGATATTAATATACATTTCATAAAAAATACATTTGAAAATTTAAAACAACCCTTACTTAACTTGATAAATTTTTCATTAGAAGTGGGTGAAGTTCCAGATTTGCTAAAAATATCCACAGTAGTTCCTATCGCTAAAGTAAATAACTCAAAACAGGCAAGTGATTTAAGGCCAATCAATATACTGAGCGCAACTGATAAGATATTGGAAAAAATAGTTTATGATCAGGTGGTTTAATACAAAATTTAGTTGTGAGACAGCTGTACAGGGGGTGCTAGAAGATTGGAGAAAAAATTTAAATAGGAATTTAGCAACGGGAGCAATTTTTTTAGACTTAAGAAGAGCTTTTGAGACAGTTAACCGAAAACGATTAATATTAAAATTAAAAAGCATGGGTATTAGGGGAAATGTTTTAAAATGGTTTGTAAGCTATTTAACCGGCCGTAAACAAAGATTAAGAGTAAATAATATTGTATCTAATGATATTGAGAATGACTTTGGTGTACCTCAAGGTAGCGTCTTAGGTCCTTTGCTATTTATCATTTACATTAATGACTTAATTTTCAACGTTAAAATTTATATTATTTATTTGTTTGCAGATGATGCATTATTATATTTTGCTACATCGGACCTAACACAATTAAAAAATGGTATAAATCAAATTTTACAAGATGTTTTTCAATGGTGTAACACTAACGATTTAAAGGTAAATATATCAAAAACAAAATATATGATTTTAGCAAAGGATCGCACGTATCGTCAAATTTCAGGCATGGATTTTCAGATAAGACTTGGTCAAGTTGAAATCGAAATGGTCAAAAAGTTTAAATATCTGGGCACATGGATTGACTATAAATTGGACTTTAAAATAATTTAAAAAATTGCATACAAGATAGGATATTTATTTCGGTGTTCCCCATACCTGTCAACTTGGACCAAAAAAACCATTTACAATGTTTTAATTCTTCCTCATTTTAATTATTGCTCGAGTGTTTTATTTCTTTTAAAACAGAATAAGGTTTGTCGCTTGCAGAAACTTCAAAATCGGGCTATGAGAGTAATACTGAAAAAACCAAGATTGACTCCAATTAATAGTATGCTAAAGGAACTAGAGTGGTTGCCAGTAAAAGACTTGCTTTTATTTAATACTTTAACCTTTGTGCATAAAATAAGAACGAGCAAAGTGCCACAGTATCTGTTAGGCAAACTTTCTTACGGTGTAGAAATTCATGAACATAACACACGTCAGAGGGACCACTTTTACATACCTAGAGTTATGCAAAACAGATCACAGAATTCATTATTTTTTAAAGGATTAAGCAAGTATAATAATCTGCCAATGGGAATAAAATCTATGGATAGTCTTGATTCTTTTAAAAGGGTACTTGGAAAACACTTGTTTGATGAACTTAGTTTTAACTAGACCCAGGGAAAACTGTGATTAACTTTTTACGCATCTTTTACGTTGGTATTAATAATTAAACTTTAACCTGTTAATATGTGTTTATTGTGATCGCTTTTAAAAATATGCTTTTTAAAATCAATTTTAAGTATCTGTTTTTTGTGATTAATTTTAACTGTCCGTTTATTTTTATTATTTTTTTTGTTGTTTTATTTTTGTAATCAATTTTAACGTTTAACTTTATTAATTTTTTTCCTGTTTTTATTTAAAGACTATCTGATTTTTCTGTAATTAATTTTAATGTTCTTTCTATATATATTATTTACAAAATTTAACTTTTTAATATCTATATGTTGCAATCAATGTTGACTTTCTGGTTTTTAATATCAAATTAACTACGTATTATTTGTAATTAATTTTAAGTATCTGTTATTTCGTAATCAAATCTAACGTTTAACCTTGTCTTTTTTTTGTTTTGGTTTTATTTTAAATTTTATATTTGTGTTTTTTTAATTCTTGTTTGAGACCATTGTTTTTGATGGTGCCATGTATTTTAGTTAATTTGTGACTAAATACTTTATTTTTATATACTTAGATCACTTTCTTTAGATGTTACATTTGCATAACTATTATAAGTGTTGTAAGTCAACTATATACTGTAAACCGTAAATTAGCTTTGCTAAATAAAGGATTTATATACACAGATACCGACAGTTTAGTATGTTAAATAAGAAACTGTGATATATATGAAGCTATACGCCGTGACAATTACAAATTTTTTGATACCTCAGATTACCCTAAACACAATACATATGATATACCAAGAGTTAATAAAAAGGTTTTAGGTATGGTAAAAAATGAGAACAACGGAAATATCATGACACATTTCGTTGGGTTAAGAGCAAAAATGTATGCTTTTAAAGTTCTTAATTGTAAATCGACTAAAAACATTATAGGATTGAAACATATGTCAGCTGAAAAAGTTACTAAAGAGGCAAAGGGTATTAAGAAAGGTATCGTCAAATCAAAAATATTATTTGATGATTATGTTGACTGCCTAAACAATTTTAAAGAGAAAATGGTGTCACAAAATCTAATCATATCAGAAAAACATAAGCTGTACTCGATAAAACAAAATAAAATTCGACTAAGTCCTTTTAATAATAAAGGGGACACTACGGCATTAAACACAATTAATACATTATTAGTATTAAGTTGTATCCATGTATAACTGTAATAGCTGTAAGACAATAATGGTAAAATTAATTTACCTTATAATATGTTTTAGTTATACTAGGACTTTGTAAAAAAACTCTATTTATGCTATGAAACTTGGAATACTGATCGCTAAGACAAGAGCAATAGAGTTGGTTAATAGTATATTGAATAAAATTAGAATTAGTAGGACTGGACTTTTTGTATTTATTAGTAATATGATTAAGACTATAGGTAAAAGTTGCAAATGTTGTCCAAATGTAAAAATAAAATATTTATTTTACTTGTTAGTACTAGCCTTAGGATGTTAATAGGAATGAATGTAATTTATATACAATACTTTGTATAGCTAGGGATATGCTTTGTGATAACAGCATTAAGACAATAAGAGTAAAAACATCTCTTGTAATATAAAAATAAGAACATTATTATACAAGTTTGTAATGTCATACTTTATAAGTTAGATCTGTAAAAAACTCTGTAAATGAATATTATAATTAATAAAATGTTAAACAAGTTATTATGTATCCTTAATTTTGAATATTATCCATAATAAAAACAAACAATAGAGACGTGAATACAAAGTAGAAAAAAAATCTAATGATACCAGGTAGTTGCTAAGCGCCATTGTAAAAGTAGCTAGGTTAAGTGTAGCAACTCCTTAGATGGTCGTTTAAAATCTTTTAAAAAATATACTGTTAACAGTCAAATAAAAAATAAAATATCTTAGATAAATGCCATGTTAGGTTATATCAACTATCACTGAAGCGAATGGTTGCGCAAATATTTAACATATGAATAGCACGACTTTGTCACCCTGGAAAATACAACTAAAGCCACATCCTAAAATGAAAATTAACGATTTATTTAAGAATCTGCAAAATAAATTAAATGAAAATATACGATATGCCATTTAAAGTCATGTAGTAAATATAAGGGCCCGATGCAGACAACTAGGTTCGCAAGCAATATACTGTGACCGACCGGTTCAAAAAAAAGACCACGTTTTCGTCTTATGGGGATTTACATGGGAAAAGTGAGCCAGAACCCCCCTTGCCTATCTACTCATGTGGGTTAACTACTTACACATTACGCAATAATGAATTTGTAATGAAAAAAAAAACTAGTATAAAAATTTAGCAAGAAAATGATCATGTTTCTGATAGAAGATACAATATTATATGCTTTAAATTATCGAAACAATTGGGTTTAATTGTGTGTCAAATTTGGAAATTTTTTAAAGTTAAAAAATTCTCTAAGGGGTCCATTACTACCGCAACTATCATCCTTAATATTTATACGGCGATTTACTTAGCAATTTTTTACTTTGCTATCCAGCGTAGTAATGGCTAGAAAAGGTATAGTTTTTGACGAATAAGAGAGTACGCCGAAAATGTGGTATTTGGGTGTTTTTTTACCTCTCTTAGCAATATCGTCTGTGAGTGTGTGTGTGTGTGCGTGTGTATGTCTGTCCGGTACGGTCCCGCGAAAGCTCCTGAACCGCTGAATTGATTTTATTTCATGAAATTTTCAGGTAAAATATTATACAATACTCTAAAGGGCTGATAAAATTATGGTCACAATCCATTAATGCTAATGACAGTTTATTTACTGTTTAAAACATAAAACGGAGCATCGCATTAATACGCAGTTTTTGGAATATAGTAGAACGCTTTTCTCAAAATGTATTTTTATGAATCAAATCTTGATAGCAATGGAGCTTCCTTTCTGACATAATTACAAAAACTATGCTAATGGGCTTGGAAGGTTTTAGATCCATCATAAATCCATTTATTTGTGCTTATTAAATAAATTATAAAACAGTATCAAATAAAACTTTGTACGAAACATATTTATAGTCTTTGCAATAAGGCTAGTCCTTTTGTTCAATCACCCCGTAATTCTGGTAACAAAACGCACGTGTATTCTTAATTCAGTTTTAAACCACAGGTTCCTAAGGTAACTGATAATGGATGCTGTAAAACGAATTATTAGTTACCTTAAGGTTAATATAATCGGTCACCACCCTTTATAATAAGGGTGGTGGATCGGTGTTTAAACTGTCAATTGTTTTAACATTTTTGACTTTGAAAGATTATCGCTTATTTTTTATTTAAATTCTGATTCTGATTTGGAATAGTTTTTTGAGAAAAGTTTGTTTCAATATGATTTAATGTAATGAAAAATTTACGAACAATTTGGGTTCACTGCCGCCAAAGTTTCTAGAAGATTTTCAGTGCGACTGACTATAGAGCTACAAACCATGAACAAACGATAAATTAATTATTAATTTTTTTTACAAATGTTATTTTCTACAATGTATTTCGAGCTTGAGTTATGCTAAGCTTTGCAATTTGTTTTGGTAAAAATTATGATTCAATAGGATTAGGCCCTATTTATATTATAGTTTTTAATATGATTACCTAAGCATAAAGACTTAATGAAATTTAAATTAATAATATTTGTAGTTTTAACAAATAAACTTTAGCTTGACTATTAATGTAGTACATACTTATTCATGAAAATCTCATATTTTTTATGTTCGACACATGGATCTTTTAAAAAGTATACAAAAGTTCCAAACTGATTTAACTGCAAAGGTTTTGGGAATTTCAATAAAAACAGTATTAAGACATACAGACTCTTTCTTTTAAAAATATATATAAAATTTAAAATGTTGCAGTAGAACAGCTCATAGGATTAAGTTCAAATCAAAACATTTATTTGTATGGTTTCGTAAACCTATTTTCTTAAAATAAAATAAAACCAACTAAAAAACCGAAAATCTAAACTCTAACTAAAAAACGAACTACGCAAAAATAATTTATCCTCATCTTCCAAAAAAAATCATCATCATCATGAATTGCCATCATCGTCAGATATGACGAGAGGTACGACATCAACTAGCTGTTTCATTTTCTTCTCATTCTTCCAAAATTAGTTTGTCGCAATGCATTATTAATTCTAACAGTGCGTTTTATCTTTTTAAACAATAGTTTTAGGAACTTTTTGACTTAGTATTTTAAAGGCGTTGTTTTGAAGGGCATCCGAGAGTCTTCATACTTTTTGTCATTACCAATTACTGTGTTTCTTGAATTTTGCTCTGTAGTTATTACGGATGGGACTAAAGATCAAAAAAAGCGTGCAAGCGCGACTATTTTTCTGAGACTATGTTAATACTTCTAAATATTTTTACTACTAAATTTTTTGTTTTGAAAGTTTTACTTTCATTGTCAATTTAAACTCTGATAGACAGACAGGCTTGCAACTGCCAACTGCAATCCGGGGCCAACAATGATTTTCGATGCGATTTTCTTTCTTCTTTATAGCAGAAAAATAAAAAAGGATAGCAAAGGGACTTGGGGTATTGCAAGGACTATATCACGCCCGGCCTTGTAACGTAACTTAATATGTTTTAACGCAAATTATACTTATGCATTTGTCTTCTAGCTGCGTATTTTTTTTTCTTCAAGTTATCCTTTTAATGGGATTATTACATCTAGCAATAAATTAAAAACGGAATTTGTAAACAATAAGACCATTATTTATTTTTAGTAATGTAGGCAAAAAGCAATATTAATGATCAATTTAAATTCAAAAGTTCACAAGTAGGGTCTAGTAGAAAAATACATACCTGTATATTCCTTGCCGCTTACATGAAGTTTTATATCGGAATGCCTAAAATTTTACAAAAACTTAATTTAAAAAAAAATCGAGAAAAATATAGCGTGCGGTAAGTTTCACTTTTCCGAACGCATTTTACTTTTGAAAACATAAGAATCAGTACCTTGATATTAATTTTATTCTTTGTCCTTAATGTTAAGGCAGAGTCAATGTTTTAATGCTTTATCTATACCGCGCACTTATACAGTGTACCCACGGATTAAGTTACGGTACGGTACAAATGACAAAAAAAAATCGATTTAGATTCTGATTTTCTGGGAATCATTCCTGCTTGGTCCTAAACTAACATGTTAAGAAAATGAGTCAAATCAATTAATATACGGGGTGGTATAATAGGTTAATTTGATAAAAAGTGTTAAGAGTAATGTACTTTTGTAGAGATATCAGAAGAGGTTAAAAAGAAAAGTTGTTTAGAATTTACAACTGAATCTCAATTCTCAGTCTTAAAGTCGTCTAAACAAAATTTTATAATCGATTTAAAAAATCAGAGTGGGCTGATTTTTCTGAAAATTGAGAATCTGCCGTACCTCTTGAATCTAAATAACTGTTCTTAATCTGTAGGCACGGCAGTGCTCCGCTGAGTTCACGTAAACTGCTGTACCATCTTTTCTTGAAATATTTCAGCCCTTATCCACTATCTAAAACTCTACTTCGGAATAAACTGCGAAACTCAAACATTGCACAATAGCAGAGTCTCATAGAGAACAACCCCTTTAAGTTTCATGGGCTTTTATTAAGTAGGAACGTAGTCACGAAATTTCAAAAAACGTCAAAATCACCACTCACTTATTTATAGATCATCAAAATTCTACTGTACTTCCAGACATGCTACAAAGCTAAAATACGGCAGATTAATAGAAATTATGACCAAACGCTTAGAAAAAAATAAAAAAACCCAAAATATCTAATTTACTCCCTCCCCCTTACATGCAAGGTTATGTAAAAGTAACATTGCCCACTTCCAGAGACGCTAGAGGGCTGAGCTTTATCAGACTGATAGATAATATTATTAAACTATAGAAAAAAATTTAAAAACCCCAAAATTTTAATTTGCTTCCGTCCCTATGAATGTAAAGTTATGTAAAAGTAATATTGCCCACTTCCAGAAACGCTAGAGAGCGAAGCTTTGGAAGGCCGCACAGTGGGCCAGAATTTCGGAAAACATTGAAAAATATCCAACTCGCTAAATATATCAAATTTTATCGTGCATTCATTAAAAACAGAACAAAGTAAGTCAGTTTTACTATATAAACAGCTGGAAGGACCCCGCAAAAAAATATTAAATTGTGACACACAGTGAAATGTAACTATATTTTCCTATTTTGAGTCCGTTACCTCCAACGACATTTTATCTATTAAAAAAATATCACAAATATAACTTGAGAGCCTGTATCTTAAAGAGTTTGATTCCGAATCACTAAAGCAACGGTGTCAAAAACATTCATTTATAACACAGCTGGCTAGAGTAACTTAATTCTTTATGTGTCCATCGGCAAAAAAAAATTATTGGATTATTTTTAAAAACAGTTTTTTATGTGTGTAGGTGTGTATGTGTGTGTGTGCTCTCTATCTCTCTTAAATTCCTTGTTGTACGTCTTGGGATTGTTAATTATTTCATGGGCACGGGCGCAGATTTTATAAAGGCATGTGTTAGCATTTGGTACATACCAAGGTTAGTTTGATACAAAATATTTAGCCATTTCCATTGCTTATAATATGAACCAAATTTATATTTTATATTTATTTTACTCGCAAGGTAAAAAAAGGGTTGTTCACCCACTTATCACCAATCATTGAAATGTAAAGGATCATTTAACCTTTGCCAATTTATAAGCAGCACGGTAAAACAGCGTAAAAAGTAAAATAAAAATCTACTAAAACCACCAAAACCACTGATCAACTGCCATTAATTATGACATTTTAAAATATATTTCATGGCATGTTAAAATTACTTTCTTTCCAATCTAGGACTAATTGCCACTCAAAAGATACTTCACAATCTATAGTTTGCATCATTTCAGAAAATATGTTGAAACTGTCAAAATGACAGCTGACGTGTTCAAAAAACCTTTTTATAATCTAGGCCTAATTTATTTTTTACTAATACCGCCAAAAAATGTTTTGTAGGAAATTGCTACAGAAAATTCTAAAATATATTTGTGTAATAACACTAAAAAACAGCTTAATCTCTTAGAAAGTTTTGCGTTTTCTCCTGGATAGGCGCAAGTCGGCAAAATTTTCTTTCTCAGTCATAAAGCTTAGTAACTAGAAAGTAAAACAGCATCAACAAAAACGTGTACCAAGATGTACCACTTGACATATCTCTTGTAGAATATCAATGTGATATTTGGATTTTTGCTTATACATGCATTAATTAAATAATTAGTTTTTCCTGTGAATGAGCCAAAAAATCTAATTTTTTTTATCGTATAGAAGCTTGAAATGACGCTGTACATGACCCAATTATAGCTTATTTAAAAAAGTAAGTTCACCCTAAGCTATATCATCTGAAACTTGATAAATTTGTTGGACTAAAATATACGGCACAATAACAATTAAATTTATCGACATTTATCAACCCAGCATGTGTCAACCTGATGATTGACAGTTATAATTTTGTTATTTTTATAAGAATCATAGTCTTCTTGATTGATTTTAGCATGAAAAAAATTCATGCACGATCATTCTAGAAAATTTAGTTATTCAATGTTTAGGAGGTCTCTGGCCAACAGTGGGCCGGTAGGAACTATAAAAAAACTATAGATAAAATAAAAAGCTTAAAAATTTTAATTATTTTCCCTTCCCTATAAATGCAAAGTTATGTTAAAGTATCATTGCCCACCTACAGGAATCCTAGAGAGCTGAGCTTTAGAAAGCTGATAGAAACTATGATAAAACAATAGGAAAATTTTTTTAATAAGGCATATTTTACTCTTTAAAACTTAAATATTATACACTTCCTTTAAAAAAGGTGTGAAATCATAACAAAAACATTTCATATAAAAAAGCCAAGTATGCGAAAATGATATGCCGTAAAAATACAATAACAATACAAATTTCAAAATGAGAAGTTCTTACTAGTTTGGAAATGTTTTTCTAAACTTGGCTATTATGACTGCAAATGACCCTAGGGCACAGTGCTAAATTCAACATAAAGGAGTGGGGCTGTAGTAGCAAAGCTTTAAAAAAACTTTTCCAAACTAGTAAGAACTTTTCATTTTAAAATTTGTATTGGAGAACTTGGCTTTTTTTTTCTGCACGCTCGCTCTATGAAAAAATAGTGCTCCTAACACTTGCGGAAAGTTTCTTTTCCGGACTTGATTGCTGCCCAAGCTCCGCTACACTCAGTTGGACAATTGCAAGGACGTGCGGAAAAGCGACACTTTTCACACTTATATATAATATAATATTTCCTAATCTGTTCCTAAGCAATTAAATGAACGTGATTCCAACTCTCCCACGTGAAGTATTTTTCAATGTGAAACGAATCTTAAGGAAAAACGTCCTCACTCCACAAATGTCTGATAGTTTGAGAAATAAAAAGTGTAATTCGGATTAAATAATAAAACATTTTTGGAGTGAGGACGTTTTTCCTTAAGATTTATTTCAAATTTAATGAACGGCGTAACAAATAAAAAAAATGTAATTTTAAAGGATTTTTTTACTAATGTCAAAAAAAATCTCAAAAACCAAAAATTACAGACAGATGAAGTTAACTTTGACAGGTGGATTATTCATGAATAGAATAGGCAAATTTTTTTAAAGGCAAACAGTTTTATTTTAATCTTGGCGCTGCTGGTCGTGTCAAGTATGCCCTAATATGTGCGCTTAGTTTTGTTGCGGGGCTTTTTAAGCACTGCTAGTAGTATAAACAAAAATTGGTCACGTGGTCCAAATATCATGATCGTTTGGTCGCTGTCTTTAAAAATCGCCGCCAGATTGTCTGATTTTTAGTTCAAGCGTATCTCTGTCGTCAGTGGTTCAATTTTCATTTTTTAAATCTGGTTTTACTCCTTTTTTAATGACAACCAAATTTTGTTATACATTTTTTGCTAAATCAAGTAGTTTTAAAGATACACCCAGATTATGAATATATCCCTGGTTAAAGGATTAAGGGATGGGTAGACCTTATAACATGTCTCTCAGGAGAAATAAATAGACCTCTGTCTTCCGTAGATTTCAGGTGCTCTCCGACCCGGAGAGTTAGCACCTGTCTAGGGTCCATTTCCCAGGGATACGGGAGAAGACTACACCGGTATGAAAGGCGGAGAGGAAGGTACTTGGTACGGCTAACATAGCGTATTTGGCAACCCTTCTTTTTGGGGAAAATATAAAAGAAAAAACAGCAGCGTCTGACTCAGAATGAGCGGCTGCACACAGCGTCTGTCCCAAAATGGGCGGCTGATATAAACTCACCAACACCGATGGAAAAATCATGGCGAATATAAAAACACAAGAAATTGATCCCCAGGTGGGAAGGAAACTCTCCGAATCCCACACCTCTTTGGTCTGCCTCGCGGAATCTGGGGGAGGCAAAAATTCGCTTACGACAAGGATCAAACATCCAAAAACAAGATAAAAACTAGTCAAACTTGTTGATGTAAACGGGATTTTTTTTTCACTATCAACATGGTAGCAGAGCGTGGTTATAATGATAGCACTGGCATGGTGATGTCAAATATAGTGAATAGTTGTCACGTAACTGTCGTATATTTGTCCTACTAAAAATAGTTAAAAGTACCGCTATATCCCGTTTACATCAACATGGTAGCAGAGCGTGGTTAGCGAATTGAATGTTGAACCACTGCTATAGTTTTGTTGAGCTCAAGTTATTTATGGTGAAAGATTGAAATATGGAGTCTACAAAAGTCCAAATTGGTTTTCTAGATGGAAAGAATAATTTGTTGACCTGGAAGTGTAAGTTATGTGTGCTACTTCATGGAATTTCTGGAGCTATTGATATTCTCGAAGGTAAATGTAAAATGCCTAAAGCTTTCAATGAAAGTGCTACCGCCGAAGAAAGAAAGCGATATCAATAGTCAAGTTTTGCTTTTAATGACCACAAATATGACTGAAGAAACTCTTCAAAAGGTAAGGTGATTTACAGGTGCACGTAAGGTATGGCTTGAACTTCATCGGTTGTATGATGGTTCCGAAGAAGATAAAACCTACGATTTAAGCACCGATTTTTTTATGTGTAAGAAGATTTCTGAAGATGAGATGGCGACGCACAAGTAAAATTTGAAAATTTTGTGGAACAATTTGCAAAATGAAATGAGAAAAGAAAAAATTTCGACTGGAAATCAGTGCAATTGCGATTTGCCAGATTTGTTATTGATATGTAAAATATTAGGTACGTTACCTGAAGAATATTTATCTTTTAAGTGAAGTTGGTTGCTAATTTCTAAGAAAGATAGGACAATTGATAATCTGACTAGTCAGCTATGCGCGTATGAGAAGCTTTTAGCTTCTAAAAATATTAAGAATAGTTAAGAAGCGCTAGTAATGGAAAAAGGAAAAAAGTCAGGTAAATCAAGAGTATCTGCAGTTTGTCGTTATTGTCAAAATCCAGAACACATGATAAGACATTGTAAGAAATGGAAAGCAGATGGTCGACCTAAAAAAGATAATAAAAAAGTAAAATATTTACGAGACACAGATAAACAAAAGGGTACAAACATGTTACTAGTAACAGAAAGCTCTTGCTGGTTTGTAGATAATGGTGCAACAAACCATATCACAAACAGAGATGATGTATTTTAAATTTATCATATTTTCGAAAATTTATCATATTTGTACAAATGGTGATTCGGTTCAAGCTGTAGGGAAATGTGTCATAATTGTAGAGGCTGGAGTTAATGGAAAATTGGATAGGTTAAGATTGGGAGATGTATGGTATGTTCCATCTATTAAGAACAACCTGTTCTCCGTTTTATCAGCACAGGACAATTTGCCGAACAGTCAATTTAGTTCTAATTTTAGAAAATGCCACCTAAGAAACGATGGTAGAATAATTTTTACTGGATATTGTAATAAAAATGGTGGTCTTTTTGAATTAAAATTAAAAACCATTAAGCCAGAGTCTGCAGTTAAGGTAAATACTGTTTCTAGCAAAAATCTTTTACAGTTATATCATGAAAGGTTACGTCACCAGAACAAAAGTCAAGTAAAAACTGTGTTAGCGAGAGAGTTAGGCATAAATGTACCATTGGACCGCGAACTTTGTGAAAGCTGCGTTTATGGTAAAGCTCATATTCAAAAATTTGGGAAAAGACAAAAATCAGATCTGTCCGGTGAGTTTGAGACTTCAAATCAAGGTTTTCGTTAATATGTCATATTCAGAGAAAATCTGAAGTTATTGAAAAGTTAAAAACCGTATTGGCTGAAATTAAAACAACAGGGTACACAGTGAAAGAACTTTTGTCTGATAACGGAGGCGAATTTGACAATTCTGAATTAAGGAAAGTTCTAGACAAGAAAGGATTCAAACAAAGATTAATTATGCCTTATACGCCACAGCAAAATAGGTGCTCAGAGAGAGAAAACAGAACGGTTGTTGAAACTGCCAGATCCTTGATGCACGCATGGGAAGGTATCTTTGATCAATCTTTTTGGGCAGAATTATGTAATACTGCAACCTATATTTTAAATAGAATCGGAGCATCTGGAATTGAGAACAAGTCACCACATGAAGTACAGTATTATAAAAAGTCAAACATTAAGCACCTAAAAGTCATTGGAAGCACTTGTTATGTTCACATTCCCAAGAAAAACAGGCGAAAAATGGACAAAAAAGGTGAAAAAGGTGTTCTTATTGGTTACGAAAATAATGATGGTTTTCGGGAAGGGCGATAAAATAATTGAAACACAAAATATCGAAAACACAAAATATCGAAAATACAAAACATCGAAAACATACAAAATATCGAAACTACAAAATATCGAAACCACAAAATATCGAAACTACATTTTATCGTATTACAAATTATCGAAACTACAAAATATCGAAACCACAAAATATCGAAACTACAAAATATCAAAAATACAAAATATCGAATAACAAAATATCGAAAATACAAAATATCGAAAATACAAAATATCGAAAACAAAAAATATCGAAACTAAAAATAATGAAAAGAAAATATCAAAAACCAAAAATACCAAAAATAAAAAATTTCGAATCATCAACCTGACCTTGACGTAACCTAACCAATCCTAACCTAACTTAATCCAAACAAACTAAACCTAACCTAATCTGACCTAACATAACGAAAACGGAATGTTTCGAAAAGCTAACGTAACCTGAACCTAACTTAACCTAACCACATTGGCAGTAATACAAAATAGCGCAAGCCAAAACAGCGCGGACAAAATCGCGCATTTTGTCCGCGCCAGGCCATAGTAGCGCAGGACATAATAGCGTATGGCCAAAATAGCGCAGGTCATTATAGCGCATGGCTAAAAAAAGAGTGCAAGTAAAAACAACGGAGGTCAAAATAGCGCAGGCCAAAATGGCGCATGACCAAAATAGCGCATGGCCAAGATATCGCAGGGTAAAATAGCGTATTACTAAAATAGCGAAGTCCAAATTAAAAAAAAAACTTTCCTGGCTTTTTTTCCGGGATCCTTGAGGGTGTAAATCCGAACCGAACCGAACCGAACGGAACCGAATCGAACCAAACCAAACCGAAACCGAAACCGAACCGAACCGAACCGAACCGAACCGAACCGAACCGAACCGAACCGAACCGAACCGAACCGAACCGAACCGAACCGAACCGAACCGAACCGAACCGAACCGAACCGAACCGAACCGAACCGAACCGAACCGAACCGAACCGAACCGAACCGAACCGAACCGAACTGAACCGAACCGAACCGAACCGAACCGAACCGAACCGAACCGAACCGAACCGAACCGAACCGAACCGAACCGAACCGAACCGAACCGAACCGAACCGAACCGAACCGAACCGAACCGAACCGAACCGAACCGAACCGAACCGAACCGAACCGAACCGAACCGAACCGAACCGAACCGAACCGAACCGAACCGAACCGAACCGAACCGAACCGAACCGAACCGAACCGAACCGAACCGAACCGAGCCGAACCGAACCTTAATTTATTTAGTATTGAAAATACAAAATATTGATTTGAAAATAATCAAATATTAAAATCTTATAACTTTTAACGATTTTATTGCCATCTTTTTATACTTTATTTTAATTAAATACCTAAATAATAAGTTGTTTGCAATATATTTTTTATACGACTGTCTTGTAAAAGGGGGTTTTGCGCACGGAGAACACGATCTGAAAATGGCATTTTGCGCACGCTGTGTGCAAAACGTTTTGCACATGCTTATGTCATTTTTGCGCACGCCTATGTCATTTCTGCATACGGGTCTCTCGTCATTGTGATTTTTGTTGTGGTCACCCATCAGTAGTAGGTTTAAGCGGGTGCTGGACCACTTTTGAGGAGGGAATGACCTTGAATGACCTTGACGGTCGTTGCCTTGTTTTATGTAGAGACGAATAGTTTGAGTAGTATATTTGACCTTGAAAAGTTGTGAAGGTCATTATGTTGACCTTGAATGACCTTGACGATCGTTGCGTTTTTTATATGTAGAGACGAATAGTTCGAGTAGTATTTTTGACCCTGAACAACCTTGACCTTGTCTGACCTTAAGCACAAAAAATACCTCTATCTTTGACTCTGATTTGTTTTACACTTTTAAAAGATTTACATTATCCCCACCCTAATAATTGTATTTAAACATATAAAAAGGAAAAACAAACCCACTTGAAGTATTAGTAGATTTCTGTATCTCAACGTGTCAAATCACTCTCTAAAATAAAAATAAAGAAAAAATAGTTTAATTTGTGGAAAAACAATAATTTAAAGGTAATAATATGGATATTTCAAAAATCAAACTTGAACAAATAAATTTCGAAATAAACAATGAAGCAAAACTTCAATTAAAATCTTTAGATTCATTAAAAGTTAATACCACATATGTTATTAAAGAAATGTGCACCATTGATACCCGTTATGGAAAATCTGTTTTAATAACATTGGCTGAAGATGCTGATGTATTTAAAACGTTTTTACCAAAACGTGTGCTTAAATCAATAGATGATGATTTTATCGATCTAGTTAATAAAAGTAATCAAAAATATACTCTAACCTATCTGGGGCAAAGTGAACCCACATACATCGGTGCAAAACGTAAATCCATATTTGAATTTGGAATATACTAAATTATCTTAAAATTATTGTGTGTTAAAATATAATTCTTAAAGTATTAAAAATATGAATCGTTTGGAAGAACAAATTCACGATTTACGATTCTGGTTGTTTGAGAAGTCGGACGAACTGATGGAGGGTGACCCTTCACTAAGAGATGTAGCTAGAGCAAATAATTTTATGGATGGTGTCATTCAATGCCAAATGTTTTTTATGGGTAACCAAACACTTCAAGAGTTTTGTAAAAATATGAGATGGCTGAATTTGTTGTACCTTCTGAGGCCATTGGAAGACATTCCACTGGAGCTACTCTTTCCACCGCTCGATGAAGATGAAGATGAAGATAGTGGATTCAGTGAGAACGATGATTAAATATAAGACATTTATCAAAAATGTGTATTTATAATTAGTTTATGGATTGTAGTATGGATGTAGTTTTAAATTGATAAAAGCTGTAATAAAATATATTATAATAAGAAATGAAAAACTATTTTTTAATTGGATTTGTTTTATTGCAATATTATTTTTATCTTATTTTTTTACAAAATTTTATAATAAAGTAACAATATTAGTATAAAACACAAAATAAATATATTATAAAAATTAAGGAAGTGTAAAAAACCTATATTGATTTTCATTTGATGTGAATTTTAAAAAATATATTAAAATTCAAATATTTTTTAAACGATATCCGACTTATTTATCCATGAATTATGTCTATCTGTAAAACCTAACCACTTAACAAAGTATTGCTCCAGTTTATTACACTTCCTTTTCTTAATAATTTTCTCCACTAAATATATTGATGGCACGCTGGTTTTCTGTAGCTCCATTTCATAAAAAGCACCAAGTATAGGTTCTCCGTCAAAACTTTCTATTTCATAAGTGGGTGGATTCGTTATATTTACTTTTACAATTTTAAATTGTTCCGCTGACCACGATGGTGTGTACCCTTTTTCAAAAATTGACTTATATTTGCTTATACGAACTACGTCTCCAACTTTGAATTTAATTTTTTTAGGTACCATTTTTATATTTTCAAATGCGGTAATTCTAGTGGTGGGTTTCACATCAATTGGTCTCATTTTAATAGTTGTGTGAATTGTTTTATTATATTTATCAACAACATCCTGTAAAATATGAAACCACTTATAGCTTCCTAATGTAGAGAATTCTTTATAAAGATTTGTTTTTAAAGTTTTGATTACTCTTTCCACAATGGCTGCCTTCTTTACACTATATGTGTGATAGTGATTTACAGACTTCTTTTTCATAAGTGCTTGGAAGTGTTTATTAAAAAATTCCGTTCCTTGATCAGATTGTATGTTATGGGGGTAATAACCAGCTTGCTTAAAAACATCCCGCATTGCTGCACATATTTCAAGTCCTGTTTTATTTTTTATTGGTCTAGCCCAGACAAATTTAGAAAAGCAATTTATGCATACTAAAATGTATATATACCCCAAATTATATTTTGATAATTGTTGTATTTCAGCTAAATCAATCTGCCATAGATCCTTAAAACGTTTTATTAAGGTTTTTCTTCGCAGGAAATTTTTTCTTGCAGGTTTATATAGCTCATTAACCACTTGAACTTTTTGCTCACTAGCCATCGTTAAAATAAATACTTTATTTTTTCAATTCAAATGGGTGTATGATATTCTATGCGTCCATCTGACCAAATTATTGGTTACAAAGCGGATTCAAGTGGCTGATGTTTCAAAACTTTTCTTTCTACGGCACTCAATCTCCCATGTAAATTTAACAATAGTTTACCACTTGTCGATTGTTGCGTTTTTATTTTTTCTAAATTGGTTCTTACTGCATCAACAGATTCTGCTATAGCTAGCTTTAGTTCTTCAACTAGTTTGTTTATACGATTTTCCAGAAATTCTAGATTGATAGCGTCTTTATGATCTACAGCATCTGCTATATTACATAAACGTTTGTTCTCAATGTCGAAATCATTTTTAGCGGTCAACTTAAAACCATTACCCTTCAATCCTTTTATATATGTAATTTTGGAAGTTTTTTTTATACGACCAAACTTGTCAATCGTGTTCTTTACACCTCCCATGTTAGATAGTAACTGAACAATATATGCTACAATCAAAAAGTGAGTCCTAATATATAACCCCTTCTTCTCTTAATTCTTCAATTATAGACAAAATTTCACCATCATGACCAGTATGCCCAGCCATTTTTGAGCTCCATAATAATCGCAAGCGACTAACTAATTCTTTAGCAGTATTCCAATATACATAGTTTACTTTATTATTATTGAATTTTTTGATATTTGAAATTTTATTTCTGGTAATACCAGAACCTTCTTTACTTCTGCCATGTTTCGGTGTTAGAAGTGGTTTTATAAAATTTGTAAATTTTACAGATCGGCTGGTATTTACCCCATATATTTTATTATATTCATTGTAATAGGCATTTGACAAATTAAGTATTTGCTTATAATCGCTGAGTGCTTTTGGGCTAATGTCGCCAATGTTTGACATACTTGGTTTTTAAAAAAATAACAAATCGTATAAATCACGATGAGCAGAAAATGCCCCAATCATATTTTTTTTACGCCAAAGAGTTATTAGTTTATCTGGAAATTTTATTGTAGCATTACCTATCTGAAAATTATCATTGTTGGAATTGTACCTAACACCATATATGGTGTCATAGATAGATGGGTTTGATTTAAGCCCCTCCATATAGATTGTAGATATAGAATTTAAATCTTCCCCAATATCTTGTCTCAGTGATTCATCCATAGCTTCATTGTTGACACTCTTTTTAGGTGATAAATGAGAACTTGCATCTGCATTAAATGATTTTTGACTTTGATTAGAGTATGAGGATATTGGTGTATCCGGCAAGGGTGGTGAAGCTGAGAGGTAAGATCCATGATGAGATTTATTTCCACCATCACCATCTTCCGAATCATCAACCATAACATTGGCTGCAACTCTCTTTGCTTTTTTTGCTTCCACAGCTATCAAAGGTGTTGCTATATTACTACTTGTCCTTTTTACAATTGCTGCATTTTTAAAATTTTCTGAAATTTTTGATAATGGTTTTGAGATGGGTTCATAAAATTTCTCAAGATTTGTTTGATTTTGCGACTCTTCATTTTTTAAAAATTTAAATTTTGTTCTTACTGCATCAGTCATAGCAAGAAGATCACGTTTTAAATCGATCGATCGATCGATCGAATTTGACATATTTACAAATAAGATGTTTGCAGTTGTTCGTTCTAAAAGCAACTAAAGTTGTTGCTACACATTTATTAAACATATATGTAACTATCAAATCCTTTTCTATATCTGCCATTGTTTAAATCTGCATCTTTAACAATAACTAGAAAACCATATTTATCGTCCCAACATTTTCCACAGATTTCTTGAAACTTAGTAAAAGTAAAGTCTGGAGAAACGTGATCTGAAAAAATATGTCGCAGATTCATTTCATCTTGTTTAAATACTATTATGAAATTTGAATTATCTCGAACTAGCTGTTTTGGTACTCTAGAGTAAGTCTGTGCTAGGTAAAAACAATCTATATTTTTATGCCTCCCCATACTGTAGTATGATTTTATTACACTCTGACCATCGCAAATTACATCATCGAAAATAAATATCGAATTTGGTTTTGCCTCAGATGGTGGTATAACGCAGGATGTATCATTAAATGTGTAGTATCCAAGCCCCTCAATTGGCGATAAAATTTGCTTTAAAAATTCCTATTTTGATTGAAACAATGATTTGGAGTATATATATACATTTTCAAATTTTAATCCTAGTGGGTGTGTAATAAGAGTGATAAGCACATTGGTTTTACCACAATTTGATGGCCCAATTATTAATCCACGTATGGAATTGGGTAGTAAAGATCCATGACGTTGATATGTAATACCACAACCCGTCTTTTCATCCCAATTTATAATTGAGATTCTGTCTTGTTGCTGCACTATGCGCATTTTTCTATGAACTATCTTTTAGTATTTAAGCTGACTTGTATTTATATCAAAATCAGTTCGATGTCATCTATCAACAGAAAAAGTTCGGTAAAAAAGGGGCGAGGCGTATTTAATTCACTTTTAAATAAACTTCCTGTAGAATTACACATCCCGGGTTATCAATATTGTGGTCCTGGAACTAAACTAAAGACAAGATTAGCGAGAGGTGATCCTGGAATAAATGCACTAGATAGAGCCTGCAAAAAACACGATATTAGTTACTCTATTAATTTGGATAATTTAGAAAAAAGACACAAATCTGATCGCGAACTAGAAGAAAGTGCGTGGCAAGTTGTTAAATCAAAAGACGCTGGAATAAAAGAGAAGGCTGCTGCTTACTTTGTTACAAATTCAATGAAAGTTAAGCGAAGAATTGGAATGGGGTTAAAAAAGATAAAATCGAAAACTCGAAAGGTGGCTTTTGGGTCTGCGATATGTCGAAACGTTCAAACAAAAATTAAATCGATCTTGAATCAAAATAAGGGGAAATTTCAAGATATTTCAAAAATTTCAAAAATTGCTTTGATCGCAGCGCGTAAGCATTTAAAAGCTTCTGGTGGAAAAAAGAAGATTAAAACCCCAAGAGTAATTCCCATTCCTAAAATGGGGGGTATTTTACCTCTTATACCAATTTTTGCGGGGTTATCCGCCCTAGGATCATTAGCGGGTGGCGCTGCTGGTATAGTTAAAGCAATAAAAACCGTTAATCATCTTAAAAATAGTGTTGCTGGTGTTAAAAACTCTCAAATGCTTGTAGAAAGTAAAAAAGGGGGAGGTTTATACTTAAAACCGTATCGAACTGGGTTAGGACTTTATTTAACAAATCCAAAAAACTAGTAAAGCCCTTACCAGCAAGGGCATTATCAAATATTGATTTGGAAAGATATGCAAAACAATATCAAATTGCAAATTTCGTTGGTGTATTTATGAGAGATAGTCTTCCTAAAAGTGGACCTCGCAAAACTGAATCGGCCATCATAAACTTAGACAGTGTAAATGGACCAGGAACACATTGGGTTGCCTACAGAAAGAAAGCTAGAAAAGTAATTTATTATGATAGTTTTGGAAACTTACCCCCACCTTTGGAATTCATAGAATACATGTATAAAGGATGTAATTATGCCACAGAAATTTGGTATACATATAAAAACCAACAAAAATTTAATACAGTATATTGTGGTCAGCTGTGTCTACAGTTTCTCTTAAAAAATAACTTATTTTAGTAGTAATTTTAAAAAATGAATCGAAATAATTCCGAAAGTGAGTATGCAAAACTAAAAAAAATGTATAAATCACTAAAAGCATTTAGCAATGCAAAAAGTTTGCTACCGATGACGAGTGACGAACTATGTGGTTTACCTAAAGAAGTAATGATAGCATGTGCACCAAACGAAATAGCTTTGGTGTGGGAGAAGTTGCCAGAAGAAGTTAAAGAAGACATTGATATTTTAAAATATCAGTATTGCTACGACCATTACTCTACAAACAACTCTAACGATCAAATTGATGGTCCACCACCAAAAAAAATATTTTGTTGTATATGTAATGCAAACGGTTCAAAAGTGTCTAAATCTGAGGAAATTGTAGATTGTGACATTATATCCAGTTGTTGTAAGACACAGTAAAAAAAATGTCTTATACTTTTACATTAAGTGGTTATTCAAGTATTTTAAGTGCCAACTTCTATCCTCCTATAGAGACAAACAACAGAGAAAAATATGGACTGGGTCTTATAGGATTTTATTCATATAATTCAATTTTTAACATAGATGAAACTAACAATTGGTTTGGATTTAGTAAGCCAAACTGGGGAGGGCCAGTAATGTTAAAAATACCTCCTGGTGCATACGAAATAACCCAAATACATGATGCAATGCTTAAAGCTCTTCAAAAAGGTGCAAAAGATCTAGATGAAAATATTTTTAGCTTACGTGCAAACAATAGCACTTTGAAATGCGAAATTAAGTCAAAGTATGTACTTCACTTTAAGCACTACAACTCAATTGGACAGTTGTTGGGATTTGCAAATGAAGATCGACTAAAGCCCAATGAGATTCATGAATCTTCAACAATAGTTGATATTACAAAAGTTTGCATTATAAGAGTAGATTGCAATATAACAACCGGTGCATATTTAAATTCAGAACAGGCGCACTCTATTTATGAATTTGACATTGATGTGGAACCTGGGTATAAGCTAACTAAAGAACCAACAAATATCATTTATATGCCAATTCAACCAGAGGGTCGTCAGTTTATCGACAACATTACACTAAGGATCGTGGATGATAGAGGAAAGCTCATTAATTTTCAAGGAGAAAAAATAATTGTTAAATTAGAGCTTAAAAGGTTATAACGAAAATGGGTTATTGTTTTGATCATCACAGCTATCCAGTGTCGCAAAAAAAAGATGTTAAGACTTATATTCCAAATAAAAACCGATGCAGAAGCAGTAGAAAAACCATTCATGTTAAAGACTTGTCAAGAGAAAGATCTAAATTGTCCACAGAAGAAAAAGTGTTTTTGAAATCACTTGGTTTACATTTAAAAAAAACTGTTTAAAATGATTTCAACTAGTGAAAAGTTAGAAGCATTTAATGAACCAATTTTTGAGAATTCAATTATAAGTCTGGAAGAGCAAAGTTATAAACCCTATGGAACACCATCTTTTAAAAACTCAGATGAAATTCGTATCCCAATTCAATTTCAAGATCTAATTTTGGATGTTTCCGAAAGTTATATTTATATAGAAGGAAAGTTTACACCAAGTGATGCATCTAAAAGATGCTACTTATCAAATAATGCTCTTGCTTTTTTATTCGAAGAAATTCGGTATGAAATGGGTGGTGAACAAATTTGCGTTGTTCGAAAACCAGGAATTACTTCAGCACTAAAAACCATTGTTTCATTTGGAAGTAGTCAAGAAAAGCTTCTTTCAACATACGGTTGGGGTTTAACAGAAGCCAATCAATGCATATTGGACAAAACAAATCATGTATTTAGTGGAAGACTCCCATTAAAATACTTGATGGGATTTGCAGAGGACTATAGAAGGGGCATTTTTAATCAAAAACAAGAACTGATTCTCGTAATAGCTCACACCTTCAATAATTGTTATATTGGTGAAGTTGATGCGGAAATCTCCATAGATAAAATCGAATGGAAAATCCGGCACATAATTCCAGAGGATCGTCAAAGGATTAAAATTCTATCTAAAATTAATAAGGGTGGTAATAATGTTAATATCAAAGCTGCCTATCGCATGTGGGACCTATATGAATTGCCTCTTCTTCGGAGCACAGCTTCTGATACGTGGGCAGTAAGAAGTAGTACGAATTTGGAAAAACCACGATACATTATTATTGGATTTCAAAAAACTGAAAATTGCAATGCCAGAGACAAAGATGCCACAGAATTTATCTCTGCTGATTTGGCTGATATTAGATTATATATTAATTCGATAGTTTTCCCCTATGAGAGGTGGAGTCTCGATTTTTCAAAAAGATTATGCGGTCCTGCCTACTATGCATATCAAAATTTTCAAAGCAGTTACTATGGAAAAACATGTAATGAACCAATGCTTGATTTAAATAGTTTTATTCAAAACCCATTAATTGTTATTGATGCTTCGCATCAACAGGATTCAATAACCTCATCAACAGTGGATATTAAATTGGAATTTAACACCAGAAAATCTAAATTTCCAAATGATGTAAAAGTGTATGCTTTACTTATTCATGATTCCCTAATTTCCTATAATATTCTAAATGGTACTGTAACAAGGGGTTAATTTCAATGTAATTTTATTTATAATATTTTTGAATGTATTTTAATGATTTAAATGAAAATAAATGTTTTAAATTTTGTATTTTAAAATGATTTAGATATAAATATATTTTTCTTAAATAAAGTTGAAATAAAACACATTTTATAGAATACTATTTGTTTTTATATTTTTATACTTATGATTGAGCTATAACAAATTTGAATACTCAATTGCACACCTATTCACATAATAAAATTGATAAGACACATATTTACTTGGAGAATAGATGGTAAATTATTCAATTAAAATAAGTGTAGTCTCCAAACTAATAAAGCTATTACAAAAATAATTCATTCCATCGATTCAACAACCATATCCAAACAAATTTTATCATATAAAATTTTTTGGAAAAGTTTAATTTTTGGAGATATTTACATAATAAAACAAATAAAAACACATTTTGTCAAGTGGGGTAGATGTCTATTCAGTTACAAATGGGTCTAGCTTCTAAACTAATAAGGCTATTACAAAAAATAATTATTTCAATCGATTAATCAAGAATGCGTTGACATTTCTTATCATATAAAAATTTTTGCTGGACTTTAATTTTAGGAGATAATGACATAATAGCCCAATTAAAATTGTTACTATTTTAATTAAATTGATCATAACTGTTAAAATAATATTAATATCACAATAAAATTTTAACAGATCGAAAGCTAACCTATTTTTTCACAATTTTTATCTCTTAAAAATTTTCAATTAAGGCGCTACTTTACAAGATATTAAGAAAAAACGTCTATTTTAAGACATGAAAAAAATTACAAGTCTCAATTTTAATTGATACTTAAAAAAAAAAAACCTATTGGACCCCCCCTGGGGCCTTGCCTCCGCCCATCCCCTCATCTCCCTCACCGAGGTCGTAAAATCTTTTCCGCTATAGTGCGCATAATTTGGACCTCGTCTTCATGCTTAAAAAATCACTTTTTTGTGCGCACTTCTAACCGGTGGAAGTTAATTATGCGCAGTTTGGTCAAAATCGTAGGGAGGTTCATTTAGGTGTTTTTTTGTTTGAAACTTTTTTTTCTGTCTGTCTGTCTGTCTGTCTGTCTGTCTGTCTGTCTGTCTGTCTGTCTGTCTGTCTGTCTGTCTGTCTGTCTGTCTGTCTGTCTGTCTGTCTGTCTGTCTGTCTGTCTGTCTGTCTGTCTGTCTGTCTGTCTGTCTGTCTGTCTGTCTGTCTGTCTGTCTGTCTGTCTGTCTGTCTGTCTGTCTGTCTGTCTGTCTGTCTGTCTGTCTGTCTGTCTGTCTGTCTGTCTGTCTGTCTGTCTGTCTGTCTGTCTGTCTGTCTGTCTGTCTGTCACTCATCACATCCAACTTATTTATATGGTTTATAACATCCAACAACATCATATTCACATTATAAAATTAAACATGATACTTCTCACAAAATATTTCATATCGAGTCTTTTTTTTCTCTCTCTCACTTAAAATCAATAAAAGTTTTGAATTTGATTGTTTTTTTCTCTCAGAAACTTTTTTCACCATGTCCTCCAGTTTTTTGATGTCCTCAGAGAATTTGATTTGTTTGGCTTCTTCTTCTTCCGCTTGCTGATCCAACGATTGTATTTCTGAAAACTTTCTTTTTTTATAAGCCTCAATTATTCTAAGGACCTCTTCCTCCCCCTGACTGGGTGGTGTCAATTCATTTCGCTCTTGACGTGGTGGTGTGGTCAATTCAATCTGGTCTTGACGTGGTGGTGTGGTCATCATATTTTCTTTTGGTGGTGGTGGCCTTGCTTTAACTTGATTCGTTTTGACCACCTTCGGTTTCTTACCTTTCTTTGTGGGTATGATGTTTACCCTCTGCTTCTCGGATTTCACAATGGGTTTTGTTGGTTTTGTTAGTATCGACAGTAGTTCGGGGAATTGACTCGCCCGCTTCCGCCCTGCCATCGATACTCTTCCACGACGATTACTTAATTCCGGAGAAAGAGGTCTCTCTCCGGAAACACCCACGTTGAATGGAGATGTTGGGGCCAATACACCATCCTCACCTACAATGGCATTAAAAATGGTTGACTGTTGCTCCTCCACCAGATCCACCACCGAGTCACTCGCAACCGGCTGCAAATTATTAAGGAATTTTTCTGCAGCTCCGGGTGACCAAGCAGCGATGCTTGGTGATTCCAAAAACTGTTGCCTTTCACCGTCACTTAGTTTTTGATTAAAGTCAATCATGTACTCACGCATGGGTGCCAAATCGTTATCCGCAACCTCACTTGCACAGTTCGCGAACGCGTTAAAGTCCGCGACCATATCCCCGCTCGCGACCGCATCCGCGGACAAATTAAAGTTCGCGAGTGCGTCCGCGGACAAATTAAAGTTCGCGAGCGATTCCGCGGACAAATCAGGTAATGCATCCGCAATCATCACCACATTCTCGATCTTCACATAACTTTCACTTGAACTACTAAATGAGGCCATTTTCGAAAAAAATTACTTAAACTTTTTGAAAAAAAGGAGGAGTTGTTGCTTCGACTAAGAGAAGAACGAGAAAGAACGCTTACCGCCACATCATGCATCCAAGTAAGCAATTTTACCCCCACTAACATTTACCCCCTCTACCATTTATCTCACCCTATCAACATCAGCGCCACCTATTGATAAGATTTACAAACACCCCTGGTGTTGAGATTTTCAGTTTTAAATTTAATAAGGTCACTAAGCAAACAATTATAGAATATTAGTTTCCTTAAACTGTTTTAGAATTATGGTGCCCTTAATTTTGAAAAGCGCCATCTATCATAATTTTTTCAATTATTTAAATATATTCCGAAATAGCGCCACCTATCATCAACTTGATGCACTAAATTATTGATAATTTTTTTAAATCCTAATAATTCAACTATTCATCAGTTGGAAATCAATCAATAATAACTGCTCCATCATCGACTGTATAATTTGAGGGTGAATTCATAGGATTTGGCTATATACATCTGTCATCATTTCACTTTCTGTAAATATTTTCATGTTCTGCCCAAAATGCCATTTCTCACTCACAAAAAGGTTGTAGAAAAATGAAAAAAAAAAAACATTTTTGTATTTTAGAATACTTTTTATTTTTATATATTTTCGAAAACTTAAAATTAAGCCATACGCTTATTAAAACATAACTAATATTTCATTTTTCATATGACTTGATATGTGGATGCCCCCAGGGTAGTGTATGACTTGTGTTAGACAATATAACAAACCTTTTATCATCATGGTAAGATAATGCAATTTTGTTTCTGGTTTCTGTGTATATATTGTGTAGATCACTTTTAAATGATTTCATTTTTCGAAATAAGTAACCACCTTTTTCAACAACTTTTTTATAATCATTAATGGATAAATGCTTATCGATTACACTTTTTTTAACCCCCTTTGCTTTTTTTACCTCCGTTGAGACTGAATTTATATAGTAGGCTTTAGCTCCTGTTCCATAGAAACTTAGAATTGGATCTTCAGGAAATTCATCCTTCATTCTACCCAAAACAGATTCGTTTTTACTTATATTAAACCTATTTACTTTCTTATAATTAGATGTATCGAATTTCTCAGGGTTTTCAATCATAAATTTATAGAAATCATCAGTGTAAATTTTAAGTACTAGAGAATCTGTATCTGTATACATTAAACTTGCACTATTGTGAAACTCTTTTTTTATAGTATTATAAAAAAAGTCATACAAAACTGTTTTAGACAAATCCATACAATTTTGAGTTTACTCATATGAACAGCAATTAATTCTTCGGTAAATATCGAGCAATTGTTAAAATTGGGTCTACTGATTAGAGCACGAGCACCGGCCCTTCTACGAATACTCTCCCAACTTGTAACTAATTTTATATCTTTATGATTCTCAACATTTTCCATAGTTTTTCCGAATACTGCATTATTAAAAAGCTTGTATAAATCTTTTTTAAATTTTGTATCAGCAGAGTTTCGAAGCTTTGTGTTAGTATCGATATACTTTTTTAACCAGGGTGATTGTTCAAATTTTAACATTCTATGAGTTTGAATGACTATTAACCCATTTCTTACTGCCTGATTTAAAGTTTTATAGTGTACAATATACCTTATTTTATCATGCAAATTTGGAATGAGTTTGGGGAATTTGGATGATGAATCTGGAGGGATTATATTTTCCACCAAAAATGGAAAATCAGCATGAGCTTCATGCAACTCATTTGGATAATACACATCTACTTCAAGAATGTATCCTATGGGACTGTCATCTGGTACATTATGAATATTTAAATTTATCATTTCTTCTTGTGAGAGCCATTTAAAACCTTTTGTGGGTAGTGGTTGTGACATACTATGCCCATATAAATTTGTTGCATCCAAATACATTATAAAGGATGACTTTATACTTGGATCATAATTTGGAAGGTACTTATTATTTGCTATATGCATTCTATCAACACATTGACTAACACCCCCTCGAATCCCTTTTTTAAAGAAATGAATCATGTCAATTTCAGTCAATAGCTCTAATTCTACTTCTGTCATTCTAAGCATACAATCAAATGATAATGATGGCAACGTGTAATATTGAGCTGGATCTAGGTTATAAGTCTTTAAAGAATTTCTTCGAAATGCTTCAAAAACATCAGTTAAAATTAAAACATCAGTTTTCAAATATAAATCCGAATAGTCTCCTAAAGTTTTACAATTAAATAGACTCCATACTTTTTTCCCTCTATCATATTCTAAATCTGTAATATGCTGATCATTTAGATCATCGAAGAATTGGTTTTTCGTGGGTAAATTAGTAACGTCTAATTTGTCTAAGTCAGAGATAAATCCATATGGAAACACACCTTTTTGTCTCATTAAACTAAATTCTTCTTCAGATGTAAAATGTTTGTGTGTTTCTAAAAAGGAGTCTGAATCTAAACCTTTACTTAACTCATCCAGGGATGCAGCTAAAAATTTGTAGCTATCTATAAATCTTAGACGTAGATATTTTTTTATGATTTTTCCTTCAGAATTCATGTAATCATGTACATATATGGATTTTGTAAATGAAATATATTTTTCCTTGTTTTCTGCAATAACATCTATTTTATCGCCATGATGACACAATTCCTTAATAAACATGTGACAATCATAACCACTTAGATTGTGAAAAATTATTGGAATGAAATTTGGTAATTGATGTTGTAAGTTACAAGTTGAATGTGCAGCTAAAAATCTTTTTTTCCCGTTATGTGACAATGATCGGTTACTTTTTTATCAAATAAGTTAAAAGGTTTACCACATATTCCACATTTGTCACATGTTTCCACTATGTTTCTTTCTTCAGGTGTTAGTGGTGTCATTGGGACTATATCTCTTAAATAATTATTGTGAAGCTCTCTAAGATCACGTTCAATACATGCTACAAATTCTTCTGCTGCGCTTGAACCACGGAATAATTTAAATTTTGTTAAATCATCATTGAATGAACATTTAATTAGGTATGCAAATGAATATGGTTTATGTATGATATTTTTGACTGTGAAAGAATTTAATGGATCTGGTTCACAACCTGCCATTGGTTGTAAAATTGATTCAAGGTCAGCATACACTACAAAGGGAACTGTTAGCTGTTTTTCATAACTTTCGAACTTTAACATGTTTTCTTGTGTTGTTTTTCCAAATCTATCAGTTTTTAAATCTGTAGATGGGGTTATCGCGTAAACTTGCTCACAGTCATATTTTTGATGAAATATTAGTTTTTCTGCTGTTATAAAGTGTACTAAACAACCATCGCAAAAATAAAGTCTACGTTTCGACATTGATATTTGATTGGAAACCAAAGCTGAAAGATTTTTTATCCAACAATAATGTGTTCTACTACAATCGCTATTACATTCATGAGTTTCTTCTTTAATTTTACAATCTTCACTTATGATTAATAAGTTTATGTGAGTGTCAAGTTTTCTCTTGGAATAGCGAAGTGGACCAACAACTTCATATTGAATTTTTTTATTTGCAAATCTGGTTTCCAATGTATAAACATTAATTGAAATATTATTGTTTTGTTCAAACCTAGATATATCAGTCAATTTAACCGGCATTTCCATACCTGCAAGATTTAAAACTGTAGAATAATGGGGGTAGGAAGAAACTCTGTCTACATGAAGTGAAACTGGGTATAAAGCTGATGTAACAGCCCATGCAAAACATGCATTATCCTGATTTTTTATATTCACTACAGCATGTTTAGATTCAATGAATTTGGGTAACTTGAAGTATGAATTGCCCCCAATAGGGCGAAACTTGTTGATGTTGATTTCCAAGTGTAATATATGTTGTAAAGTCCAACCTGTAAATAAATTAAAACATTATTAATTAAACAACCATATTTAAAAAATGTTTCACTGATTATTATTAAACAAAAATTATTTATTTTACTAATGAGTAATCTTACCAGAATCTCGCTCCATAAACTCGCTCGCTTGGGAAATTATTTTATCTATAAAAAACTCATAAATATTATCCAAATCAGAGGCATCACACACTATTTTATTATTTGTGTTAAATGATTTATCAGCTAGGGTTTCTTTTGATTGGTGAAGAAACGTTGCAAATAATTCCATATTAATTTTTATTGAGGTGTGTTTTGCTATATTTTCTTTTACTAATGTTAGACATTTGGGTTTTATCTCATAAAAAAACCTTCTGTAGTCTTTTTGCTGAGTTTCTGAAGCAATTCTATAACTTGCTATTCTGCATTTAAGACCACTTCTTACCACACATACACCATTGGAGTATGGTGCACATGAGTTATTTTTATGTTGAAGTGTTCTACAATGAGCAAAAAATTTATCTTTGGGTATGAAAATCTTGCATTCTCTACACATTTCCAATTGTTTATCACCATCTTTATCAACTTTTAAACTAGCTATTTTTCTTTTCTTTAATGGTTGCTCATTGATATTATCATCATTATGTTTATATTTGCAAGCTGTTTTATTATGTCTAACCATATTATCTTTTCGAGTAAAACTTTTGTCACATTTTGAACACTTCAACATGGTCACTTTACTTGTTACACCTTAAATTATTTATTTATTAGGTGTTTTCATCAACACCTCTGTTTTAACCACTATGCTTTTTTTATGCCCGTTGTGGGTTTTATAACAGACACCCCACTCCACCTCATTTTCTTCAGCTGTATCTGATAACTCTCAAATATATTTTTTTTTATCATAATTCACAGCAAAATCTAAATAGTTTGACCTTGAACAAAATTTACAACCAAATGTATTATTTTTTAATTTATTTTTGGTTTTGCAAAATATTCTCAAGGTGACATTGACCTTCATTTAACCTTGAACAAGATTGATGAGCAATTACATCTTTAACCTTGGAAAAAATTATACAGTGACCTTCATTTAACCTTGAACAAGATTGATGAGCAATTACATATTTAACCTTGGAAAAAATTGTCAACGATTCACACTGACCTTGATATAACCTTGTAATGGGTATATATATTTTACTCCTCATTTGGCAAACACTCATTCTTGCTCGATTTGTCTTCCTATAATGTCATCCACCGCTCGCCCTACCCTCATCGTTCGTCCGTTTTTGAAAAATGGGCATGTGCAGTGCAATTTCTGCAATGTCTGGAAACCGGTAGAGGTTTTTACAATTAATGGACGATGCGATGTCTGTAGTGAGCAATATCAAAGAATTATGGAGAGGCAGAGCAATCCTCCATATTCACCCGAATCACCTGTGTACATCTCAGACAGTGATGATTATGAGGTGGTGGAGAGTGATGATGATGATTCTGATACCAATTATGGTGTGTGGGAAGTAGCGAGAGTTGACTCTCCTCCTTCTGAGGAGATGTCTGATGTAGGAAGCGAAAGAGCTGACTCTCCTTTTGAGGAGGCTCAACGTTGGTAGTCTGGTTTAGTTTAATTGGGGTGTACAATAAAAATGGCTGGTACACACAGCTCAGTGCGAGGTTTGGGGCACTGTGGCACTAAACCAAACAATTAAAAATTTTCATCTAACAATTTTAAAACGAAACCATTTGTAAAAATCCTATCTTTTGAATCACATCAATATTCAATTTTTAAATTATAGTAACGCAAATTTTGTTCATTTATGCACAAACTAAAGTTTATAATGGTAAAAAAAACGTTTTTAAGTTTCATTTTTATATGCTATTCCATGCAATCTTGCTCTCTTATAAACAAACCAAAGTTTAAAAATTCTTTCTAAAAGTTTGTATTTTTTTTAAATTAGATCTTTTCTACAAATTGGTTTATTCTACACTATGAAATTTTACTCTTTTATAAACAAACTAAAGTTTAAAAATTATTTTTAATACTTTGTTTTTTGCATTAGCATAATATTCTTTTCTATATTAAAGTTTATTCTATAAAGTTCAACTATAAAATAGTAACCAAAATTAAAAAATTATACAAATTTTTTTGTTTGTTATTAAATTACCATAATGTTTTTTTTCTTAATATAGATTTATTATATTTTACATATTCAAATTGTTTTTTTGTTTCATAAAGTTATATATTGGCTAACTAATAATTTTATATAAAAACTAAATATGTACAATAAAAAAATGTTAAAAATTTAAAGAAAAGCATAAAAAAGATCCTTTAGCTTATTGTAGTCATTTAATTTTGCTTGGAATTCTTCCTCCACACCTTCGGTCTCTCTTTGTAGTCGTTGAATCTCTGCTTTGAGTAGATCCACTCTTTGTTTAAGCTGCTCCACGCAGCTTCTTTTCACCCGTAGGATTTGGATAGCCTGCTCTATCGTTTGGCTTTCTATTGTTGTGACATTTGCGGCTACGGTTTGTTGGACTAGCTGATCCCTCGATGTTGAGGGAATTGCTATTGGAATTGCTGTCGGAGTTGGAGCTGTTGATAAAATGCTTGTCTTCGTTTTTTTAATGTACTTTCTTTTACCAACTCTTCCATTTTTGATTTTATGTACGTCACGTTGTAGCTCCATTTGTAGCTGCGGCTGTGATTCTGGCTGTGGTTCTAGCTGTGGCTCTAGCTGTGGCTCTGGCTGCTGTTCGGCTTGAAACTCATTCCCAATATCTTTTAACAAATTGTCGATGTCTTGACTGGTGAAATCATCCAAATCAATAATTTGCTGCTTTGAATTCATTTTCTACTAATTTGAAATTCGCTGTTGAAGTAAAGAAACTTTAATAGTACTCTTCTGATATTTATTTTTCTTTAAATACTTGTTGGGTGTTAGTTTAGTGGGGGTAAAGTCTACAGAAAATAATATATCTAAAAAGCGGGCAAATAAAGCAATGTTAAAGATTCTGAAGGTTAAAAAATACACATCTTTACTATAATTTTGGATTATTTTTTTCAAGGTCAAAAATACTACTCGAACTATTCGTCTCTACATATAAAAAACGCAACGATCGTCAAGGTCATTCAAGGTCAACATAATGACCTTCACAACTTTTCAAGGTCAAATATACTACTCAAACTATTCGTCTCTACATAAAACAAGACAACGACCGTCAAGGTCATTCAAGGTCATTCCCTCCTCAAAAGTGGTCCAGCACCCGCTTAAACCTACTACTCCCATCAATATAAGTCCATATATATATAACCGTCACTGCTCGTATGTTTTGTTGATTAGATACGTCAAAAAAATTGTTGAATTTTTAAAGTTTTGTTGTAAAAATGTCGGAAATAAAAACAAGTTAAATTAAAATTTGATTTTTCTTTTTTTATTAGCAGTCGTATAAAAAATATTGTAAAAAAACTCGTTTGAAAACACTCCCTCGACTTGTAGACCTCGGCTTCGGCTCGGTCTACCAAACTGTCTCGATCGTGTGCAAAGAGTCGTTTTCAAACCTTGTTGTTTAAATAACTATTAAGTAATGAGTAAGAAATATTTCTGAACCATCTTCATGTACAGGGTGGGCCCAATTCGAAGTTTTTTGCTGGTTTTGGGTATTTCTAGCTGAGATACACAAAAATGAGTGGACACGTCCTGGGCTCGATTTTCAAGACGTCTTCAAATATCAAAACCGCTTCTTGATAAACCTTGTAGTTTTTTAGCTACAAGGGGATTTTGAAAAGTCTGCCAACTCTATAAATAGTTGGCCTATAACTTTTTTATTTATTAAAATTTCATTTTGATGTAATATCCTTTTTCACAGGTTTTTTTAAGGAGAATCCAACTGTCAAACTAAATTTTATCTATCACTTTTAGTTTTTGAGATATTACAAAAAGTTTAAATTTTCTTATGGAATGACTCATTTTTTGTTTTTGTTTTGAAATCTATGAGTAGTAGGCTTAAGCGGGTGCTGGACCACTTTTGAGGAGGGAATGACCTTGAATGACCTTGACGGTCGTTGCCTTGTTTTATGTAGAGACGAATAGTCTGAGTAGTATTTTTGACCTTGAAAAGTTGTGAAGGTGATTATGTTGACCTTGAATGACCTTGACGATCGTTGCGTTTTTATAAGTAGAGACGAATAGTCCGAGTAGTTTTTTTGACCCTGAACGACCTTGATCTTGTCTGACCTTAAACACAAAAAATACCTCTATCTTTGACTCTATTTGTTTTACACTTTTGAAAGATTTACATTATCCCCACCCTAATAATTGTATTTAAACATATAAAAAGGAAAAACAAACCCACTTGAAGTATTAGTAGATTTCTGTATCTCAACGTGTCAAATCACTCTCTAAAATAAAAATAAAGAAAAAATACTTTAATTTGTGGAAAAACAATAATTTAAAGGTAATAATATGGATATTTCAAAAACCAAACTTGAACAAATAAATTTCGAAATAAACAATGAAGCAAAACTACAATTAAAATCTTTATATTCATTAAAAATTAATACCACATATGTTATTAAAGAAATGTGCACCATTGATACCCGTTATGGAAAATCTGTTTTGATAACATTGGCTGAAGATGCTGATGTATTTAAAACGTTTTTACCAAAACGTGTGCTTAAATCAATAGATGATTTTATCGATCTAGTTAATAAAAAGTAATCAAAAATATGCTCTAACCTATCTGGGGCAAAGTGAACCCACATACATCGGTGCAAAACGTAAATCCATATTTGAAGTTGGAATATACTAAATTACCTTAAAATCATTGTGTGTTAAAATATTATTCTTAAAGTATTAAAAATATGAATCGTTTGGAAGCACAAATTCACGATTTACGATTCTGGTTGTTTGAGAAGTCGGACGAACTGATGGAGGGTGACCCTTCACTAAAAGATGTAGTAGAGCAAATAATTTTATGGATGGTGTCATTCAATGCCAAATGTTTTTTATGGGTAACCAAACACTTCAAGAGTTTTGTAAAAATATGAGATGGCTGAATTTATTGTATCTTCGGAGGCCATTGGAAGACATTCCACTGGAGTTGCTCTTTCTACCGCTCGAAGAAGATGAAGATGAAGATAGTGGATTCAGTGAGAACGATGATTAAATATAACACATTTACCAAAAATGTGTATTTATAATTAGTTTATGGATTGTAGTATGGATGTAGTTTTAAATTGATAAAAGCTGTAATAAAATATATTATAATAAGAAATGAAAAACTATTTTATAATTGGATTTGTTTTATTGCAATATTATTTTTATCTTATTTTTTTACAAAATTTTATAATAAAGTAACAATATTAGTATAAAACACAAAATAAATATATTATAAAAATTAAGGAAGTGTAAAAAACCTATATTGATTTTCATTTGATCTGAATTATAAAAAATATATTAAAATTCAAATATTTTTTAAACGATATCCGATTTATTTATCCATGAATTATGTCTATCTGTAAAACCTAACCACTTAACAAAGTATTGCTCCAGTTTGTTACACTTCCTTTTCTTAATAATTTTCTCAACTAAATATATTGATGGTACGCTGGTTTTCTGTAGCTCCATTTCATAAAAAGCACCAAGTATAGGTTCTCCATCAAAACTTTTTATTTGATAAGTGGATGGATTCGTTATATTTACTTTTACAATTTTAAATTGTTCCGCTGACCACGATGGTGTGTACCCTTATTCAAAAATTGACTTATATTTGCTTATACGAACTACGTCTCCAACTTTGAATTTAATTTTTTTATGACGTGTGTGTATATGTGAACGCAACGATTGACTTTGCAATAATAATTTATTATAATAATTAGCAAACGATATTAAACAATCAATACACGTAACCCAAATACGTAAGCACTTTGAACATAGTAACAAACCTAAGATTATTGTACCACATCTTCCCCTTTCGAAAGAATGGAATTTATCTGCAGAATGAATGACATTCAATCAAACTATAACTTTACCGATTCTGGAAATGTATACTACAATAACGTAAAACTAAAATGATTTAATTTATAACATAAGAATTAAAATATAGTTTTAAAATAAAATAAGATATAAGAATGACTATATGACATCACTACCCTATATAAAAGATATTCGCGCAAATATGAATAAAATACAGGGTGACCCGATCTTAAGGGACCAAACTTTACCAGCGTGTTGGGCGTTCAAAAATAATTAAAAAAAGTATTTACAACATAGGTCGAAAAATGCTTTGTAAAGAAAATACAGGGTGTCAAAGTTTTCTTAAAAAAAAACGAAAAAAATTATTATCTAGAAAACTACCTTGGACAACAACTTTAAATTTGGTACAGAATAAAGGTTAATAGAGCTGCATACTTTTCTTTATAAAGCAACAATGTAGGCCCGCCACGGGCGTGCGCACGGGTGGTGACTTTTAGAATTTTTGAAGAAAAAAATGATACGCCAATGGATTTTTTTAAATTTTAATTTATTTTTGAGTTTACTGTCCAATTTAAGTAAAAAAATGTCACCTTACTTTTTTTCGTACAATGCTTCATTGTGGAGAAAAAAATTGAAAATGTTTAAATTTGTTGCAAAAAAAATAAAATAATTAAGCCAATAAATTTTTTAAATTAAAGAAACTACACAAATAAATGGATTATTATTTATTAAATTAAAAACGCTTCAAAATGGTTGCCCCTCACTTCAATGCATTTAGTACATCTTCGTCGAACTGCTCTGGTAGCAGCAGCAATTTGTGCTGGAGTTATGGCTCTGCAACAAGCTTGGATTGATGCTATGAGGTCATCCCTGTTTCTTAGTGGGTTTGTGTACACCATTTCTTTCAAAGTACCCCAAAGAAAAAAATCTAGGGGGTTGAGGTCGGGTGACCTAGCAGGCCAAGCCGTTGGGCCCCCTCTACCTATCCATCGGTTAGGATAATTATTGTTTAGCCAATCACGCACTTCTATGCTAAAATGGGCTGGGCACCCATCCAATTGGAATTGCATTCTTCTTCGGGTAAGAATGGGTAGCTCATCCAAGTAATTAAACAAATGATTTTGAAGCAAATCCAAAAAAACTTGTGCATTTAATCTGTGTGGCAAAAAATGGGGTCCTATGAGAGAATTCCCAATTAACCCTACCCACACATTAACACTAAACCTATTTTGAAAATTATCTTCGACCATTGCGTGAGGATTTGCATGTGCCCAAAGGTGGGTATTATGAATGTTAAATATCCCACATCGTGTAAACATGGCTTCATCCGTCCACAAAATGAATTGTGAAAAGTTTCTGTCAACTTCAATGGCATGCGAAAACCATTCACAAAATTGGATACGCCTTTCTGCATCTCCAGGAAGTAATTCTTGGGTACGCGATAAATGAAAAGCACGTCTACCGTCAAACTTCAACGTTCTTCGGATGATTTCTCTTGGAATGCGCAACTCGTTGAAAGCTTTTCTCACGCTTGTTGATGGGTCGTTGTCAAAATGAGCCAAAATTGCATTCTGTCTTCTTGGAGCATGATTGTTCTCTTGATCTCTTATTCCATGAAAAGTTCCTGTTTGTCGTAAATTCTGGTGAACTCTTTGAAATACCCTCTGATGTGGAAGGGGTCTATTGGGAAATGCTTCGGCGTATAACATTCTGGCTGCACGAGAATTTCCAGCTGCACGTCCATAATAAACATGAATATCAGCATATTCTTCATTTGTAAAATTTAACGGCATTATGTATCAGGTTTTAATATTACAAATGCTTTAAAATGAAAAGACAAATTTTGACAAGTGTAATAACAACCAAACAAAGAAGCCTAACAACTGTCAAAATAAAGAACTTAAAAAGTGAACTGAACGTGAACAAAAAGTTACCACCTACTACTAATTTACTTATTACCTTATTTAAAAATTTTTTACTAGCTTTGACTTTTTTATGGGATTTACGAAAAATGCTGTTTTTTGTTTTTTTTTATTGGTAAAATCTTTAGGTGCAGATAAAACGATTTTTATTTTTAACTCTAAGACGACGCGTCCTACAAAAAAAAGCAAAGAGACATTTTTTAACCTAAATTAGACTGTGAATTCAAAAATTAATTTAAAACAAAAAAAAACCATTGGCGTAACATGTTTTCTTCAAATAATCTCACCACCCGTGCGCAAGCCCCTGTTAGCTCCCGCTAAATTTCGCGGTTGTTTATATATTTCTAAAACCACACAATTGTATGAAGGGCAAAGCGCATTTCGCGTATTTGGACATGCGCATCAACAACCAGGGAGATCCTTGTCAATCGCCTAGAGAAAATGGCGTGTTAATTTCGTTCTCCAACTATTTCAAAAAGAAAGTGCTCGATTTTTGTGTACTGAAGCATAGAACTAGAAACTTCAACCCTTCAGCTACGTGGTGACATCATTAGATCCAATCAGGGGCCCCTTGGAAGTGGAGAATTTGGCTGCAAAAGTGGTGAGTGCATTTGTCTCTGATTACCGTTGTGTGGCACAAATATTTTACCTATGGACCTTATTAATTATTTCGTAATTCATATCATTATATTTATGTTGGTTCGCGCTTTCATTAATTAAAATATTTACAGTCCATTGCATTTAACGTTTTTCTAACCGTGGACTAACATAAGTGGTCCTTTTCGAGCCGAATTATTTTTAGAATAAATCCATACGACGGTATTAATAATTATTTTCACGCCAAGCCACTTATTTACCTAATCTGTGGCCAAGCCAAACAAGGCGGCCTTGAATTTTCGCATCGTATTTGAAACGAGAAAGTCGTCGGTGAAGTGCACGTGTCTTTCGCGTGCTCGATTCAGTAAACAAAGCGAAGGAACCACAAAACAAAACAAACAAAAACATTTCTCATTTATGTGTTAGGGTGTTTCATATCATTTCGATATTAAAAACAATTTTCATCAATTGCGATAAATTAGTGCATATTTTCGACAATTCGTCATTTTTCTATTTTAGAAGCATTAATTAAGCGTTAATTGTATATTTACCGACAATTTCGTCATTTCAAAGGTAAAATCATGTCTGTCAAAAAAGCCGTACAAAAACGCAAGGGTTTTTTATCTGCGATCACCGAGTGTTATGTGTTTTCACAGACCGCGGCAAAGGATGAAAAAGCGAGAAACGAGTTTCAAGTGAGGTATTCCGATTTGGATGAAGCCTTCGATAAATGCATGCTGGCGCATAATGACGTCATTATGTTGATGGACGACTCGGACGATGAGGAGTTTAAAACACAGGATGCGATCATTTCAGAAGCTCGTAAATATTTTTATGCGTGTAAGGGGGTTTACTCTAAAATATTTCCGGTTGAGGCCCCATCCTTTTCTGGATCATATATTCGACAAAACGAAACTCCAAAACTCAAAGAGTTAAGTATTCCCATATTTCGAGGTGATAAAAAATTATGGCCAAGCTTTTTCGATCTTTTTAATAACATTATAGATCAAAATCAAAGTCTAAGTAACGTTCGAAAACTTCAATATTTATTTTCATATCTAGAGGATGAGCCTTTAAAATTGATATCAGGGATTAGCTTATCTGATCAAAATTATAAAATTGCTTACGACAAATTAGTCAATAGATATCAAAACAAGCGAGACCTCGCAAATGATGCTTTAAGCACAATTATGAACTCCACCTTAAAAAACGAGTCAGCTAAAGAATTGCGTTATTTAATTGACACCTTTTCTGAATCCCTAGAAATTTTAAAATCACAGCTTTGACGTTGACAGTTGGGACTTTATTATTTTTTTCATTTTGTTAGAAAAATTGGATATTCCGACGCGTTCAAATTTCGAAATGAGTCACGCCAATACTAATACCGAAATTCCCACTTTTCAGTCACTTTTTCAATTTCTAGAAAAAAGATATAATGTTCTGGAATCACTTCCTGAATCGACAGCACCCAAAAAGGTGCCTATCTATCAAAAATCAAATTCTATGCAAAATCAGTCTGGGCAAAAGCCTAATCAAAATTCAAATTCTATGCGAAGTCAGTTTGGGCAAAAGCCTACCTATAAATCATCCAATTCGCCTTTTATAGGACTGGCTGGCACCTCAACTAATTCAAGTACGAGAATAAAATGTTTTCGGTGTAATCAAGGTCACGTGCTTTCGAAATGTCAAACATTTCTTGATCTCTCACCTATTGATCGCCTATCTTTCGTCAAGCAGAAAAAATTATGTCTAGCGTGTTTTCATCCCTTGCATGGGGTAAATACGTGCAAATCAAAATATTCATGCCGGACTTGCAATAGTAACAGGCGCCACACTTTAACTCATATCTTAGAAACTAATCAAGAGTCTGGAAGCCAAGATACTAGTCCTGCCATTCACACACCACCTGTCAATAATCTTCATGTGTCATTAAATACCTCAGGACCTTCAGGTACCTTTCTTTTATGCACCGCCATAATAGATGTTATGGACGGTTGCGGAAATTTTCAACCTGTAAGGGCACTGCTTGATTCTGGATCACAGACAGGATTCATCAGTGAAAAGTGTATTCAGCGTCTTAATCTTCCTAGGCGAAGTTACACCACTGAAATATTCGAATTAAATCAGATGTCTTCTTTTACTTCCAAAGGGCTCGTTCAATGTCACATTAAGCCACAAGGACAGGTCACTCCTTTGCTTAATTTCGAAGCAATTGTCGTTCCACAATTATGTTCCAATATGCCTACATTCACTTTGAACGATAATCAGTGGAAACACTTGGAAAACCTTAAACTTGCCGACCCATCTTATTTCAAATCTAGACCTGTGGACCTAGTTATTGGTTGCGAGCTATTCGCACAGATATTCAAGGAGGGCAGGGTTCTTGGACAAATAGGGCAACCTTCAGCCCTTGAAACTATCTTTGGCTGGGACGTCATGGGAAAAGTTGACGAAGTAGGTAGTCTTACGGAACGAACCAGTTGTTTTTTAACGAGTCATTCACCTCCTTTAGAAGTTCTGCTCTCTAGGTTTTGGGAAATCGAACATTTGCCTAAAAAACAAATCTTATCAAAGGAAGAAAAACAAGCAGAATCAATTTTTACTGCGAGTGTAGTACGGCAACCTAGCGGTAGATTCATGGTAGATCTTCCGTTTAAAGATAAAATAAACCCTGACCTAGGAAATACTTATCCGCAAGCTTATCGTAGATTTTTACTTCTAGAAAATAGATTAATCAAAAATCCTGATCTGTACACTGCCTATTCAAGTTTCATGCAAGACTATATCGATTCTAATCATATGAGTTTAGTTTTATCTAGTCAACCAAAGGTCGACGTATCGTGTTTTTTAGCACATCATTGCGTACTAAAGCCGGAAAGCTTAAGTACAAAATTAAGGGTAGTCTGGGATTGTTCGGCAGTCACCCCAAAAAATATTAGTCTCAATGACACATTGTTATCTGGACCGAAACTTCAAAAGGATATTGCTTCTTTACTCCTTACGTTTCGTCTTAATCCTATTGCCTACATTGCTGACATCAAACAGATGTTCCGTCAAGTCCTTATCAATCCTTATCACCGTCCTTATCAAAGGATATTGTGGAGGTTTTCTCCACATGACCCACTTTCAGTGTGGGAACTTTCTACTGTCACTTTTGGCATGACATGCTCACCTTTTCTAGCCATGCGTACCTTAAATGAGCTGGCAGAGAGAGAAATGGAACGTTTTCCTATGGCTAGTACTGTTCTAAAAACGTCAATCTATATCGACGATATCTTGGGAACTAGCCCTTCGCTTTCTGAAGCTCTCTCCCTTCAAACAGAACTCAATGATTTGTTGAAGTCGGGAGGATTTGAACTTAAAAAATGGGCAAGCAATTGTCCTGAGTTATTGGCAACATCGCCAGAGTCCGATCGTCAAATGCCTCGACAAGGAGGAACCCCACTTTATCAAAGTTTTAGGACTTCAATGGCATCCAAAAAACGACATTTTTTCTTATCAATGCCGAATGAAGGACAAACCCCCAACCAAACGTTCTATTTTATCTATCATAAGAACAATCTTCGATCCCTTAGGTTTTCTTTGTCCCTTGTTGCTACAAGCAAAATTTATTTTGCAACAGTTGTGGATATCGAAAATAGGCTGGGACGAAGAACCAGATTCTTCTATCATCGATTCTTGGAACAAACTTCGTTCTGAATTCCCGCTTCTTTCCAATTTTCAATTACCCCGACAAATCAAACTGTCAAAAACCAATACCTGTCAAATCATCGGCTTCTGTGACGCTTCAATTCGAGGCTACGCAGGCGTCGTATATTTTCGTGTAGAAGAGGAAAACAATATATCTGTTTCTCTCATATCTGCAAAATCTAGGGTCGCGCCTATAAAGTCACAAACTTTGGATAGGCTAGAACTCCTAGGCGCATTTCTTTTAAGCGAATTAATTGACTTCGTTTTATCTAGTTATGAAGGAAAAATAACTTTTACAAATATCGTTACTTTCTGCGATTCGCAAGTCGTATTGCACTGGCTTTCATCCCCTCCTAATCGCTGGCAAACCTTTGTTGGAAATCGAGTCAGTAGAATCCAAGAAATCATTCCCTCAAACTCGTGGCGCTACATTCCTTCTGCTTTGAATGCAGCCGATATTGCGTCACGAGGGGCCACCCCTTCACAGCTCATGTCACATGACATGTGGTGGAACGCACCGTCGTTTTTGTGGTCTCCCGAAAACGAATGGCCCGATTTTCATAAACCAAAAATGCCGATTGATTTCGGAGATATTAATCTGGAGGAAAAGCCAAAAGTCTGTTGCAATGCGATAATTAATGTCAACTTCTTAGATCAGCTTCTTATCAAATATTCCTCTATATCAAAAATTCAACGTATCATTTGTTATGTCCTTCGAATAGTTAACCTTTTTCAAAACCATTCCTATCAAAAACCCACTAAGCCGCCGGACCAAAAAGTTTTTTAAGAATATTGTTTTTCCTACCACCGGTGAGATGCAAAGTGCGTTACACCTTCTTATCAAACGCGTGCAAGGTTCTTGTTTTTCTGAGCTTTTTTCCGCGTTATCTAAGGATAAACCAATACCGAAACCTTTGCGAAAACGTTCACCTTTTCTTGATGAGAATAATATCATTAGAGTCGGTGGCAGATTACAAAAATCTGACCTTTTGTCTTATTCTGCAAAACACCCCGTCTTACTTTCGAGTGACCATCGTTTAACTACTCTTCTTATCGAGTCCGCTCATCGACAATATCTTCATCCTGGGTTTAAAACATTACATAATCTGCTTTTACAGCAACTGTGGATATTATCTGCCAGACGGGCAATTCAAAGAACCATATCCAAGTGCTTGCAATGCTTTAGAATCAACCCTAAACCCTATAGACCGCCCATAATGAGTTCACTTCCCGCTCATCGAATCAATCAACTTAAACCTTTTTCGAGTGTAGCTATCGACTTTTGTGGACCTTTCTTTGTGATTCCTCATCGTTACCGTGGTTGTAAAGCTTTCAAATCGCTTGTCTGTGTGTTTGTCTGTACGGCCACACATTGCGTGCATTTGGAATTAACCATGGAACTGTCCACCGAAGGGTTCGTAGGTGCATTCCATCGATTCATTTCCAGACGCGGAAGCGTGACGCAATGCTGGTCAGATCAAGGCAGTAATTTTATAGGGTTTCGTAACCAATTACTGGATTACGCAAGAAGTGCTGCCACCAGACTTTCTATTCGTTGGCATCTGGGACCTCCTCTCAGTCCACATTTCAATGGCCTGGCAGAAGCTGGCGTCAAAAGTTTTAAAACTCACTTTGTACGAGTTGTCAGCGACCAGAAGTTGTCTATCATGGAGATGTCCACCCTTGCCTGTCGCATAGAAGCCGTACTTAATAGTCGCCCTTTATCTCATGCCTCTTCAGACCCACACGATCTTCAACCTCTTACCCCTGGGCATTTTTTGACACTTGAACCCCTTAATTCAGAAATTCCGGAGTCAGATTTGTCCGAGGTTCCCCTAAATCGGCTCTCGAGATGGCAACTAATCCAAAAACTACATAATGATTTTTGGAAACGGTATTCTATAGAGTATTGGCATACGCTACAACAGCGACACAAGTGGACTGATTCGTCCCCAAATATCAAATTAAATGATTTGGTTATCATAACAAGTGATCACATTCAATCGCCTTTGTAATGGCCGGTCGGTCGGGTCATCGAACTGCATCCCGGCGGGGACGGTCAGGTGCGTGTTGCGACCGTACAAACGGTTACCGGTATTTATAAGCGGCCAGTTGTAAAACTGTGCCTCTTGCCAAATTAAAAGTAATTTTAATTTTCTACCTTTTACAGGGTATTACAATAGGTTTTTTTTTATTTTTAATTTTTTTTTTAATTTTTTGTTTGTTTGTTTTGCCTTTTTCGGGATTTCGTTATCTCTAAATAAACTTACGATACTTATCTGTTTTCAGTCATTTATATTTATCGGTCGATTCTTTTTCTTATATCTATATCTGTCCGGATGAGATTCTAAAATTGTGTGTTTTGGAGGGCAGTTATGTTAGCTCCCGCTAAATTTCGCGGTTGTTTATATATTTCTAAAACCACACAATTGTATGAAGGGCAAAGCGCATTTCGCGTATTTGGACATGCGCATCAACAACCAGGGAGATCCTTGTCAATCGCCTAGAGAAAATGGCGTGTTAATTTCGTTCTCCAACTATTTCAAATATCTACACCTGAAAGTGCTCGATTTTTGTGTACTGAAGCATAGAACTAGAAACCTCAACCCTTCAGCTACGTGGTGACATCATTAGATCCAATCAGGGGCCCCCTGGAAATGGAGAATTTGGCTGCAAAAGTGGTGAGTGCATTTGTCTCTGATTACCGTTGTGTGGCACAAATATTTTACCTATGGACCTTATTAATTATTTCGTAATTCATATCATTATATTTATGTTGGTTCGCGCTTTCATTAATTAAAATATTTACAGTCCATTGCATTTAACGTTTTTCTAACCGTGGACTAACACGCCCCTGGCAAACCAAAATTTTTGCTTTATAAAGAAAAGTGTGCAGCTCTATTAAATTAAAGAATCCAGTTATGTAGTTTCTTCAATTCAATAACTTAATTATTTTATTTTTTTTGCAACAAATTTAAATATTTTCAATTTTTTTCTCCACAATGAAGCATTGTACGAAAAAAAGTAAGGTGACATTTTTTTACTTAAATTGGACAGTGAACTCAAAAATAATTTAAAATTTAAAAAAATCCATTGGCGTATCATTTTTTTCTTCAAAAATTCTAAAAGTCACCACCCGTGCGCACGCCCGTGGCGGGCCTACATTGTTGCTTTATAAAGAAAAGTATGCAGCTCTATTAACCTTTATTCTGTACCAAATTTAAAGTTGTTGTCCAAGGTAGTTTTCTAGATAATAATTTTTTTCGTTTTTTTTAAGAAAACTTCGACACCCTGTATTTTCTTTACAAAGCATTTTTCGACCTATGTTGTATAGACTTTTTTTAATTATTTTTGAAAGCCCAACACGCTGGTAAAGTTTGGTCCCTTAAGATCGGGTCACCCTGTATAAATAATAACATAAAAACATTTAAAAATAAGTACATATTAAGTACATAAGAAAATTTTAAAATATTTTAAACAGATTTAAAATATGTTTTTTTAATTATTATATTTAATAACGCGGTTTTTATGCACCGTGAGTTCTTTACCATTTTCACTTTTAACAGTACAGTTTACACTATTAGTACTTATTACTGTGAAAGGACCTTTAAACCAAGGGTCAAATTTAGTACGATTTTCGTTCGTTATCATTACTAAGTCGCCTGGATTCAAGTTAAGATTTTGAGAAGTTACATCATACCTAAGTTTGCGATTTTCTTTAACTTTCAATAAAAAATCTCTAGCCCTTTAATGTGATATTTGCAATCTTTTGCCTAATTTCTAGGTAGTATGCGTCAATGTTATACAAAGGATCAATTTTTTTTGTGACATCGTCTGGAAGTTATGATTTCCTTCCAAAGACAAGCTCAAAAGAAGTGTAATCGTGATAAACTCCAGGAGTTCAATTATAACAAAACGCGTAAAATTTAACCCACTGATCCCAATCAGTTTGCGAATCGTTAATGTAAGATCTTAGATATTCATTTAAAACTCTGTGGTTTCTCCACGGAACTGTAACTGTTACAGTTCCGTGGGTTTCTCCAGCAACCTCCGATGCTCTCATGATGATAAGCAGTTGAAAATTTTTGACTGATATTTAACAAATTTGTCAACTGCCCTAGAACCTCGTTTCTGTATTCTGTTCCCATGTCGCTTCTAATTTCTTTCATGGGGCCATAAATTAAGATAAAGTTGTCCATTATCGCTTTTGCTATTGTCACAGCCTCTTTATTTGGCACCGGTGCAATAACCACATATTTGCTTAGTTCACACTGTATGGTGACGGCATAAACCATGTTAATATTTTACTTTAAATATGGGCCAACGGTATCTATGCAAACAATATCAAAAGGTTTTTGCCGTGTTGGCGTAATCACCATTGGTTCCGTGTGTTTAATTTTACTTTTGTTTAATTGACATTTTATGCAACTTTTAATGTAATTTGCAACATCACGCGACATGTTTTTCCAACGGTACTTTGACCTAAGTTTTTTCAAAAGTCTCTTTTGTCCACAGTGTCCTCCAATCAATGGATTATCATGAAATTGCTGAATTAATCTTAATTTTTCTTGGTCATTGTCGATTATTTTGGAATCCTCGTATAAATAAATAATTACGTTTTCTAATAAATCTTGTTCTATTTATTTAAGATCATTTAATGTGCACGTTTTAAATATTTCATCATTAATTTTTAACTTCAATTTTTCTAATTTATTTTCACTAGCCATTTTGTCCAGCTGAGACAACACTTTCCTGAGATAAAAATTGCCATTAGTGAAAATTATCTTATTTTTTAAACCTAATTTCTTTTTTCCAAACTTTTCCATAATTATCCATAGATAATTTGGCTTAATTATAAACTTTAATGTAGGAACTGTAAATAAATCGTAATTATCATTGGTTTGCAATATTTTTGACGTCATTGAAGGTGGTTGAACTTGTTGATAATTTTTGTTACTCTCCGGTAACCGCTGATTTCTTGTCATTTACCTTGTGACAGCTAAAATTTGAGACGATTTTTCGTTAATATTTCTCAAATCATCAATAGAAATCCTAGATAATGTATCTGAGACGCTGTTCAAATGACCAGGGATAAACTCAATTGAGAAATCGTAATCGGCGAGATCTAATCTCATTCTTGTCAATTTTGAGGATGGATTTTTCATAGAGAAAAGATATACCAGAGGACGATGGTCACTTCGCACCAAAAATTTTGTACCGTACAAATAAGGTCGAAAATAATTTATTGCCCAGTGTATAGCGGCTAATTCTTTCTCAACAAATGATTTATTTTTTTCGCCTTTTGTAAAATTTTTTGAAGCGAAACAAATAGGCAAGTCTTCTCCATCAAAATCTTGGCTTAAAACTGCTCCACACGATCCCATGTTGGCGTCTGTGGTAAGGACAAAGGGCCTGTCAAATTGAGGCTATTTCAAAATTTTTGGATTAAGTAGTTCCATTTTAAACATTCCGAAAGATTTTGAACACTCCGTATCCCATGTAAATGTAGCGCCTTTCTTCATTAATTTATAAAAAGGTCTGGCCAATTCAGCGAAATTCCTTATAAAGCGTCTATGTAATTACAAAATGCAACGAATCGTTTTACTTCATCAGCTGACTTAGGTGCAGGATAATTTCTAATTACCATATATTTGGATTCATCAGGCAAGACTCCCTCTGACGTAATTTTATGACCGAGGTATGTGACATTGTTTTGGAATAGCACACATTTTCTTGGATTTAATTTTAGTTGATATTTTCTGCAAATTTTAAATACGTTTTTCAGATTCTCTAGCATATGGCCTTCTGAACAGCCATACACAATTAAATCGGCCATGTATAGAAATGCTTTCTCGGGGGTTATCCCGGCAAAAGCTATGGTCATCATCCTTTGAAAGCTATTAGGAGAAATTTTTAACCCAAATGGAAGTCTAGTGTAACGGTAAGATCTTGAGCTTGTGCTGAAAGAAGTAATGACCCTAGAACTTTCCTCCAATGGAATTTGGTGAAATCCGGCTTTTAAATCCAATGTGGAGAATCATTTTGCTCTTCCGAATTGATCCAGAATTTGATCTAGTCTTGTTATCGGAAATTTATCAGCACAAAGTTTTTTATTAATAAGTCTGAAATCTTGAACTAGCCTCCATTTTTTCTCTCCATTAATTGACTTTTTCGGTACGAGTAATATTGGACTATTAAATTCTGACTGCGATGGTTCAATTATATTATCCTTTAGCATTTTAGCTCACACATATACTATACTATAGTAGTGTGAGCTATGGTGATCCTAATTTTTTCGAGAAAAAAAAAGTTGCTCCGATTTCAAAAATTTTTATATATCTTTGCGTTTCAGATGATTTTGAAACTTTTTTGTTGCGCCGTCTGTCTGTCTGTCTGTCTGTCTGTCTGTATGTCTGTCTGTCTGTCTGTATGTCTGTCTGTAACGACCAACGCGCATAACTCAAAAACCGCCTGGCCGATTTTAATGAAATTTGGTACCTAGACTGGGTCTTGGGTCGAGATGGTCCCATTTAAAAATGAACAAAATCCACCGAACAGAAACCAAATAAAAGGGTGGGGGTAAATTTCAAAAATTAGAGTTTATGTGAAAATATGGCGTGTGTGATATCAAACGAAAGGTAATTGAGTCTGGAGTTAAACAAAATACATTTTAATTTATTTTAAAAAAAGGGTGGGGGTATATTTAAAAAATTAGAGTTTAAGTGAAAATATGGCGTGTGTTATATCAAACGAAAGGTAATTGAGTCCGGAGTTTATTAAAATACATTTTAGTTTTTGTTTTTTTTTTTAAGGGTGGGGGTATATTTCAAAAATTTGAGTTTATGTCAAAACATGGCTTGTGTGGTATCAAACAAAAGGTAATTTAGTCTGGAGTTGAATAAAATATATTTCAGTTTTTAGTTGTATTAGCTCACACGTACACTATAACTATAGTACCTAGTGTGAGCTTAGGGGCCCATATATTGGCAGAGTATTTTCTACTTGTGCATTTACTTCATTGATCTGTGAGTAAGGTGTTCTATAGTTCTTTACGTAAACTGGCGTATTATCCGTCAATCGAAATTTTTGTTGATAAAAATTATTTGTTGTCAAAGGATCATTGTCCAGTGCAAAAATGTCAGGGTATTCTTGACACAAGTTAATTACGTCTTGTTTTGCAAAATCTGGTATTGCGCTTGTGTTCAATTCCTGTAACAATATCGTATTTCTATTTTGTTTACTATTATTACCGCCTGGGCCGGCTATGTGCGTTTCTGCGCTTATAGTGCATATGCTATAGTTATTTAAATTAGTGCAGGAAATTTTTGGATTTTTTATTGTGATACTTTCAAAATTTGTATTTAAGATTTTTACGTATGGACTTTGGCATGATACTATAGCTCCGGCAACAAAAACTCCTGATGCTATTTCTCCATTTTGAACTACTGAATCCTGTTGTAAGCGTGCAAGGGAATTTAGTTTTCGTATTACTTCACATCTAGGTGGAATAGTGATAAGGTCATCTTCTGGAATATTATATATTGGCAAAATGATGTCGCCGTCAAGTGTTGTTAAGGTCATTGTCCAATCATGATAGTCTAGCTGGCAATGATATTTTGAAATAAAATCTCTTCCGAGAATCCCGTCGGCAGGTATCGGGAAATCTTGACCTACTATATGAAATTCGTGCATAAACATGTAGTCGTCCACTAAAATATTTGCCTTAGTAGTACCTAAAGAGTTCGTATAGCCTTCGGTAACTCCCTTGAATCTGGAGATGTTAGATTTGTTGACAATTTGTTGCGGGTCTAATTTGTTTCTCTTGAATAATGAAATGTCCGCTCCTGTATCAACTAATAAAGTGACATCTTGCATTTCTGTCATATCGGTCTGAACTATTACAAAATTTGAAAGCGTTAGGTCCATATTAAAAATTTTTAGGAGTGCCCCAAAGGACCTTGTTGAGGCTCCTGTTGGTTTCCCTGGCCTTGCTCAACATCGTAGGCTCTTACGTATCTACTAGGCCTACCTCTGTGTGAAAAATTTGCACTTTATTGAAAGCTTCTTTGCTGATTATTTGGCTCAAATCTGGGTTGATATCTGTTTTGGCGGTAAAAATTGTTATCATTCTAATATGTTAAAAAATTTCTTGTAGAATTCGAATAAGTATTATTAGGACCGCGGAAATTCCTTCTTCCTCGAAAATTATTTCTAGTGCGGTGTGCACCTCGATGATGAGTAAACAAAACGTTTGCGCTGGAGGCATTTTCTGCGCTGATGTTGACGTATTTCGTAAGAACATCCTGAACAGTCTGAAAGCTAGATGCTTCCATAATTATTTTAGCTTTCTCCGAGCTAGAATTTTTAATTATAGATTTTACAGTTGTATTTTTAGTATAATTCTCTGCAGCTTCTTCTGGTACTCCTTCGCTAATATAAGCCCTTTTCAATTTTCTTGTTAAGCTCTCAAGTTCTGTCAAGTAGCTCGAGTCATTATGACGCTGTCTGAGATTAATAATTTTGGAAGAAACGGATTCGGAGCTGTAAAATTTGATGCCATTTTTCAGTTTTGTACAAATTTCATCTAATGTATTAGTGTCACCTATCAAATCTCTGGCCGTTCCCGTCAGTCTGGATTTGACATAAGCAACCGCAGTTCTCTCATGCGTATCGACATTTGCCTTTAAGAAGGTCAACGCATCCAAGAATGAGGTTAACTTATCTACAGAACCGTCGAACTCGTTCGGCAGGATTTTGCTAGCGAAACCAATAAATTCTGAAGTAGAGAGAGGGGCATGATGGATGCAGATTTTAACAAAGTTTGTAAATGTTCTTATATGATCCTGGCAGGGTCGCCATATGACGTTTGTGTATATGTGAACGCAACGATTGACTTTGCAATAATAATTTATTATAATAATTAGCAAACGATATTAAACAATCAATACAAGTAACCCAAATACGTAAGCACTTTTAACATAGTAACAAACCTAAGGTTATTGTACCACATTTTTAGGTACAATTTTTATATTTTCAAATGCGGTAATTCTAGTGGTGGGTTTCACATCAATTGGTCTCATTTTAATAGTTGTGTGAATTGTTTTATTATATTTATCAACAACATCCTGTAAAATATGAAACCACTTATAGCTTCCTAATGTAGAAAATTCTTTATAAAGATTTGTTATTAAAGTTTTGATTACTTATTCCACAATTCTGCCTTCTTTACACTGTATGTGTGGTAGTGATTTACAGACTTCTTTTTCATAAGTGCTTGGAAGTGTTTATTAAAAAATTCCGTTCCTCGATCAGATTGTATGTTATGGGGGTAATAACCAGCTTGCTTAAAAACATCCTTCATTGCTGCACATATTCAAGTCCTGTTTTATTTTTTATTGGTCTAGCCCAGACAAATTTAGAAAAGCAATTTATGCATACTAAAATGTATCTATACCCCAAATTATATTTTGATAATTGTTGTATTTCAGCTAAATCAATCTGCCATAGATCCTTAAAACCTTTTATTAAGGTTTTTCTTCGCAGGAAATTTTTCCTTGCAGGTTTATATAGCTCATTAACAACTTGAACTTTTTGCTCACTAGCCATCTTTAAAATAAATACTTTATTCTTTCAATTCAAATGGGTGTATGATATTCTATGCGACCATCTGACCAAATTATTGGTTCCAAAGCGGATTCAAGGCTCAATGGCACTCAATCTCCCATGTAAATTTAACAATAGTTTACCACTTGTCGATTGTTGCGTTTTTATTTTTTCTAAATTGGTTTTTACTGCATGAACAGATTCTGCTATAGCTAGCTTTAGTTCTTCAACTAGATTGTTTATACGATTTTCCAGAAAGTCTAGATTGATAGCGTCTTTATGATCTACAGCATCTGCTATATTATATAAACGTTTGTTCTCAATGTCGAAATCATTTTTAGCGGTCAACTTAAAACCATTACCCTTCAATCCTTTTATATATGTAATTTTGGAAGTTCTTTTTATACGACCAAACTTGTCAATCGTGTTCTTTACACCTCCCATGTTAGATAGTAACTGAACAATATATGCTACAATCAAAAAAGTGAGTCCTAATATATAACCCCTTCTTCTCTTAATTCTTCAATTATAGACAAAATTTCACCATCATGACCAGTATGCCCAGCCATTTTGAGCTCCATAATAATCGCAAGCGACTAACCAATTCTTTAGCAGTATTCCAGTATACATAGTTTACTTTATTATTATTGAATTTTTTGAGATTTGAAATTTTATTTCTGGTAATACCAGAACCTTCTTTACTTCTACCATGTTTCGGTGTTAGAAGTGGTTTTATAAAATTTGTAAATTTTACAGATCGGCTGGTATTTACCCCATATATTTTATTATATTCATTGTAATAGGCATTTGACAAATTAAGTATTTGCTTATAATCGCTGAGTGCTTTTGGGTTAATGTCACCAATGTTTGACACACTTGGTTTTTTTTAAAATAACAAATCGTATAAATCACGATGAGCAGAAAATGCCCCAATCATATTTTTTTTACGCCAAAGAGTTATTGGTTTATCTGGAAATGTTATGGTAGCATTACCTATCTGAAAATTATTATTGTTGGAATTGTACCTAACACCATATACGGTGTCATAGATAGATGGGTTTGATTTAGGCCCCTCCATAAAGATTGTAGATATAGAATTTAAATCTTCCCCTATATCTTGTCTCAGTGATTCATCAATAGCTTCATTGTTGACACTCTTTTTAGGTGATAAATGAGAACTTGCATCTGCATTAAATGATTTTTGACTTTGATTAGAGTATGAAGATATTGGTGTATCCGGCAAGGGTGGTGAAGCTGAGAGATAAGATCCATGATGAGATTTATTTCCACCATCACCATCTTCCGAATTATCAACCATAACATTTTCTGCAACTCTCTTTGCTTTTTTTGCTTCCACAGCTATCAAAGGTGTTGCTATATTACTACTTGTCCTTTTCACAATTGCTGCATTTTTAAAATTTTCTGAATTTTTGACAATGGTTTTGAGATGGGTTCATAAAATTTCTCAAGATTTGTTTGATTTTGCGACTCTTCATTTTTTTTAAATTTAAATTTTGTTCTTACTGCATCAGTCATAGCAACAAGATCACGTTTTAAATCGATCGATCGATCGATCGAATTTGACATATTTACAAATAAGATGTTTGCAGTTGTTCGTTCTAAAAGCAACTAAAGTTGTTGCTACACATTTATTAAACATATATGTATATATATGTGCATCTTTAACAATAACTAGAAAACCATATTTATCGTCCCAACATTTTCCACAGTTTCTTGAAACTTGGTAAAAGTAAAGTCTGGAGAAACGTGATCTGAAAAAATATGTCGCAGATTCATTTCATCTTGTTTAAATACTATTATGAAATTTGAATTATCTCGAACTAGCTGTTTTGGTACTCTAGTACTCTGTGCTAGGTAAAAACAATCTATATTTTTATGCCTCCCCATACTGTAGTATGATTTTACTACACTCTGACCATCACAAATTATCGAATTTGGTTTTGCCTCAGATGGTGGTATACCGCAGGATGTATCATTAAATGTGTAGTATCCAAGCCCCTCAATCGGCGATAAAATTTGCTTTAAAAATTCATATTTTGATTGAAACAATGACTTGGAATATATATATACATTTTCAAATTTTAATCCTAGTGGGTGTGTAGTAAGAGTGATAAGCACATTGGTTTTACCACAATTTGTTGGCCCAATTATGAATCCATGTATGGAATTGGGTAGTAAAGATCCATGACGTTGATATGTAATACCACAACCCGTCTTTTCATCCCAATTTATAATTGAGATTCTGTCTTGTTGCTGCACTATGCGCATTTTTATATGAACTATATTTTAGCATTTAAGCTGGCCTTGTATTTATATCAAAATCAGTTCGATGTCATCTATCAACAGAAAAAGTTCAGTAAAAAAGGGGCGAGGCGTATTTAATTCACTTTTAAATAAACTTCCTGTAAAATTACACATCCCGGGTTATCAATATTGTGGTCCTGGAACTAAACTAAAGACAAGATTAGTGAGAGGTGATCCTGGAATAAATGCACTAGATAGAGCCTGCAAAAAACACGATATTAGTTACTCTATTAATTTGGATAATTTAGAAAAAAGACACAAAGCTGATCGCGAACTAGAAGAAAGTGCGTGGCAAGTTGTTAAATCAAAAGACGCTGGAATAAAACAGAAGGCTGCTGCTTACTTTGTTACAAATTCAACGAAAGTTAAGCGAAGATTTGGAATGGGGTTAAAAAAGATAAAATCTAAAACCTAAAAGGTGGCTTTTGGGTCTGCGATATGTCGAAACGTTCAAACAAAAATTAAATCGATCTTGAATCAAAATAAGGGGAAATTTCAAGATATTTCAAAAACTTCTTTGATCGCAGCGCGTAAGCATTTAAAAGCTTCTGGTGGAAAAAGGAAGATGAAAACCCCAAAAGTAATTCCCATTCCTAAAATGGGGGGTATTTGACCTCTTATACCAATTTTTACGGGGTTATCCGCCCTAGGATCATTAGCGGGTGGCGCTGCTGGTATAGTTAAAGCAATAAAAACCGTTAATCATCTTAAAAATAGTGTTGCTGGTGTTAAAAACTCTCAAATGCTTGTAGAAAGTAAAAAAGGGGGAGGTTTATACTTAAAACAGTATCGAACTGGGTTAGGACTTTATTTAACAAATCCAAAAACCTAGTTAAGCCCTTACCAGCAAGGGCATTATCAAATGTTGATTTGGAAAGATATGCAAAACAATATCAAATTGCAAATTTCGTTGGTGTATTTATGAGAGATAATCTTCCTAAAAGTGGACCTCGCAAAACTGAATCGGCCATCATAAACTTAGACAGTGTAAATGGACCAGGAACACATTGGGTTGCCTACAGAAAGAAAGCTAGAAAAGTAATTTATTATGATAGTTTTGGAAACTTACCCCCACCTTTGGAATTCATAGAATACGTGTAATAAGGATGTAATTATGCCACAGGAATTTAGTATACATATAAAAACCAACAAAAATTTAATACAGTATATTGTGGTCAGCTGTGTCTACAGTTTCTCTTAAAAAATAACTTATTTTTGTAGTAATTTTAAAAAATGAATCGAAATAATTCCGAAAGTGAGTATGCAAAACTAAAAAAAATATATAAATCACTAAAACCATTTAGCAATGCAAAAAGTTTGCTACCGATGACGAATGACGAACTATGTGGTTTACCTAAAGAAGTAATGATTGCATGTGCACCAAACGAAATAGCTTTGGTGTGGGAGAAGTTGCCAGAAGAACTTAAAGAAGACATTGATATTTTAAAATATCAGTATTGCTACGACCATTACTCTACAAACAACTCTAACGATCAAATTGATGGTCCACCAACAAAAAAAATATTTTGTTTTATATGTAATGCAAACGGCTCAAAAGTGTCTAAATCTGAGGAAATTGTAGATTGTGACATTATATCCAGTTGTTGTAAGACACAGTAAAAAAAAATGTCTTATACTTTTACATTAAGTGGTTATTCAAGTATTTTAAGTGCCAACTTCTATCCTCCTATAGAGACAAACAACAGAGAAAAATATGGACTGGGTCTTATAGGATTTTATTCATATAATTTAATTTTTAACATAGATGAAACTAACAATTGGTTTGGATTTAGTAAGCCAAACTGGGGAGGGCCAGTAATGTTAAAAATACCTCCTGGTGCATACGAAATAACCCAAATACATGATGCAATGCTTAAAGCTCTTCAAAAAGGTGCAAAAGATCTACATTAAATTATTTTTAGCTTACGTGCAAACAATAGCACTTTGAAATGCAAAATTAAGTCAAAGTATCTACTTCACTTTAAGCACAATAACTCAATTGGACAGTTGTTGGGATTTGCAAATGAAGAGCGACTAAAGCCCAATGAGATTCATGAATCTTCAACAATAGTTGATATTACAAAAGTTCGCATTATAAGAGTAGATAGCAATATAACAACCGGTGCATATTTAAATTCAGAACAGGCACACTCTATTTATCTATCTATAACTAAAGAACCAACAAATATCATTTATATGCCAATCCAACCAGAGGGTCGTCAGTTTATCGACAACATTACACTAAGGATCGTGGATGATAGAGGAAAGCTCATTAATTTTCAAGGAGAAAAAATAATTGTAAAATTGGAGCTTAAAAGGTTATAACGAAAACGGGTTATTGTTATCATCATCACAGCTATCCAGTGTCGCAAAAAAAAAGATGTTAAGACCTATATTCCAAATAAAAACCGATGCAGAAGCAGTAGAAAAACCATTCAGGTTAAAGACTTGTCAAGAGAAAGATCTAATTTGTCCACAGAAGAAAAAGTATTTTTGAAATCACTTGGTTTACATTTAAAAAGAGCTGTATAAAATGATTTCAACTAGTGAAAAGTTAGAAGCATTTAATGAACCAATTTTTGAGAATTCAATTATAAGTCTGGAAGAGCATAGTTATAAACCCTATGGAACACCATCTTTTAAAAACTCAGATGAAATTCGTATCCCAATTCAATTTCAAGATCTAATTTTGGATGTTTCCGAAAGTTATATTTATATAGAAGGAAAGTTTACACCAAGTGATGCATCTAAAAGATGCTACTTATCAAATAATGCTCTTGCTTTTTTATTCAAAGAAATTCGGTATGAAATGGGTGGTGAACAAATTTGCGTTGTTCGAAAACCAGGAATTACTTCCGCACTAAAAACCATTGTTTCATTTGGAAGTAGTCAAGAAAAGCTTCTTTCAACATACGGTTGGGGTTTAACAGAAGCCAATCAATGTATATTGGACAAAACAAGTCATGTATTTAGTGCTAGACTCCCATTAAAATATTTGATGGGATTTGCAGAGGACTATAGAAAGGGCATTTTTAATCAAAAACATGAACTGATATCGTAATAGCACACACCTTCAATAATTGTTATATCAGTGAAGCTGATGCGGAAATCTCCATAGATAAAATCGAATGGAAAATCCGGCACATAATTCCAGAGGATCGTCAAAGGATTAAAATTCTATCTAAAATTAATAAGGGTGGTAATAATGTTAATATCAAAGCTGCCTATCGCATGTGGGACCTGTATGAACTGCCTCTTCTTCGGAGCACAGCTTCTGATACGTGGGCAGTAAGAAGTAGTACGAATTTGGAAAAACTTATTTATAAATTATTGGACTTCAAAAGACTGAAAATTGCAATGCCAGAGACAAAGATGCCACAGAATTTATCTCTGCTGATTTGTCTGATATTAGATTATATATTAATTCGATAGTTTTCCCCTATGAGAGGTGGAGTCTCGATTTTTCAAAAAGATTATGCGGTCCTGCCTACTATGCATATCAAAATTTTCAAAGCAGTTACTATGGAAAAACATGTAATGAACCAATGCTTGATTTAAATAGTTTTATTCAAAACCCATTAATTGTTATTGATGCTTCGCATCAACAAGATTCAATAACATCATCAACAGTGAATATTAAATTGGAATTTAACACCAGAAAATCTTAATTTACAAATGATGTAAAAGTGTATGCTTTACTTATTCATGATTTCCTAATTTCCTATAATATTCTAAATGGTACTGTAACAAGGGGTTAATTTCAATGTAATTTTATTTATAATATTTTTGAATGTATTTTAATGATTTAAATGAAAATAAATGTTTTGAATTTTGTATTTTAAAATGATTTAGATATAAATATATTTTTCTTAAATAAAGTTTAAATAAAACACATTTTAGATAATACTATTTGTTTTTATATTTTTATACTTATGAATAAGCTATAACAAATTTGAATACTCAATTGCACACCTATTCACATAATAAAACTGATAAAACCCATATTTAATTGGAGAATAGATGGTAAATTATTCAATTAAAATAAATATAGTCTCCAAACTAATAAAGCTATTACAAAAATATTTCATTCCATCGATTCAACAAACATATCCAAACAAATTTTTTCATATAAAATTTTTGGAAAATTTTAATTTTTGGAGATATTTACATAATAAAACAAATAAAAACACATTTTGTCAAGTGGAGTAGATGTCTAATCAGTTACCAATGTGTGTAGCTTCTAAACTAATAAGGCTATTACAAAAATAATTATTTCAATCGATTAATCAAGAATGCGTTGACAATTTTTATCATATAAAAATTTGTGCAGGCCTTTAATTTTAGGAGATGACATAATAGCCCAATTAAAATTGTTACTATTTTAATTAAATTGATCATAACTGTTAAAATAATATTAATATCACAATAAAATTTTAACAGATCGAAAGCTAACCTATTTTTTATTTTTATCATATAAAAATTTGTGCAGGCCTTTAATTTTAGGAGATGACATAATAGCCCAATTAAAATTGTTACTATTTTAATTAAATTGATCATAACTGTTAAAATAATATTAATATCACAATAAAATTTTAACAGATCGAAAGCTAACCTATTTTTTCACAATTTTTATCTCTTAAAAATTTTCAATTAAGACGCTACTTTACAAGATATTAAGAAAAAACGTTTATTTTAAGACATGAAAAAAAATACAAGTCTCAATTTTAATTGATATTGATAAAAAACAGTCTGTCTGTCAAAATCGTAGAAAGGTGCATTTAGGTGTTTTTTTGTTTGAAACTTTTTTCTGTCTGTCTGTCTGTCTGTCTGTCTGTCTGTCTGTCTGTCTGTCTGTCTGTCTGTCTGTCTGTCTGTCTGTCTGTCTGTCTGTCTGTCTGTCTGTCTGTCTGTCTGTCTGTCTGTCTGTCTGTCTGTCTGTCTGTCTGTCTGTCTGTCTGTCTGTCTGTCTGTCTGTCTGTCTGTCTGTCTGTCTGTCTGTCTGTCTGTCTGTCTGTCTGTCTGTCTGTCTGTCTGTCTGTCTGTCTGTCTGTCTGTCTGTCTGTCTGTCTGTCTGTCTGTCTGTCTGTCTGTCTGTCTGTCTGTCTGTCTGTCTGTCTGTCTGTCTGTCTGTCTGTCTGTCTGTCTGTCTGTCTGTCTGTCTGTCTGTCTGTCTGTCTGTCTGTCTGTCTGTCTGTCTGTCTGTCTGTCTGTCTGTCTGTCTGTCTGTCTGTCTGTCTGTCTGTCTGTCTGTCTGTCTGTCTGTCTGTCTGTCTGTCTGTCTGTCTGTCTGTCTGTCTGTCTGTCTGTCTGTCTGTCTGTCTGTCTGTCTGTCTGTCTGTCTGTCTGTCTGTCTGTCTGTCTGTCTGTCTGTCTGTCTGTCTGTCTGTCTGTCTGTCTGTCTGTCTGTCTGTCTGTCTGTCTGTCTGTCTGTCTGTCTGTCTGTCTGTCTGTCTGTCTGTCTGTCTGTCTGTCTGTCTGTCTGTCTGTCTGTCTGTCTGTCTGTCTGTCTGTCTGTCTGTCTGTCTGTCTGTCTGTCTGTCTGTCTGTCTGTCTGTCTGTCTGTCTGTCTGTCTGTCTGTCTGTCTGTCTGTCTGTCTGTCTGTCTGTCAAATTAAAGTTCGCGAGTGATTCCGCGGACAAATCAGGTAATGCATCCGCAATCATAACTACATTCGCGATCTTCACATAACTTTCACTTGAACTACTAAATGAGGCCATTTTCGAAAAAAATTACTTTAACTTTTTGAAGAAAAAGGAGGAGTTGTTGCTTCGACTAAGAGAAGAACGAGAAAGAACGCTTACTACCACATCATGCATCCAAGTAAGCAATTTTACCCCCACTACCATTTACCCCCTCTACCATTTATCCCACCCTATCAACATCAGCGCCACCTATTGATAAGATTTACAAACACCCTGGTGTTGAGATTTTCAGTTTTAAATTTAATAAGGTCACTAAGCAAACAATAATAGAATATTAGTATCCTTAAACTGTTTTAGAATTATGGTGCCCTTAATTTTGAAAAGCGCCATCTATCATAATTTTTTCAATTATTTAAATATATTCCGAAATAGCGCCACCTATCATCAACTTGATGCACTAAATTATTGATAATTTTTTTAAAATCCTAATAATTCAACTATTCATCAATTGGAAATCAATCAATAATAACTGCTCTCTCATCGACTGTATAATTTGAGGGTGAATTCTTAGGACTTGGTTATATACATCTGTCACCATTTCACATTCTGTAAATATTTTCATGTTCTGTCAAAGAATGCCATTTCTTACTCACAAAAAGGTTGTAGAAAAATGAAAAAAAAAATTTTGGCTTTTAGAATACTTTTTATTTTTATATATTTTCCAAAACTTAAAATTACGCCATACGCTTATTAAAACATAACTAATATTTTATTTTTCATATGACTTGATATGTGGGTGCCCCCAGAGTAGTGTATGACTTGTATTAGGTATAACAAACCTTTTATCATCATGGTAAGATAATGCAATTTTGTTTCTGGTTTCTGTGTATATATTGTGTAGACCACTTTTAATTGATTTCATTTTTCGAAATAAGTAACCACCTTTTTCGACAACTTTTTATAATCATTAATGGATAAATGCTTATCGATTACACTTTTTTTAACCCCCTTTGCCTTTTTTACCTCCGCTGAGACTGAGTTTATATAGTAGGATTTAGCTCCTGTTCCATAGAAACTTAGAATTGGATCTTCAGGAAATTCATCCTTCATTCTACCCAAAACAGATTCGTTTTTACTTATATTAAACCTATTCACTTTATTATAATTAGCTGTAACGAATTTCTCAGGGTTTTCAATCATAAATTTATAGAAATCATCAGTGTAAATTTTAAGTACTAGAGAATCTTTATCTATATACATTAAACTTGCACTATTGTGAAACTCTTTTTTATAGTATTATAAAAAAATCCAAATATATTGGTTTATTGTATAAAATTTTGAGTTTACCCATATGAACAGCAATTAATTCTTCGGTAAATATCGAGCAATTGTTCTACGAATACTCTCCCAACTTGTAACTAATTTTATATCCTTATGATTCTCAACATTTTCCATAGTTTTCCTGAATACTGCATTTTTAAAAAGCTTGTATAAATCTTGTTTAAATTTTGTATCAGCAGAGTTTCGAAGCTTTGTGTTAGTATCGATATACTTTTTTAACCAGGGTGATTTTTAACATTCTATGAGTTTGAATGACTATTAACCCATTTCTTACTGCCTGATTTAAAGTTTTATAGTGTACAATATATCTTATTTTATCATGTAAATTTGGAATGAATTTGGGGAATTTGGATGATGAATCTGACCAAAAATGGAAAATCAGCATGAGCTTCATGCAACTCATTTGGATAATACACATCTACTTCAAGAATGTATCCTATGGGACTGTCATCTGGTACATTATGAATATTTAAATTTATCATTTCTTCTTGTGAGAGCCATTTAAAACCTTTTGTGGGTAGTGGTTGTGACATACCATGCCCATATAAATTTGATGCATCCAAATACATTATAAAGAATGACTTTATACTTGGATCATAATTTGGAAGGTACTTATTATTTGCTATATGCATTCTATCAACACATTGACTAACTCCCCTCGAATCCCTTTTTTAAAGAAATGAATCATGTCAATTTCAGACAATAGCTCTAATTCTACTTCTGTCATTCTAAGCATACAATCAAATGATAATGATGGCAACGTGTAATATTGAGCTGGATCTAGGTTATAAGTCTTTAAAGAATTTCTTCGAAATTTCAAAAACATCAGTTAAAATTAAAACATCAGTTTTCGAATATAAATCCGAATAGTCTCCTAAAGTTTTACAATTAAATAGACTCCATACTTTTTTCCCTCTATCATATTCCAAATCTGTAATATGCTGATCATTTAGATCATCGAAGAATTGGTTTTTAGTGGGTAAATTAGTAACGTCTAATTTGTCTATGTTAGAGATAAATCCATATGGAAACACACCTTTTTGTCTCATTAAACTAAATTCTTCTTCAGATGTAAAATGTTTGTGTGTTTCTAAAAAGGAGTCTGAATCTAAACCTTTACTTAACTCATCCAGGGATGCAGCTAAAAATTTGTAGCTATCTATAAATCTTAGACGTAGATATTTTTTTATGATTTTTCCTTCAGAATTCATGTAATCATGTACATATATGGATTTTGTAAATGAAATATATTTTTCCTTGTTTTCTGCAATAACATCTATTTTATCGCCATGATGACACAATTCCTTAATAAACATGTGACAATCATAACCACTTAGATTGTGAAAAATTATTGGAATGAAATTTGGTAATTGATGTTATAAGTTACAAGTTGAATGTGCAGCTAAAAATCTTTTTTTTCCCGTTATGTGACAATGATCGGTTACTTTTTTATCAAATAAGTTAAAAGGTTTACCACAAATTCCACATTTGTCACATGTTTCCACTATGTTTCTTTCTTCCGGTGTTAGTGGTGTCATTGGGACTATATCTCTTAAATAATTATTGTGAAGCTCTCTAAGACCACGTTCAATACATGCTACAAATTCTTCTGCTGCGCGTGAACCACGGAATAATTTAAATTTTGTTAAATCATCATTAAATGAACATTTAATTAGGTATGCAAATGAATATGGTTTATGGATGATATTTTTGACTGTGAAAGAATTTAATGGATCTGGTTCACAACCTGCCATTGGTTGCAAAATTGATTCAAATTCAGCATACACTACAAAAGGAACTGTTAGCTGTTTTTCATAATTTTCGAACTAACATATTTTCTTGTGTTGTTTTTCCAAATCTATCAGTTTTTAAATCTGTAGATGGGGTTATCGCGTAAACTTGCCCACAGTCATATTTTTGATGAAATATTAGTTTTTCTGCTGTCATAGTGTACTAAACAACCATCGCAAAAATAAAGTCTACGTTTCGACATTGATATTTGATTGGAAACCAAAGCTGAAAGATTTTTTATCCAACAATAATGTGTTCTATTACAATCGCTATTACATTCATGAGTTTCTTCTTTAATTTTACAATCTTCACTTATGATTAAGTTTATGTGAGTGTCAAGTTTTCTCCTGGAATAGCCAAGTGGGCCAACAACTTCATATTGAATTTTTTATTTTCAAATTTGGTTTCCAATGTATACACATTAATTGAAATATATTTTGTTCAAGCCTAGATATATCAGTCAATTTAACCGGCATTTCCATACCTGCAAGATTTAAAACTGTAGAATAATGGGGATAGGAAGAAACTCTGTCTACATGAAGTGAAACTGGGTATAAAGCTTGCATTATCCTGATTTTTTATATTCACTACAGCATGTTTAGATTCAATGAATTTGGGTAACTTGAAGTATGAATTGCCCCCAATAGGGCGAAACTTGTTGATGTTGATTTCCAAGTGTAATATATGTTGTAAAGTCCAACCTGTAAATAAATTAAAATATTATTAATTAAACAACCATATCTAAAAAATGTTTCACTGATTATTATTAAACAAAAATTATTTATTTTACTAATGAGTAATCTTACCAGAATCTCGCTCCATAAACTCGCTCGCTTGGGAAATTATTTTATCCATAAAAAACTCATAAATATTATCCAAATCAGAGGCATCACACACTATTTATTATTTGTGTTAAATGATTTATCAGCTAGGGTTTCTTTTGATTGGTGAAGAAACGTTGCAAATAATTCCATATTAATTTTTATTGAGGTGTGTTTTGCTATATTTTCTTTTACTAATGTTAGACATTTGGGTTTTATCTCATAAAAAAACCTTCTGTAGTCTTTTTGCTGAGTTTCTGAAGCAATTCTATAACTTGCTATTCTGCATTTAAGACCACTTCTTACCACACATACACCATTGGAGTATGGTGCACATGAGTTATTTTTATGTTGAAGTGTTCTACAATGAGCAAAAAATTTATCTTTGGGTATGAAAATTTTGCATTCTCTACACATTTCCAATTGTTTATCACTATCTTTATCAACTTTTAAACTAGCTATTTTTCTTTTCTTTAATGGTTGCTCATTGATATTATCACCATATTATCTTTTCGAGTAAAACTTTAGTCACATTTTGAACACTTCAACATGGTCACTTTACTTGTTACACCTTAAATTATTTATTTATTAGGTGTTTTCATCAACACCTCTGTTTTAACCACTATGTTTTTTTGTATGCCCGTTGTGGGTTTTATAACAGACACCCCACTCCACCTCATTTTCTTCAGTTGTATCTGATAACGCTCAAATATATTTTTTTTGATCATAATTCACAGCAAAATCTAAATAGATTGACCTTGAACAAAATTTACAGCCAAATGTATTATTTTTTAATTTATTTTTGGTTTTGCAAAATATTCTCAAGGTGATATTGACCTTCATTTAACCTTGAACAAGATTGATGAGCAATTACATCTTTAACCTTGGAAAAAATTATACACTGACCTTCATTTAACCTTTAACAAGATTGATGAGCAATTACATCTTTAACCTTGAAAAAAATTGTCAAGGACACACACTGACCTTGATATAACCTTGTAATGGGTATATATATCTTACTCCTCATTTGGTAAACACTCATTCTTGCTCGATTTGTCTTCCAATAATGTCATCCACCGCTCGCCCTACCCTCATCGTTCGTCTGTTTTTGAAAAATGGGCATGTGCAGTGCAATTTTTGGAATGTCTGGAAACCAATAGAGGTTTTCACAATTAATGGACGATGCGATGTCTGTAGTAAGCAATATCAAAGAATTATGGAGAGGCAGATCAATCCTCCATATTCACCCGAACCACCTGTCTACATCTCAGACAGTGATGATTATGAGGTGGTGGAGAGTGATGATGATGATTCTGATACCAATTATGGTGTGTGGGAAGTAGCGAGAGTTGACTCTCCTCCTTCTGAGGAGATGTCTGATGTAGGAAGCGAAAGAGGTGACTCTCCTTTTGAGGAGGCTCAACGTTGGTAGTCTGGTTTAAATTAATTGGAGTGTACAATAAAAATGGCTGGTACACACAGCTCAGTGCGAGGTTTGGGGCACTGTGGCACTAAACCAAACAATTAAAAATTTTCATCTAACAGTTTTAAAATGAAACCATTTGTAAAAATCCTATCTTTTGAATCACATCAATATTCAATTTTTAAATTATAGTAACGCAAATTTTGTTCATTTATGCACAAACTAAAGTTAAAAATGGTAAAAAAACGTTTTTAAGTTTCATTTTTATATGCTATTCCATGCAATCTTACTCTCTTATAAACAAACCAAAGTTTAAAAATTCTTTTTAAAAGTTTGTTTTTTTTTTAAATTAGATCTTTTCTACAAATTGGTTTATTCTACACTTTGCAATTTTACTCTTTTATAAACAAACTATAGTTTAAAAATTATTTCTAATACTTTGTTTTTTGCATTAGCATAATTATCTTTTCTATATTAAAGTTTATTCTATAAAGTTCAACTATAAAATTGTAACCAAAATTAAAAAATTATACAAATTTTCTTTGTTTGTTATTAAATAATGTTTTTTTTCTTAATATAGATTTATTATATTTTACATATTCAAATTGTTTTTTTTTGTTTCATAAAGTTATATATTGGCTAACTAATAATTTTAAATAAAAACTAAATATGTTACAATAAAAAAATGTTAAAAATTTAAAGAAAAGCATAAAAAAGATCCTTTAGCTTATTGTAGTCATTCAATTTTGCTTGGAATTCTTCCTCCACACCTTCGGCCTCTCTTTGTAGTCGTTGAATCTCTGCTTTGAGTAGATCCACTCTTTGTTTAAGCTGCTCCACGCAGCTTCTTTTCACCCGTAGGGTTTGGATAGCCTGCTCTATCGTTTGGCTTTCTATTTTTGTGACATTTGCGGCTACGGATGTTGAGAGAATTGCTATTGGAATTGCTGTCGGAGTTGGAGCTGTTGATAAAATGCTTGTCTTCGTTTTTTTAATATACTTTCTTTTACCAACTCTTCCATTTTTGATATTATGTACTTCACGTTGTAGCTCCATTTGTAGCTGCGACTGTGATTCTGGCTGTGGCTCTAGCTGTGGCTCTGGCTGCTGTTCGGCTTGAAACTCATTCCCAATATCTTTTAACAAATTGTCGATGTCTTGACTGGTGAAATCATCCAAATCAATAATTTGCTGCTGTAAATTCATTTTCTACTAATTTGAAATTCGCCGTTGAAGTAAAGAAACTTTAATAGTACTCTTCTGATATTAATTTTTCTTTAAATACTTTTTGGGTGTTAGTTTAGTGGGGGTAAAGTCTACAGAAAATAATATATCTAAAAAGCGGACAAATAAAGCAATGTTAAAGATTCTGAAGGTTAAAAAATACACATCTTTACTATAATGTTGGATTATTTTTTTCAAGGTCAAAAATACTACTTGGAGTATTCGTCTCTACATATAAAAACGCAACGATCGTCAAGGTCATTCAAGGTCAATATAATGACCTTTACAACTTTTCAAGGTCAAAAATACTACTCAGACTATTCGTCTCTACATAAAACAAGGCAACGACCGTTAAGGTCATTCAAGGTCATTCCCTCCTCAAAAGTGGTCCAGCACCCGCTTAAGCCTACTACTTATATGTCAAATTTTCTGTTTAACGGTGTGTCATAAATGATAGTTCGTTACGCAGTTTTCAAGATATTTAGGAATTTTCGTTTGGAGAACTAAAATGCAAGTCCATGAAAAAAAACAAGTAAGAAATTTTAAACTTTTCGTAATGTCTCAAAAACTAAAAGTGACAGATAAAATTTAGTTTGACCGTTGGATTCTCCATAAAAAACCTGTAAAAAAGCATCTTACACCAAAATGAAATTTTCATAAATAAAAAAATTATAGGCCACCTCCATAAATGCAGACTTCTCAGAATCCTTTGTAGCTAAAAAACTACGAGGTTTATCAAGAAGAGGTTTTGATAATTGAAGAAGTCTCGAAAATCGAGCCCAGGACATGTCCACTCGTTTTTGTGTATATTGGCTAGAAATACCTAAAACCAGCAAAAAACATCGAATTTGGCCCTGTACATACGTTTGCACGACGTTTATCAGTCTTAAGTTCTTATCACAATACTTCTTTTTTTTACTACTTGTTTCAAATCCTGATGTAAGTTGTTTCATTTCTAGTTCTTGTATATTTTGCTCTTCCAATATACATTTTAAAAATGTCCAAATGGGTTGATGCGTAGCTTACAAGCAAGCCTTCTTTACGTTTTCAATTGTTATAAAAGCTAATGCTATTAGAAATTTGATTTGATAATTAAAAGACTCATCTGAATCATATTTAGCTTTTAGACCCATTAGCTGAATTTTTCGGTATATTGATTGCCGGAAATGAAAGAAGCATCCTTGATTTGTTGCTTTCGGAAACAAAAGTTTGCAGGCGTTTATAACAGACATCTCAAAGTCCGAAATTATAATTTCAACTGCAGGATTTGGCATGAGCGCTCTAAGTTTTTCAAATAAAACAATATATGTTTCTTCACACTTATTGAGAAGAAGGATCAACGGAAAAAATCGATCTTTTACCTCACCGTGAATACTAAAAAGCTGACTAAACATACATGGTACTGCCTTCAACGTGCCGTCTACACACCACTGATTACTTTTCGCCAATCTAGCAAAGTTAGCTTTGGTTCCAAATATAATAATGCGGCTGTTTCCATCATTGTTGTTGTAAATTAGAAAATTGTCTCCTTTTAAAGTTGTTGCATATTTTTCTGGAATAACCAGTTCTTGTGTTGTTAATGGTAGACTAGAACTGTCGTTCTTGCGCGCGCTATGTATTGTACGCCGGAAACTAGTTATTAAGGGGAATGAGGAGAATGTAGCTTCGCTTAAATTTCCACACATGCTAGCTATTAATATCTGTGGGGTATCCTTGCTTATAGCAGATCTGTCTTTTACTTCGTTGACAATTTTACATACGTTTAACTTTATAGGATTACCCTCATGATTATGTTCGTTCTTTACAGCAAAAACTTTACTAGACATCACACCTTTACAGCAGGCATCTCTCCACTTTTCGCATTTCCAATAACCGCTGCTCTCTATTTTTTTCTCCATGGGATACATATATCCATTTGCACATAACTTTTTTTTTCCTTTCTGGCTCTTTACAAAGTCAAAATCACGAATCTCCATGATTATCAAAGATTATGATTATAAAACCTGACAGTGACTGACAATGTCTTGAAACTTTTGATCAGTTTGAGCACATATCAACCAATAATTTGGGTTACTAGTAAATCGGCGTATACAGTAGTTTAAAACTATATTAAATCCGTAACAATTTGGTATGATACCCGGCTATATAACGAAACACTGTAAAATAAAATACCGCTCAACGAAATAGAGCGTATTTAAATAAAATTTTTCTATGTATTTTGTGGTAGGGTTGGCAAAAATTTATTCGCAAAAGTTTTTTCGAATTTTTTTATTTGGACGAAAGTTTGTTCGAAAACATTTTCTTCGAAAGAAAAATTCCTCGAAAGCATTTTTTTCGAACGGAAATTTATTCGAAAATATTTTCTTCGAACATTTGTTCGAAAACATTCCCTTTAAACGAAAATTTGTTTGAAAATATTTTCTTCAAATCGAAATTTGTGTGTTAAGTTTGGCAAGCCAGCTTTAAAAAAAAATCGAAAAAATTTAATTTTTGAGCAAATTTTGATTTGAAGAAAATGTTTTCGAACAACTTTCCGTTTAAACCAACTGTTTTTGAAAAAAATTTCGTTTGAAAAAAATATTTTCGAACAAATTTACCTTTGAAGAAAATGTTTTCGATCAAATTTTTGCTAGAAGAAAATGTTTTCGAACAATTTTCCATTCGAAGGAAATGTTTGATGGTACCGCTACTTTTGCTTTCGAACAAATGGTTTTCGAAAAACATGTTTTTGAAAAAATCTGCCTGCAGTAGAAAAACATAGTGGTTGTTATAAGTGCTGGATTAGTTTTTTAAATATTTTCTATTGTCGACATTTTTTTTTGAAAGGGTAAAAAAATGTTGAAACACAAAATGCAGGTATGGTTAGGTATGGTTAGGTATGGTTAGGTATGGTTAGGTATGGTTAGGTATGGTTAGGTATGGTTAGGTATGGTTAGGTATGGTTAGGTATGGTTAGGTATGGTTAGGTATGGTTAGGTATGGTTAGGTATGGTTAGGTATGGTTAGGTATGGTTAGGTATGGTTAGGTATGGTTAGGTATGGTTAGGTATGGTTAGGTATGGTTAGGTATGGTTAGGTATGGTTAGGTATGGTTAGGTATGGTTAGGTATGGTTAGGTATGGTTAGGTATGGTTAGGTATGGTTAGGTATGGTTAGGTATGGTTAGGTATGGTTAGGTATGGTTAGGTATGGTTAGGTATGGTTAGGTATGGTTAGGTATGGTTAGGTATGATTAGGTATGGTTAGGTATGGTTAGGTATGGTTAGGTATGGTTAGGTATGGTCAGGTATGGTCAGGTATGGTCAGGTATGGTTAGGTATGGTTAGGTATGGCTAGGTATGGTTAGGTATGGTTAGGTATGGTTAGGTATGTTTAGGTATGGTTAGGTATGGTTAGGTATGGTTAGGTATGGTTAGGTATGGTTAGGTATGGTTAGGTATGGTTAGGTATGGTTAGGTATGGTTAGGTATGGTTAGGTATGGTTAGGTTAGGTATGGTTAGGTATGGTTAGGTATGGTTAGGTATGGTTAGGTATGGTTAGGTATGGTTAGGTATGGTTAGGTATGGTTAGGTATGGTTAGGTATGGTTAGGTATGGTTAGGTATGGTTAGGTATGGTTAGGTATGGTTAGGTATGGTTAGGTATGGTTAGGTATGGTTAGGTATGGTTAGGTATGGTTAGGTATGGTTAGGTATGGTTAGGTATGGTTAGGTATGGTTAGGTATGGTTAGGTATGGTTAGGTATGGTTAGGTATGGTTAGGTATGGTTAGGTATGGTTAGGTATGGTTAGGTATGGTTAGGTATGGTTAGGTATGGTTAGGTATGGTTAGGTATGGTTAGGTATGGTTAGGTATGGTTAGGTATGGTTAGGTATGGTTAGGTATGGTTAGGTATGGTTAGGTATGGTTAGGTATGGTTAGGTATGGTTAGGTATGGTTAGGTATGGTTAGGTATGGTTAGGTATGGTTAGGTATGGTTAGGTATGGTTAGGTATGGTTAGGTATGGTTAGGTATGGTTAGGTATGGTTAGGTATGGTTAGGTATGGTTAGTATGGTTAGGTATGGTTAGGTATGGTTAGGTATGGTTAGGTATGGTTAGGTATGGTTAGGTATGGTTAGGTATGGTTAGGTATGGTTAGGTATGGTTAGGTATGGTTAGGTATGGTTAGGTATGGTTAGGTATGGGTAGGTATGGGTAGGTATGGTTAGGTATGGTTAGGTATGGTTAGGTATGGTTAGGTATGGTTAGGTATGGTTAGGTATGGTTAGGTATGGTTAGGTATGGTTAGGTATGGTTAGGTATGGTTAGGTATGGTTAGGTATGGTTAGGTATGGTTAGGTATGGTTAGGTATGGTTAGGTATGGTTAGGTATGGTTAGGTATGGTTAGGTATGGTTAGGTATGGTTAGGTATGGTTAGGTATGGTTAGGTATGGTTAGGTATGGTTAGGTATGGTTAGGTATGGTTAGGTATGGTTAGGTATGGTTAGGTATGGTTAGGTATGGTTAGGTATGGTTAGGTATGGTTAGGTATGGTTAGGTATGGTTAGGTATGGTTAGGTATGGTTAGGTATGGTTAGGTATGGTTAGGTATGGTTAGGTATGGTTAGGTATGGTTAGGTATGGTTAGGTATGGTTAGGTATGGTTAGGTATGGTTAGGTATGGTTAGGTATGGTTAGGTATGGTTAGGTATGGTTAGGTATGGTTAGGTATGGTTAGGTATGGTTAGGTATGGTTAGGTATGGTTAGTATGGTTAGGTATGGTTAGGTATGGTTAGGTATGGTTAGGTATGGTTAGGTATGGTTAGGTATGGTTAGTATGGTTAGGTATGGTTAGGTATGGTTAGGTATGGTTAGGTATGGTTAGGTATGGTTAGGTATGGTTAGGTATGGTTAGGTATGGTTAGGTATGGTTAGGTATGGTTAGGTATGGTTAGGTATGGTTAGGTATGGTTAGGTATGGTTAGGTATGGTTAGGTATGGTTAGGTATGGTTAGGTATGGTTAGGTATGGTTAGGTATGGTTAGGTATGGTTAGGTATGGTTAGGTATGGTTAGTATGGTTAGGTATGGTTAGGTATGGTTAGGTATGGTTAGGTATGGTTAGGTATGGTTAGGTATGGTTAGGTATGGTTAGGTATGGTTAGGTATGGTTAGGTATGGTTAGGTATGGTTAGGTATGGTTAGGTATGGTTAGGTATGGTTAGGTATGGTTAGGTATGGTTAGGTATGGTTAGGTATGGTTAGGTATGGTTAGGTATGGTTAGGTATGGTTAGGTATGGTTAGGTATGGTTAGGTATGGTTAGGTATGGTTAGGTATGGTTAGGTATGGTTAGGTATGGTTAGGTATGGTTAGGTATGGTTAGGTATGGTTAGGTATGGTTAGGTATGGTTAGGTATGGTTAGGTATGGTTAGGTATGGTTAGGTATGGTTAGGTATGGTTAGGTATGGTTAGGTATGGTTAGGTATGGTTAGGTATGGTTAGGTATGGTTAGGTATGGTTAGGTATGGTTAGGTATGGTTAGGTATGGTTAGGTATGGTTAGGTATGGTTAGGTATGGTTAGGTATGGTTAGGTATGGTTAGGTATGGTTAGGTATGGTTAGGTATGGTTAGGTATGGTTAGGTATGGTTAGGTATGGTTAGGTATGGTTAGGTATGGTTAGGTATGGTTAGGTATGGTTAGGTATGGTTAGGTATGGTTAGGTATGGTTAGGTATGGTTAGGTATGGTTAGGTATGGTTAGGTATGGTTAGGTATGGTTAGGTATGGTTAGGTATGGTTAGGTATGGTTAGGTATGGTTAGGTATGGTTAGGTATGGTTAGGTATGGTTAGGTATGGTTAGGTATGGTTAGGTATGGTTAGGTATGGTTAGGTATGGTTAGGTATGGTTAGGTATGGTTAGGTATGGTTAGGTATGGTTAGGTATGGTTAGGTATGGTTAGGTATGGTTAGGTATGGTTAGGTATGGTTAGGTATGGTTAGGTATGGTTAGGTATGGTTAGGTATGGTTAGGTATGGTTAGGTATGGTTAGGTATGGTTAGGTATGGTTAGGTATGGTTAGGTATGGTTAGGTATGGTTAGGTATGGTTAGGTATGGTTAGGTATGGTTAGGTATGGTTAGGTATGGTTAGGTATGGTTAGGTATGGTTAGGTATGGTTTAGTATGGTTAGGTATGGTTAGGTATGGTTAGGTATGGTTAGGTATGGTTAGGTATGGTTAGGTATGGTTAGGTATGGTTAGGTATGGTTAGGTATGGTTAGGTATGGTTAGGTATGGTTAGGTATGGTTAGGTATGGTTAGGTATGGTTAGGTATGGTTAGGTATGGTTAGGTATGGTTAGGTATGGTTAGGTATGGTTAGGTATGGTTAGGTATGGTTAGGTATGGTTAGGTATGGTTAGGTATGGTTAGGTATGGTTAGGTATGGTTAGGTATGGTTAGGTATGGTTAGGTATGGTTAGGTATGGTTAGGTATGGTTAGGTATGGTTAGGTATGGTTAGGTATGGTTAGGTATGGTTAGGTATGGTTAGGTATGGTGGTTAGTATGGTTAGGTATGGTTAGGTATGGTTAGGTATGGTTAGGTATGGTTAGGTATGGTTAGGTATGGTTAGGTATGGTTAGGTATGGTTAGGTATGGTTAGGTATGTTAGTGTATGGTTAGGTATGGTTAGGTATGGTTAGGTTAGGTAGATGGTTAGGTATGGTTAGGTATGGTTAGGTATGGTAGGTATGGTTAGGTATGGTTAGGTATGGTTAGGTATGGTTAGATGGTTATGGTTAGGTATGGTTAGGTATGGTTAGGTATGGTTAGGTATGGTTAGGTATGGTTAGGTATGGTTAGGTATGGTTAGTATGGTTAGGTATGTTAGGTATGGTTAGGTATGGTTAGGTATGGTTAGGTATGGTTAGGTATGGTTAGGTATGGTTAGGTAAGGTTAGGTATGGTTAGGTATGGTTAGGTATGGTTAGGTATGGTTAGGTATGGTTAGGTATGGTTAGGTATGGTTAGGTATGGTTAGGTATGGTTAGGTATGGTTAGGTAAGGTTAGGTATGGTTAGGTATGGTTAGGTAGGTTAGGTATGGTTAGGTATGGTTAGGTATGGTTAGTATGTTAGGTATGGTTAGGTATGGTTAGGTATGGTTAGGTATGGTTAGGTATGGTTAGGTATGGTTAGGTATGGTTAGGTATGGTTAGGTTATGGTTAGGTATGGTTAGGTATGGTTAGGTATGGTTAGGTATGGTTAGGTATGGTTAGGTATGGTTAGGTATGGTTAGGTATGGTTAGGTATGTAGGTTAGGTATGGTTAGGTTAGGTATGGTTAGGTATGGTTAGGTATGGTTAGGTATGGTTAGGTATGGTTAGGTATGGTTAGGTATGGTTAGGTATGGTTAGGTATGGTTAGGTATGGTTAGGTATGGTTAGGTATGGTTAGGTATGGTTAGGTATGGTTAGGTATGGTTAGGTATGGTTAGGTATGGTTAGGTATGGTTAGGTATGGTTAGGTATGGTTAGGTATGGTTAGGTATGGTTAGGTATGGTTAGGTATGGTTAGGTATGGTTAGGTATGGTTAGGTATGGTTAGGTATGGTTAGGTATGGTTAGGTATGGTTAGGTATGGTTAGGTATGGTTAGGTATGGTTAGGTATGGTTAGGTATGGTTAGGTATGGTTAGGTATGGTTAGGTAAGGTTAGGTATGGTTAGGTATGGTTAGGTATGGTTAGGTATGGTTAGGTATGGTTAGGTATGGTTAGGTATGGTTAGGTATGGTTAGGTATGGTTAGGTATGGTTAGGTATGGTTAGGTATGGTTAGGTATGGTTAGGTATGGTTAGGTATGGTTAGGTATGGTTAGGTATGGTTAGGTATGGTTAGGTATGGTTAGGTATGGTTAGGTATGGTTAGGTATGGTTAGGTATGGTTAGGTATGGTTAGGTATGGTTAGGTATGGTTAGGTATGGTTAGGTATGGTTAGGTATGGTTAGGTATGGTTAGGTATGGTTAGGTATGGTTAGGTATGGTTAGGTATGGTTAGGTATGGTTAGGTATGGTTAGGTATGGTTAGGTATGGTTAGGTATGGTTAGGTATGGTTAGGTATGGTTAGGTATGGTTAGGTATGGTTAGGTATGGTTAGGTATGGTTAGGTATGGTTAGGTATGGTTAGGTATGGTTAGGTATGGTTAGGTATGGTTAGGTATGGTTAGGTATGGTTAGGTATGGTTAGGTATGGTTAGGTATGGTTAGGTATGGTTAGGTATGGTTAGGTATGGTTAGGTCTGGTTAGGTCTGGTTAGGTATGGTTAGGTATGGTTAGGTATGGTTAGGTATGGTTAGGTATGGTTAGGTATGGTTAGGTATGGTTAGGTATGGTTAGGTATGGTTAGGTATGGTTAGGTATGGTTAGGTATGGTTAGGTATGGTTAGGTATGGTTAGGTATGGTTAGGTATGGTTAGGTATGGTTAGGTATGGTTAGGTATGGTTAGGTATGGTTAGGTATGGTTAGGTATGGTTAGGTATGGTTAGGTATGGTTAGGTATGGTTAGGTATGGTTAGGTATGGTTAGGTATGGTTAGGTATGGTTAGGTATGGTTAGGTATGGTTAGGTATGGTTAGGTATGGTTAGGTATGGTTAGGTATGGTTAGGTATGGTTAGGTATGGTTAGGTATGGTTAGGTATGGTTAGGTATGGTTAGGTATGGTTAGGTATGGTTAGGTATGGTTAGGTATGGTTAGGTATGGTTAGGTATGGTTAGGTATGGTTAGGTATGGTTAGGTATGGTTAGGTATGGTTAGGTATGGTTAGGTATGGTTAGGTATGGTTAGGTATGGTTAGGTATGGTTAAGTATGGTTAGGTATGGTTAGGTATGGTTAGGTATGGTTAGGTCTGGTTAGGTCTGGTTAGGGATGGTTAGGGATGGTTAGGTATGGTTAGGTATAGTTATGTATGGTTAGGTATGGTTAGGTATGGTTAGGTATGGTTAGGTATGGTTAGGTATGGATAGGTATGGTTAGGTATGGTTAGGTATGGTTAGGTATGGTTAGGTATGGTTAGGTATGGTTAGGTATGGTTAGGTATGGTTAGGTATGGTTAGGTATGGTTAGGTATAGTTAGGTATGGTTAGGTATGGTTAGGTATGGTTAGGTATGGTTAAGTATGGTTAGGTATGGTTAGGTATGGTTAGGTATGGTTAGGTATGGTTAGGTATGGTTAGGTATGGTTAGGTATGGTTAGGTATGGTTAGGTATGGTTAGGTATGGTTAGGTATGGTTAGGTATGGTTAGGTATGGTTAGGTATGGTTAGGTATGGTTAGGTATGGTTAGGTATGGTTAGGTATGGTTAGGTATGGTTAGGTATGGTTAGGTATGGTTAGGTATGGTTAGGTATGGTTAGGTATGGTTAGGTATGGTTAGGTATGGTTAGGTATGGTTAGGTATGGTTAGGTATGGTTAGGTATGGTTAGGTATGGTTAGGTATGGTTAGGTATGGTTAGGTATGGTTAGGTATGGTTAGGTATGGTTAGGTATGGTTAGGTATGGTTAGGTATGGTTAGGTATGGTTAGGTATGGTTAGGTATGGTTAGGTATGGTTAGGTATGGTTAGGTATGGTTAGGTATGGTTAGGTATGGTTAGGTATGGTTAGGTATGGTTAGCTATGAACCAGCTTTCAGGTCGCTGATTATTATTTATAACTAAAACTAAAAAAAAATCAAAATGGCGGATGAAAAATGGCGGGCTTTTCTATTTATTAACCAATATGCATCAAATTCGGAACTTTGGGGTGTTTCAGGTCCCTAATCATATATAACCATAACTTAAACTTAAAATAAATCAAACTGACGGATTCAAAATGGTGGATTTTTCCATTTATGGGAACTTTAGGGTCTTTTGAGATCGCTGATTATGATTTCTAACTTAAACTTAAAATAAATCAAAATAGCGGATACAAAATGGTGACTTTTTCCATTTATAAACCGATTTGCATCAAACCTAGAACTTTGAGATCTTTCAGGTCGTTGATTATTATTTTTCACTTATACTAAAAATAAATCAAAATGGTGGATCAAAAATGGCGGAGTTTTCCATTTATGAACCAATGAGGGCAATTCTTTACATTTCAAAAAATCTGGCGAAATTTGAAAAAATGTGACATAATGGGGGCAATTCTTTAAAATTTGAAATAATTTGAAACAATCTGAAAAAATTTGACGCCTCAAATTTTACCCCTAAATCATGGCAACATCGTAAATTTCAGTTTATTATACAGCGTCTAAAACCGAAAAATGAGGAAAAATATAATCTAAAACCTACCTTTAAACCCGATTCCTGATAATTCAATATTTTTCCGGGATTGTTGATGATGCACAGGTTCTTAAAAAATTGTATTTTTCCGGAAAAAAACAATAACAAAACCATGAGACGTTTTTCTGACTTCGTTAAAGTTGGATTCAATTAACATGCAAAGCGAACCAAAACACAGCCTTCGTAACTACGAAGGCTGCGACCAAAGCGAATGGCTCAGTACAGCCGACCACAAAATCAAACGTATTATTATGTTAACGAAATCAAATGAATCTTAGGAAAAAAAATATTAGGCTTGATAAGTTATGATATGAAAAAAAAAATAATACCCGGATTTATTGCAACCCGTGGCCCAAAAAATAACCTTTGAATATATAAATATCAAACTTGTTGTATTATTATTATCATATAATTAAAAATAATGTTTGTCTAATATTTCTTATCAGGTATGAGAAGAGAAAGAAAAAAAGTCTGCCAAACCCAGGTTATAAAGGTTAAGTTCAGGTCTGCTACAGGGTGACCTTAAAATTTATTATAGATTTGTTTAGAAATTCTAGTTCTCTACTTAACAATAAAAAGTTGAAAATAGCCCAAAAAGTTAAACTATGTATTAACGGATTATTTCAAATTTAGGTTCAGGGGGTGAGTTACAGGGTGATATCAAAAATAGTTGTACAATTTACATTCTTAAAAACAACTTTGTCAGGAGTTTTACTTAGCAAACAAGAGTTAGAAATACCTTAAAAAATCATATCACTAACATATTGTATTACCTTTAGAGACAGCAAGTTAGCTACTGGGTGATATCGAAATTATTAGTGTATTTTTCTAAAAATCACATTTTTAGAAAACAATGTTGTCAAGAGCTTTCGTTATCAGAAAATGCTTAGGAACACGTTAAAAAATCATGACATTAACTGACTATTACCTTTAGGTCCTTGGAGTAAGGTACAGGGTGATATCAAAATTAGTAAAACACTTTTGTAAAAATCACAATTTCAAAAATCAACTTTATCAGGAGTCTTGGTGAGCAAAAAATAGTTAGGAATTGTAAACAAACCATACTATTCACTAACTGCGTTACATTTAGGTCCAGTAGGTAAGATACTAGTAGTAAATTTTTTTATAAATCATATTTTTAAAAATAACTTTTGGCCTCACCTTACTGTTTACAAACCAAGAACATATAAGTTAGGGTTTCTTGAGCGATCTATTAAAAGAATATTACGTTAATTACTTTTCCGCACAATTTTACTTTTTCGCATCATTTTTACTTTCCTCACGATTTTTTTCCGCACGTCCAAATTGCAAGAACCTTTCCGTCCACAATCGTTTTCAAATGAAAACCCGTCCTCCTACACACAAGTTTCATTTTCAAGAAGTGCTGCTGAACCGATGCTACCAGAAGCACCGAATGAAGAATCCTGTAATGTGTTACAGCCTGTACAGACCAATATACCTTCCTCCATTCACTACAGTAGTAATTCTAAGCAGCAAACTGATCAAGGCATTTCTGTAGTGGGCCAAACACCAACCAATCAACAAACAGAAAGTTCACTTTCAATTTCAATATCTACCATCGTTAACTTTTTCGTTATTGTTAATTAAATGTTCTTTACATAAAGTTTCTTTTTAATATATCATAATAAAAAAATCCTGTTTTATTATTTTTCCGTGCATAAAAAAAATCAAGTAAAAATAAAAGTTAAAAAAACGTACGGAAAAGTAACTTTTCCGCACTAGTGCTGAAAAATTTCTTTTTCGCACGATTTTTGTTTTGTTAAAAATGAAGATATTTAGGACTCATTAAATGATTTATGTAACAATTCTATCTTACGTATCATTTTCTAGCATTATTATAAAATCTTTGCGAATTAAAACATGTTTTTTGATAAAGAAGATGGACAAAAACACTCGTAGGAAAAATATTGTACCTAATTCTTGCGGAAACTATCTTTTCCATCCTTGACGGCTTGCCCGAACTCCGCTCCGCGTCGTTTGTGCAACTGCCGTCACGTGCGGAAAAGTACCTCTTTCCGCACTTGTTAGGTAAATAACTATTGTACAAACAATTAAAAGCCTAAGCGATACAAAAAAATATTTATGTAAAAGATATTTAAAATTTAAAGGTAAAAGACCTTAAGTGGGATGAAACTACTGCTTTTGTTGATTTGGAGTTTTCAGTAAAAATAGCTAAAGAAGTAAAGAAATATATCCCTTTATCAGACAACCAAATAGCTATGTAGCGGTACATGTATTAACAGATTTTTTGAAAGAAATGCAAAATGTTGAGTCGCTTCACTTTGGAAGAAGTAAGTAATTAAATAAAACGTACGTACGGGACAAAAATATTTCTGTGCAGGTTGTTGTTTGTCAATGTAATTAAATGTAATATTTATTATGTGTATTTGTACAGTCGGGGACTTTTTAAATTGCCGCTCTGGAAAATAAAAAAAATTCCTATTTGAAATTCGGAAAAGCAATTTAAACCAAACCAAAAAAATTGTGAACTTTACCACTGTCTGTATACATACGTATTTAAAAATTTATTGTTTTTGATTTCTTTAATTGATTAATTTTGACAGAAAAAAAATAAAACGGCCATTTAAAAAGTCCCCGACTGTACATTTTTATATTGAGCAAGCTTAATAATTATAAGGGTTTGATTTGGCTCGGTTTGGTTATGTTAAATAGATAACTTGGGTGTCAAATTGTTGCCTAAAAAACATGCAAATTTGTGAAATAACAACGAAGACAGTTTCTTCCTGTAAATAAATGTGCAGATTTTTATATTTATCGTGTATGTTTGTCAATGTTTGCATTAGGCAAGCCTAGTGAAGGCTTTCGTTTTGTTACATTAAATATATATTTTAGGGCCAAGATTCTAAAATATCTTGTAAATTTGTTAATCAACAAATCAAACAAATGTAAAATATTTGTAAAAAAATTTTGATTTACTATTTGTATTTGTTAATTTTTATATTGACCAACTGGTTCGGTTTGATTCTATTAATTGTATATTTTGGATGAAAAATTTGTGAATTAACAACGAAGGCAGGCAGGTTTTTCTGTAAATAATTATTGTACATTTTTATATTGACCAACCTTATTTATATGGGTTTGGTTCGGTTTGGTTATACTTGATATGTATTATAAAGCCATGATTTTTTCAAACTAACTTGTGAATTTGTAAAAGAACAACGAACCAAGATGTTGTTACGTAAATAAATGTAGGGATTTTTGGATTTCTCATGTGTATTTGTAAACTTTTATTTTGACCAAGGTTAGTTAGGGGCTTAAGTTGATTTGGTTATATTAACTAATAAGTTTTAATGTCAAAATTTTATCATATTAACTTGTAAATTTGTCAAATAAATAGTAAAAGTTTTTCACGTAAATATATGTAAATATTTTTGGATTTATTTATTCATTTCACCCTGTAGCTCACCTCCCTTGTTTTTTAAAAATGTGATTTTTCAAAATCTTTACTGCTATTTAGATATCACCCTGCAGCTTACCTACTGGAAGTAAATGAAATTTAGTAAATGGTATGATTGCTTAACGTGTTCCTAACTATTTTTTGCTAACAAACGCTCCTGACAACGTTGATTTTTAAAAACGTGATTTTTACGAAATTTTATTACTAATTTCGATATCACCCTGTACCTCATTTCCTGGACCTAACGGTGATACAGTCAGTTAATGGTATGATTGTTTAACGTATTCCTAACTATACTTTGCTAACAAAAGCTTCGGACAACCTTGCTTTTTAAAAATGTGATTTTTAGAAAATTTACACACACTAATAATTTCTATATCACCATGTAGCTCAATTCCTGGACCTGAAGGTGATAAAATCTGATAATGGTATGATTGTGTAACGTGTTTCAAATAATTTTTTGCTAACGAAAGCTCTTGACAACATTGTTTTTTAAAAATTTGTTTTTTAGAAAATTACGCTTCTAATTTCGATATCACCCTGTAGGTCTCTCACGTCCTGGATCTAAAAATAATACAATAAGTTCATGATACATATTTTAATGTATTTCTTACTCTTATTTGCTAACTAAAACTCCTGACAGAGTTGTTTTTTAAAAATGTGATTTTAATTAAGATTTACTACTATTTTCGATATCACCCTGTAACTCACCTCCTGGACCAAAATTTGATCTAATCCGTAAATAGTAGTTTTTTAGGGCTATTTTCAACTTTTTATTGCTAAGTAGAAAATTAGAATTTTTTAACAAATCTATAATATTAGGCACACAAGAAATTTTACATAATTATACAAACAATATTTTTAATTATACGAATTTATAGAAAGTTTGAAATTTATGTTTTAAAGGTTTGTTTCTTGGGTCCCGTTCATTTTATTCATATTATGAACCTATTTTCAGGTCGGCTGTACGCAGTTCCCTGCCTATATGTGTGGCTCCCTCTAGGGAGCGTGTCGCAAACTTAAGTTTTCCTTGCACAAAGTGACCACGTGGTCGTGGCACCCCTGAAAAATTCCGCCTTCGACTTATTTTCGTCAGATGGAGACTGTGGCGACTATTCTTAGGGTCACTGCATCCTGAAAGCCTGGCATCTTCCAACGAGCGGATAGTTCACAACTTGCATTCCATTTGCTATTGGTTGACATAGTCAGGCGGGATTTTTTAAATTAAAACTCTCCTGTCCTCGTTTTGGGGGGTTGAAATCGGTGTTAAACCAAACTGAAACAAAACCTAACCGTGGTCAATTGATGGGAAACGTATCCTGACCGGGGCGTATCTGGACAGGTTAGGATACGTTGTCGAATAATTTATCAGGGTTAGGTTAACACCGATTTCGACAGGAAAACAGGATAGGGAAGCTAATTAAAAAAAAATATAATATGTTTTTAAAAAACAATAAAAAAAAACTCATCGGCATATGCATAGATTTAGTTAAATTCAATAGGTATGTACTACACAAACCACTACTCTTTTTAGTCACTTACAACTAGTATATATTCGTATTTTACGCCGAAAGCTGTAAACATAAAGTTTGTTAAATGCTTGACTGGTGGCACCCAGCGGCGTAGCGTGCCCGAAAGGGCGGTGGGGGCGACAGCTAAAAAGGGCGCCTCTGAAAACTGATGAAAAATCTTACGGCAAAAAAAAAATAACCGCGCCGTAGAAATTTGAACCGCGCCGTCTCCAAAAAAAAAAAAAAGGTCATCATATGTCAGGGGGCGACCGATAAGTCACAAGGGCGCGTCTGACGAAATCTTGCAACTAAAAACACCAAAAAACACAAAAAAGGTCATCATGTATGAGGGGGCGGCCGATACGACACAAGGGCGCCACTACCCTCGGGGCGGGGGGGGCGACGAACCCCCCGCGCCCCCCCCACGCTACGCCGCTGGTGGCACCATCTCTTAATATAATATAATAATAATCTTAAACGGCAACGTTCAACATTAAAAAGTCAGCTGACTATTTCGACCAATAGCAAACGGAATGCAAGTTGTGAACTAGCCGCTCTCCCAGGGGTAGCGACACCAAACATAACCTCATTTACGAAAAACCCAAATCTGACACTGTCAGGAGCATAGCTTTTTTTATGTTTAAAAAAATTAAATGGTTTACAAATGTTACGTAAAGAACTGTCCGTCACATCCGGTATATAAATTTTACTGTCCAAATAAACAAACCTAAAAAAACTAAGTTTTTTATGATTTCAAATTTATTAGGACCCTGTGTTAGGACCCACACAGCGAAGGAAACCAAAAATATAGTTTGCATGTTTTATATATATTCTAAAATATAGAAAACTATTATGTTGGGTTTTGTATTATTTAATAAATGTTTTATGCTCTCTACGGAATAAAGGTGTACGTTTAATCCCTTTTTTCATGGGCTAAGGTAGTATTTCTTGTCCCCAGTGATTGAAAGTAATTTCTTTAAAACCATAAAGGCAAAATATAGGTTTTTGGATTATTTTATTTTATCATAATACAAAAAACAAAAAGGAATATATACACGATACCGATTATTTTGTTCCAGCTTGCCGTAAGCTTACTTTACTTTGCCGATGGCTTGGTTCGTTTTGATCGTTATTGTGTCCTTAGGCATAGAATATTGCTTCCATATAAACGAAGCATTTAACTTTCTAGACTTCTCCAGGCTGTAAACCAGGAAACTGTGAAATTTTCGAAATTCTGTTTATTGCATCATTTCCATGCCCATCTCAAAGTAAGAATATGCTTTATTTTCCATCTTCGAGAAATGTAATTCGAACTTTTTCTCGAGTAAACTTAATTAGTTTGTTATGAAATAAATAATATTTTTCCACATTGTTTGTTATAAGGTCACTCATCGTCAAGCAAGCTTTACCTTGCTTGACGATGAGTGACCTTTGTTTGTTAGCATCTGACTGACTTTTGTTTAATGTAATGCCATGACAACTATCACTGCCCACTGTTTTTTTATATACTTGACATGCTAAAACTACAGAACGGTAAGTGGTTTAATACCTATTTATTTAGTTTATGATTATTATTATTTTTAGTATATAAAAATAAACCTTGGCATTAAAGTCCCTTTTAGTCACTTAGCAAATTATAGCCCTTCTTCCGGTCGAACATGAAAATTCCCGCCGTGGTATTAAAAGTAAACACTGCACGCTCCAGGTTTATAATATACCTACTATTATTTTTATTATTGTTCAAAAAAAAGCGGGCGGCGAAGAAAAGGTCGAAAATAAAAAAGTCGAAAATACAAAAGTTCGAAAGTACAAAAGGTCGAAAATACAAAAGATTGAAAAACAAAAGGTTCAAACAAAGATCGAAAGTAGCTACACTGTAATGATTGCAAAACAAAGTAGAATTAAGAGACACACAGGTACACACACACACACTCATAGAAAAGTTTTAAAAAAATCAACATCCAATAAAAACTCAAGGTAGCAACACGACGGGTCGCAGAACTTTGTTCGAAAACATTTTCTTCGAACGGAAATTTTTATGAAAACCATTTCTTCTAATGAAAATTTGTTTGAAAACATTTTTTTTAAACGGAAATTTATTCGAACACCATTTCTTTGAACGGAAATTTGTTCGTAAGTAATAGTTGTTCAAAAACATTTTCTTCGAATAGAAATCATTTTCTTCGAAAGCAAGTTTTTCGATAAAAGACGCTCTAGACCTGGATTTCCAAACCTAACACAATTCATATAGTTTGACTACGGCAAGGTCTTTTTAACATATTTTTTCAAAAAAACCCTGACTTCTTTCCCGGGATCGTAAACATTCTGAAAATTTGTCTACTTTCCTCCTTTTGGAAGGTCGAAATTGGTATTTTCCTAAACTTTGTCAATTGATCGCAAACGTATCCGAACCGGTCCAGATACCTCCTGATATGCTCAATTAAGAAAGGTTAGACTAACACCGATTTCAACCTTCCAAAATGAGGACCGGAAAGCTAATTTAGGGAAATCATTTTTCGACAATAGGTCTCGGTTGGTTCGGTTTGGTTTCACACCCTCTAGGATCCCGGGAAAGAAGTCAGGGAAGTTTTTATTTCCAAAAATTGTTAGAAAAAAACCCCATTAGTCGAACTATATGAGTTGTGTTAAGTTTGGCAAGCCAGGTCAAATTTTTTTTTCGAAAAATTTGTTTTCGAAAAAATGTTTTTGAACAAATTTTCATTTTAAAAAAATATTTTCGAACAAATTTCCGTTCAAAGAAAATGTTTTCGAACACATTTCTGTTCGAAGAAAATGATTTCGAAAAATTTCTGTTTGAAGAAAACGTTTTCGAACAATCTTTTGTTCGAAGAATATGTTTTAGAACAATTTTTGGTTTAAAGAAAATGATTTTCGAAGTTTATGCTTTCGAACAATAATATTAAGATATTTATATGAAATGTACTATAAAAATATAAATAATTAAGCCGAACCTTACGAAAACTCGAACTGTATTTGGGCATTTTTTGTCTTTTGATAAAATGTAAAATTCGGAATAAAAAGATACTAAAAAAAACCACAATACCAAAAACACCCAAAAAAAATGGGAAAAAACCTTGGAAAATAAATTAAACAGTGCGAAAAATAGCGTATAAACATCGTGATAAAATTTTCATTTTATCCCTTGATATATTATATACTATTAATAAACTTTTAACATAGAAATGTATTTCTGTCCTGTTTGTTTATTTATTACGTATTATTTTTATACAAAAACAGAAATAATATTTAAAAGAAAATAATTTTTAACAATAATACCTACAATAAATATTCATAACCCAAAAACTCAAGGAACATATTTTTTATTTCTTAAGCTGTATAAAAACGAGTTCTTTTTAAGTTCTATTAAAACATTTTTCTTTTCTCAGACTGTATAAAAATGAGTATTTTTCACGAACGTCTATGGAATTTTGAGTACGGTTTTGACACTCGTGTCGCTACCCCTGGGAGACGCTAGACTTCCAGGATGCAGTGACCCTAGTATTTCTAATTACACTATCCAAAACCTTATGGGGCAGCCTTCGTTTAGTTTACGACAGAGACAATTTATTATTTTCTCTCTGGTTTACGAAGCCTGTGTCATGGGCCGTCACTGAAGAACAGCAGTTTCTATATGGGAGGACCCCCCAGAATAAAAAACTATATACGTGCCTAGCTTTTTTTTAAAGTAAAAAAATAATAACCAATTCAATAATTTGACCAGTATCCCACTTGGTCAGATTTTTCTGGCAGATTTTAAAGAAATAATTTGACATTCCCTTAAAAATCCGTTCAAATATAACGGTGGCAACAGCGTAGAGCTAATTTTGTAGCGACCCTTCCACGACATGCAGTTAGTCCCTCTTTGTTAATTTTACCGTGAAAAACAAAGAAAGAAAGTAAACTTAGCTGACCTCATAAAGAAAACGAATAGGACTCATAAATTTGAAAGAAATGTGACGAAATGTGACGAAATTTGACATTTCAGTTTGTGTGGTTAATAGTGAATTTATTTACAATTTTTAAATTAAAAATTTTCAACAAATTACGGGTTTTTAATTAATAACAAATATTATATCGTGACGCTACATCTATCAAAAAGTGGGAAATGGCCTTTTAGGTAAGTTTTTAAGTTTAAAAATTGCCTTTTAAACGAGAAATCTTAAGCGCCAGATTATGTCACATTTTGTCAAATTTCGCCAGATTTTTTGAAATGTAAAGAATTGACCCCAATGGGGGCAATTCTTTAAAATTTGAAATAATTTGAAACAATCTGAAAAAATTTGACGCCTCAAATTTTAGCCCTAAATCATGGCAACATCGTAAATTTCAGTTTCTTGTACAGCGTCAAAAACCGAAAAATGAGGAAAAATATAATCTAAAACCTACCTTTAAATTCGATTGCTGATAATTCAATATTTTTCAGGGATTGTTGATGATGCACAGGTTCTTAAAAAATTGTATTTTTCCGGAAAAAAACAATAACAAAACTATGAGACGTTTTTCTTACTTCGCTAAAGTTGGATTCAAATAACACGAACATAACATGCAAGCGAACCAAACTGAATGGCTAAGTACAGCCGACCACAAAATCAAAGTACTATTATTTTAACGAAATCAAATGAATTTTAGGAAAGAAAACTATTAGGGTTGATGTTTATGAAAAAAAATAATTTTCGGATTTATTGCAACCCGTGGCCCAAAAAATAACCTTTGAATATATAAATATCAAACTTGTTATTATTATTATCATATAATTAAAAATAATGTATGTCTAATATTTCTTATGATCAGGTATGAGAAGAGATAGAAAAAAAGTCTGCCAAACCCAGGTTATAAAGGTTAGGTTCAGGTCTGCTACAGGGTGACCTTAAAATCTATTATAGATTTGTTTAGAAATTCTAGTTCTCTACTTAACAATAAAAAGTTGAAAATAGCCCAAAAAGTTAAACTATGTATTAACGGATTATTTCAAATTTAGGTTCAGGGGGTGAGTTACAGGGTGATATCAAAAATAGTTGTACAATTTACATTGTTAAAAACAACGTTGTCAGGAGTTTTACTTAGCAAACAAGAGTTAGAAATACCTTAAAAAATCATATCACTAACTTATTGTATTACCTTTAGAGCTAGCAAGTGAGCTACTGGGTGATATCGAAATTACTAGTGTATTTTTCTAAAAATCACATTTTTAGAAAACAATGTTGTCAAGAGCTTTCGTTATCAAAAAATGCTTAGGAACACGTTAAAAAATCATAACATTAACTGACTGTCTTACCTTTAGGTCCCTGGAGTAAGGTACAGGGTGATATCAAAATTAGTAAAACACTTTTGTAGAAATCACAATTTTAAAAATCAACTTTATTAGGAGTCTTGGTGAGCAAAAAATAGTTAGGAATATGTAAACAAACCACACCATTCGCTAACTGCGGTAAATTTAGGTCCATTAGGTAAGATACTAGAATTTTTTTATAAATCATATTTTTAAAAATAACTTTTGGCCTCACCTTACTGTTTACAAGCCAAGAACATATAAGTTAGGGTTTCTTGAGCGATCTATTAAAAGAATATTACGTTAATTACTTTTCCGCACAATTTTACTTTTTCGCATCATTTTTACTTTCCTCGCGATTTTTTTCCGCACGTCCAAATTGCAAGAACCTTCCCGTCCACAATCGTTTTCAAATGAAAACCCGTCCTCCTACACACAAGTTTCATTTTCAAGAAGTGCTGCTGAACCGATGCTACCAGAAGCACCGAATGAAGAATCGTGTAATGTGTTACAGCCTGTACAGACCAATATACCTTCCTCCATTCACTACAGTAGTAATTCTAAGCAGCAAACTGATCAAGGCATTTCTGTAGTGGGCCAAACACCAACCAATCAAATTCCAATAAGAAACGACGTTATTCAAGATGTTGCGGCATCTGATGTATATTGAAGCATGCAACAAACAGAAAGTGCACTTTCAATTTCAATATCGACCATCGTTAACTTTTTCGTTATTGTTAATTAAATGTTCTTTACATAAGGTTTCTTTTTAATATATCATAATAAAAAAATCCTGTTTTATTATTTTTCCGTGCATAAAAAAATCAAGTAAAAATAAAAGTTAAAAAAACGTACGGAAAAGTAACTTTTCCGCACTATTATAAAATCTTTGCGAATTAAAACATGTTTTTTGATAAAGAAGATCTATCGAACTATCTTTTCCATCCTTGACGGCTTGCCCGAACTCCGCTCCGCGTCGTTTGTGCAAGTGCCGTCGCGTGCGGAAAAGTACCTCTTTCCGCACTTGTTAGGTAAATAACTATTGTACAAACAATTAAAAGCCTAAGCGATACCAAAAATATTTATGTAATAGGTATTTACGTTACTAGACCGGAAATAAGGACTTTACAGGTCGACACAGGAAATTTACAGGGCGAGCCGCAGGCGAGACCTGTAAACCTGCGGAGACCTGTAAAGTCAGTTTCCGGTCGTGTATCGTACGTATATTTTTTTTTAACCGACATAATGAAGCACAGCTGTCTGTCTTACTCAAAAGCTAGAGTAAGTATATGTTTGACTACTTATATTTAAACAATATTTATGCTACAATTAGGAACAATTCTTATACGCAACTACCTATATAACTATAGTAACCATTTTATATGTAAGTTACCTATATGTACCTAATATAAAATTCAAACAATTTTAATGCATCATTACTTTTTCTCTTGAGTATAAATATTAAAAATGCAGTTATGCACATTTTGGATATTTATATTTGCAGCCGAGGTATTTTCAATTTTTGGTGAATTTCTCTGCTGTATATTTATTGTTTCTGAAATGTTTGACAACATATTATTTTGAGCATCAGACACATTAGATGTAGTAAAATCTCTGGTTGAACTTCCATTGCTGGCTGCTACTGGGAGGCTTCCGCCTGCACCTGCTCCAATTTTTTTAGCATTATCAACTTTTTGTCTCAGTGAGTGCTCAATATATCCTTCAGCAACAGAGTTTGAATGCCAGCCGCCCAAATTTTTAAGGTTTAATATGTCTCCACCGCCTTCTATTAGGAGTGTGGCAGCGGTGCGCCTGAATGTGTGTCCGGTGAATTCTTGTGGATTTTTAAGCTGTAGAAATTTGGCGATTTTGGCAGGTGCCCCTCCTACGCCATGAAGACCTACTGGCTGCTTTCTACATTTTCCTTGAGAGTAAAATAAAAAGAATCTTTCATGCGGAACATTTGGGGGCCTTAGATTTTTGTATTTTTTAAATAACTTCAAATTTCTTTCACCAAGAATTACGAAAGTTCTTGAAACATTTGTTTTAGTGTTTGGTATATTGACTATTATCATGTCTTCTTTCTCAGTGACGTCTTTTAGGGTTAATTTAGTAATTTCTTCCCTCCTCATTGCTCCCGAAATGGCCATGATCGTTACAACCTAAAATCAAAAAGTAAATTTAAAATTTTTGCTAACTTTACAATTTGTGAACAGTCCCATATGCAACCGATCCGTAATAAAAACTGGTATTTTTCCTCGTCTTGTTCTTTTCACTAGCCGCAGTCGAGCGTTGCCGGATTTTATTATTTTTATCATTAAGAATGCTAAGTTATTAAACAATCGGATACCTAGTACCACAGCCTACCTAGGTAGGCTGTGCTAGTACTAACCTAGATAGTTTTAAAAATACTTTTTCCACTATTATTTAAGTAATTAGTTAAAGTATACATTTTTTATATTATTTTTTGATAAAAATAAAGATGGTAAAACAAAAAAATCTGTGTTGTATGTTTTTTTTTGTAATTTAAATGGCAAAATTTGTATGAATCTTTTGTTTGTAATAAATAATAGTTGTAATTGAATTCCAATTTGAGTTTTTTATTTGGTTCCAAAGAATCTATATAAAACAAATTGGCATCATTGCTTAGCTTGGTAGTCCTTGTGTTATGTTATGATTATTTTAGTTAGGTTATTGAATGAAAATTAATAAATAGAATTGTTTTTTGTTTTTACAGAAAAAATTGTTAATTGAAGCTAATAAAATTTTAAAATTTGGTTAAAAGTTACAGTGCAGTTGTTGGGATTGAAACACACGTTTTTATAACAAAAATAGCAAGGAGAATAATTAGGTTTGTTTGTATTTTACTTACTTTGAGCATTAAAAATTCCTCATCCCTTGCTTCTTCCAAAAATTTATTAATTTCTTCTCCACTGAAAACTCTGGCCTTTTTAGGCTTATATCCTGCAGACTTTTTCTTTAAAAATGCAATTAGCTTGTAGTAGCGACTAATATCAATATTTCTCCTTAATGATAAGCAAGTTTTTATTGTTGAAAATAAACTCCATAAACTATTGGACTTCAATGTGGCTGATTTTTCGGCAAAATATGCCACTAGGACATTTTCATCAATTGATTTAACTTTGTTTGTGTGACACCAATTAAGGAATACATCATAATTTCTAGTATATCTCTCTTTGGATTTTTCTGGTAGCAAGTCGAAAGTTACCTTTGATGCTGCTTCAATTATTTCTTCCGGATTTAATTCTTCATTCATGTCCAAGTCCATAATTTACTTATTATTTTTTTAAATATCTCTTTTTAAACACAAGTTTTTTATTTAAAAGGCAGCCATATTGATTTATTTTAAATGTCAAAGCTGTCAAAACAAAACAATTTTTATAAGCTGTCATCACAAAGTCATGGCTAATTTGACTGAAATAGGGACCGGAAAGAGAACAAGAGACCGGAAAATTAAAAATAAAGATCACTTTGGAGACCGGAAAGAATCTGAACTAAACCCGCACTGTAAAATGAAACTTTCTGTACAAAAAATGTACAGAAAGTGTATGTTTTCTGGTCGGTTGAAAAAAAAAGATATTTAAAATTTAAAGATAAGTAGTAGGTTTAAGCGGGTGCTGGACCACTTTTGAGGAAGGAATGACCTTGAATGACCTTGACGGTCGTTGCCTTGTTTTATGTAGAGACGAATAGTTTGAGTAGTATATTTGACCTTGAAAAGTTGTGAAGGTCATTATGTTGACCTTGAATGACCTTGACGATCGTTGCGTTTTTATATGTAGAGACGAATAGTTCGAGTAGTATTTTTGACCCTGAACAACCTTGACCTTGTCTGACCTTAAGCACAAAAAATACCTCTATCTTTGACTCTGATTTGTTTTACACTTTTGAAAGATTTACATTATCCCCACCCTAATAATTGTATTTAAACATATAAAAGGAAAAACAAACCCACTTGAAGTATTAGTAGATTTCTGTATCTCAACGTGTCAAATCACTCTCTAAAATAAAAATAAAGAAAAAATAGTTTAATTTGTGGAAAAACAATAATTTAAAGGTAATAATATGGATATTTCAAAAATCAAACTTGAACAAATAAATTTCGAAATAAACAATGAAGCAAAACTTCAATTAAAATCTTTAGATTCATTAAAAGTTAATACCACATATGTTATTAAAGAAATGTGCACCATTGATACCCGTTATGGAAAATCTGTTTTAATAACATTGGCTGAAGATGCTGATGTATTTAAAACGTTTTTACCAAAACGTGTGCTTAAATCAATAGATGATGATTTTATCGATCTAGTTAATAAAAGTAATCAAAAATATACTCTAACCTATCTGGGGCAAAGTGAACCCACATACATCGGTGCAAAACGTAAATCCATAATTGAATTTGGAATATACTAAATTATCTTAAAATTATTGCGTGTTAAAATATTATTCTTAAAGTATTAAAAATATGAATCGTTTGGAAGAACAAATTCACGATTTACGATTCTGGTTGTTTAAGAAGTCGGACGAACTGATGGAGGGTGACCCTTCACTTAGAGATGTGGCTAGAGCAAATAATTTTATGGATGGTGTCATTCAATGCCAAATGTTTTTTATGGGTAACCAAACACTTCAAGAGTTTTGTAAAAATATGAGATGGCTGAATTTGTTGTATCTTCTGAGGCCATTGGAAGACATTCCACTGGAGTTACTCTTTCCACCGCTCGATGAAGATGAAGATGAAGATAGTGGATTCAGTGAGAACGATGATTAAATATAAGACATTTATCAAAAATGTGTATTTATAATTAGTTTATGGATTGTAGTATGGATGTAGTTTTAAATTGATATAAGCTGTAATAAAATATATTATAATAAGAAATGAAAAACTATTTTTTAATTGGATTTGTTTTATTGCAATATTATTTTTATCTTATTTTTTTACAAAATTTTATAATAAAGTAACAATATTAGTATAAAACACAAAATAAATATATTATAAAAATTAAGGAAGTGTAAAAAACCTATATTGATTTTCATTTGATGTGAATTTTAAAAAATATATTAAAATTCAAATATTTTTTTAAACGATATATCTGTAAAACCTAACCACTTAACAAAGTATTGCTCCAGTTTATTACACTTCCTTTTCTTAATAATTTTCTCCAATAAATATATTGATGGCACGCTGGTTTTCTGTAGCTCCATTTCATAAAAAGCACCATGTATAGGTTCTCCGTCAAAACTTTCTATTTCATAAGTGGGTGGATTCGTTATATTTACTTTTACATTTTTAAATTGTTCCGCTGACCACGATGGTGTGTACCCTTTTTCAAAAATTGACTTATATTTGCTTATACGAACTACGTCTCCAACTTTGAATTTAATTTTTTTAGGTACCAGTTTTATATTTTCAAATGCGGTAATTCTAGTGGTGGGTTTCACATCAATTGGTCTCATTTTAATAGTTGTGTGAATTGTTTTATTATATTTATCAACAACATCCTGTAAAATATGAAACCACTTATAGCTTCCTAATGTAGAGAATTCTTTATAAAGATTTATTTTTAAAGTTTTGATTACTCTTTCCACAATGGCTGCCTTCTTTACACTATATGTGTGATAGTGATTTACAGACTTCTTTTTCATAAGTGCTTGGAAGTGTTTATTAAAAAATTCCGTTCCTTGATCAGATTGTATGTTATGGGGGTAATAACCAGCTTGCTTAAAAACATCCCGCCTTGCTGCACATATTTCAAGTCCTGTTTTATTTTTTATTGGTCTAGCCCAGACAAATTTAGAAAAGCAATTTATGCATACTAAAATGTATCTATAACCCAAATTATATTTTGATAATTGTTGTATTTCAGCTAAATCAATCTGCCATAGATCCTTAAAACTTTTATTAAGGTTTTTCTTCGCAGGAAATTTTTTCTTGCAGGTTTATATAGCTCATTAACCACTTGAACTTTTTGCTCACTAGCCATCGTTAAAATAAATACTTTATTTTTTCAATTCAAATGGGTGTATGATATTCTATGCGTCCATCTGACCAAATTATTGGTTACAAAGCGGATTTAAGTGGCTGATGTTTCAAAACTTTTCTTTCTATGGCACTCAATCTCCCATGTAAATTTAACAATAGTTTACCACTTGTCGATTGTTGCGTTTTTATTTTTTCTAAATTGGTTCTTACTGCATCAACAGATTCTGCTATAGCTAGCTTTAGTTCTTCAACTAGTTTGTTTATACGATTTTCCAGAAATTCTAGATTGATAGCGTCTTTATGATCTACAGCATCTGCTATATTACATAAACGTTTGTTCTCAATGTCGAAATCATTTTTAGCGGTCAACTTAAAACCATTACCCTTCAATCCTTTTATATATGCAATTTTGGAAGTTTTTTTTATACGACCAAACTTGTCAATCGTGTTCTTTACACCTCCCATGTTAGATAGTAACTGAACAATATATGCTACAATCAAAAAGTGAGTCCTAATATATAACCCCTTCTTCTCTTAATTCTTCAATTATAGACAAAATTTCACCATCATGACCAGTATGCCCAGCCATTTTTGAGCTCCATAATAATCGCAAGCGACTAACTAATTCTTTAGCAGTATTCCAATATACATAGTTTACTTTATTATTATTGAATTTTTTGAGATTTGAAATTTTATTTCTGGTAATACCAGAACCTTCTTTACTTCTACCATGTTTCGGTGTTAGAAGTGGTTTTATAAAATTTGTAAATTTTACAGATCGGCTGGTATTTACCCCATATATTTTATTATATTCATTGTAATAGGCATTTGACAAATTAAGTATTTGCTTATAATCGCTAAGTGCTTTTGGGCTAATATCACCAATGTTTGACACACTTGGTTTTTTAAAAAATAACATCGTATAAATCACGATGAGCAGAAAATGCCCCAATCATATTTTTTTTACGCCAAAGAGTTATTAGTTTATCTGGAAATTTTATTGTAGCATTACCTATCTGAAAATTATCATTGTTGGAATTGTACCTAACACCATATATGGTGTCATAGATAGATGGGTTTGATTTAAGCCCCTCCATATAGATTGTAGATATAGAATTTAAATCTTCCCCAATATCTTGTCTCAGTGATTCATCCATAGCTTCATTGTTGACACTCTTTTTAGGTGATAAATGAGAACTTGCATCTGCATTAAATGATTTTTGACTTTGATTAGAGTATGAGGATATTGGTGTATCCGGCAAGGGTGGTGAAGCTGAGAGGTAAGATCCATGATGAAATTTATTTCCACCATCACCATCTTCCGAATCATCAACCATAACATTGGCTGCAACTCACTTTGCTTTTTTTGCTTCCACAGCTATCAAAGGTGTTGCTATATTACTACTTGTCCTTTTTACAATTGCTGCATTTTTAAAATTTTCTGAAATTTTTGATAATGGTTTTGAGATAGGTTCATAAAATTTCTCAAGATTTGTTTGATTTTGCGACTCTTCATTTTTTAAAAATTTAAATTTTGTTCTTACTGCATCAGTCATAGCCACAAGATCACGTTTTAAATCGATCGATTGATCGATCGAATTTGACATATTTACAAATAAGATGTTTGCAGTTGTTCGTTCTAAAAGCAACTAAAGTTGTTGCTACACATTTATTAAACATATATGTAACTATCAAATCCTTTTCTATATCTGCCATTGTTTAAATCTGCATCTTTAACAATAACTAGAAAACCATATTTATCGTCCCAACATTTTCCACAGATTTCTTGAAACTTAGTAAAAGTAAAGTCTGGAGAAACGTGATCTGAAAAAATATGTCGCAGATTCATTTCATCTTGTTTAAATACTATTATGAAATTTGAATTATCTCGAACTAACTGTTTTGGTACTCTAGAGTAAGTCTGTGCTAGGTAAAAACAATCTATATTTTTATGCCTCCCCATACTGTAGTATGATTTTATTACACTCTGACCATCGCAAATTACATCATCGAAAATAAATATCGAATTTGGTTTTGCCTCAGATGGTGGTATAACGCAGGATGTATCATTAAATGGTTAGTATCCAAGCCCCTCAATTGGCGATAAAATTTGCTTTAAAAATTCATATTTTGATTGAAACAATGATTTGATATATATATATACATTTTCAAATTTTAATCCTAGTGGGTGTGTAATAAGAGTGATAAGCACATTGGTTTTACCACAATTTGATGGCCCAATTATTAATCCACGTATGGAATTGGGTAGTAAAGATCCATGACGTTGATATGTAATACCACAACCCGTCTTTTCATCCCAATTTATAATTGAGATTCTGTCTTGTTGCTGCACTATGCGCATTTTTATATGAACTATCTTTTAGTATTTAAGCTGACTTGTATTTATATCAAAATCAGTTCGATGTCATCTATAAACAGAAAAAGTTCAGTAAAGAAGGGGCGAGGCGTATTTAATTCACTTTTAAATAAACTTCCTGTAGAATTACACATCCCGGGTTATCAATATTGTGGTCCTGGAACTAAACTAAAGACAAGATTAGCGAGAGGTGATCCTGGAATAAATGCACTAGATAGAGCCTGCAAAAAACACGATATTAGTTACTCTATTAATTTGGATAATTTAGAAAAAAGACACAAATCTGATCGCGAACTAGAAGAAAGTGCGTGGCAAGTTGTTCAATCAAAAGACGCTGGAATAAAAGAGAAGGCTGCTGCTTACTTTGTTACAAATTCAATGAAAGTTAAGCGAAGATTTGGAATGGGGTTAAAAAAGATAAAATCGAAAACTCAAAAGGTGGCTTTTGGGTCTGCGATATGTCGAAACGTTCAAACAAAAATTAAATCGATCTTGAATCAAAATAAGGGGAAATTTCAAGATATTTCAAAAATTTCAAAAATTGCTTTGATCGCAGTGCGTAAGCATTTAAAAGCTTCTGGTGGAAAAAAGAAGATTAAAACCCCAAGAGTAATTCCCATTCCTAAAATGGGGGGTATTTTACCTCTTATACCAATTTTTGCGGGGTTATCCGCCCTAGGATCATTAGCGGGTGGCGCTGCTGGTATAGTTAAAGCAATAAAAACCGTTAATCATCTTAAAAATAGTGTTGCTGGTGTTAAAAACTCTCAAATGCTTGTAAAAAGTAAAAAAGGGGGAGGTTTATACTTAAAACCGTATCGAACTGGGTTAGGACTATATTTAACAAATCCAAAAAACTAGTAAAGCCCTTACCAGCAAGGGCATTATCAAATATTGATTTGGAAAGATATGCAAAACAATATCAAATTGCAAATTTCGTTGGTGTATTTATGAGAGATAGTCTTCCTAAAAGTGGACCTCGCAAAACTGAATCGGCCATCATAAACTTAGACAGTGTAAATGGACCAGGAACACATTGGGTTGCCTACAGAAAGAAAGCTAGAAAAGTAATTTATTATGATAGATTTGGAAACTTACCCCCACCATTGGAATTCATAAAATACATGTATAAAGGATGTAATTATGCCACAGAAATTTGGTATACATATAAAAACCAACAAAAATTTAATACAGTATATTGTGGTCAGCTGTGTCTACAGTTTCTCTTAAAAAATAACTTATTTTTGTAGTAATTTTAAAAAATGAATCGAAATAATTCCGAAAGTGAGTATGCAAAACTAAAAAAATGTATAAATCACTAAAAGCATTTAGCAATGCAAAAAGTTTGCTACCGATGACGAGTGACGAACTATGTAGTTTACCTAAAGAAGTAATGATAGCATGTGCACCAAACGAAATAGCTTTGGTGTGGGAGAAGTTGCCAGAAGAAGTTAAAGAAGACATTGATATTTTAAAATATCAGTATTGCTACGACCATTACTCTACAAACAACTCTAACGATCAAATTGATGGTCCACCACCAAAAAAAATATTTTGTTGTATATGTAATGCAAACCGCTCAAAAGTGTCTAAATCTGAGGAAATTGTAGATTGTGACATTATATCCAGTTGTTGTAAGACACAGTAAAAAAAATGTCTTATACTTTTACATTAAGTGGTTATTCAAGTATTTTAAGTGCCAACTTCTATCCTCCTATAGAGACAAACAACAGAGAAAAATATGGACTGGGTCTTATAGGATTTTATTCATATAATTCAATTTTTAACATAGATGAAACTAACAATTGGTTTGGATTTAGTAAGCCAAACTGGGGAGGGCCAGTAATGTTAAAAATACCTCCTGGTGCATACGAAATAACCCAAATACATGATGCAATGCTTAAAGCTCTTCAAAAAGGTGCAAAAGATCTAGATGAAAATATTTTTAGCTTACGTGCAAACAATAGCACTTTGAAATGCGAAATTAAGTCAAAGTATGTACTTCACTTTAAGCACTACAACTCAATTGGACAGTTGTTGGGATTTGCAAATGAAGAGCGACTAAAGCCCAATGAGATTCATGAATCTTCAACAATAGTTGATATTACAAAAGTTCGCATTATAAGAGTAGATTGCAATATAACAACCGGTGCATATTTAAATTCAGAACAGGCGCACTCTATTTATGAATTTGACATTGATGTGGAACCTGGGTATAAGCTAACTAAAGAACCAACAAATATCATTTATATGCCAATTCAACCAGAGGGTCGTCAGTTTATCGACAACATTACACTAAGGATCGTGGATGATAGAGGAAAGCTCATTAATTTTCAAGGAGAAAAAATAATTGTTAAATTAGAGCTTAAAAGGTTATAACGAAAATGGGTTATTGTTATGATCATCACAGCTATCCAGTGTCGCAAAAAAAAAGATGTTAAGACTTATATTCCAAATAAAAACCGATGCAGAAGCAGTAGAAAAACCATTCATGTTAAAGACTTGTCAAGAGAAAGATCTAAATTGTCCACAGAAGAAAAAGTATTTTTGAAATCACTTGGTTTACATTAAAAAAAAACTGTTTAAAATGATTTCAACTAGTGAAAAGTTAGAAGCATTTAATGAACCAATTTTTGAGAATTCAATTATAAGTCTGGAAGAGCATAGTTATAAACCCTATGGAACACCATCTTTTAAAAACTCAGATGAAATTCGTATCCCAATTCAATTTCAAGATCTAATTTTGGATGTTTCCGAAAGAAATATTTATATAGAAGGAAAGTTTACACCAAGTGATGCATCTAAAAGATGCTACTTATCAAATAATGCTCTTGCTTTTTTATTCGAAGAAATTCGGTATGAAATGGGTGGTGAACAAATTTGCGTTGTTCGAAAACCAGGAATTACTTCAGCACTAAAAACCATTGTTTCATTTGGAAGTAGTCAAGAAAAGCTTCTTTCAACATACTGTTGGGGTTTAACAGAAGCCAATCAATGCATATTGGACAAAACAAGTCATGTATTTAGTGGCAGACTCCCATTAAAATACTTGATGGGATTTGCAGAGGACTATAGAAGGGGCATTTTTAATCAAAAACAAGAACTGATTCTCGTAATAGCTCACACCTTCAATAATTGTTATATTGGTGAAGTTGATGCGGAAATCTCCATAGATAAAATCGAATAGAAAATCCGGCACATAATTCCAGAGGATCGTCAAAGGATTAAAATTCTATCTAAAATTAATAAGGGTGGTAATAATGTTAATATCAAAGCTGCCTATCGCATGTGGGACCTATATGAACTGCCTCTTCTTCGGAGCACAGCTTCTGATACGTGGGCAGTAAGAAGTAGTACGAATTTGGAAAAACCACGATACATTATTATTGGATTTCAAAAGACTGAAAATTGCAATGCCAGAGACAAAGATGCCACAGAATTTATCTCTGCTGATTTGGCTGATATTAGATTATATATTAATTCGATAGTTTTCCCCTATGAGAGGTGGAGTCTCGATTTTTCAAAAAGATTATGCGGTCCTGCCTACTATGCATATCAAAATTTTTAAAGCAGTGCTTTACTTATTCATGATTCCCTAATTTCCTATAATATTCTAAATGGTACTGTAACAAGGGGTTAATTTCAATGTAATTTTATTTATAATATTTTTGAATGTATTTTAATGATTTAAATGAAAATAAATGTTTTGAATTTTGTATTTTAAAATGATTTAGATATAAATATATTTTTCTTAAATAAAGTTTGAATAAAACACATTTTATAGAATACTATTTGTTTTTATATTTTTATGCTTATGATTAAGCTATAACAAATTTGAATACTCAATTGCACACCTATTCACATAATAAAATTGATAAAACACATATTTACTTGGAGAATAGATGGTAAATTATTCAATTAAAATAAGTGTAGTCTCCAAACTAATAAAGCTATTACAAAAATAATTCATTCCATCGATTCAACAACCATATCCAAACAAATTTTATCATATAAAATTTTTTGGAAAAGTTTAATTTTTGGAGATATTTACATAATAAAACAAATAAAAACACATTTTGTCAAGTGGGGTAGATGTCTATTCAGTTACAAATGGGTGTAGCTTCTAAACTAATAAGGCTATTACAAAAAAAAATTATTTTAATCGATTAATCAAGAATGCGTTATATAAAAATTTTTGCTGGACTTTAATTTTAGGAGATAATGACATAATAGCCCAATTAAAATTGTTACTATTTTAATTAAATTGATCATAACTGTTAAAATAATATTAATATCACAATAAAATTTTAACAGATCGAAAGCTAACCTATTTTTTCACAATTTTTATCTCTTAAAAATTTTCAATTAAGACGCTGTCTGTCTGTCTGTCTGTCTGTCTGTCTGTCTGTCTGTCTGTCTGTCTGTCTGTCTGTCTGTCTGTCTGTCTGTCTGTCTGTCTGTCTGTCTGTCTGTCTGTCTGTCTGTCTGTCTGTCTGTCTGTCTGTCTGTCTGTCTGTCTGTCTGTCTGTCTGTCTGTCTGTCTGTCTGTCTGTCTGTCTGTCTGTCTGTCTGTCTGTCTGTCTGTCTGTCTGTCTGTCTGTCTGTCTGTCTGTCTGTCTGTCTGTCTGTCTGTCTGTCTGTCTGTCTGTCTGTCTGTCTGTCTGTCTGTCTGTCTGTCTGTCTGTCTGTCTGTCTGTCTGTCTGTCTGTCTGTCTGTCTGTCTGTCTGTCTGTCTGTCTGTCTGTCTGTCTGTCTGTCTGTCTGTCTGTCTGTCTGTCTGTCTGTCTGTCTGTCTGTCTGTCTGTCTGTCTGTCTGTCTGTCTGTCTGTCTGTCTGTCTGTCTGTCTGTCTGTCTGTCTGTCTGTCTGTCTGTCTGTCTGTCTGTCTGTCTGTCTGTCTGTCTGTCTGTCTGTCTGTCTGTCTGTCTGTCTGTCTGTCTGTCTGTCTGTCTGTCTGTCTGTCTGTCTGTCTGTCTGTCTGTCTGTCTGTCTGTCTGTCTGTCTGTCTGTCTGTCTGTCTGTCTGTCTGTCTGTCTGTCTGTCTGTCTGTCTGTCTGTCTGTCTGTCTGTCTGTCTGTCTGTCTGTCTGTCTGTCTGTCTGTCTGTCTGTCTGTCTGTCTGTCTGTCTGTCTGTCTGTCTGTCTGTCTGTCTGTCTGTCTGTCTGTCTGTCTGTCTGTCTGTCTGTCTGTCTGTCTGTCTGTCTGTCTGTCTGTCTGTCTGTCTGTCTGTCTGTCTGTCTGTCTGTCTGTCTGTCTGTCTGTCTGTCTGTCTGTCTGTCTGTCTGTCTGTCTGTCTGTCTGTCTGTCTGTCTGTCTGTCTGTCTGTCTGTCTGTCTGTCTGTCTGTCTGTCTGTCTGTCTGTCTGTCTGTCTGTCTGTCTGTCTGTCTGTCTGTCTGTCTGTCTGTCTGTCTGTCTGTCTGTCTGTCTGTCTGTCTGTCTGTCTGTCTGTCTGTCTGTCTGTCTGTCTGTCTGTCTGTCTGTCTGTCTGTCTGTCTGTCTGTCTGTCCGTCCGTCCGTCCGTCCGTCCGTCCGTCCGTCCGTCCGTCCGTCCGTCCGTCCGTCCGTCCGTCCGTCCGTCCGTCCGTCCGTCCGTCCGTCCGTCCGTCCGTCCGTCCGTCCGTCCGTCCGTCCGTCCGTCCGTCCGTCCGTCCGTCCGTCCGTCCGTCCGTCCGTCCGTCCGTCCGTCCGTCCGTCCGTCCGTCCGTCCGTCCGTCCGTCCGTCCGTCCGTCCGTCCGTCCGTCCGTCCGTCCGTCCGTCCGTCCGTCCGTCCGTCCGTCCGTCCGTCCGTCCGTCCGTCGGTCGGTCTGTCTGTCTGTCTGTCTGTCTGTCTGTCTGTCTGTCTGTCTGTCTGTCTGTCTGTCTGTCTGTCTGTCTGTCTGTCTGTCTGTCTGTCTGTCTGTCTGTCTGTCTGTCTGTCTGTCTGTCTGTCTGTCTGTCTGTCTGTCTGTCTGTCTGTCTGTCTGTCTGTCTGTCTGTCTGTCTGTCTGTCTGTCTGTCTGTCTGTCTGTCTGTCTGTCTGTCTGTCTGTCTGTCTGTCTGTCTGTCTGTCTGTCTGTCTGTCTGTCTGTCTGTCTGTCTGTCTGTCTGTCTGTCTGTCTGTCTGTCTGTCTGTCTGTCTGTCTGTCTGTCTGTCTGTCTGTCTGTCTGTCTGTCTGTCTGTCTGTCTGTCTGTCTGTCTGTCTGTCTGTCTGTCTGTCTGTCTGTCTGTCTGTCTGTCTGTCTGTCTGTCTGTCTGTCTGTCTGTCTGTCTGTCTGTCTGTCTGTCTGTCTGTCTGTCTGTCTGTCTGTCTGTCTGTCTGTCTGTCTGTCTGTCTGTCTGTCTGTCTGTCTGTCTGTCTGTCTGTCTGTCTGTCTGTCTGTCTGTCTGTCTGTCTGTCTGTCTGTCTGTCTGTCTGTCTGTCTGTCTGTCTGTCTGTCTGTCTGTCTGTCTGTCTGTCTGTCTGTCTGTCTGTCTGTCTGTCTGTCTGTCTGTCTGTCTGTCTGTCTGTCTGTCTGTCTGTCTGTCTGTCTGTCTGTCTGTCTGTCTGTCTGTCTGTCTGTCTGTCTGTCTGTCTGTCTGTCTGTCTGTCTGTCTGTCTGTCTGTCTGTCTGTCTGTCTGTCTGTCTGTCTGTCTGTCTGTCTGTCTGTCTGTCTGTCTGTCTGTCTGTCTGTCTGTCTGTCTGTCTGTCTGTCTGTCTGTCTGTCTTATTTAAATGGTTTATAACATCCAACAACATCATATTCACATTATAAAATTAAACATGATACTTCTCACAAAATGTTTCATATCGAGTCTTTTTTTTCTCTCTCTCACTTAAAATCAATAAAAGTTTTGAATTTGATTGTTTTTTTCTCTCAGAAACTTTTTTTACCATGTCTTCCAGTTTTTTGAGGTCCTCAGAGAATTTGATTTGTTTGCCTTCTTCTTCTTCCGCTTGCTGATCCAACGTTTGAATTTCTGAAAACTTTCTTTTTTTATAAGCCTCAATTATTCTAAGGACCTCTTCCTCCCCCTGACTGGGTGGTGTCAATTCAATTCGCTCTTGACGTGGAGGTGTGGTCAATTCAATCTGCTCTTGACGTGGTGGTGTGGTCATCATATTTTCTTTTGGTGGTGGTGGCCTTGCTTTGGCTTGATTCGTTTTGACCACCTTCGGTTTCTTACCTTTTTTTGTGGGTATGATGTTTACCCTCGGCTTCTCAGATTTCACAATGGGTTTTGTTGGTTTTGTTAGTATCGATATCAGTTCGGGGAATTGACTCGCCCGCTTCCGCCCTGCCATCGATACTCTTCCACGACGATTACTTAATTCCGGAGAAAGAGGTCTCTCTCCGGAAACACCCACGTTGAATGGAGATGTTGGGGCCAATACACCATCCTCACCTACAATGGCATTAAAAATGGTTGACTGTTGCTCCTCCACCAGATCCACCACCGAGTCACTCGCAACCGGCTGCAAATTATTAAGGAATTTATCTGCAGCTCCGGGTGACCAAGCAGCGATGCTTGGTGATTCCAACAACTGTTGCACTTCACCGTCACTTAGTTTTTGATTAAAGTCAATCATGTACTCACGCATGGGCGCCAAATCGTTATCCGCAACCTCACTTGCACCTGCCACCACATTCACATTTGCCGCCAATTTCGCGTCCGCGGACACGTTACAGTTCGCGAACGCGTTAAAGTCCGCGACCATATCCCCGCTTGCGACCCCATCCGCGGACAAATTAAAGTTCGTGAGTGCGTCCGCGGACAAATTAAAGTTCGCGTGTGATTCCGCGGACAAATCAGGTAATGCATCCGCAATCATAACCACATTCGCGATCTTCACATAACTTTCACTTGAACTACTAAATGAGGCCATTTTCGAAAAAAATTACTTAAACTTTTTGAAAAAAAAAGGAGGAGTTGTTGCTTCGACTAAGAGAAGAACGAGAAAGAACGCTTACCGCCACATCATGCATCCAAGTAAGCAATTTTACCCCCACTACAATTTACCCCCTCTACCATTTATCTCACCCTATCAACATCAGCGCCACCTATTGATAAGATTTACAAACACCCCTGGTGTTGAGATTTTCAGTTTTAAATTTAATAAGGTCACTAAGCAAACAATTATAGAATATTAGTATCCTTAAACTGTTTTAGAATTATGGTGCCCTTAATTTTGAAAAGCGCCATCTATCATAATTTTTTTCAATTATTTAAATATATTCCGAAATAGCGCCACCTATCATCAGTGCCAACTTGATGCACTAAATTATTGATAATTTTTTTTAAATCCTAATAATTCAACTATTCATCAGTTGGAAATCAATCAATAATAACTGCTCCATCATCGACTGTATAATTTGAGGGTGACTTCATGATTTGGTTATATACATCTGTCACTATTTCACTTTCTGTAAATATTTTCATGTTCTGCCAAAGAATGCCATTTCTCACTCACAAAAAGGTTGTAGAAAAATGAAAAAAAAAACATTTTTGTATTTTAGAATACTTTTTATTTTTATATATTTTCGAAAACTTAAAATTAAGCCATACGCTTATTAAAACATAACTAATATTTCATTTTTCATATGACTTAATATGTGGATGCCCCCAGGGTAGTGTATGACTTGTGTTAGGTATAACAAGCCTTTTATCATCATGGTAAGATAATGCAATTTTGTTTCTGGTTTCTGTGTATATATTGTGTAGATCACTTTTAAATGATTTCATTTTTCGAAATAAGTAACCACCTTTTTCGACAACTTTTTTATAATCATTAATGGATAAATGTTTATCGATTACACTTTTTTTAACCCCCTTTGCTTTTTTTTACCTCCGTTGAGACTGAGTTTATATAGTAGGCTTTAGCTCCTGTTCCATAGAAACTTAGAATTGGATCTTCAGGAAATTCATCCTTCATTCTACCCAAAACAGATTCGTTTTTACTTATATTAAACCTATTTACTTTATTATAATTAGATGTATCGAATTTCTCAGGGTTTTCAATCATAAATTTATAGAAATCATCAGTGTAAATTTTAAGTACTAGAGAATCTGTATCTGTCTACATTAAACTTGCACTATTGTGAAACTCTTTTTTTATAGTATTATAAAAAAAGTCATACAAAACTGTTTTAGACAAATCCAGAATACAAAAACCAAATATATTGGTTTATTGTATACAATTTTGAGTTTACTCATACGAACAGCAATCAATTCTTCGGTAAATATCGAGCAATTGTTAAAATTGGGTCTACTGATTAGAGCACGAGCACCGGCCCTTCTACGAATACTCTCCCAACTTGTAACTAATTTTATATCTTTATGATTCTCAACATTTTCCATAGTTTTTCCGAATACTGCATTATTAAAAAGCTTGTATAAATCTTTTTTAAATTTTGTATCAGCAGAGTTTCGAAGCTTTGTGTTAGTATCGATATACTTTTTTAACCAGGGTGATTGTTCAAATTTTAACATTCTATGAGTTTGAATGACTATTAACCCATTTCTTACTGCCTGCTTTCAAGTTTTATAGTGTACAATATACCTTATTTTATCATGCAAATTTGGAATGAGTTTAAGGAATTTGGATGATGAATCTGGAGGGATTATATTTTCCACCAAAAATGGAAAATCAGCATGAGCTTCATGCAACTCATTTGGATAATACACATCTACTTCAAAATTGTATCCTATGGGACTGTCATCTGGTACATTATGAATATTTAAATTTATCATTTCTTCTTGTGAGAGCCATTTAAAACCTTTTGTGGGTAGTGGTTGTGACATACTATGCCCATATAAATTTGTTGCATCCAAATACATTATAAAGGATGACTTTATACTTGGATTATAATTTGGGAGGTACTTATTATTTGCTATATGCATTCTATCAACACATTGACTAACACCCCCTCGAATCCCTTTTTTAAAGAAATGAATCATGTCAATTTCAGTCAATAGCTCTAATTCTACTTCTGGCATTCTAAGCATACAATCAAATGATAATGATGGCAACGTGTAATATTGAGCTGGATCTAGGTTATAAGTCTTTAAAGAATTTCTTCGAAATGCTTCAAAAACATCAGTTAAAATGAAAACATCAGTTTTCATATATAACACCGAATAGTCTCCTAAAGTTTTACAATTAAATAGACTCCATACTTTTTTCCCTCTATCATATTCTAAATCTGTAATATGCTGATCATTTAGATCATCGAAGAATTGGTTTTTAGTGGGTAAATTAGTAACGTCTAATTTGTCTAAGTCAGAGATAAATCCATATGGAAACACACCTTTTTGTCTCATTAAACTAAATTCTTCTTCAGATGTAAAATGTTTGTGTGTTTCTAAAAAGGAGTCTGAATCTAAACCTTTACTTAACTCATCCAGGGATGCAGCTAAAAATTTGTAGCTATCTATAAATCTTAGACGTAGATATTTTTTTATGATTTTTCCTTCAGAATTCATGTAATCATGTACATATATGGATTTTGTAAATGAAATATATTTTTCCTTGTTTTCTGCAATAACATCTATTTTATCGCCATGATGACACAATTCCTTAATAAACATGTGACAATCATAACCACTTAGATTGTGAAAAATTATTGGAATGAAATTTGGTAATTGATGTTGTAAGTTACAAGTTGAATGTGCAGCTAAACATCTTTTTTTTCCCGTTATGTGACAATGATCGGTTACTTTTTTATCAAATAAGTTAAAAGGTTTACCACAAATTCCACATTTGTCACATGTTTCCACTATGTTTCTTTCTTCAGGTGTTAGTGGTGTCATTGGGACTATATCTCTTAAATAATTATTGTGAAGCTCTCTAAGATCACGTTCAATACATGCTACAAATTCTTCTGCTGCGCTTGAACCACGGAATAATTTAAATTTTGTTAAATCATCATTGAATGAACATTTAATTAGGTATGCAAATGAATATGGTTTATGTATGATATTTTCGACTGTGAAAGAATTTAATGGATCTGGTTCACAACCTGCCATTGGTTGTAAAATTGATTCAAAGTCAGCATACACTACAAAGGGAACTGTTAGCTGTTTTTCATAACTTTCGAACTTTAACATGTTTTCTTGTGTTGTTTTTCCAAATCTATCAGTTTTTAAATCTGTAGATGGGGTTATCGCGTAAACTTGCTCACAGTCATATTTTTGATGAAATATTAGTTTTTCTGCTGTTATAAAGTGTACTAAACAACCATCGCAAAAATAAAGTCTACGTTTCGACATTGATATTTGATTGGAAACCAAAGCTGAAAGATTTTTTATCCAACAATAATGTGTTCTATTACAATCGCTATTACATTCATGAGTTTCTTCTTTAATTTTACAATCTTCACTTATGAAAAATAAGTTTATGTGAGTGTCAAGTTTTCTCTTGGAATAGCGAAGTGGGCCAACAACTTCATATTGAATTTTTTTATTTGCAAATCTGGTTTCCAAAATTCATTGAAATATTATTGTTTTGTTCAAACCTAGATATATCAGTCAATTTAACCGGCATTTCCATACCTGCAAGATTTAAAACTGTAGAATAATAGGGGTAGGAAGAAACTCTGTCTACATGAAGTGAAACTGGGTATAAAGCTGATGTAACAGCCCATGCAAAACATGCATTATCCTGATTTTTTATATTCACTACAGCATGTTTAGATTCAATGAATTTGGGTAACTTAAAGTATGAATTGCCCCCAATAGGGCGAAACTTGTTGATGTTGATTTCCAAGTGTAATATATGTTGTAAAGTCCAACCTGTAAATAAATTAAAACATTATTAATTAAACAACCATATTTAAAAAATGTTTCACTAATTATTATTAAACAAAAATTATTTATTTTACTAATGAGTAATCTTACCAGAATCTCGCTCCATAAACTCGCTCGCTTGGGAAATTATTTTATCCATAAAAAACTCATAAATATTATCCAAATCAGAGGCATCACACACTATTTTATTTTTTGTGTTAAATGATTTATCAGCTAGGGTTTCTTTTGATTGGTGAAGAAACGTTGCAAATAATTCCATATTAATTTTTATTGAGGTGTGTTTTGCTATATTTTCTTTTACTAATGTTAAACATTTGGGTTTTATCTCATAAAAAAACCTTCTGTAGTCTTTTTGCTGAGTTTCTGAAGCAATTCTATAACTTGCTATTCTGCATTTAAGACCACTTCTTACCACACATACACCATTGGAGTATGGTGCACATGAGTTATTTTTATGTTGAAGTGTTCTACAATGAGCAAAAAATTTATCTTTGGGTATGAAAATCTTGCATTCTCTAAACATTTCCAATTGTTTATCACTATCTTTATCAACTTTTAAACTAGCTATTTTTCTTTTCTTTAAAGGTTGCTCATTGATATTATCATCATTATGTTTATATTTGCAAGCTGTTTTATTATGTCTAACCATATTATCTTTTCGAGTAAAACTTTTGTCACATTTTGAACACTTCAACATGGTCACTTTACTTGTTACACCTTAAATTATTTATATATTAGGTGTTTTCATCAACACCTCTGTTTTAACCACTATGCTTTTTTTATGCCCGTTGTGGGTTTTATAACAGACACCCCACTCCACCTCATTTTCTTCAGCTGTATCTGATAACTCTCAAATATATTTTTTTTTATCATAATTCACAGCAAAATCTAAATAGTTTGACCTTGAACTAAATTTACAGCCAAATGTATTATTTTTTAATTTATTTTTGGTTTTGCAAAATATTGACCTTCATTTAACCTTGAACAAGATTGATGAGCAATTACATCTTTAACCTTGGAAAAAATTATACACTGACCTTCATTTAACCTTGAACAAGATTGATGAGCAATTACATATTTAACCTTGGAAAAAATTGTCAACGATTCACACTGACCTTGATATAACCTTGTAATGGGTATATATATTTTACTCCTCATTTGGTAAACACTCATTCTTGCTCGATTTGTCTTCCTATAATGTCATCCACCGCTCGCCCTACCCTCATCGTTCGTCCGTTTTTGAAAAATGGGCATGTGCAGTGCAATTTCTGCAATGTCTGGAAACCAGTAGAGGTTTTTACAATTAATGGACGATGCGATGTCTGTAGTGAGCAATATCAAAGAGTTATGGAAAGGCAGAGCAATCCTCCATATTCACCCGAATCACCTGTCTACATCTCAGACAGTGATGATTATGAGGTGGTGGAGAGTGATGATGATGATTCTGATAACAATTATGGTGTGTGGGAAGTAGCGAGAGTTGACTCTCCTCCTTCTGAGGAGATGTCTGATGTAGGAAGCGAAAGAGGTGACTCTCCTTTTGAGGAGGCTCAACGTTGGTAGTCTGGTTTAGTTTAATTGGGGTGTACAATAAAAATGGCTGGTACACACAGCTCAGTGCGAGGTTTGGGGCACTGTGGCACTAAACCAAACAATTAAAAATTTTCATCTAACAATTTTAAAATGAAACCATTTGTAAAAATCCTATCTTTTGAATCACATCAATATTCAATTTTTAAATTATAGTAACGCAAATTTTGTTCATTTATGCACAAACTAAAGTTAAAAATGGTAAAAAAAAACGTTTTTAAGTTTCATTTTTATATGCTATTCCATGCAATCTTGCTCTCTTATAAACAAACCAAAGTTTAAAAATTCTTTTTGAAAGTTTGTATTTTTTTTAAATTAGATCTTTTCTACAAATTGGTTTATTCTACACTATGAAATTTTACTCTTTTATAATCAAACTAAAGTTTAAAAATTATTTTTAATACTTTTATTTGTTATACAAATTTTTTTGTTTGTTATTAAATTACCATAATGTTTTTTTTCTTAATATAGATTTATTATATTTTACATATTCAAATTGTTTTTTTTGTTTCATAAAGTTATATATTGGCTAACTAATAATTTTATATAAAAACTAAATATGTTACAATAAAAAAATGTTAAAAATTTAAAGAAAAGCATAAAAAAGATCCTTTAGCTTATTGTAGTCATTTAATTTTGCTAGGAATTCTTCCTCCACACCTTCGGTCTCTCTTTGTAGTCGTTGAATCTCTGCTTTGAGTAGATTTACTCTTTGTTTAAGCTGCTCCACGCAGCTTCTTTTCACCCGTAGGATTTGGATAGCCTGCTCTATCGTTTGGCTTTCTATTGTTGTGACATTTGCGGCTGCGGTTTGCTGGACTAGCTGATCCCTCGATGTTGAGGGAATTGCTATTGGAATTGCTGTCGGAGTTGGAGCTGTTGATAAAATGCTTGTCTTCGTTTTTTTAATGTACTTTCTTTTAGCAACTCTTCCATTTTTGATTTCATGTACGTCACGTTGTAGCTCCATTTGTAGCTGCGGCTGTGATTCTGGCTGTAGCTCTAGCTGTGGCTCTAGCTGTGGCTCTGGCTGCTGTTCGGCTTGAAACTCATTCCCAATATCTTTTAACAAATTGTCGATGTCTTGACTGGTGAAATCATCCAAATCAATAATTTGCTGCTTTGAATTCATTTTCTACTAATTTGAAATTCGCCGTTGAAGTAAAGAAACTTTAATAGTACTCTTCTGATATTTATTTTTCTTTAAATACTTGTTGGGTGTTAGTTTAGTGGGGGTAAAGTCTACAGAAAATAATATATCTAAAAAGCGGGCAAATAAAGCAATGTTAAAGATTCTGAAGGTTAAAAAATACACATCTTTACTATAATTTTGGATTATTTTTTCAAGGCCAAAAATACTACTTGGACTATTCGTCTCTACATATAAAAACGCAACGATCGTCAACGTCATTCAAGGTCAATGACCTTCACAACTTTTCAAGGTCAAATATACTACTCAAACTATTCGTCTCTACATAAAACAAGGCAACGACCGTCAAGGTCATTCAAGGTCATTCCCTCCTCAAAAGTGGTCCAGCACCCGCTTAAACCTACTACTAAGATAAAAGACCTTAAGTGGGATGAAACTACTGCTTTTGTTGATTTGGAGTTTTCAGTAAAAATAGCTAAAGAAGTAAAGAAATATATCCCTTTATCATATATGTATTAACAGATTTTTTGGAAGAAATGCAAAATATTCGCTTCACTTTGGAAGAAGTCTATATACAAGTAATTAAATAAAACTAAGAACGACGTACGGGACAAAAATATTTGTGTGTAGGTTGTTGTTTGTCAATGTAAATAAATGTAATATTTATTATGTGTATTTGTATATTTTTATATTGAGCAAGCTTAATAATTATAAGGATTTGATTTGGCGCGGTTTGGTTATGTTAAATAGATAACTTGGGTGTCAAATTGTTGCCTAAAAAACATGCAAATTTGTGAAATAACAACGAAGACAGTTTTTTCCTGTAAATAAATGTGCAGTTTTTTATATTTATCGTGTATGTTTGTAAATGTTTACATTTGGCAAGCCTAGTGAAGGCTTTCGTTTTGTTACATTAAATATATATTTTAGGGCCAAGATTCTAAAATATCTTGTAAATTTGTTAATTAACAAAAACAAATATAAAATATTTGTAAAAAAATTTTGATTTACTATTTGTATTTGTTAATTTTTATATTGACCAACTGGTTCGGTTTGATTCTATTAATTGTATATTTTGGATGAAAAATTTTTGTCAAATAAGCATGTAAATTTGTGAATTAACAACGAAGGCAGGCAGGTTTTTCTGTAAATAATTATTGTACATTTTTATATTGACCAACCTTATTTATATGGGTTTGGTTCGGTTTGGTTATACTTGATATGTATTATAAAGCCATGATTTTTTCAAACTAACTTGTGAATTTGTAAAAGAACAACGAACCAAGATGTTGTTACGTAAATAAATGTAGGGATTTTTGGATTTCTTATGTGTATTTGTAAACTTTTATTTTGACCAAGGTTAGTTAGGGGCTTAGGTTGATTTGGTTATATTAACTAATAAGTTTTAATGTCAAAATTTTATCATATTAACTTGTAAATTTGTCAAATAAATAGTAAAAGTTTTTCACGTAAATATATGTGAATATTTTTGGATTTATTTATTCATTGCACCCTGTAGCTCATCTCCCTTGTTTTTTAAAAACGTGATTTTTCAAAATCTTTACTGCTATTTAGATATCACCCTGCAGCTTACCTACTGGAAGTAAATGAAATTTAGTAAGTGGTATGATTGCTTAACGTGTTCCTAACTATTTTTTGCTAACAAACGCTCCTGACAACGTTGTTTTTTAAAAACGTGATTTTTACGAAATTTTATTACTAATTTCGATATCACCCTGTACCTCACTTCCTGGACCTAACGGTGATACAGTCAGTCAATGGTATGATTGTTTAACGTATTCCTAACTATACTTTGCTAACAAAAGCTCCGGACAACCTAGCTTTTTAAAAATGTGATTTTTAGAAAATTTACACACACTAATAATTTCTATATCACCATGTAGCTCAATTCCTGGACCTGAAGGTGATAAAATCTGATAATGGTATGATTGTGTAACGTGTTTCAAATAATTTTTTGCTAACAAAAGCTCTTGACAACATTGTTTTTTAAAAATTTGTTTTTTAGAAAATTACGCTTCTAATTTCGATATCACCCTGTAGGTCTCTCACGTCCTGGATCTAAAAATAATACAATAAGTTCATGATACATTTTTTAATGTATTTCTTACTCTTATTTGCTAACTAAAACTCCTGACAGAGTTGTTTTTTAAAAATGTGACTTTTATTAAGATTTACTACTATTTTCGATATCACCCTGTAACTCACCTCCTGGACCAAAATTTGATCTAATCCGTAAATAGTAGTTTTTTGGGGCTATTTTCAACTTTTTATTGCTAAGTAGAAAATGAGAATTTTTTAAAAAATCTATAATATTAGGCACACAAGAAATTTTACATAATTATACAAACATTATTTTTAATTATACGAATTTATAAAAAGTTTGAAATTTATGTTTTAAAGGTTTGTTTCTTGGGTCCGGTTCATTTTATTCATATTTTGAAATCTATTTTCAGGTCGGCTGTACGCAGTTGTCTGCCTATATAGGCAGCTCCCTCTAGGGAGCGTGTCGCAAACTTAAGTTTTCCTTGCACAATGTGACCACGTGGTCGTGGCACCCCTGAAAAATTCCGCCTTCGACTTATTTTCGTCAGGTGGCGACTGTACCAACTATTCTTAGGGTCACTGCATCCTGAAAGCCTGGCGTCTCCCAACGAGCGGATAGTTCACAACTTGCATTCCATTTGCTATTGGTTGACATAGTCAGGCGGGATTTTTAAATTTAATACTCCTGTCCTCGTTTTGGGAGGTTGAGATCGGTGTTAAACCAAACTGAAACAAAACCTAACCGTGGTCAATTGATGGGAAACGTATCCTAACCGGGGCGTGTCTGGACAGGTTAGGATACGTTGTCGAATAATTTATCAGGGTTAGGTTAACACCGATTTCGACAGGAAAACAGGATAGGGAAGCTAATTAAAAAAATATATAATATGTTTTAAAAAAACAATAAAAAAAAACTCATCGGCATATGCATAGATTTAGTTAAATTCAATAGGTATGTACTGCACAAACCACTACACTTTTTAGTCACTTACAACTAGTATATATTCGTATTTTACGCCGAAAGCTGTAAACATAAAGTTTGTTAAATGCTTGACTGGTGGCACCATCTCTTAATATAATATAATAATAATCTTAAACGGCAACGTTCAACATCAAAAAGTCAGCTGAGTATTTCGACCAATAGCAAACGGAATGCAAGTTGTGAACTAGCTGCTCATGTCTCCCAGGGGTAGCGACACCAAACATAACCTCATTTACGAAAAACGCAAATCTGACACTGTCAGGAGCGTAGCTTTTTTATGTTTAAAAAAATTAAATGGTTTACAAATGTTACGTAAACAACTGTCCGTCACATCCGGTATATAAATTTTACTGTCCAAATAAACAAACCTAAAAAAACTAAGTTTTTTATGATTTCAAATTTATTAGGACCCTGTGTTAGGACCCACACAGCGAAGGAAACCAAAAATATAGTTTGCATGTTTTATATATATTCTAAAATATAGAAAACTATTATGTTGGGTTTTGTATCATTTAATAAATTTATGCTCTCTACGGAATAAAGGTGTACGTTTAATCCGTTTTTTCATGGGCTAAGCTAGTATTTCTTGTCCCCAGTGATTGAAAGTAACTTCTTTAAAACCATAAAGGCAAAATATAGGTTTTTGGATTATTTTATTTTATCATAATACAAAAAACAAAAAGGAATATATACACGATACCGATTATTTTGTTCCAGCTTGCCGTAAGCTTACTGTACTTTGCCGATGGCTTGGTTCGTTTTGATCGTTATTGTGTCCTTAGGCATAGAATATTGCTTCCATATAAACGAAGCATTTAACTTTCTAGACTTCTCCAGGCTGTAAACCAGGAAACTGTGAAATTTTCGAAATTCTGTTTATCTGTATAAGAATATGCTTTATTTTCCATCTTCGAGAAATGTAATTCAAACTTTTTCTCGACTAAACCTAATTAAAACTGTTTGGTTTTCACTTTCTCCAACGTCGATCACGAGGATACGAGTGATCCCCGTCTGGAACACGTCCTGAAAGTCAGGAACAAATGTTCCATGCCAATCCACGACCGGACCGGTTTCGACCTTTTGGGCCATCCTCAGGTGAATGTAGGCGATAGCTCCGTGTAGAGTCCTGACTATCAGGACGTGTTCCAGACGGGGATCACTCGTATCCTCGTGATCGACGTTGGAGAAAGTGAAAACCAAACAGTTTTAACAAGTTCCCAACGAAAGCCTCAAACCATCAGTATAATTCAATGCCGGTAGGGGTATTTTCCCTCGGAGTAGTGTTGTTTCTGGTGGTTTCACACTAAACTTAATTAGTTTGTTATGAAATAAATAATATTTTTTCCACATTGTTTGTTATAAGGTCACTCATCGTCAAGCAAGCTTTACCTTGCTTGACGATGAGTGAGCTTAGTTTGTTAGCATCTGACTGACTTTTGTTTAATGTAATGCCATGACAACTATCACTGCCCACTGCTTTTTTATATACTTGACATGCTAAAACTACAGTACGGTAAGTGGTTTAATACCTATTTATTTAGTTTATGATTATTATTATTTTTAGTATATAAAAATAAACCTTGGCTTTAAAGTCCTTTTTAGTCACTTAGCAAATTATAGCCCTTCTTTCGGTCGAGCATGAAAATTCCCGCCGTGGTATTAAAAGTAAACACTGCACGCCCCAGGTTTATAATATACCTACTATTATTTTTATTATTGTTCAAAAAAAAGCGGGCGGCGAAGAAAAGGTCGAAAATACAAAAAGTCGAAAATACAAAAGTTCGAAAGTACAAAAGGTCGAAAATACAAAAGATTGAAAAACAAAAGGTTCAAACAAAGATCGAAAGTAGCTACACTGTAATGATTGCAAAACAAAGTCGAATTAAGAGACACACACTCATAGAAAAGTTTTTAAAAAATCAACATCCAATAAAAACTCAAGGTAGCAACACGACGGGTCGCAGAACTTTGTTCGAAAACATTTTCTTCGAAAGGAAATTTTTATGAAAACAATTTCTTCTAATGGAAATTTGTTCGAAAACATTTTCTTTAAACGGAAATTTATTCGAACACCATTTCTTTGAACGGAAATTTGTTCGTAAGTAATAGTTGTTCAAAAACATTTTCTTCGAATAGAAATCATTTTCTTCGAAAGCAAGTTTTTCAATAAAAGACGCTCTAGACCTGGATTTCCAAACCTAACACAATTCATATAGTTTAACTACGGCAAGGTCTTTTTAACATATTTTTTCAAAAAAACCCTGACTTCTTTCCCGGGATCGTAAACATTCTGAGTAGTAGTAGTAGTGGGGGGGGGGGTTGACCCGCAGGTCTGACAAGTAGGCCAGAGTAGGCCCTTTTTGCCATGCCCCAAGTCTGTCCCTTAACCCACTCTCTGCACTTCCCTTTGATGGTCGGGTAGCTCATTGGGCCTTCCTGTTCTCTTTACAAAGTCCAGTAAGTCTGCCCATTTGAGCATGTGCAGTTCTTCCTCGCTCAGAGTTGGCGCTCCGAGTGCCTGTTGTCTCATCCTTGCGTAGGCCTCGCATTCTGCCACGAGGTGTCTTGATGTCTCTTCTTCCTGTCCACAGGCTGGGCAGGTAGGGTCATTCTCGACTCCTATACGTGTCATGTGCTTCCTCAACCGGTTATGTCCGGTTAGAGTACCTATCAGCAGTCCGAGGTCTTTTCGTGTCCGTCCCAGCATCCATCTAATTCTGGTCGCTTTTGGACGGTCTACGAATTCTCTGGTCTGTCTGCAACCCGTTCCTGTTTCCCAGGAGTTTAATAGCGCGTCCTGGGCCCATTTGTTGAGTCCGCTTTGCACTTGTCTTTTTGTCACGCCCAAAAGTGGCTCCGGTCCTACATAGGCGGTTCCTGCCCCGAGTCGTGCGAGTTCGTCCGCCTTCTCGTTGCCTGGTACCCCCGTATGTCCCGGAACCCAAACCAGCGTCACCCGTTTGCCATCGCTTAGGGTCTCCAGCGCCTCTGCGCATTCTTCCACCAAGCCGTCAGCAATCTTGGGTGCGTTTAGCGCCTTCAGGGTGGCTTGACTGTCAGAGCATATATATATAAGCTCCTCTTCGCTGTTCCGAACCTCTTCTAGGGTTGCCGCCATTATTATGGCGTAGACTTCTGTTGAAAAACAGTAGCCTGCTCACCGAGCGAGTAGCTCTTCTGAACTTCTAGTTTTTCCACGTATACTCCCGCTCCTGTGGTTTGCCTCTCTGATAGTTTGGATCCATCAGTGTAGCAAACTAAAGCGCTCTCCTCAAACATCATTTCGTCTCTCTCCCACGCTTCCCTGTCTGGGATGTGGATTTTGTACCTCTTCTCGAGCCTCCAAGGTGCGTGTGCTCTGCTGACCGTCATTGACGTGAGGGGGATTTCTCTAATTGTCAGCTCTTCTATAGCTAGATGACCAGCTGTTTCCCCTCTTCCTCTCCACTGACCCGTGTCCCTTAGACGTAGGTAGGTCCCCATCGCCTCCCTCTTGATCCAAGTTGGTAGCGATGGTAGTCCCAGAATTGTCTCTAGGGCCAGGATCGGGGTAGTTCTCATAGCTCCGGTTATCCCTCTACACATTAGCCCCTGTAGGCTTCTGAGTTTTAGGGATGTGGTCGTTTTCTCCACTGCCGGCCACCAGACTATGGATCCGTATTGGATCCGCGGTCTCAGTATTGCCGTGTACATCCAGTGGAGGGTCCTGGGGGATAGTCCCCAGGTCCTGCCGACTACCCGTCGTAGCTGCCACATTGTTGCCTGGACCTTTACGATCATATTGGTAACATGTGGCGTCCAGGTGAGTCCGCTATCAAGAATGACACCCAGCTACTTCAGCTTTGGTACTAAAGCTAGGGGTCTTCCGTACATCACGGGTGCTCTAAAACCTTCGATTTTTCTTTTTCTGGTGAACAGTATCATCTCTGTTTTACCTGGGTTAACAGAGAGTCCATTTTCTTGGCACCAGTCTTCTATGATGCGAACAGCCATTTGCATTCTACTGCAGACAACGTTAAGGAAGCGACCAACCACTTCCACGACGCCATCATCTGCATAGGCATAGGCGTCGAATCCGTTCTCTGACAAGCGTTTCAGTAGGGTGTCCATAATCAGGCACCACAGGTGGGGCGACAGGCAACTGCCTTGTGGGCACCCTCCCGTGACCCTAATCCTGACCGTTGACTCCCCCAATGTAGCTTGTATTGCTCGTTGATTTAGTGCAGATCTTACCCATTCAATAATGGGGTAAACATTCTGAAAATTTATCTACTTTCCTCCTTTTGGAATGTCGAAATTGGTATTTTCCTAAACTTTGTCAATTGATCGCAAACGTATCCGAACCGGTCCAGATACCTCCTGATGTGCTCAATTAAGAAAGGTTAGAGTAACACCGATTTCAACCTTCCAAAATGAGGACCGGAAAGCTAATTGAGGGAAATCATTTTTTTTCGACAATAGGTCTCGGTTGGTTCGGTTTGGTTTCACACCCTCTAGGATCCCGGGAAAGAAGTCAGGGAAGTTTTTGTTTCCAAAAATTGTTAGAAAAAAACCCCATTAGTCGAACTATTTTTCTTTTAAAAAAAATATTTTCTAACAAATTTCCGTTCAAAGAAAATGTTTTCAAACACATTTCTGTTCGAAGAAAATGATTTCGAAAAATTTGTGTTTGAAGAAAACGTTTTCGAACAATCTTTTGTTCGAAGAATATGTTTTAGAACAATTTTTGGTTTGAAGAAAATGATTTACGAAGTTTATGCTTTTGAACAATAATATTACGATATTTACATGAAATGTACTATAAAATTATAAATAGTTAAGCCGAACCTTACGAAAACTCGAAAACTTGATAAAATGTAAAATTCGGAATAAAAAGGTACTAAAAAAAACCACAATACCGAAAACACCCAAAAAAATGGGAAAAAACCTTGGAAAATAAATTAAACAGTGCGAAAAATAGCGTATAAACATCGTGATAAAAGTTTCATTTTATCCCTTGATATATCATATACTATTAATAAACTTTTAACATAGAAATGTATTTCTGTCCTGTTTGTTTATTTATTACGTATTATTTTTATACAAAAACAGAAATAATATTTAAAAGAAAATGATTTTTAACAATAATACCTACAATAAATATTCATAACCCAAAAACTCAAGGAACATATTTTATATTTCTTAAGCTGTAAAAAAACGAGTTCTTTTTAAGTTTTATTAAAACATTTTTCTTTTCTCAGACTGTATAAAAATGAGTATTTTTCACGAACGTCTATGGAATTTTGAGTACGGTTTTGACACTCGTGTCGCTACCCCTGGGAGACGCTAGACTTCCAGGATGCAGTGACCCTAGTATTTCTAATTACCATATCCAAAATCTTATGGGCGCACCTTCGTGTTAGTTTACGACAGAGACAATTTATTATTTTCTCTCTGGTTTACGAAGGCTGTGTCATGGGCCGTCACTGAAGAACAGCAGTTTCTAAATGAGAGGACCCCCCAGAATAAAAAACTATATACGTGCATAATAAAAGATAAAAAAACTAAAAAAATAATCACCACTTCAATAATTTGACCAGGATCCTCACTTAGTCAGATTTTTCTGGCAGATTTTAAAGAAATAATTTGACATTCCCTTAAAAATCCGTTCAAATATAACGGTGGCAACAGCGTAGAGCTAATTTTGTAGCGACCCTTCCACGACATGCAGTTAGTCCCTCTTTGTTAATTTTACCGTGAAAAACAAAGAAAGAAAGTAAACTTAGCTGACCTCATAAAGAAAACGAATAGGACTCATAAATTTGAAAGAAATGTGACGAAATGTGACGAAATCTGACATTTCAGTTTGTGTGGTTAATGGTCTTCTGTTTGAATTTATTTACAATTTTTTAATTAAACATTTTCAACAAATTACGGGTTTTTAATTAAAAACAAATATTATATCGTGAAGCTACATCTATCAAAAAGTGGGAAATCGCCTTTTAGGTAAGTTTTTAAGTTTAAAAATTGCCTTTTAAACGAGAAATCTTAAGCGCCAGATTATGTCACATTTTTTCAAATTTCGGCAGATTTTTTGAAATGTAAAGAATTGCCCCCACTGGGATCCTAGAGGGTGTGAAACCAAACCGAACCAACCGAGACCTATTGTCGAAAAATGATTTCCCTAAATTAGCTTTCCGGTCCTCATTTTGGAAGGTTGAAATCGAAATTCTTAATTGAGCACATGGAGGTATCTGGACCGGTTCGGATACGTTTGCGATCAATTGACAAAGTTTAGGAAAATACCAATTTCGACCTTCCAAAAGGAGGAAAGTAGACAAATTTTCAGAATGTTTACGATCCCGGGAAAGAAGTCAGGGTTTTTTTGAAAAAATATGTTAAAAAGACCTTGCCGTAGTCAAACTATATGAATTGTGTTAGGTTTGGAAATCCAGGTCTAGAGCGTCTTTTATCGAAAAACTTTCTTTCGAAGAAAATGATTTCTATTCGAAGAAAATGTTTTTGAACAACTATTACTTACGAACAAATTTCCGTTCAAAGAAATGGTGTTCGAATAAATTTCCGTTTAAAAAAAAAATGTTTTCGAACAAATTTCCATTAGAAGAAATTGTTTTCATAAAAATTTCCGTTCGAAGAAAATGTTTTCGAACAAAGTTATGCGACCCGTCGAGCTGCTACCTTGAGTTTTTATTGGATGTTGATTTTTTTAAAACTTTTCTATGAGTGTGTGTGTGTACCTGTGTGTCTCTTAATTCTATTTTGTTTTGCAATCATTACAGTGTAGCTACTTTCGATCTTTGTTTGAACCTTTTGTTTTTCAATGTTTTGTATTTTCGACCTTTTGTACTTTCGAACTTTTGTATTTTCGACTTTTTGTATTTTCGACCTTTTCTTCGCCGCCCGCTTTTTTTTAAACAATAATAAAAATAATAGTAGGTATATTATAAACCTTGGGCGTGCAGTGTTTACTTTTAATACCATGGCGGGAATTTTCATGCTCGACCGGAAGAAGGGCTATAATTTGCTAATATACTAAAAATAATAATAATCAGAACTAAATAAATAGGTATTAAAACACTTACCGTCCTGTAGTTTTAGCATGTCAAGTATATAAAAAAACAGTGGGCAGTGATAGTTGTCATGGCATTACATTAAACAAAAGTCAGTCAGATGCTAACAAACTAAGGTAACTCATCGTCAAGCAAGGTAAAGCTTGCTTGACGATGAGTGACCTTATAACAAACAATGTGGAAAAAATATTATTTATTTCATAACAAACTAATTAAGTTTAGTCGAGAAAAAGTTCGAATTACATTTCTCGAAGATGGAAAATAAAGCATATTCTTACTTTGAGATGGGCATGGAAATGATGCAATAAACAGAATTTCGAAAATTTCACAGTTTCCTGGTATACAGCCTGGAGAAGTCTAGAAAGTTAAATGCTTCGTTTATATGGAAGCAATATTCTATGCCTAAGGACACAATAACGATCAAAACGAACCAAGCCATCGGCAAAGTACAGTAAGCTTACGGCAAGCTGGAACAAAATAATCGGTATCGTGTATATATCTTGATTCCTTTGTGTTTTTTGTATTATGATAAAATAAAATAATCCAAAAACCTATATTTTGCCTTTATGGTTTTAAAGAAATTACTTTCAATCACTGGGGACAAGAAATACTACCTTAGCCCATGAAAAAAGGGATTAAACGTACACCTTTATTCCGTAGAGAGCATAAAAAATTTATTAAATGATACGAAACCCAACATAATAGTTTTCTATATTTTAGAATATATATAAAACATGCAAACTATATTTTTGGTTTCCTTCGCTGTGTGGGTCCTAACACAGGGTCCTAATAAATTTGAAATCATAAAAAACTTAGTTTTTTTAGGTTTCTTTATTTGGACATTAAAATTTATATACCGGATGTGACGGACATTTTTAAACCATTTAATTTTTTTAAACATAAAAAAAGCTACGCTCCTGACAGTGTCAGATTTGCGTTTTTCGTAAATGAGGTTATGTTTGGTGTCGCTACCCCTGGGAGACATGAGCGGCTAGTTCACAACTTGCATTCCGTTTGCTATTGGTCAAAATAGTCAGCTGACTTTTTGATGTTGAACGTTGCCGTTTAAGATTATTATTATATTATATTAAGAGATGTTGCCACCAGTCAAGCATTTAACAAACTTTATGTTTACAGCTTTCGGCGTAAAATACGAATATTTACTAGTTGTAAGTGACTAAAAAGTGTAGTGGTTTGTGCAGTACATACCTGTTAAATTTAACTAAATCTATGCATATGCCGATGAGTTTTTTTTATTGTTTTTTAAAAACATATTATATTTTTTTAAATTAGCTTCCCTATCCTGTTTTCCTGTCGAAATCGGTGTTAACCTAACCCTGATAAATTATTCGACAACGTATCCTAACCTGTCCAGACACGCCCCGGTTAGGATACGTTTCCCATCAATTGACCAAGGTTAGGTTTTGTTTTAGTTTGGTTTAACACCGATTTCAAACTTCCCAAAACGGGGATAGGAGAGTTTTAATTTTAAAAATCCCGCCTGACTATGTCAACCAATAGCAAATGGAATGCAAGTTGTGAACTATCCGCTCGTTGGGAGACGCCAGGCTTTCAGGATGCAGTGACCCTAAGAATAGTTGCTACAGTCGCCACCTGACCAAAATAAGTCGAAGGCGGAATTTTTCAGGGGTGCCACGACCACGTGGTCACATTGTGCAAGGAAAACTTAAGTTTGCGACACGCTCCCTAGAGGGAGCTGCACATATAGGCAGACAACTGCGTACAGCCGACCTGAAAATAGATTTCAAAATATGAATAAAATGAACGGGACCCAAGAAACAAACCTTTAAAACATAAATTTCAAATTTTATATTAATTCGTATAATTAAAAATAATGTTTGTATAATTATGTAAAATTTCTTGTGTGCCTAATATTATAGATTTGTTAAAAAATTCTAATTTTCTACTTAGCAATACAAAGTTGAAAATAGCCCCAAAAAACTACTATTTACGGATTAGATCAAATTTTGGTCCAGGAGGTGAGTTACAGGGTGATATTCAAAATAGTAGTAAATCTTAATAAAAATCACATTTTTAAAAAACAATTCTGTCAGGAGTTTTAGTTAGCAAATAAGAAGAAGAAATACATTAAAAAATGTATCATGAACTTATTGTATTATTTTTAGATCCAGGACGTGAGAGACCTACAGGGTGATATCGAAATTAGAAGCGTAATTTTCTAAAAAACAAATTTTTAAAAAACAATGCTGTCAAGAGCTTTCGTTAGCAAAAAATTATTTGAAACACGTTACACAATCATACCATTATCAGATTTTATCACCTTCAGGTCCAGGAATTGAGCTACATGGTGATATAGAAATTATTAGTGTGTGTAAATTTTCTAAAAATCACATTTTTAAAAAGCAAGGTTGTCCGTAGGTTTTGTTAGCAAAGTATAGTTAGGAATACGTTAAACAATCATACCATTAACTGACTGTATCACCGTTAGGTCCAGGAAGTGAGGTACAGAGTGATATCGAAATTAGTAATAAAATTTCGTAAAAATCACGTTTTTAAAAAACAACGTTGTCAGGAGCGTTTGTTAGCAAAAGATAATTAGGAACACGTTAAGCAATCATACCACTTACTAAATTTCATTTACTTCCAGTAGGTAAGCTGCAGGGTGATATCTAAATAGCAGTAAAGATTTTGAAAAACAAGGGAGGTGAGCTACAGGGTGAAATGAATAAATAAATCCAAAAATATTCACATATATTTACGTGAAAAACTTTTACTATTTATTTGACAAATTTACAAGTTAATATGATAAAATTTTGACATTAAAACTTATTAGTTAATATAACCAAATCAACCTAAGCCCCTAACTAACCTTGGTCAAAATAAAAGTTTACAAATACACATAGGAAATCCAAAAATCCCTACATCTATTTACGTAACAACATCTTGGTTCGTTGTTCTTTTACAAATTCACAAGTTAGTTTGAAAAAATCATGGCTTTATAATACATATCAAGTATAACCAAACCGAACCAAACCCATATAAATAAGGTTGGTCAATATAAAAATGTACAATAATTATTTACAGAAAAACCTGCCTGCCTTCGTTGTTAATTCACAAATTTACATGCTTATTTGACAAAAATTTTTCATCCAAAATATACAATTAATAGAATCAAACCGAACCAGTTGGTCAATATAAAAATTAACAAATACAAATAGTAAATCAAAAATTTTTTACAAATATTTTACATTTGTTTGATTTGTTAATTAACAAATTTACAAGATATTTTAGAATCTTGGCCCTAAAATATATATTTAATGTAACAAAACGAAAGCCTTTACTAGGCTTGCCTAATGTAAACATTTAAAGACATACACGATAAATATAAAAATCTGCACATTTATTTACAGGAAAAAACAGTCTTCGTTGTTATTTCACAAATTTGCATGTTTTTTAGGCAACAATTTGACACCCAAGTTATCTATTTAACATAACCAAACCGAGCCAAATCAAATCCTTATAATTATTAAGCTTGCTCAATATAAAAATGTACAAATACACATAATAAATATTACATTTATTTACATTGACAAACAACAACCTGCACACAAATATTTTTGTCCCGTACGTCGTTCTTAGTTTTATTTAATTACTTGTATATAGACTTCTTCCAAAGTGAAGCGACTCAATATTTTGCATTTCTTTCAAAAAATCTGTTAATACATGTACCGCTACGGAGCTATTTGTTTGTCTGATAAAGGGATATATTTCTTTACTTCTTTAGCAATTTTTACTGAAAACTCCAAATCAACAAAAGCAATAGTTTCTTCCCACTTAAGGTCTTTTATCTTTAAATTTTAAATATCTTTTACATAAATATTTTTTGTATCGCTTAGGCTTTTAATTGTTTGTACAATAGTTATTTACCTAACAAGTGCGGAAAGAGGTACTTTCACACGCGACGGCAGTTGCACAAACGACGCGGAGCGGAGTTCGGGCAAGCCGTCAAGGATGGAAAAGATAGTTTCCGCAAGAATTAGGTACAATGTTTTTCCTACGAGTGTTTTTGTCCATCTTCTTTATCAAAAAACATGTTTTAATTCGCAAAGATTTTATAATAATGCTAGAAAATGATACGTAAGATAGAATAGTTACATAAATCATTTAATGAGTCCTAAATATCTTCATTTTTAACAAAACAAAAATCGTGCGGAAAAGAAATTTTTCAGCACTAATGCGGAAAAGTTACTTTTCCGTACGTTTTTTTAACTTTAATTTTTACTTGATTTTTTATGCACGGAAAAATAATAAAACAGGATTTTTTTATTATGATATATTAAAAGAAACTTTATGTAAAGAACATTTAATTAACAATAAAGAAAAAGTTAACGATGGTAGATATTGAAATTGAAGGTGCACTTTCTGTTTGTTGCATGCTTCAATATACATCAGATGCCGCAACATCTTGAATAACGTCGTTTCTTATTGGAATTTGAATGGTTGGTGTTTGGCCTACTACAGAAATGCCTTGATCAGTTTGCTGCTTAGAATTACTACTGTAGTGAATGGAGGAAGGTATATTGGTCGGTACAGGCTGTAACACATTACAGGATTCTTCATTCGGTGCTTCTGGTAGCATCGGTACAGCAGCACTTCTTGAAAATGAAACTTGTGTGTAGGAGGACGGGTTTTCATTTGAAAACGATTGTGGACTGAAAGGTTCTTGCAATTTGGACGTGCGGAAAAAAATCGTGAAAGGAAAGAAAAATGATGCGAAAAAGTAAAATTGTGCGGAAAAGTAATTAACGTAATATTCTTTTAATAGATCGCTCAAGAAACCCTAACTTATATGTTCTTGGTTTGTAAACAGTAAGGTGAGGCCAAAAGTTATTTTTAAAAATATGATTTATAAAAAAATTTACTAATAGTATCTTACCTACTTGACCTAAATGTAACGCAGTTAGTGAATGGTGTGGTTTGTTTACATATTCCTAACTATTTTTTGCTCACCAAGACTCCTGATAAAGTTGATTTTTAAAATTGTGGTTTTTACAAATGTGTTTTACTAATTTTGATATCACCCTGTACCTTACTCCAAGGACCTAAAGGTGATACAGTCAGTTAATGTTATGATTTTTTAACGTGTTCCTAAGCATTTTTTGATAACGAAAGCTCTTGACAACATTGTTTTCTAAAAATGTGATTTTTAGAAAAATACACTAGTAATTTCGATATTACCCAGTAGCTCACTTGCTGGCTCTAAAGGTAATACAATTAGTTAGTGATATGATTTTTTAAGGTATTTCTAACTCTTGTTTGCTAAGTAAAACTCCTGACAAAGTTGTTTTTAACAATGTAAATTGTACAACTATTTTTGATATCACCCTGTAACTCACCCCCTAAACCTAAATTTGAAATAATCCGTTAATACATAGTTTAACTTTTTGGGCTATTTTCAACTTTTTATTGTTAAGTAGAGAACTAGAATTTCTAAACAAATCTATAATAGATTTTAAGGTCACCCTGTAGCAGACCTGAACCTAACCTTTATAACCTGGGTTTGGCAGACTTTTTTTCTATCTCTTCTCATACCTGATCATAAGAAATATTAGACAAACATTATTTTTAATTATATGATAATAATAATAACAAGTTTGCTATTTATATATTCAAAGGTTATTTTTTGGGCCACGGGTTGCAATAAATACGAAAATTATTTTTTTTTTCATAAATTTATCAACCCTAATAGTTTTCTTTCCTAAAATTCATTTGATTTCGTTAAAATAATATTACGTTTGATTTTGTGGTCGGCTGTACAACTTTAACGAAATAAGAAAAACGTCTCATGGTTTTGTTATTGTTTTTTTCCGGAAAAATACAATTTTTTAAGAACCTGTGCATCATTAACAATCCCGGAAAAATATTGAATTATCAGCAAAAGAGTTTAAAGGTAGGTTTTAGATTATATTTTTCCTCATTTTTCGGTTTTTGACGCTGTACAAAAAACTGAAATTTACGATGTTGCCATGATTTAGGGCTAAAATTTGAGGCGTCAAATTTTTTCAGATTGTTTCAAATTATTTCAAATTTTAAAGAATTGCCCCCAATCTTGCGCTTAAAATTTCTCGTTTAAAAGGCAATTTTTAAACTGAAAAACTTACCTAAAAGGCCATTTCCCACTTTTTGATAGATGTAGCTTCACGATATAATATTTGTTTTTAATTAAAAACCCGTAATTTGTTGAAAATTTTTAATCTAAAAATTGTAAATAAATTCAAAGCAGAAAACCATTAACCATACAAACTGAAATGTCAGATTTCGTCACATTTCGTCACATTTATTTCAAATTTATGAGTCCTATTCGTTTTCTTTATGAGGTCAGCTAAGTTTACTTTCTTTCTTTGTTTTTCACGGTAAAATTAACAAAGAGGGACAAACTGCATGTCGTGGAAGGGTCGTATATTTGAACGGATTTTTGAGGGAATGTCAAATTATTTCTTTAAAATCTGCCAGAAAAATCTGACTAAGTGGGGATCCTGGTCAAATTATTGAAGTGGTGATTATTTTTTTACTTTTGTTATCAAAGCTAGGCACGTATATTGTTTTTTATTCTGGGGGGTCCTCCCATATAGAAACTGCTGTTCTTCAGTGACGGCCCATGACACAGCCTTCGTAAATCATAGAGAAAATAATAAATTGTCTCTGTCGTAAACTAACACGAAGGCTGCGCCCATGAGGTTTTGGATAGGGTAATTAGAAATACTAGGGTCACTGCATCCTGGAAGCTTAGCGTCTCCCAGGGGTAGCGACACGAGTGTCAAAACCGTACTCAAAATTCCATAGACGTTCGGAAAAATACTCATTTTTATACAGTCTGAGAAAAGAAAAATGTTTTAATAAAACTTAAAGAGAACTCGTTTTTATACAGCTTAAGAAATAAAAAATATGTTCCTTGAGTTTTTGGGTTATGAATATTTATTGTAGGTATATTTATTGTTAAAAATCATTTTCTTTTAAATATTATTTCTGTTTTTGTATAAAAATAATACGTAATAAATAAACAAACAGGACAGAAATACATTTCTATGTTAAAATTTTATTAATAGTATATATCAAGGCATAAAATGAAACTTTTATCACGATGTTTATACGCTATTTTTCGCACTGTTTAATTTATTTTCCAAGTTTTTTCCCATTTTTTTGGGTGTTTTTGATATTGTGGTTTTTTTTATTCCGAATTTTACATTTTATCAAAAGACAAAAAATGCCCAAATACAGTTCGAGTTTTCCTAAGGTTCGGCTTAATTATTTATAATTTTATAGTACATTTCATATAAATATCTTAATATTATTGTTCGAAAGCATAAACTTCGAAAATCATTTTCTTCAAACCAAAAATTGTTCTAAAACATATTCTTCGAACAAAAGATTGGAATCAAAAACTGATCCGAGTTTGATGCATATCGGTTCATAGCTAACCATACCTAACCATACCTAACCATACCTAACCATACCTAACCATACCTAACCATACCTAACCATACCTAACCATACCTAACCATACCTAACCATACCTAACCATACCTAACCATACCTAACCATACCTAACCATACCTAACCATACCTAACCATACCTAACCATACCTAACCATACCTAACCATACCTAACCATACCTAACCATACCTAACCATACCTAACCATACCTAACCATACCTAACCATACCTAACCATACCTAACCATACCTAACCATACCTAACCATACCTAACCATACCTAACCATACCTAACCATACCTAACCATACCTAACCATACCTAACCATACCTAACCATACCTAACCATACCTAACCATACCTAACCATACCTAACCATACCTAACCATACCTAACCATACCTAACCATACCTAACCATACCTAACCATACCTAACCATACCTAACCATACCTAACCACACCCCACAATTTTTGGAAACAAAAACTTCCCTGACTTCTTTCCCGGGATCCTAGAGGGTGTGAAACCAAACCGAACCAACCGAAACCTATTGTCGAAAAATGATTTCCCTAAATTAGCTTTCCGGTCCTCATTTTGGAAGGTTGATATCGGTGTCACTCTAACCTTTCTTAATTGAGCACATCAGGAGGTATCTGGACCGGTTCGGATACGTTTGCGATCAATCGACAAAGTTTAGGAAAATACCAATTTCGACCTTCCAAAAGGAGGAAAGTAGACAAATTTTCAGAATGTTTACGATCCCGGGAAAGAAGTCAGGGTTTTTTTGAAAAAATATGTTAAAAAGACCTTGCCGTAGTCAAACTATATGAATTGTGTTAGGTTTGGAAATCCAGGTCTAGAGCGTCTTTTATCAAAAAACTTGCTTTCGAAGAAAATGATTTCTATTCGAAGAAAATGTTTTTGAACAACTATTACTTACGAACAAATTTCCGTTCGAAAACAAATTTCCGTTCAAAAAATGGTGTTCGAATAAATTTCCGTTTAAAAAAAATGTTTTCGAACAAATTTCCATTAGAAGAAATTGTTTTCATAAAAATTTCCGTTCGAAGAAAATGTTTTCAAACAAAGTTCTGCGACCCGTCGTGTTGCTACCTTGAGTTTTTATTGGATGTTCATTTTTTAAAAACTTTTCTATGAGTGTGTGTGTGTACCTGTGTGTCTCTTAATTCTACTTTGTTTTGCAATCATTACAGTGTAGCTACTTTCGATCTTTGTTTGAACCTTTTGTTTTTCAATCTTTGGTATTTTCGACCTTTTTTACTTTCGACTTTTTGTATTTTCGACCTTTTCTTCGCCGCCCGCTTTTTTTGAACACTAATAAAAATAATAGTAGGTATATTATAAACCTGGGGCGTGCAGTGTTTACTTTTAATAACACGGCGGGAATTTTCATGCTCGACCGGAAGAAGGGCTATAATTTGCTAAGTGACTAAAAGGAACTTTAATGCCAAGGTTTATTTTTATATACTAAAAATAATAATAATCATAAACTAAATAAATAGGTATTAAACCACTTACCGTACTGTAGTTTTAGCATGTCAAGTATATAAAAAAACAGTGGGCAGTGATAGTTGTCATGGCATTACATTAAACAAAAGTCAGTCAGATGCTAACAAACTAAGGTCACTCATTGTTCGCTCTAGGCGTAATTCAAAGGACCGTAAATTATTTCCAATAGGATTTACCTATTGGTTTGCTGGAATGATATAAAAGTTTAGAAAAAACTATGTCGGACGCACAAGATTGCTGGCACTTACCCCTTAATCTCGTCGGAGCTGTTCTTGGTTGGCCAACCCTTCGATGTTCTTGTAGCCCGTTTTCCAGCTTGCACACACTAGAGAAAATATGTCGAAAGACAGTAATTAAATTTTAATTGTAAGTACAAGAAAATTGTTGGCAGCATGCCGGTATCTCAGATTTGACGGAAGTGTCATTTTTCGTCGTCACAGGTATGGGGCGCGCAGGTGCCGGGGCAGACCTGTGCGTCATGATTTCGCGCGCTTTTATATTTTACGGTACTTTGAAAGCAGCCGAAAACGATTAATTAACACTAAAACTTATAAATAAGAAAAAAATGCAGAACGTCAGTTTCCGACATTCCACTCGCCAAAAACATAATAGGTTTTTCTAACGTAATTAAAAATACCGAAAACGATTAGACCGCTAAAATCCCGGGTCTAATCTAAAAAAAAAATAATAACTAATTCTAAACTAAGAGCAAGAGGTTCGACCTATTGCTCAGGTAAAGGACATACTTTTACTACGGGACGCTGTAAGGTGCCAAATTGAGTTTTGACAGTTACAACGCGAACGATTCCATCTTCACCCGGATGGACGCGCATTACATGGTTTTTGTTCATTTTTAATAACGACGAGTTTGTTTTCTGTAACGTTTGGTGTCGATTTGGTCCATTTGCACCGCGATTGCAGAGTATGCAAATATTCCTGACTCCAACGTGTCCAGAAATGAGACTGCATTTGCTGCAGAAGTTGCCAACGATTGAGTCGATTTTGAGGGATCTCGGTAAGGTCAGGTTCAGGGAATGACGTAAGAGGTTCTGTTGTCAAGAAATGACCTGGGGTCAAAGGAGTGAGATCATTTAGATCCTCGCTAATGCTACACAGAGGTCTTGAGTTTAACAAGCTTTCAATACCTGTAAGTACGGTGTAGAACTCTTCGTAAGTCAAAAGCTGATCGCCAATGACTCTATAAAGATGTGTTTTGACTGCCTTGACTCCGGCCTCACTCAATCCATTAAAATGAGGGGCGCCTGGAGGGCTGAAATGCCATTTTATAGACAATTGAAAGCTCCTTTGTAGTTGGTTCCCTGATCAGAAAAAACTTGAGAGACTCGGCCTCTACGCGCGATAAAGCGGCGAAAGCTTGCCAAGAAAGCTTCTGTGGAAAGATCAGAGGCGAGCTCTAAGTGTATGGCCTTTGTGGATACACAAACAAAGAGGGAGATATAAGCCTTTGTACAGGCTTGAGCACCTCGCTGTCTCTTTGCCGCCAAAATTTTGAAAGGGCCCGCATAGTCAAGAGCAACTTGAGAAAATGCTTTCAATTGAGAAACGCGATATTTTGGTAAGTCGGCCATGACTGGTAGATATGAATGAGATTTTGATCGGAAATATTTTATTCAAGAAGACACGCATCGATAGATCGCGCTTCTGGGAGATAGTATCCAAAAGGTTTGGACAATAAGTTTATGCAAGGTCTTAAGACCTGGATGAAAATGATCAATGTGATACTGCTCTATAATAAGTTCAGTGAGTCTGTGCTTTTGTGGCAGCAGGATAGGATGCTTAACATCAAAGCAGATATTGGTAGATTTTCTTAAATGCCCTCCCACTCTCAGGAATCCTGATTCATCTATGAAGGGAGCTAGTTTTCTGAAAGGTTTAGGGAGTGTGTCATTCTGTTGACATATTCGAAGTATCTCAGAAAAACTATCCTTCTGGATCGTTTTCACAATGATCATAAGTGTATGATGCATTTCAGAAGGAGAGATAACTTGCGACTCAAATGCTTTTCGTTTAAAGTAGAAATCTAAAAACCTAGAATAGTATGCCAAAAAGCGTTGAATTTTTCTCAAAGATGAAAATCTTGTTAGAAGTGTTAAGACTAAGCTTGGAACTTTAACAGCAATATGAAAGCATGAAGGCTTTTCTTCAGCCGCAGCTTCGGGAAGCTTATCCAAGATGATAGCTGGTTGGTCTGGCCAGCTGCTGTAGTCTTGAACTAGAAATTCGGGACCATGCCACCACAGTGGATGTTCGAGTAGCTCTAAAGGAGATACTCCTCTAGAGGCACAATCAGCCGCATTTAAGGCTGTAGGTACATATTTCCAGGATTGGACAGGAACAACCTCTTGGATGTGGGCGACCCTGTTGGCCACAAATGTCTTCCAGCGGTGGGTAGAGCTGGTTAGCCAAGCTAGTGCCACTTGCGAGTCTGACCAAGCGTAGACCGCGTCGAATGTAAGTAAGTTAATATAGGAATCTTTGACAAATTGCAAGAGATTGCTTAACAAATAAGCAGAACAAAGCTCTAAGCGTGCCACAGATTGAGTCTTGAGTGGCGCCACCTTTGATTTTGCCATGATGAGACAAGTTTCTATTTTTCCTATATGAGTAGTGAAACGAAAATATATACAACAACCATACCCTATGGTACTGGCGTCGCAAAAAGCATGAATTTCTAATCGTGAATATTTATCAGAAATGATTAAGCGTGGTAGCGGTATTTTAGAAAGTGAGGGTAGCTCTTGTTTAAAGCGTTCCCAAATATCTACAATAACTTCAGGAGCTATTTCATCCCAGTCTCGCTTGGAGATGAAGATTTGTTGCAAAATGTGTTTTGCAAGCAGAACAACAGGAGAAATGTAACCCTGAACATCAAAGATTCTAGCGATTTGAGATAGAACATTTCTTTTAGTACAAATAGCTTCAATAGGAGTACAAGAGTAAGTAAAACAATCAAGTGTAGGATTCCACTGAAGACCCAGGACTTTTATATAGTCCGGACCCTCGGTATCAAAACTTAGTTTCCTGTGAGAGCTTGGTACGGAAGCAAGAAGAGCAGGCTACCCGTACTGATAAGGTAGAACTGGTATCAGATTTTCGAACACAGTGGTGTGGCAAATAAAAAGCTGATTGAAAACAATAATCTGAGCGAGGCACTTCAGAAATTAAGTTCTGATCGAGATATTCATTTATAAACTTAGAATATGCAAAGTGCAAATCTGGATTTTTATAAAGCCGGGACCCAGATAGGTGAAACGCCGAAGGGCTTGTGAATGTGTGTCATCAAAGTCCGGTTGGGGATGTTTGAATGGAAGTGATACTACAAATCTTCCTGATGATTCCCTAGAAACAGTTTTTTTATATATATTTTCACATTTAATTTGATCAGGGGACAAAACATTGCATAACTTTGGTGGTTGTTCGATTTCTCAGAATTTTTGCAAAATCACATCTACCTGAGGTTCTAGTGAAATATGATAGCTAAGAAGGGGATCACTAAAACTAGATGTAGAAACTTTGCCTTGTAAAATCCAGCCAAAGACGGTCTCTAGTGCAACAGGCTGGTTGTGACTTACCGAAGATGCGTCCAGGACCTAGCATGTAGGCTACTAGATCTGCACCTATCAGGAGGTCGATAGAACCAGGTCTGTGTAGTTTACTGTAAGCCATAGATAAGCCTTTGATATATGACAAACTGGAAATGTCAACAGAAGTTCTAGGTTGACATGCAATTACAGAAGGCAATATGATAGCTTCAAATGTAAAGGTTGGCTCAGGTTTATCTTTTGGTCTGATGAGACAACGAGTAATCCCTTTAGCATATGAAGTGACGCCATTGATTCCTTGGATAGGAACTGAATAATGCTGTCGTTTTAACCCTAAGCGATTTACACAGGGTTCAGAAATTAAAGTCACCATCCTTCCGGAATCAAGAAGCACTCGTACTGTACAAAAATTGCCATGACCATCCTGAATTTCAACCTCTGCTGTGGGTAACAGACAAGTAAACTTGGAGTTGGTCGATGAGCATGTATTCACTGAGTCCGGTTGGGTCGAGTAAGTGCTGCTTTTTGATTGTAGCTGAGTGGCTGGAAAATGTAGCTGAGTAGCTGACTGTGTATGATGCTGATTATTAGCATGTGTAGGTTGCTGCTGTATAGCCGGTTGCATACCTATAGATGATTGGGAAATGCCTGATATAGACTGTAGCTGAGTAGCTGGGAATTGTAGCTGAGTAGCTGAAAACTGATTGTTAGCAGGAAGCTGTTGTTGCCGATAGTTAGATGTAACTAAATAGCTCTGTGGTGATGAGGATAGCTGAGTAGCTGTGGATACTGGTTGTAGCTGAGAAGCTGTAGCTGAATAGCTAGGTGATGATTGATATGGCTGTGAAGCTGTTGTAATGTTTTGCTGATTACAAACAGGAACATACTGTCTTTTTGATATTAACTGACTGTTATTAGGATCTGTAGCTGAAGCTGTAGCTGACCTGATAACATGAACAGTTGAGTGATGAAACTGATTGCAAATTCTGCATCTCATCGAATTAGGACAAGTTGTTTGGCTAGGATGTAAACGTAAGCAATTCACACATAACTTATGCTGATTCACAAAGTTTAACCGTTCTTGGGGTGACTTTGACAGAAATAAATGACACCTGAATAACCCATGTGCCGGTCGACACAAAGGGCACTTTTGTTTATCACTCTTTGAATAACCAAACTGTGCTGTGTCAGAAATCGAGTTGTGGTAGACACCTGGGCACTCTTCCTACCGTACCCTGAAGAGGTGGAATTTTGTGAATAACCCCTGGGCTTGTCTTGAGGAAAAGATTGGGAATACTTGGGTGCAGAAGGCACTGATTCCTGTACTGTTTCAAAAGCTTTGCATTTATTTGTCAGAAAATTTTTAAGATGCTCATATGAAGGCATCTCAACTTTGACATATTCTTGTTCAAACTCTTGTCGAGTTTTCAGATCAAGTTTTTTGTATAAAATATTAAATGTTAAAAAACTCCAATCCACAATTTTAAATTTAAGAGCCTTGAGAGCTAAAAGATTTTCTGAGAAAGTGTCAACGAGATGACGCATGTCTTTAGAACTAGGGTTAGTTTTTAAACATGGAGCTTCATAAAATGAATTGAAATATAATGTTGCCAATTTTCTTTTGTTTTGATATCGCTCCTGTAACATGTCATAACAAATATAATAGTTTTCTTCTGAGATAACGACATTTTTAATGAGATTCAGAGGTTCACCTGTCAAACGAGTTGATAAATACCTGAATTTTTCAATGTCTGCTATATCTGTATTATGACAAAAACTATTATATAACTGAAAAAATGTAAAAAATGTTTTCAAATCGCCATTCCATTGAGGGGCAGAAAACTTTAGACATGGTCGGTTAACATTTGAAGAAGAATGTTCTTGACTTACCAAAGGCGATGGCCCTGGGATCAAGCATAAACCTGATTTTTTAGAGCGGATTTTCCCCAAAGAAATGTCACAAGAAGCATGACCTTATCATGCTCCTCAAATTCTGCCTCAGTAATGAGAGAAATAATTTCATTGTGTATTTCCTGAAACTGATCATATATGGAGTCTACAAATTCCATACGTGTCAACAGGTTTTGTTTATAAAATGTATCAGCTGTTTTATTGTTAGCATAATCACTGATTTCTTGCATCTGTGCAAGAGGTATTTTTCATCGAAGCACTAGTTCCGCGATTTTATCTTTATCTGACATTTTTTTTTACTAAAGAAAATAGGTTTTTTAAATAAAAATGTACTTACCGCAAAAATATTTACAACAAACAGGTGGTGAACCGCGCTGCAAATGAACCTTTACTATTGTTTATTTAAACAACGTTTTACCGTACATGAAACATGGAAGGATTTACCTATTGGTTTGCTGGAATGATATAAAAGTTTAGAAAAAACTATGTCGGACGCACAAGATTGCTGGCACTTACCCCTTAATCTCGTCGGAGCTGTTCTTGGTTGGCCAACCCTTCGATGTTCTTGTAGCCCTTTTTCCAGCTTGCACACACTAGTGAAAATATGTCGAAAGACAGTAATTAAATTTTAATTGTAAGTACAAGAAAATTGTTGGCAGCATGCCGGTATCTCAGATTTGACGGAAGCGTCATTTTTCGTCGTCACAGGTATAGGGCGCGCAGGTGCCGGGGCAGACCTGTGCGTCATGATTTCGCGCGCTTATGAGTTTTAAAACGAAACGAAAACGATTAATTAAAACTAAAAATTATAAATAAGAAAAAATGCAGAACGTCCAGTTTCCGACACTCATCGTCACGCAAGGTAAAGCTTGCTTGACGATGAGTGACCTTATAACAAACAATGTGGAAAAAATATTATTTATTTCATAACAAACTAATTAAGTTTAGTCGAGAAAAAGTTCGAATTACATTTCTTGAAGATGGAAAATAAAGCATATTCTTACTTTGAGATGGGCATGGAAATAATGCAATAAACAGAATTTAGAAAATTTCACAGTTTCCTGGTTTACAGCCTGGAGAAGTCTAGAAAGTTAAATGCTTCGTTTATATGGAAGCAATATTCTATGCCTAAGGACACAATAACGATCAAAACGAACCAAGCCATCGGCAAAGTACAGTAAGCTTACGGCAAGCTGAAACAAAATTATCGGTATCGTGTATATATCTTGATTCCTTTTTGTTTTTTGTATTATGATAAAATAAAATAATCCAAAAACCTATATTTTGCCTTTATGGTTTTAAAGAAATTATTTTCAATCACTGGGGACAAGAAATACTACCTTAGCCCATGAAAAAAGGGATTAAACGTACACCTTTATTCCGTAGAGAGCATAAAAAATTTATTAAATGATACAAAACCCAACATAATAGTTTTCTATATTTTAGAATATATATAAAACATGCATACTATATTTTTGAATTCCTTCGCTGTGTGGGTCCTAACACAGGGTCCTAATAAATTTGAAATCATAAAAAACTTAGTTTTTTTAGGTTTGTTTATTTGCACAGTAAAATTTATATACCGGATGTGACGGACAGCTCTTTACTTAACATTTGTAAACCATTTAATTTTTTTAAACATAAAAAAAGCTACGCTCCTGACGTGTCAGATTTGCGTTTTTCGTAAATGAGGTTATGTTTGGTGTCGCTACCCCTGGGAGACATGAGCGGCTAGTTCACAACTTGCATTCCGTTTGCTATTGGTCGAAATAGTCAGCTGACTATTTGATGTTGAACGTTGCCGTTTAAGATTATTATTATATTATATTAAGAGATGGTGCCACCAGTCAAGCATTTAACAAATTTTATGTTTACAGCTTTCGGCGTAAAATACGAATATATACTAGTTGTAAGTGACTAAAAAGTGTAGTGGTTTGTGCAGTACATACCTATTGAATTTAACTAAATCTATGCATATGCCGATGAGTTTTTTTTTATTGTTTTTTAAAAACATATTATTTTTTTTTAATTAGCTTCCCTATCCTGTTTTCCTGTCGAAATCGGTGTTAACCTAACCCTGCTAAATTATTCGACAACGTATCCTAACCTGTCCAGAAACGCCCCGGTTAGGATACGTTTCCCATCAATTGACCACGTTTAGGTTTTGTTTTAGTTTGGTTTAACACCGATTTCAACCTCCCAAAACGAGGATAGGAGAGTTTTAATTTTAAAAATCCCGCCTGACTATGTCAACCAATAGCAAATGGAATGCAAGTTGTGAACTATCCGCTCGTTGGGAAACGCCAGGCTTTCAGGATGCAGTGACCCTAAGAATACTTGCTACAGTCGCCACCTGAGGAAAATAAGTCGAAGGCGGAAGTTTTCAGGGGTGCCACGATCACGTGGGTCACATTGTGCAAGGAAAACTTAAGTTTGCGACACGCTCCCTAGAGGGAGCTGCAGATATAAGCTGACAACTGCGTACAGCCGACCTAAAAATAGATTTCAAAATATTTTTTGGTTTTTATTGCACCCCTGACCGGACCCAAGAAACAAACCTTTAAAACATAAATTTCATACTTTCTATAAATTTGTATAATTTGTTTGCCCGCTGGTAGAAAAACGATAACTACAGGGGACTGTATATATTTTAATTAATGAAAGCGCGAACAAACATAAATATATTGATTGGAAATCACGAAATAATCAAAAGGTCCATAGTTAATTGCTGGTACCACACAACAGAAATCAGAAACAAAGCACGCACCAGTTTGCAGCCAATTCCTCCAAGTTCCAGGGGCCCTGTCTTGATCTAATGATGGCACCACGTAGCTGATGGGCTGAAGTTTCTAGTTCTATGCTTCAGTATACCAAAATCGAGCACTTTTAAGTGTAGAAATTTGTAATAGTTGGAGAAAGAAATTAACAGGCCATTTTCTCGAGGCGGTAGAAAAGGATCTCACTGATTGTTGGTGCGCATGTCGAAATGCGCGAAAATGTACTCTGTCCGTCATCCAATTGTGTGGTTTTAAAATTAAAAACAACCGCGAAATTTAGCGGGAGCTAACATAACTGCCCTCCAAAACACACAATTTTAGAATCTCAACCGGACAGATATAGATATAAGAAAAATGATCGACCGATAAAAATAAATGAATGAAAACAGATAAGTATCGTAAGTTTATTTAGAGATAACGAAACCCGAAAAAGGCAAAACAAACAAACAAAAATTCAAAAAAAAAAAAAATAATAAAGAAAAACCTATTGTAGTATCCGGTAATAGGTAGAAAATGAAAATTAGTTTTAATTCGGCAAGAGGCACAGTTTTACAACTGGCCGCTTGTAAACTCCGGTAGCCGTTCGTACCGTCGCAACACGCACTTGACCGTCTCCACCGGGATGCAGTTCGATGACCCGACCGACTGGCCATTTCAAAGGTGATTGGATGTGATCACTCGTTATGATAACCAAATCATTTAATTTGATATTTTGGGGACGAATCAGCCCACTTGTGTCGCTGTTGTAGCGTATGCAAATACTCTACAGAATACCGTTTCCAAAAATCATTATGTAGTTTTTGGATTAGTTGCCATCTCGAGAGCCGATTTAGGGGAACCTCGTACAAATCTGACTCCGGAATTTCTGAAATAAGGGGTTCAAGGGTCAAAAAATGCCCAGGGGTAAGAGGTTGAAGATCGTGTGGGTCTGAAGAGGCAGGAGATAAAGGGCGACTATTAAGTACAGCTTCTATGCGACATGTAAGGGTGGACATTTCCATGATGGACAACTTCTGGTCGCCGACTACTCGAACAAAGTGTGTTTTAAAACTTTTGACGCCAGCTTCTGCCAGGCCATTGAAATGTGGACTGAGAGGGGTTCCCAGATGCCAACGAATAGAAAGTCTGGTGGACGCACTTCTTGCGTAATCAAGTAATTGGTTACGAAACCCTACAAAATTACTGCCCTGATCTGACCAGCATTGCGTCACGCTTCCACGTCTGGAAATGAATCGATGGAATGCACCTACAAACCTTTCGGTGGACAGTTCCATGGTTAATTCCAAATGCACGCAATGTGTGGCCGTACAGACAAACACACAGACATACGATTTGAAAGATTTACAACCACGGTAACGATGAGGAATCACAAAGAAAGGTCCACAAAAGTCGATAGCTACACTCGAAAAAGGTTTAAGTTGATTGATTCGATGAGCGGGAAGAGAACTCAGTATGGGCGGTCTATGGGGTTTAGGGTTGATTCTAAAACATTGCAAGCACTTGGATATGGTTCTTTGAATTGCCCGTCTGGCAGATAATATCCAAAATTGCTGTAAAAGCAGATTATGTAATGTTTTAAACCCAGGATGAAGGTATTGTCTATGAGTGGACTCGATAAGAAGAGTAGTTAAACGATAGTTACTCGAAAGTAAGACGGGGTGTTTTGCAGAATAAGACAAAAGGTCAGATTTTTGTAATCTGCCACCGACTCTAATGATATTATTTTCATCAAGAAAAGGTGAAAGTTTTCGAAAAGGTTTCGGTATTGGTTTATCCTTAGATAACGCGGAAAAAAGCTCAGAAAAACAAGAACCTTGAACGCGTTTGATAAGAAGGTATAACGCACTTTGCATCTCACCGGTGGTAGGAAAAACAATTTTTTCAAAAATAATTTTTTGGTCCGGTGGCTTAGTGGGTTTTTGATAGGAATGGTTTTGAAAAAGGTTAACTATTCGAAGGACATAACAAATGATACGTTGAATTTTTGATATAGATGATTATTTGATAAAAAGCTGATCTAAGAAATTAACATCAATTATCGCATTGCAACAGACCTTTGGCTTTTCCTCCAGATTAATATCTCCGAAATCAATCGGCATTTTTGATTTATGAAAATCGGGCCATTCGTTTTTGGGAGACCACAAAAACGACGGTGCGTTCCACCACATGTCATGTGAAATGAGCTGTGAGGGGGTGGCCCCTCGTGACGAAATATCGGCTGCATTTAAAGCAGAAGGAATGTAGCGCCATGAGTTTGAGGGAATGATTTCTTGAATTCTACTGACTCGATTTCCAATAAAGGTTTGCCAGCGATTAGGAGGGGATGAAAGCCAGTGCAATACGACTTGCGAATCGCAGAAAGTAACGATATCTGTAAAAGTTATTTTTCCTTCATAGCTAGATAAAACGAAGTCAATTAATTCGCTTAAAAGAAATGCGCCTAGGAGTTCTAGCCTAGCCAAAGTTTGTGACTTTATAGGCGCGACCCTAGATTTTGCAGATATGAGAGAAACAGATATATTGTTTTCCTCTTCTACACGAAAATATACGACGCCTGCGTAGCCTCGAATTGAAGCGTCACAGAAGCCGATGATTTGACAGGTATTGGTTTTTGACAGTTTGATTTGTCGGGGTAATTGAAAATTGGAAAGAAGCGGGAATTCAGAACGAAGTGTGTTCCAAGAGTCGATGATAGAAGAATCTGGTTCTTCGTCCCAGCCTATTTTCGATATCCACAACTGTTGCAAAATAAATTCTGCTTGTAGCAACGAGGGACAAAGAAACCTAAGGGATCGAAGATTGTTCCTATGATAGATAAAATAGAACGTTTAGTTGGGGGTTTGTCCTTCATTCGGCATTGATACGAAAAAATGTCGTTTTTTGGATGCCATTGAAGTCCTAAAACCTTGATAAAGTGTGGTTCCTCCTTGTCAAAAGAGAGAGGCATTTGACGATCGGAATCTGGCAATGTTGCCAATAACTCAGGACAATTGCCCATTTTTTAAGTTCAAATCCTCCCGACTTTAACAAATCATTGAGTTCCATCTGTAGGGAAATGGCTTCAGAAAGCGAAGGGCTAGTTCCCAAGATATCGTCAATATAAATTGACGTTTTTAGAACAGTACTAGCCATAGGAAAACGTTCCTTTTGTCTCTCTGCCAGCTCATTTAAGGTACGCATGGCTAGAAAAGGTGAGCATGTCATGCCAAAAGTGACAGTAGAAAGTTCCCATACTGAAAGTGGGTCCTGTTGAGAAAACCTCCACAATATCCTTTGATAAGGACGGTGGTAAGGATTGATAAGGACTTGATGGAACATCTGTTTCATATCAGCAATGTATTCAATAGGATTAGGACGAAACGTAAGGAGTAAAGAAGCAATATCTTTTTGAAGTTTCGGTCCAGATAACAACGGGTCATTGAGACTAATATGCTTTGGGGTGACTGCCGAACAATCCCAGACTACCCTTAATTTTGTACTTAAGCCTTCCGGCTTTAGTACGCAATGATGTGCCAAAAAACATGATACTTCGACTTTTGGTTGACTAGGTAAAACTAGACTCATATGATTAGAATCGATATAGTCTTGCATGAAACTAGAATAGGCAGTGTACAGATCAGGAATTTTGAGTAATCTATTTTCTAGAAGTAAAAATCTACGATAAGCTTGCGGATAAGTATTTCCTAGGTCAGGGTTTATTTTATCTTTAAACGGAAGATCTACCATGAATCTACCGCTCGATTGTCGTACGACACTCGCAGTAAAAATTGATTCCGCTTGTTTTTCTTCCTTTGATAAGATTTGTTTTTTAGGCAAATGTTCGATTTCCCAAAACCTAGGGATAATGACCTCTAAAGGAGGGAGTCAACTTTTCCCATGACGACCCAGCCAAAGATGGTTTCAAGGGCTGAAGGTTGCCCTATTTGTCCAAGAACCCTGCCCTCCTTGAATATCTGTGCGAATAGCTCGCAACCAATAACTAGGTCGACAGGTCTAGATTTGAAATAAGATGGGTCTGCAAGTTTAAGGTTTTCCAAGTGTTTCCACTGATTATCGTTCAAAGTGAATGTAGGAATATTGGAACATAGTTGTGGAACGACAATTGCTTCGAAATTAAGTAAAGGAGTGCCTGTCCTTGTGGCTTAATGTGACATTGAACGAGCCCTTTGGAAGTAAGAGAAGACATTTGATTTAATCCGAATATTTCAGTAGTGTAACTTCGCCTAGGAAGATTAAGACGCTGAATACACTTTTCACTGATGAATCCTGTCTGTGATCCAGAATCAGGCAGGTTGAACATTTCCGCAACCGTCCATAACATCTATTATGGCGGTGCATAAAAGAAAGGTACCTGAAGGTCCTGAGGTATTTAATGACACATGAAGATTATTGACAGGTGGTGTGTGAATGACAGGACTAGTATCTTGGCTTCCAGACTCTTTATTAGTTTCTAAGATATGAGTTAAAGTGTGGTGCCTTTTACTATTGCAAGTCCTGCATGAATATTTTGATTTGCACGTGTCTACCCCATGCGAGGGATGAAACGCTAGACATAATTTTTTCTGCTTGACGAAAGATAGGCGATCGATAGGCGAGAGGTCAAGAAATGTTTGACATTTCGAAAGCACGTGACCTTGATTACACCGGAAACATTTTATATCCGTACTTAAATTAGTTGAGGTGCCAGCCAGTCCTATAAAAGGCGAATTGGATGATTTATAGGTAGGCTTTTGCCCAAACTGATTTTGCATAGAATTTGAATTTTGATAGGTAGACTTTTGCCCAAACTGATTTTGCATAGAATTTGATTTTTGATAGTTAGGCACCTTTTGGGTGCTGTTGATTGAGGAAGTGATTCCAAAACTTTACATCTTTCTTCTAGAAATTGAAAAAGTAACTGAAAAGTGGGAATTTCGGTATTAGTATTGGCGTGACTCATTTCGAAATTTGAACGCGTCGGAATATCCAATTTTTCTAACAGAATGAAAAAAATAATAAAGTCCCAACTGTCAACGTCAAAGCTAGGTGATTTTAAAATTTCTAGGGATTCTGAAGGTGTCAATTAAATTACGCAATTCTTTAGCTGACTCGTTTTTTAAGGTAGAGCTCATAATTGTGCTTAGAGCATCATTTGCGAGGTCTCGCTTGTTTTGATATCTATTGACTAATTTGCAATTTTATAATTTTGATCAGATAAGCTAATCCCTGATATCAATTTTAAAGGCTCATCCTCGAGATATGAAAATAAATATTGAAGTTTTCGAACGTTTCTGAGACTTTGATTTTGATCTATAATGTTATTAAAAAGATCGAAAAAGCTTGGCCATAATTTTTTATTACCTCGAAATATGGGAATACCTAACTCTTTGAGTTTTGGAGTTTCAGATTCGTTCTGACGAACATATGATCCCGAAAAGGTTGGGGCCTCAACCGGAAATATTTCAGAGTAAGCCCCCTTACACGCATAAAAATATTTACGAGCTTCTGAAAGGATCGCATCTTGCGTTTTAAACTCCTCGTCGTCCGAGTCGTCTATCAACATAATGACATCATTATGTGCCAGCATGCATTTATCGAAGGTTTCATCCAAATCGGAATACCTCACTTGAAACTCGTTTCTCGCTTTTGCGTCCGTTGCCGCGGTCTGTGAAAACACATAACACTCGGTGATCGCAGATAAAAAACCCTTGCGTTTTTGCACGACTTTTTTGATAGACATGATTTTTACCTTTGAAATGACGAAATTGTCGGTAAATATACAATTAACGCTAAATTAATGCTTCTGAAATAGAAAAATGACGAATTGTCGAAAATATGCACTAATTTATCGCAATTGATGAAAATTATTTTAATTATCGAAATGATATGGAACACATCTAATCACAGAAATGTCGGTAAATATACAATTAACGCTAAATTAATGCTTCTGAAATAGAAAAATGACGAATTGTCGAAAATATGCACTAATTTATCGCAATTGATAAAAATTGTTTTAAATATCGAAATGATATGGAACACATCTAATAACAGAAATGAGAAATGTCGTTTGTTTGTTTTTTGATTGATTCTCGATTTTTGTTTACTGATATGACCACGCGGTAGACCCTGCGTTACCATAGCAGCGGACCGAAAACAGGTGAATCGCGCCGAAACCGAAGGTCGAACACGAAAAACTACGGTTCAATACGATTGGTAAATTTCAAGGACGTGTGGTCGCGGCGAAAATGTGAAAAATGGCCGACTTATTAATACCGTCGTATGGAGTAAATTTATATATTTGGTTCGAAGGAACACTTATGTTTGCCCGCAGGTAAAAAAACGATAACTGCAGTGGACTGTATATATTTTAATTAATGAAAGCGCGAACAAACATAAATATATTGATAGGAAATCACGAAATAATCAAAAGGTCCATAGTTAATTGCTGGTACCACACAACGGAAATTAGAAACAAAGCACTCACCAGTTTGCAGCCAATTTCTCCACGTTCCAGGGGCCCCTGTCTTGATCTAATGGTGGCACCACGTAGCTGACGGGCTGAAGTTTCTAGTTCTATGCTTCAGTACACCAAAATCAAGCACATTTAAGTGTAGAAATTTGTAATATTTGGAGAAATAAATTAACACGCCATTTTCTCGAGGCGGTAGAAAAGGATCTCACTGATTGTTGGTGCGCTAGTCGAAATGCGCGAAAATGTACTCTGTCCGTCATCCAATTGTGTGGTTTTAAAATTAAAAACAACCGCAAAATTTAGCGGGAGCTAACATAATTAAAAATAATGTTTGTATAATTATGTAAAATTTCTTGTGTGCCTAATATTATAGATTTGTTAAAAAATTCTAATTTTCTACTTAGCAATAAAAAGTTGACAATAGCCCCAAAAAACTACTATTTACGGATTAGATCAAATTTTGGTTCAGGAGGTGAGTTACAGGGTGATATCGAAAATAGTAGTAAATCTTAATAAAAATCACGTTTTTAAAAAACAACTCTGTCAGGAGTTTTAGTTAGCAAATAAGAGTAAGAAATATATTAAAAAATGTATCATGAACTTATTGTATTATTTTTAGATCCAGCACGTGAGAGACCTACAGGGTGATATCGAAATTAGAAGCGTAATTTTCTAAAAAACACATTTTTAAAAAACAATGTTGTCAAGAGCTTTCGTTAGCAAAAAATTATTTGAAACACGTTACACAATCATACCATTATCAGATTTTATCACCTTCAGGTCCAGGAATTGAGATGTATGGTGATATAGAAATTATTACTGTGTGTAAATTTTCTAAAAATCACATTTTTAAAAAGCAAGGTTGTCCGGAGCTTTTGTTAGCAAAGTATAGTTAGGAATACGTTAAACAATCATACCATTTACTGACTGTATAACCGTTAGGTCCAGGAAGTGAGGTACAGGGTTATATCGAAATTAGTAATAAAATTTCGTAAAAATCACGATTTTAAAAAACAACGTTGTCAGGAGCTTTTGTCAGCAAAAAATAGTTCGGAACACGTTAAGCAATCATACCACTTACTAAATTTCATTTACTTCCAGTAGGTAAGCTGCAGGGTGATATCTAAATAGCAGTAAAGATTTTGAATAATCACGTTTTTAAAAAACAAGGGAGGTGAGCTACAGGGTGAAATGAATAAATAAATCCAAAAATATTCACATATATTTACGTGAAAAACTTTTACTATTTATTTGACAAATTTACAAGTTAATATGATAAAATTTTGACATTAAAACTTATTAGTTAATATAACCAAATCAACCTAAGCCCCTAACTAACCTTGGTCAAAATAAAAGTTTACAAATACACATAAGAAATCAAAAAATCCCTACATTTATTTACGTAACAATATCTTGGTTCGTTGTTCTTTTACAAATTCACAAGTTAGTTTGAAAAAATCATGGCTTTATAATACATATCAAGTATAACCAAACCGAACCAAACCCATATAAATAAGGTTGGTCAATATAAAAATGTACAATAATTAATTCACAAATTTACATGCTTATTTGACAAAAATTTTTCATCCAAAATATACAATTAGAATGAAACCGAACCAGTTGGTCAATATAAAAATTAACAAATACAAATAGTAAATCAAAAATTTTTTACAAATATTTTACATTTGTTTGATTTGTTAATTAAGAAATTTACAAGATATTTTAGAATCTTGGCCCTAAAATATATATTTAATGTAACAAAACGAAAGCCTTCACTAGGCTTGCCTAATGTAAACATTTACAAACATACACGATAAATATAAAAATCTGCACATTTATTTACAGGAAAAAATTATCTTCGTTGTTATTTTATAAATTTGCATGTTTTTTAGGCAACAATTTGACACCCAAGTTATCTATTTAACATAACCAAACCGAGCCAAATCAAATCCTTATAATTATTAAGCTTGCTCAATATAAAAATGTACAAATACACATAATAAATATTACATTTATTTACATTGACAAACAACAACCTGCACACAAATATTTTTGTTCCGTACGTCGTTCTTAGTTTTATTTAATTACTTGTATATAGACTTCTTCCAAAGTGAAGCGACTCAATATTTTGCATTTCTTTCAAAAAATCTGTTAATACATGCACCGCTACATAGCTATTTGGTTGTCTGATAAAGGGATATATTTCTTTACTTCTTTAGCAATTTTTACTGAAAACTCCAAATCAACAAAAGCAGTAGTTTCATCCCACTTAAGGTCTTTTATCTTTAAATTTTAAATATCTTTTACATAAATATTTTTTGTATCGCTTAGGCTTTTAATTGTTTGTACAATAGTTATTTACCTAACAAGTGCGGAAAGAGGTACTTTTCCGCACGCGACGGCAGGCATAATAATGCTAGAAAATGATACGTAAGATAGAATAGTTACATAAATCATTTAATGAGTCCTACATACCTTCAATTTTAACAAAACAAAAATCGTGCTGAAAAGAAATTTTTCAGCACTAGTGCGGAAAAGTTACTTTTCCGTACGTTTTTTTAACTTTTATTTTTACTTGATTTTTTTATGCACGAAAAAATAATAAAACAGGATTTTTTTATTATGATATATTAAAAAGAAACTTTATGTAAAGAACATTTAATTAACAATAACGAAAAAGTTAACGATAGTAGATATTGAAATTCAAAGTGAACTTTCTGTTTGTTGCATGCTTCAATATACATCAGATGCCGCAACATCTTGAATAACGTCGTTTTTTATTGGAATTTGATTGGTTGGTGTTTGGCCCACTACAGAAATGCCTTGATCAGTTTGCTGCTTAGAATTACTACTGTAGTGAATGGAGGAAGGTATATTGGTCTGTACAGGCTGTAACACATTACAGGATTCTTCATTCGGTGCTTCTGGTAGCATCGGTACAGCAGCACTTCTTGAAAATGAAACTTGTGTGTAGGAGGACGGGTTTTCATTTGAAAACGATTGTGGACGGAAAGGTTCTTGCAATTTGGACTTGCGGAAAAAAATCGTGAGGAAAGTAAAAATGATGCGAAAAAGTAAAATTGTGCGGAAAAGTAATTAACGTAATATTCTTTTAATAGATCGCTCAAGAAACCCTAACTTATATGTTCTTGGTTTGAAAACAGTAAGGTGAGGCCAAAAGTTATTTTTAAAAATATGATTTATAAAAAAATTTACTACTAGTATCTTACCTACTGGACCTAAATGTAACGCAGTTAGTGAATGGTGTGGTTTGTTTACATATTCCTAACTATTTTTTGCTCACCAAGACTCCTGATAAAGTTGATTTTTAAAATTGTGATTTTTACAAAAGTGTTTACTAATTTTGATATCACCCTGTACCTTACTCCAAGGACCTAAAGGTAATACAGTCAGTTAATGTTATGATTTTTTAACGTGTTCCTAAGCATTTTTTGATAACGAAAGCTATTGGCAACATTGTTTTCTAAAAATGTGATTTTTAGAAAAATACACTAGTAATTTCGATATCACCCAGTAGCTCACTTACTGGCTCTAAAGGTATTACAATAAGATAGTGATTTGATTTTTTAAGGTATTTCTAACTCTTGTTTGCTAAGTAAAACTTCTGACAAAGTTGTTTTTAACAATGTAAATTGTACAACTATTTTTGATATCCCCTGTAACTCACCCCCTGAACCTAAATTTGAAACAATCCGTTAATACATAGTTTAACTTTTTGGGCTATTTTCAACTTTTTATTGTTAAGTAGATAACTAGAATTTCTAAACAAATCTATAATAGATTTTAAGGTCACCCTGTAGCAGACCTGAACCTAACCTTTATAACCTGGGTTTGGCAGACTTTTTTTCTATCTCTTCTCATACCTGATCGTAAGAAATATTAAACAAACATTATTTTTATTTATATGATAAAAATAATAACAAGTTTGATATTTATATATTCAAAGGTTATTTTTTGGGCCACGGGTTGCAATAAATCCGAAAATTATTTTTTTTTTATAAACTTATCAACCCTAATAGTTTTGTTTCCTAAAATTCATTTGATTTCGTTAAAATAATTTTACGTTTGATTTTGTGGTCGGCTGTACTTAGCCATTCGGTTTGGTTCGCTTTGCATGTTATGTTCGTGTTATTTGAATCCAACTTTAACGGTAAGTAAGAAAAACGTCTTATGGTTTTGTTATTGTGTTTTTCCGGAAAAATACAATTTTTTAAGAACCTTTGCATCATCAACAATCCCGGAAAAATATTGAATTATCAGCAATCGAGTTTAAAGGTAGGTTTTAGATTATATTTTTCCTCATTTTTCGGTTTTTGACGCTGTACAAAAAACTGAAATTTACGATGTTGCCATGATTTAGGGCTAAAATTTGAGGCGTCAAATTTTTTCAGATTGTTTCAAATTATTTCAAATTTTAAAGAATTGCCCCCAATATACCAAAATATTTTGCTTTAAAAGTCCAGATTTTTTTGTAAAAAAAGTTTAATTTTTTTTTTTAATTTCAGTTTTTTTTGTACTAAAAATTTTAAAAAATGCATTGCTTTAAAAGTATATGTTATATATTTTGTGCTAAAAACTATGTCTGCTGGCCTGATAAAGGCCGGTGTGCCACCGCGGTGCTACTAAATCACTTGTAACAATAAACAATAAAACAAAATCCGGCATTTCTGATCCGCCATTTTGATTTTTTTAAACTTAAGTGAAAAATAATAATCAGCGACCTAAAACACCTTAAATTTCCGAGTTTGATGTATATCGGTTTATAAATGGGAAAATTCGCCAATTTGAATCCGCCATTTTCGTGTTTTTAAATTTGAGTCAAAAATTGTATTGAGTTACCTTAAGCGCCGCGACGTTTTAAGTTTGAGGCAAATCGGTTTATAAATAGGAAGGCACAATTATGGATCCGCCATTTTGAATTTTTTAAAGTTTAAGTTAGAAATCATAATCAGCGACCTGAACACCCTAAAGTTCCGAATTTGAAGCACATTGGTTTATAAATGTGAGAGTCCGTCATTTTAGATCTGCCATTTTGTTTTTTTTTTAGTTTTAGTTTGGATTAAAAATAATAATCAGCGACCTGAATGATCGCAAAGTTCTGACTTTGATGCATATTGGTTCATAAATGGGAAGATCCGCCTTTTTGGATCCGCGAGTTTATTTATTTTTCTAATAAAAAAAAATTTTGAATTGTACTAACCACCAAATACCTATTTGGAAAAGTTTCAAAAAATTTATTATCTAACAAATTAAGAAATATTTTATATGAAGTCAAAAAATTGTATTTAATTTTGATAAAACATTTAATACATATAAACATAAAATACAACATTTAGCTTAACCAGATATCGTACAAATGATATTTGAAGTAAATATTCAACTGCATTAAAACATTAATTTGGCTTTTTCATGATACTGAAAAGGCTTTCTATATAAATTTCTTGATCATCAAATTCATTTTCGTTCAAGCCTTTGTTGTCCCCTGTTTTTTCAAGTAGGTAATTCCATCCATGTGTTTTTATTTTGTAGGATTTTTTGTAGTTTTAAACCATTCTTCACAATCAAATTTTTTCGTTCTAGCGAAACTTTTATCACAGCTAAAAACTGTTATTTAAACCAATCTTGATAAATTAGCTGAAACTGTTAAAAGATGTCATAAATATCAAAAATTAATATAAATGTCAATGTAGCCAGCTCATTCGCTTCCTTGACTCAACCTTCCTTAAGGAAAGCTTTCAAAAATGAAAACGCTTTGAGGACGCCCCGCAAACGTCCGACCTTAAGGCTCGACTATAAATTCCACCCTAATTCAATTCAATATAAATATAAATTTTATTGAAAGCGTTTGCTTTTTTTAGTGGCGTATTTGGAAAAAGGTTTAGGTTTTGTATTCATATAATATGTGAAAAATTTCTAACAAAACTATTAGCTTAAGTGGGGGGGGGGTTCCCCCCTTATATACGTAACTGGCTTTTTTAATCCATTTTATGTTCAATTGAATCCAATATGGCGGAACGCTTGTAGCAGTCATTTTCCATTAATGGTTTTAATACGCTCTAGCCATACAGATATATTTAAGATTAACGTGCACCGAGATGACAGCAGATGACAATCCCAGTACTTAGCCCAGCAAGTGTCAGTCAAGTCACTTTTACGTCATTTTAATAAATTTAAAAATTAATTTTTCAGTTTCGTTTTGTTTGTGCAAGTTATACAATAAAAATTACGAAATTAGAACACATTTTCCGACAATGTCAAGTTTGGGAAGTAAGCGTAAATTGAAAAATATAAGTAAATCACTTAAATATCGCTGCATTTTCACTTAAACCTCGTGCCCTACAAACTTAAACCGATAGTTTAAACCATTTCTTTTCCGTTTTTTCAATTTTTTTTACGAAATCCTTGCAGATTCTTATTTAAACCGGTTTTTTTCCATTGCGATATAACCTATGTAGTTATAATTAGTCCAAAATTTCATTAACTTTTATTAAGTTTAAAAGAACTTCAGTTAAAACGTTTCACAAAAGATAAACTAAAAGTTAAACTTAAACCTTAAACCATCTTAGTAGATATCGCTGCAAAAGTTTTAATAGGGCATTGCAAATATTTTACTACTTTAAAACTATCCTTTAAAAAAGAAGTTAAATTTTACCAATGTGTACACGAATCTATAAGATATGCAGCTATATTAAGGCCTCCCGAGCCCTCCCTATAATTGTCTCTATATTGATTATTTTAGTTATAGCGGTCTCCACAGATGTCGCTCAAATTACGAAACGAAATAATTTTGATTTTGGGTTGATTAAATCGACCATAACAGAAGAAATCTACTACTAGACTACTGCGGGTACAGAACTAGTGGTATTAGGCGCTTTAGATTTAGCCGGCGGGCGTAACTTGAGTTTTTGGGAATTCATTTCACCGGCGCGAGCCCTGTTATAACGTGAATATCATGTACATATATTATTCGAATTTAATTTACTACGAAATAGGTACGCCGCGTTGCTTGAGTCTTCCACGAAGGACTATAGGCGCGCGTCCAAACCAGAAATTGAATCGGATATTATCGGGTCTTATAATAGGCTGTCGTCAACTCGAAATCTCTCGGTCGAAGGTCAAGCGAAACGCGTAATTTAAAGTAGGTAGACTGATTAATAAATACCTACCCAGGACGATTTAATTTTCTGATTTATAATATATTTGGGTGATCCGTGATATAAACCCAGAGCGGAGGCAGTTGTAAATTAACAGAAAAACAACTAAAAATTTTAAATTTTTACAAGGTCATAGTTTAATAACAATTTTTTGGATTTTTATGAAAATTTGAGAAATGTCGCCTATTTTACATGGTTATGTTAGTATTTGCTAGGAGAAAAAAATGAACTAAAAAAAATAAGACAGAAAGGCGTTAAGGCATGGAATAAATAACATATTTCTTCGATGGGTAAGGCTATTTCCTAAATTTTGAAGGAGGTAAAAACGTTTTACGCCCTTATGAAACAGACGATAGGAGCAATATTTGCACTAAACATTCTAGGTATAGAACTTGTTTTTCTAAACCACTGGGTGGGCCAAAAAAAACCGGACAATATATTTTTTTATTATAACATTTGAATTATGCCATCGATTTCGACTCGATTCGACAAACTGCACTTGCCAGATAATTAATCAGAGATTTAAGTAAATAAATTTTTTTGTCCGGCATCTTAAAAATGCTCGTTTATTCTTGTGTTGCGAACACGTTTTAATTATTTTTTTAAATCTATAAAAAAACTGCGTTCTTGCCACGCACAACAAGGTTCGAATTAACAAAATCGGTTCGGTGGTTCTAAAAAAATATATTTTTGTTTCAACCATTGTTTTGAATATTATACAATTGCCAATCATGTCTGTTTTTATTTCCTTATAAATTCATTAATACTAAACCGATTTTAATGAAATAAATAACATCCTGGTCAGAATTGATTGCCTTTTAAAGACTATGATCAAAATTTACAGCCATCCCAAAAATTTAAGATGGCGGACAGAATCATACTTGATTCTTTAAGATGGTGTGTTTATTCTTGTTTTTTAATAATGTTTTAGTTTTTTTTAATTTATGGAAAAGCACAACTTTTGGCCCGCACAAAGTAGTACAAACTGGTAATCTATTTTTATTTCAGCCATTGTTTAACAGATTATACGATTGCATTGGTAATCCTGCCTGCATTCATTTCCTTATAAACTCATTATTACTGAACCAATCTTAGTGAAATAAAAAAAATCATGGTGAGAATTGATTGTTCTTTAAATATTATAATCGAAATTTGCAGTCATCTTAAAAGGTAAGATATCGGACAGAATCATACCTGATCCTTCAACGAGACAAGCCGTTTATTTATATTTTCCGAAAAAGTTTTAGTTTTTTTTAAGCTTATAGAAAAGCACTACCTTTCTCCCGCATAACGAGGTACAAATTAATAAAATCGGTGTAATGGTTCTCACAAAATCTAATTTTGTTTTAACGATTGTTAATCCTGTCTTCAATTATTTCTTTTTAAATTCATTATTACTGATCCGATTTTAATACGTTATCGTTAATACGTTATCGTTAATCACCTTGATTTTTTGTATTTCTCTAAAATCGGTTTAGTAATAATGAATTTATAAGGAAATTAATGCACAGGGTTGGCAATGCAACGTTTAATATGTAAAACAATGGTTGAAAAAAAATTGATTTTTTGAGAACCGCGCGAATCAGTGTGATTTGGCTAATTTGTACCTCGTTGTGTGGAGGAAAAGTAGCGCTTTTCAATAAATTAAAAAAAAAGCATTTACGGAAACTAAGAATAAACACGCCATTTCAAATCAAGTATGAATCTGTCCACCATCTTATATTTTAAGATGGCGATAAACTTTTATCATGATCTTTAAAAAGCAATCAATTCTTAATAGGATGTTTTTTATTTCATTAAAATCGGTTTAGTAGTAATGAATTTATAAGAAAATAAATACAGACTTGATTGGCAAGGCAATCATATAATATGCAAAACAATGGTTGAAACATTTTATTTTTAAACCACTGAACTGAACTGATTTTAGAATCGTAGATTTCTCCAGGGTTTTGTTTTAATTTTTTTTTGTCTTGTGTTCCAGATTTTGTCCTTAAAAGAGGGATTTTTATTTTCTATCACACTTGATAATGATATTTACATATCGAAACGCGTAGTGTGTTTGGAGAAATAAAAAAGATTGTGAAGTATTTTGGACTTTCCCTTCAATCCTTTTCATTATGAACTGATTTTGCTGATTCGTACCTTGTTGTGCGTGGCAAGAATGTAGTTTTTTTACTAATTCAAACAAATAATTAAAATATGTTCGCAACAAAAGAATAAACGAGCATCTTTGGAGGGTACATTTTAATTTGGTCCGCCATCTTGGATTTTGAGATGGCGGCAAAAAAATATATTTAATCAAGTCTGCTTAATTCTCTGCAAAGTGTAGTTTGTCCCATTAAAATCAATTCTACAGTTCAGAAGTTATAATGAAAAAAAATGTCCGGTTTTTTTTGGCCCACCCAGTATATAAAAATTTTTAAAAGTTTTTTTATTCGAAAGTATCTTAGAATTTGGCGTTTATGCCTTTTATTTTTTTAACTAATAAATAGGAAAACAGGGTTTATGAAAACGTAAGTAAGTAATATTTAACTTTTATTCAAATAAGCTAGGTAGGTATATAATAAAATAATAATTTATAATTTTAATTTTGTTACATGATTATTAAAAATATTCAATGCTTATGCTGTGAGCTGATGACCTATATCGCCCCACCTCTCCCAAGAACCTGGAAATAGATAATATTAAAAATATATTTTTTCCTACTTTTTAATCTAAATAGTAAAAAACCTTTATAAAACTGTATAATAAAATTAAACCGTGATGCATTTCTAAATAACGTAACGCAAACATTCAAGATTTTGGCCCCCTGCACCCCGCCTAACAAAGTTTCAAGAAAAGAGCATTGTAGCAAGTGTAACGGTAGGCAAACCCCCTCGTTAGCGTTAAGTTATTTAAGACTGATGCCATATACTATTAAAAATTGAATACTGATATTATTGTTCGAAAGAAATAAAACAAAATAATTTTGCAACAAAGCGGTATTGCTGTCTGACTTAGCTGCTTTCATCGTTCACTCACTAAAATAACTTTTTTTGAAAAATGTTCTTCGCAAATCACTAATTGTTTCAATTCATCATTTTCTGTAATTACAATGCCTGAATTTCCACAGTTTTGCTTCCATTGATCACACCTACTTTTGTCTTTTATAGGGAATTTAAAATTTAACCACATGGTTCAATCTAACTTAACTTATTTTTTCTTAAATCATAGCTCCCTGCCATCTTGTTGGGAGATCAAAATCTGTGTTAAACCTAACCATGGTCAATTGGTCGCAAAAATCCTAGCCGGTGTCTGGACCACCAAAATTTTGCAAAAAAATGTCCCCTAAAAAAATGGTTTTTTGAAAAAACAATGGTTTCTCAATAAGTAGTTTTTTCAAAAACTAATTTATAAAAAAAACAAAAATATACAAAAAATTATATTTGTTAAAATACTACTTAAAATAATACTTTTTCGAAAAGCAGTTTTCCCAAAAATCAGTTTATAAAAAAACAAAAATACATTTTTTTAGAAAAAAATTATGTTTGCAGCTAGTCGGACTACGGCGAATTATCCCATCCACTACAAGTAAATGAATGACATGCATTTTCTTATAATCACCATCAGTCGTAAGTAAAATATTTTAAGCTTACATCATATGTAAAATAGATATGTGTCAAATTTGGAACTTTGCTGTGTTTAAAAACGAACATAATGATTTTTGACAAAAAAATGGCTCATCCAAAATCATTGTCCTATTTACGTGGCATAAAGAGCATCATCATCAGCATCTATTACTTAGAAACAAATATTGGCTTAAAAAGTACAAAATTAGCACATGTCTCGTATACCCCAAGGCCTTGGACTTTATTTGTTATTTAAGATATGGTTCCGAACCGTTAACGGCTTATCCTTAAATTACGTAACGCTTAAGAGGGGGGGGCGTTTGGCTTTGCATTAAGACTTTTATTTATAATTAATACACCTAATAATAGCATCAGTGGCGTAGAATAGAAAAACGTTTTATGGTAGGAGTAGATTAGTAAAAGGGCTTCTGGCGCATTTTAACATGTAACTCTACATAAGAAAAAGTTTTTGGATGTATCACAGAATATTGCTTAACAGACAGTAATTTTTATGTGACACATCTTGTGCTACTTAATATAACCTCTTAAAGGTTCTGACTTGACAACTTACCTGTTTATTTTTTACTTGACAATTCGTATAAATATTGAGCTGTACTGCTACTCACTATCCTACGCTTGCGGAATTTAAACCCAAACAGTCGGCTACTTGATAAGCGGTTATAATACTTTAACAAATGTCAATTTAGTCATACCAGGCCCGCCATACAGATTTTGTTTTTTTTTTGTACAAATTATTTTATTTTTACTTTGTTTCATTTTAGTTTTTAGTACTATATACTTCTGCTATATTAGCTAGTTAAAGATTAGAATTTTGTTTTACTTTACAATCTATGTTAGGTATAGCTTGTTTACTTTCTAATTTTTAGTACTGGATACTTGGGACAGGTTAATAGTAATTACACCAGATTATGTTTTATTTATCTATTATAAAAAAGTATTACATAGGAATACAGTTATTCATAATTCAATACGGTATAGATGGAGACTCACAAGTTCTATTTAACATTATAGTAGGTATATTATAATAACATTATAGGTACTACTTATAAGTATTATTAAAAAAGTTTATATATTTATTTTTACAATAAATTATATTAGGTCTTACCCTATACATATGCTAACTTAAATTACATACTTAGAGTTTGCTGCTAAAAATATTTAAACAAACACTATATAAACAAATACCACATTATTAAGATTACATTAAAACTAAGTTTTCACTTAATACTATAGTGCCCCCACGGCAACGTTTCATAAGACTCTTTTGAAATAGACCGTTTGTCATCCAGGGGACTTACTCCGATTTTTATCTGTTTTACAGAGTAGAGTCTATGTTTTTCGGATCTTATAAGATTTTGCGTAATCATTGTTTCTTGATAGTTATTTAGGCAGTCGATATAGTCATCGAATAATATTTCTGATTTTACAACATTGTGCTTTACGCCTTTAGCTTTCTTAGTCACTTTTGCGGCTTCACTTTTTATACCAGCTACTTTTGTAGCGTACATTTTAGCTCTGAGGCCAATAAAATGTGTCATTATTTGTCCATTGTTTTCATCTTTCATCATCCCTAAAACCTTTTTATTTACTCTAGGAATGTTATATTGGTTATCTTCAGCATAGTCAGATGTATCAAAGGTGTGACAGCAGTCGCGCCGTATGGACTCGTAAATGTCATGATTTTGGACGTTATAAACTAAACTATCAGTATCTGTATATGCCACAGTACAATCCTTACCAAAAGCCGGTACCATGTAGTTATAGTGAAAATCATATATAGTTGTTTTGGCAATGTCCAAAATACACATTTCCACATATATCGGTTTATTGAAATATACTTTTGTTTTTTCAAGTTCAACTTCAACCAAATTTTCATTAAATATGGTTATACTTTTAAACTCTGGTCGAGAGATTAGAGCTTCGGCTCCGAATCGTCCGTCCCAGTTCTTAATTAATTTTATGTTACAGTGATTTCTAATATTTTCCATTGTTTTACCAAACACGGCGTTATTCATTAATTTATAAAGGTTTTGCTCAAACTCATTTTTAGCATCCTGCCTTAATTGAGTATTTAGGTCAATATAGGGTTTCAGCCATGCGGACTGCTTAAAGCATAAAATTTTATGAATTTTTTCAAGTTTTATACCAAGTTTTAATACTTGCTTTAAATTTCTATAATGAATTACATAGTCACTTTTATTATACAGTGTAGCCATAAGTTTTTTATTTTTAGTGTCTTTAGTGCCAGGTGGGCACTGATGCTCAGGACATAGAGGCAAGTCAGAGAAATAGTCGTGTAATTCCACAGGAATGCACAAGTCGACTTCTAGAATATATCAAATATTCAAGTCATCTTCAATTTTATTAACATCAAAATTGAGCATTTCATTACTTTCTAACCAATAAAAATTTCCATAAGGCAGAAACTGACTCATGCTAAACCCATACTGATTGTTTATATCAAAATACATTAGAAAAGATGTTTCTTTAGTTAAGTCGTAGTTTGGCATATATTTATTATTTGCCTCCACATATTTTTTAGAACATTGACTTAACCCTCCTCTAATACCGCGTTCTATAAATGTGACCATATTGTAGTCTGTCAAGAGTTCTAATTTTTGTTGCGTGCGGTACAGCATGCAATCCCATGTATAACCGGGAAGGGTAAAATAGTTCGCAGGGTCCAAACCATACGTTTTATGACAACTTTCCCTAAATTGCTGGAATACCTGCATTAAGAGGATTATGTCAACTTTCATGTAGAGTTCCATATAATCTTGTATGGTTTTACAACCAAAGGTTTTCCACACGTTCTGTGCATATTTATAATCAACTAACGAAATTTCTTTATTTTCTAGAGAATTGAAGAAATGGAGTTTTTTCGGTAAAGATGTTTCTCTTAGTTTTTCCCAACTATTCATGTAGTCATAACAAAAGATACCCTTTTGATAAATAAGTTTGTATTGTTCGTCAGACAAATTAGGAAATTCATTTCTAATCAGCGGATAGTCCTCAAGATTGGAAGCTAGCTTATCCAAGCTACTGGCCATAAAGCGGAACGAGTCAATAAATCTAAACTCAATTAAATTTTCATTAATTTTTTTCGTAAATGCAATTTAATTTTCTTTGTTCACGGGTAACAGGCTTATTGATCCATCTAAATTGGCGATATGCTCAATAATTAAATGTCCATCATAAGAGCTAAGGTTGTGAAATACCACAGGGACAGTATGGCTATCCTGAAAATTCAGATTACAGCTTTCATGCGCTGGTTCACGATACTCTGAAGTTAGGTGACAGTGGTCGCGTATTTTCTTTTCACCGCTTAAAAACATATGTTCACAAATATGACATTTTGCAGCTTTATTATAGTCAAGTTTTTGTCTTTTACTTAAAGGGTCTATGGGCAAGCCACAGAGAAATACAGTTTCCAAGTTTTCAGGGAACTCCAGTAATTGTTTGCTAAACCATTCCATACAGTCAGACCCCGTGTGTGATCGATGAAATGATAGGGAATCATCATAAGCACATTTTACGTAGTACCCCACTGAACAAGGCACATGTCGTTGATAATTTTAAATTTTTTTTTCCGCTGTTTTCGTCAACAGGAATTAGCAGGCATTCAATGTCTCCATAAACAATGAACGGCGTAAATTGTTTATTTTTAAAGTTTTTAAACTCAACAATTTTTCTTTCTTCACTTGGTAGTTTGGGCACTACAATGCTACCAATAATTTTGCAGTCTTTAATATGTTGATTAAGTCCAGCCTTAGAATAGAAGTAATGTAGGCATCTATCACATACCCACTTTGAGACTTTCTTTTTACTTAATTGCCTACTTACTAACCTCGAAAGATTTTTTATCCATACAAAGTGGTAAGTTGGTGGGACCAGGTCAGATATGTCTTCATTCTTCAAATAATAATTATTTTGTAGCATCAACAAATTAACATGTTTTTCAAGATTTTCGCTAGTAATGTACGTAGGTAATACTTTAAAACTGCTTTCATTGACTTTTTGGAGACGATACACGTTTATGGAAACATTATTTTGCTTTTCGAACCGGACAACCTGGTTTAAGTTCATCGGTAACTTAATACCTTTTAGGTTTAAAACATCTTCAGGATGTGGATATGATGAAGTTCTATTTGAGCTTTGTTCAACAGGAATCAATGCTGATACGACCGCCCAGCCAAAGCACAATTAATCAATATTTTGTACATTCACACAAGCTTTTTTATCTAAAATAATCTTAGGCAGTTCCAAATGACGCCCTGCTCGCTGTGCGTTATATTTATTAAAATTGATCATAAGATTATTTATTTTTATTAGGGACCAACCAGTTTGGTTCTGCTCAAATTCTTCTATTTTTGTCAATAGTAGATTCTTAACGTTCGTGTCAAACCAGTTCTTTAAATTGGTGTGATTATCAATCACGGCATTAGGAGTACTAAAATGTTTTGTTTCATTAATTATTTGATTTTGCTTTGGAATTTGAAAATCTCCACTTAAAATTGTGTTTACTTTCACCATTTCTTGTTTTTTTAAAACGTTTTGAATTCTACGTTTAAATAAGCTGAAGCTCGGTGTTTTTTAAATTTGTAATTACACCACTTCTTACCCTACTGTCAAAGGCTGACTTCACATCTTCCCATCTAACCCGTTGTTTTGCGGTGTTTTTGTTGATGACAGTACCACCTCCCTGCTTTACGTTTGTCTTCAAGTGATGCTTAAAGCCTTTCACTTCTCCAAGACAGGCAGTTAGATGGGCTTTTTCATAAACCGTCCGGGACTTTTTTAGGGCAATGCTTATTCTTCGACTAGCGTTGGCACAGTCCTTCAAGATTTTTGATATTTTTGTAGCTTGATTAACACTTTCTAATTGGCATTTTATTTCATGGACTAATTTACTTGCAAAACTCATCATCAGATCGATTTGATGTAATAACATTACAGAGACTTCGGATTTTTCCAACTAGCAATTTAGTTAACAAATGCAAGTTTTTAAATGCTTATGGTAATTAACGATTAACAGATTTTTTAATAAACACTACACTTTGTTTAAAATTCACTAAACGCAAACTAGCAGAGGAAGAATCGTTCTTTAACTCGCACGTTTAGCTATAGACTGACAGAAAAACGACTTGCAGGAGCTATTGTAAATGGGATGCCCCTTTTTTAGGCACAGTGTTGCCAATGTTTTTACATGGTTTATAAAAGCTATTTTGTTAGAATTCGGTCAAAGTATTTACAGGACATTTTAATGAATAATTAAATAATTTCCCGCTTTCAGTATTTTCAATACGGATTATTAGAACCAGAAATTGAAACTCTTCAGTCACCTTTTTTAATATAATATAAATGTTGAGCAGCTATTTATTACAACCTTAAATTTAATTACATTAATTTTATTAAAATTAAATTAAATATTCTTACAAATTAGTTTTTTTTGTTTTGTAATGTTCTATTAATGCCAGCTGAAGAATTATTTTATAACTAGCTCTGTGGTGAAAAGAATCCTAAATAAGGAAGCATGGGGTAGCCAAAGAGCAAAGAAAGGGAAAGAAAGACGGAAAAGGCAGAAATAAGCTTGATTTAATAAATTAACCAAATAGCTAACAGACAGAGAACTAGAAGTTAAACGAATTAAAATACTCTGCCAATATATGGGCCCCTAAGCTCACACTAGGTACTTTAGTTATAGTGTACGTGCGAGATAATAAAACTAAAACCTGAAACATATCTTATTCAACTCGAGACTAAATTGCCTTTTGTTTGATACCACACAAGCCATGTTTTGACTTAAACTCAAATTTTTGAAATCTACCCACACCCTTAAAAAAACAAAAACTAAAATGTATTTTGTTTAACTCCATACTCAATTACCTTTCGTTTGATATCACACACGCCATTTTTTCACAAAAACTCTAATTTTTGAAATCTTCCCCCACCCTTTTATTTGGCTTGTGTTCGGTGGATTTTGTTCATTTTTAAATGGGACCATCTCGACCCAAGACCCACCCTAGGTACCAAATTTCATTAAAATCGGCCAAGCGGTTTTTGAGTTATTCGCGTTGGTCGTTACAGACAGACATACAGACATACAGACAGACATACAGACAGACAGACAGACAGACAGACAGACAGACAGACAGACAGACAGACGGCGCGACAAAAAAGTTTAAAAATCATCTGAAACGCAAAGATATATAAAAAAATTTGAAATCGGAGCAACTTTTTTTTTCTCGAAAAAATTAGGATCACCATAGCTCACACTACTATAGTATAGTATATGTGTGAGCTAAAAACTGAAATCAAAATGAGATAAGCATACTATAAAAAGAAATGCTTTAAAGCGCTCTAGTTATAGATGTTTATTATCGTAAAACTAAGTATTCAAAATAAAATCAGACCTTATGCCTAGTTTGCCAACGAATGGCGAACAGACACGTGAAGACCAGCAATTTTACCCTTTTTTTTTCAGGTTTTAACAAGTTAAGAAAAGCAGATGTTTTCCTTGGCTTTACCTACTTTATGTAATATTCAACATAAAGTTTTTAGAGTTTTGATCACAAGTGATTATAAAAAGAATTACTAAGATTAAATATTAAATATCTACGTATTACATTTTTATAGATTGCATGTACTTATATTTTTTATTTGTTGAGTTTTTGTACATAGGTATAACAGAAAACTATCACAAAGCCTATTTATTTAAATTATCTCATGTTATAACCCTTGCGGGTGTTTACAGCGACCTGTAGGCCTGAACATATTTTTCTTCGGATCGCAGACTTCTAACTACTTATATTCTATATTTTCTGGTTCTAATCACACAGAAAAATTGTATCCGTATGTGATTGTGAGCTTAAAGAAATCAAGTTATGCGTACATTTTCTACTAGTATTTATCCCAAGTAGGCATCAGGTAAGTGCGTGACTAACGTAATGGGTCATTTTTATACCTAAGTTAACCCAATTCTTACAGGACAGACAGCATGTGCCGCCATTTCACCTTTCTGTACACACAAGTTTCCACTTTTCATTAAAATAACTACATTTAATTCACATTTTTTTTTCTTCAATATTACATATTATGTACTCGTTTTAGTCAAAGTCAATATTTAATAATGTTTTACCATTGCTTCTTCTTATGTTTCTTTTTTAGCGATTACAAATAGTACTAATTGTTCATAGTATTGTAAGTTTTATATTAATCCATCCACACGTGCCCATGTCAAATTCAGATAAGCCGAATCTTGGGGAATCACCAGAAGCTAATATTAATATTTAGTATTAAGATTTCAAAAACAAAATACAAATTTGTATTTTGTTTTAGAGATTTAGTAATAAAAGCAAGTATTTCATAAATTAAATAGAACCGGTCTCTATTTTTCTCTCTGTTCATAATTTTTGCATGTAGTACCATTTTTCGAATATGCTCCGCAACGCTCCTTATACACACACTCTATTAAGTGGATTATTTAGATACCACCTATGCGCGAATAGGCACAAAAAGACAGATACCTGACACCTTTTTATTACATCAGTTTAGTTCATTACCAGTTTAAAACTTATGTACTAAAAACGCTATTTATCACTTACTACTTGCCTTAGAAGTTGTAGGTGTTTCCCTTGAAACTAACCTGACCTTACAGGTCGTTTCGATCCAATTTTTTAACAATACATATTTATATGTAGGTGTTTAAGTTTTTTCTTAAACTAGGCATCAGAATGCGTACGCACTTGGGCACTGCATGAATAATGATCCACATTTGGATCCAAGACAATTTTTTACCTTGACGCACAGCCTCCCCTAATTAAAAATAAGTTAATGGGGTTGTACTCTATAAGCAATAACATTGATCATTTTTTATCAATATTTCAAGTTTTTAGCCTAGAACACATATTTTTAAGCACTAAACCATAAACTAGTTTTGCTATTTAGTACACTTATAGAAGTTACGGTTTAAATATGTATTTTTTTAAAAGACATTTTTCACAGAATAGATTAGCTGGAAGACGTTTTGAGCTAATCAAACGTTGTCAAGCCCTTTAGACAGGGTAATAAGCACACTCACCAAAGATATAGGTCATAGATCGAAGGACATAGGACATTAAACAAATGCCAGTGGACATAAACCAAATGCCAGTGGACATACTCCGAATGTCATAGGGCATAGTTCGAGTGTCATAGGCCATTTAAAACGCGTGCAATTCTCTGCACGGGGGGAGCCTTAGCTAGCCCAAATAATAGCTAATTGGTAACACGACATTGCTGATTTGACGCATATATTCGCTGATCGAAGGGGGGCTTTAGATAGCTACCGAGAGAGGTATACGGAAGTAAAGGTATTTAAATCCAGAATTATTCATTTTTTTATTTAAAGAGAAACAATTAAAAAATTTGTACATATCAAGTTTTTAACATTTAGAATATACGAGTAAATCATTTTTAATTTTCGACCATTTTAACTCGATCTTTTAGTTTTTAGTAAAACTCTTATATTTTCTTCTTTTCCTTGCGTGCGTTAATAGGACGTGTATTAACGAATAAATTTAGCTTTTCAAGGGGATTACGTGTTACAGGTCAAAATTTCAGGTAACACACATTTTTATTTCACTTTATCTAAAAGTTTCTTAACATTTAGAATATACGTGTGAACCCTGTATAATTGTTCTAGGTATTTTTTTCTTGCATAAATAGGATACCTATTAATGAATATATTTAGATTTTCAAGGGGAAAAACACACACTTTTATTTTAATTCACTTAATCTAAAAGGCTTTATAAAGAAAATAATTTCAGAATGCTATAACACTAAATTTAAATTTTTATTAAATTTTAGAGAAACCAGTTCTAGAGTAGTTGATCCTTACTATGTTGGGCTGTGTATTAAATGCAATTTGTAGGTCTATATGATACGTTAAAATCTTAATTCCCGATAGTTTATGTCCATACCTAACTATATTTAATTTTCCACGGACAAATATGCATTGTGAACGTCTGTATGTACGTAATATTTTCTAGATAACAACACAAAGTATCAAATTGTGATTGCACCTTAAAAGTTATCGGACTTCTAACGGTTTATAATTTCTTCCAACCGCTCATCCTTTTGTGTGAATGACAAACGCTGCAGTATGCTTGGGATCTGCTGTTTAGAACCGCTTAACAACTATACAAATGTTTAATTATTTTAAAAATTTAATCTATTTTAAGGGATAACAAAGGAGATTAGTAGGGATAATTTACAGATTTGAAACACTTTTGGACCAAAGTTTTCGCTTCATTCCGAGTCGATTTTGCAAAAACAATCTTTTAAGAAGCAGGATGGACTTTACAAAATTGCCTGTTTTAAAGCCAAACAAGACGGTCTCTAAACAAAAAAAAATGCAAAGGAAATTACTTTTACAGGAGAGTACAAATGCATTGCCAGAGCAAGACAAAAATCACCTAGACTGCGGGAGAGAAGAAGACAAAAACGCCAAAACTGTATGTATTACTTTATTAAGAAGATAGAAAAGGCCACAGTATTGGCATAACAGACATGGTCACAGTATTGACCAGTCAGAAAGGGTGTACAAATGCCAGGCATTAATATAAAACCCTGTTTTACCAATATAAGCTTTTTTTGAATATTTAAGGCTGAAAGTATTAAATATTTAAAAATTACAAAGTGAATACGCAGTACTTTTCCAGGAGAGTACCAACGCATTGTCAGAGCAAGACAAAAATCACCTAGACTGCGGGAGAGAAGAAGACAAGAACGCCAAAATCGTATGTATTACTTTATAAGAAGATAGGAAAGGCCACAGTATTGGCATAACAGAAATGGTCACTGTATTGACCAGACAGAAAGGGTTCACGAATGCCAGGCATTAATATAAAACACTGTTTTATCATTATAAGCGTTTTCGATTATTTAAGGATGAAATTATTAAATAATTAAAAATTGCAAAGTGAATACGCAGTACTTTTTCAAGAAAGTACCAACGCATTGCCAGAGCAATGCATTAAATGCTAAAATTGTATGATTTAGTTCGTTAAGAAGATAGGAAATGCCACAGTATTGACATAATAAAAATGACCACAGTATTGGCCAAACAGAAAGGGCTTACGAATGCCCGGTATTAATTTAAAAAAGCCCGTTTTACCACTACCACTAAACAATTTTGGTACCTAATATTTTACTATTACATGTTCAAAGTTCTTTTACCTCACTTTATCATCAAAAAAGTTTTAAACACAATATGAAGAATTTCCTAAATATTTAACTAATAAATTGAATTTAAATAACAAATTTTATTAGGATTATCTAATAAACTTTCCAGTGACAGCTATTTTGAAATAAATTAACCTTAAAATTGGACTATCAATAAAAAAAAATTATTCATGTAAACACAAATATATAGGTTTAGGTGCTAAATGGAATCAGCACGTTACATTAAAATATTTTATATACTTTAATGCTACAAATATTAGGTGTACATTAATTTAATCAAATTTAAAATCTAATATTTTATGTCATTCCATCTTAAAGAAGCAGGACCTAAATTATTTTTAACACTACGAATTGTTTTGTTTCAAATATCATTGTCAACACATAGAGAAACGGAATAGGAAAATTAGAGATTAAGCGGTAAGCCGGAGGCCTGACACAAAGGCCTATGAGGCGGCCTACTTGTTTAATCTTAAGGCAATCCTTCAGTATAAAATGCATACAAAATTGAAGTCAACACAGCATAAATGCTGTGAATATACTAAAAACCAAGCAGCTGACAGCTATTTTAATACATGTTTAACGTATTTATTTCCTAATAGTTCAAAAAACCAACTAATTAAAAAAGTGTCTAAAAAAAACCAGTGCCTGGTTAAAACCATGTGTTTATTAAAGTGCTTGTAACTTTTTACTTAATTACATACTGCAGTTTCATGAGGTCATTTATATTTGATATTGAGCTTAAGTTGAGATTAGCACGATTATTTTTACGTGTATTACTGAAAAATACGCTACATTTCAAAGATTAACAAACTTTTTAAAACAACAACAACTTTAGCTCGATTTTTACTTATAATAAACAATCCAAAAAGAGTCATCAATTAAAAATTATGATTTAGGGATAGAGTTGATTATGGATTTAATATATTTCATGCTAATTATTTAAACAGTTGCTTATTTTTTAGTAACATACACATTTATTTATACTTCTAAAACGTAACCATATTTTCTATATATTTACTTTAAGTCACATTATTTTTAAAGCAAGTGCTTTTCTGTGTATGTCTTCGCATCTGTATGCACCGAGTCGAGTTATGCCCGAGTTATACCGTTAGCAAGCAGCTCTGTTGAGTTCGCCAGCCTACCGCAACTAAGACGGTGCTAACTAAAGGGATAAGAAATAAAGAGATAAAAGCTAGTAGAGTAAATGCATTCGGGATGGTACCGGTCCAACGCGACGCTTTGAATCAAATGCACAGTTTATTTTAAAACGCGCAACTGACAAGGACTAACGAAAAATGACAAATTATGTAGTTAGTCCACTTCGACTAGCGAAAATTTGGAACAGCAGTTTGGTTAGTGCACTTTTTTCTAGCGAAAATTTTAGACCGCATTGCGGTTCGGCCTATTTTTTGGCCATATAGTTTGCACTGCAGCCCAGTTCGGCCTATTTTTTTGGCAGGTTATTTTGAACTGCGGCGCGGTTCGGTATATTCTTTTGGCCAGAAATTTTGAAAGGCCGCACTGTTCGGTCATTTTTAGGAACCGAAAATTTTGGAACGCGGTTCGGTTCGGTCAGTTTTTGATTGAAATAACGGCACGGTTCGTTCTGTTTTTCAAAAACGCGATGGGGTGGGGGCTCCCAGAAATGCCTTTACTCTACTAGCTTCATTTCATATTGTGTTTAAAACTTTTTTTGATGATAAAGTGAGGTAAAAGAACTTTGAACATGTAATAGTAAAATATTAGGTACCAAAATTATTTAGTGGTAGTGGTAAAACGGGCTTTTTTAAATTAATACCGGGCATTCGTAAGCCCTTTCTGTTTGGCCAATACTGTGGCCATTTTTATTATGTCAATACTGTGGCATTTCCTATCTTCTTAACGAACTAAATCATACAATTTTAGCATTTAATGCATTGCTCTGGCAATGCGTTGGTACTTTCTTGAAAAAGTGCTGCATATTCACTTTGCAATTTTTAATTATTTAATAATTTCATCCTTAAATAATCGAAAACGCTTATAATGATAAAACAGTGTTTTATATTAATGCCTGGCATTCGTGAACCCTTTCTGTCTGGTCAATACAGTGACCATTTCTGTTATGCCAATACTGTGGCCTTTCCTATCTTCTTAATAAAGTAATACATACGATTTTGGCGTTCTTGTCTTCTTCTCTCCCGCAGTCTAGGTGATTTTTGTCTTGCTCTGACAATGCGTTGGTACTCTCCTGGAAAAGTACTGCGTAATTTTTAAATATTTAATACTTTCAACCTTAAATATTCAAAAAAAGCTTATATTGGTAAAACAGGGTTTTATATTAATGCCTGGCATTTGTACACCCTTTCTGTCTGGTCAATACTGTGACCATTTCTGTTATGTCAATACTGTGGCCTTTTATATCTTCTTAATAAAGTAATACATACAGTTTTGGCGTTTTTGTCTTCTTCTCTCCCGCAGTCTAGGTGATTTTTGTCTTGCTCTGGCAATGCATTTGTACTCTCCTGTAAAAGTAATTTCCTTTGCATTTTTTTTTTGTTTAGAGACCGTCTTGTTTGGCTTTAAAACAGGCAATTTTGTAAAGTCCATCCTGCTTCTTAAAAGATTGTTTTTGCAAAATCGACTCGGAATGAAGCGAAAACTTTGGTCCAGAAGTGTTTAGAATCTTAGCAAATCTGTAAATTATGCCTACTAATCTCCTTTGTTATCCCTTAAAATAGATTAAATTTTTAAAATAATTAAATATTTGTATAGTTGTTAAGCGGTTCTAAACAGCAGCCCCCGGCAGATCCCAAGCATACTGCAGCGTTTGTCATTCACACAAAAGGATGAGCGGTTGGAAGAAATTATAAACCGTTAGAAGTCCGATAACTTTTAAGGTGCAATCACAAAGTTTGATACTTTGTGTTGTTATCTAGAAAATATTACGTACATACAGACGTTCACAATGCATATTTGTCCGTGGAAAATTAAATATAGTTAGGTATGGACATAAACTATCGGGAATTAAGATTTTAACGTATCATATAGCCCTACAAATTGCATTTAATACACAGCCCAACATAGTAAGGATCAACTACTCTAGAACTGGTTTCTCTAAAATTTAATAAGGAGTTAATAAAAATTTGAATTTAGTGTTATAGCATTCTGAAATTATTTTCTTTATAAAGCCTTTTAGATTAAGTGAATTAAAATAAAAGTGTGTGTTTTTCCCCTTGAAAATCTAAATATATTCATTAATAGGTATCCTATTTATGCAAGAAAAAAATACCTAGAACAATTATACAGGGTTCACACGTATATTCTAAATGTTAAGAAACTTTTAGATAAAGTGAAATAAAAATGTGTGTTACCCGAAATTTTGACCTGTAACACGTAATCCCCTTGAAAAGCTAAATTTATTCGTTAATACACGTCCTATTAACGCACGCAAGGAAAAGAAGAAAATATAAGATGTTTACTAAAAACTAAAAGATCGAGTTAAAATGGTCGAAAATTAAAAATGATTTATTCGTATATTCTAAATGTTAAAAACTTGATATGTACAAATTTTTTAATTGTTTCTCTTTAAATAAAAAAATGAATAATTCTGGATTTAAATACCTTTACTTCCGTATACCTCTCTCGGTAGCTATCTAAAGCCCCCCTTCGATCAGCGAATATATGCGTCAAATCAGCAATGTCGTGTTACCAATTAGCTATTATTTGGGCTAGCTAAGGCTCCCCCCGTGCAGAGAATTGCACGCGTTTTAAATGGCCTATGACACTCGAACTATGCCCTATGACATTCGGGGTATGTCCACTGGCATTTGGTTTATGTCCACTGGCATTTGTTTAATGTCCTATGTCCTTCGATCTATGACCTATATCTTTGGTGAGTGTGCTTATTACCCTGTCTAGAGGGCTTGACAACGTTTGATTAGCTCAAAATGTCTTCCAGCTAATCTATTCTGTGAAAAATGTCTTTTAAAAAAATACATATTTAAACCGTAACTTCTATAAGTGTACTAAATAGCAAAACTAGTTTATGGTTTAAACTCCGTTAAGTGCTTAAAAATATGTGTTCTAGGCTAAAAACTTGAAATATTGATAAAAAGTGATCAATGTTATTGCTTATAGAGTACAACCCCATTAACTTATTTTTAATTAGGGGAGGCTGTGCGTCAAGGTAAAAAATTGTCTTGGATCCAAATGTGGATCATTATTCACGCAGTGCCCAAGTGCGTACGCATTCTGATGCCTAGTTTAAGAAAAAACTTAAACACCTACATATAAATATGTATTGTTAAAAAATTGGATCGAAACGACCTGTAAGGTCAGGTTAGTTTCAAGGGAAACACCTACGGCTTCTAAGGCAAGTAGTAAGTGATAAATAGCGTTTTTAGTACATAAGTTTTAAACTGGTAATGAACTAAGCTGATGTAATAAAAAGGTATCAGGTATCTGTCTTTTTGTGCCTATTCGCGCACAGGTGGTATCTAAATAATCCACTTAATAGAGTGTGTGTATAAGGAGCGTTGCGGAGCATATTCGAAAAATGGTACTACATGCAAAAATTTTGAACAGAGAGAAAAATAGAGACCGGTTCTATTTAATTTATGAAATACTTGCTTTTATTACTAAATCTCTAAAACAAAATACAAATTTGTATTTTGTTTTTGAAATCTTAATACTAAATATTAATATTAGCTTCTGGTGATTCCCCAAGATTCGGCTTATCTGAATTTGACATGGGCACGTGTGGATGGATTAATATAAAACTTACAATACTATGAACAATTAGTACTATTTGTAATCGCTAAAAAAGAAACATAAGAAGAAGCAATGGTAAAACATTATTAAATATTGACTTTGACTAAAACGAGTACATAATATGTAATATTGAAGAAGAAAAAAATGTGAATTAAATGTAGTTATTTTAATGAAAAGTGGGAACTTGTGTGTACAGAAAGGTGAAATGGCGGCACATGCTGTCTGTCCTGTAAGAATTGGGTTAACCTAGGTATAAAAATGACCCATTACGTTAGTCGCGCACTTACCTGATGCCTACTTGGGATAAATACTAGTAGAAAATGTACGCATAACTTGATTTCTTTAAGCTCACAATCACATACGGATACAATTTTTCTGTGTGATTAGAACCAGAAAATATAGAATATAAGTAGTTAGAAGTCTGCGATCCGAAGAAAAATATGTACAGGCCTACAGGTCGCTGTAAACACCCGCAAGGGTTATAACATGAGATAATTTAAATAAATATGCTTTGTGATAGTTTTCTGTTATACCTATGTACAAAAACTCAACAAATAAAAAATATAAGTACATGCAATCTATAAAAATGTAATACGTAGATATTTAATATTTAATCTTAGTAATTCTTTTTATAATCACTTGTGATCAAAACTCTAAAAACTTTATGTTAAATATTACATAAAGTAGGTAAAGCCAAGGAAAACATCTGCTTTTTTTAACTTGTTAAAACCTGAAAAAAAAAGGGTAAAATTGCTGGTCTTCACGTGTCTGTTCGCCATTCGGGTTAAGGAGAAACATGGTTGGCAAACTAGGCATAAGGTCTGATTTTATTTTGAATACTTAGTTTTACGATAATAAACATCTATAACTAGAGCGCTTTAAAGCATTTCTTTTTATAGTATGCTTATCTCATTTTGATTTCAGTTTTTAATTCGTTTAACTTCTAGTTCTCTGTCTGTTAGCTATTTGGTTAATTTATTAAAACACGCTTATTTCTGCCTTTTCCGTCTTTCTTTCCCTTTCTTTCTTCTTTGGCTACCCCATGCTTCCTTATTTAGGATTCTTTTCACCACAGAGCTAGTTATAAAATAATTCTTCAGCTGGCATTAATAGAACATTACAAAACAAAAAAAAACTAATTTGTATAAATATTTAATTTAATTTTAATAAAATTAATGTAATTAAATTTAAGGTTGTAATAAATAGCTGCTCAACATTTATATTATATTAAAAAAGGTGACTGAAGAGTTTCAATTTCTGGTTCTAATAATCCGTATTGAAAATACTGAAAGCGGGAAATTATTTAATTATTCATTAAAATGTCCTGTAAATACTTTGACCGGGTTCTAACAAAATAGCTTTTATAAACCATGTAAAAACATTGGCAACACTGTGCCTAAAAAAGGGGCATCCCATTTGCAATAGCTCCTGCAAGTCGTTTTTCTGTCAGTCTATAGATAAACGTGCGAGTTAAAGAACGATTCTTCCTCTGCTAGTTTGCGTTTAGTGAATTTTAAACAAAGTGTAGTGTTTATTAAAAAATCTGTTAATCGTTAATTACCATAAGCATTTAAAAACTTGCATTTGTTAACTAAATTGCTAGTTGGAAAAATCCGAAGGCTCTGTAGTGTTATTACATCAAATCGATCTGAAGATGAGTTTTGCAAGTAAATTAGTCCATGAAATAAAATGCCAATTAGAAAGTGTTAATCAAGCTACAAAAATATCAAAAATCTTGAAGGACTGTGCCAACGCTAGTCGAAGAATAAGCATTGCCCTAAAAAAGTCCCGGACGGTTTATGAAAAAGCCCATCTAACTGCCTGTCTTGGAGAAGTGAAAGGCTTTAAGCATCACTTGAAGACAAACATAAAGCAGGGAGGTGGTAATGTCATCAACAAGAACACCGCAAAACAACGGGTAAGATGGGAAGATGTGAAGTCAGCCTTTGACAGTAGGGTAAGAAGTGGTGTAATTACAAATTTAAAAAACACCGATGCCCATCAATTTCTGATGGATAGCTTCAGCTTATTTAAACGTAGAATTAAAAACGTTTAAAAAAAACAAGAAATGGTGAAAGTAAACACAATTTTAAGTGGAGATTTTCAAATTCCAAAGCAAAATCAAATAATTAATGAAACAAAACATTTTAGTACTCCTAATGCCGTGATTGATAATCACACCAATTTAAAGAACTGGTTTGACACGAACGTTAAGAATCTACTTTTGACAAAAATAGAAGAATTTGAGCAGAACCAAACTGGTTGGTCCCTAATAAAAATAAATAATCTTATGATCAATTTTAATAAATATAACGCACAGCGAGCAGGGCGTCATTTGGAACTACCTAAGATTATTTTAGATAAAAAAGCTTGTGTGAATGTACAAAATATTGATAAATTGTGCTTTGGCTGGGCGGTCGTATCAGCATTGTTTCCTGTTGAACAAAGCTCAAATAGAACTTCATCATATCCACATCCTGAAGATGTTTTAAACCTAAAAGGTATTAAGTTTCCGATGAACTTAAACCAGGTTGTCCGGTTCGAAAAGCAAAATAATGTTTCCATAAACGTGTATCGTCTCCAAAAAGTCAATGAAAGCAGTTTTAAAGTATTACCTACGTACATTACTAGCGAAAATCTTGAAAAACATGTTAATTTGTTGATGCTACAAAATAATTATTATTTGAAGAATGAAGACATATCTGACCTGGTCCCACCAACTTACCACTTTGTATGGATAAAAAATCTTTCGAGGTTAGTAATTAGGCAATTAAGTAAAAAGAAAGTCTCAAAGTGGGTATGTGATAGATGCCTACATTACTTCTATTCTAAGGCTGGACTTAATCAACATATTAAAGACTGCAAAATTATTGGTAGCATTGTAGTGCCCAAACTACCAAGTGAAGAAAGAAAAATTGTTGAGTTTAAAAACTTTAAAAATAAACAATTTACGCCGTTCATTGTTTATGGAGACATTGAATGCCTGCTAATTCCTGTTGACGAAAACAGCGGAAAAAAAAACTCAAAATTATCAACGACATGTGCCTTGTTCAGTGGGGTACTACGTAAAATGTGCTTATGATGATTCCCTATCATTTTATCGATCATACACGGGGTCTGACTGTATGGAATGGTTTAGCAAACAATTACTGGAGTTCGCTGAAAACTTGGAAACTGTATTTCTCTGTGACTTGCCCATAGACCCTTTAAGTAAAAGACAAAAACTTGACTATAATAAAGCTGCAAAATGTCATATTTGTGAACATATGTTTTTAAGCGGTGAAAAGAAAATACGCGACCACTGTCACCTAACTTCAGAGTATCGTGGACCAGCGCATGAAAGCTGTAATCTGAATTTTCAGGATAGCCATACTGTCCCTGTGGTATTTCACAACCTTAGCTCTTATGATGGACATTTAATTATTGAGCATATCGCCAATTTAGATGGATCAATAAGCCTGTTACCCGTGAACAAAGAAAAGTATATTGCATTTACGAAAAAAATTAATGAAAATTTAATTGAGTTTAGATTTATTGACTCGTTCCGCTTTATGGCCAGTAGCTTGGATAAGCTAGCTTCAAATCTTGAGGACTATTCGCTGATTAGAAATGAATTTCCTAATTTGTCTGACGAACAATACAAACTTATTTATCAAAAGGGTATCTTTTGTTATGACTACATGAATAGTTGGGAAAAACTAAGAGAAACATCTTTACCGAAAAAACTCCATTTCTTCAATTCTCTAGAAAATAAAGAAATTTCGTTAGTTGATTATAAATATGCACAGAACGTGTGGAAAACCTTTGGTTGTAAAACCATACAAGATTATATGGAACTCTACATGAAAGTTGACATAATCCTCTTAATGCAGGTATTCCAGCAATTTAGGGAAAGTTGTCATAAAACGTATGGTTTGGACCCTGCGAACTATTTTACCCTTCCCGGTTATACATGGGATTGCATGCTGTACCGCACGCAACAAAAATTATAACTCTTGACAGACTACAATATGGTCACATTTATAGAACGCGGTATTAGATGAGGTTTAAGTCAATGTTCTAAAAGATATGTGAAGGCAAATAATAAATATATGCCAAACTACGACTTAACTAAAGAAACATCTTTTCTAATGTATTTTGATATAAACAATCAGTATGGGTTTAGCATGAGTCAGTTTCTGCCTTATGGAAATTTTTATTGGTTAGAAAGTAATGAAATGCTCAATTTTGATGTTAATAAAATTGAAGATGACTCGAATATTGGATATATTCTAGAAGTCGACTTGTGCATTCCTGTGGAATTACACGACTATTTCTCTGACTTGCCTCTATGTCCTGAGCATCAGTGCCCACCTGGCACTAAAGACCCTTAAAATAAAAAACTTATGGCTACACTGTATAATAAAAGTGACTATGTAATTCATTATAGAAATTTAAAGCAAGCATTAAAACTTGGTATAAAACTTGAAAAAATTCATAAAATTTTATGCTTTAAGCAGTCCGCATGGCTGAAACCTCAACTACCTGACCTAAATACTCAATCAAGGCAGGATGCTAAAAATGAGTTTGAGCAAAACCTTTTTAAATTAATGAATAACGCCGTGTTTGGTAAAACAATGGAAAATATTAGAAATCACTGTAACATAAAATTAATTAAGAACTGGGACGGACGATTCGGAGCCGAAGCTCTAATCTCTCGACAAGAGTTTAAAAGTATAACCATATTTAATGAAAATTTGGTTGCCGTTGAACTTGAAAAAACAAAAGTATATTTCAATAAACCGATATATGTGGGAATGTGTATTTTGGACATTGCCAAAACAACTATATATGATTTTCACTATAACTACATGGTACCGGCTTTTGGTAAGGATTGTACTGTGGCATATACAGATACTGATAGTTTAGTTTATAACGTCCAAAATCATGACATTTACGAGTCCATACGGCGCGACTGCTGTCACACCTTTGATACATCTGACTATGCTGAAGATAACCAATATAACATTCCTAGAGTAAATAAAAAGGTTTTAGGGATGATGAAAGATGGACAAATAATGACACATTTTATTGGCCTCAGAGCTAAAATGTACGCTACAAAAGTAGCTGGTATAAAAAGTGAAGCTGCAAAAGTGACTAAGAAAGCTAAAGGCGTAAAGCACAATGTTGTAAAATCAGAAATATCATTCGATGACTATGTCGACTGCCTAAATAACTACCAAGAAACAATGATTACGCAAAATCTTATAAGATCCGAAAAACATAGACTCTACTCTGTAAAACAGATAAAAATCGGACTAAGTCCCCTGGATGACAAACGGTCTATTTCAAAAGAGTCTTATGAAACGTTGCCGTGGGGGCACTATAGTATTAAGTGAAAACTTAGTTTTAATGTAATCTTAATAATGTGGTATTTGTTTATATAGTGTTTGTTTAAATATTTTTAGCAGCAAACTCTAAGTATGTAATTTAAGTTAGCATATGTATAGGGTAAGACCTAATATAATTTATTGTAAAAATAAATATATAAACTTTTTTAATAATACTTATAAGTAGTACCTATAATGTTATTATAATATACCTAGTATAATGTTAAATAGAACTTGTGAGTCTCCATCTATACCGTATTGAATTATGAATAACTGTATTCCTATGTAATACTTTTTTATAATAGATAAATAAAACATAATATGGTGTAATTACTATTAACCTGTCCCAAGTATCCAGTACTAAAAATTAAAAAGTAAACAAGCTATACCTAACATAGATTGTAAAGTAAAACAAAATTCTAATCTTTAACTAGCTAATATAGCAGAAGAATATAGTACTAAAAACTAAAATGAAACAAAGTAAAAATAAAATAATTTGTACAAAAAAAAACAAAATCTGTATGGCGGGCCTGGTATGACTTAATTGACATTTGTTAAAGTATTATAACCGCTTATCAAGCAGCCGACTGTTTGGGTTTAAATTCCGCAAGCGTAGGATAGTGAGTAGCACTACAGCTCAATATTTATACGAATTGTCAAGTAAAAAATAAACAGGTAAGTTGTCAATTCAGAACCTTTAAGAGGTTATATTAAGTAGCACAAGATGTGTCACATAAAAATTACTGTCTGTTAAGCAATATTCTGTGATACATCCAAAAACTTACCAGCTTTTAGCTCACACATATACTATACTATAGTAGTGTGAGCTATGATGATCCTAATTTTTTCGAGAAAAAATAAGTTTTCAAAAATTTTTATATATCTTTGCGTTTCAGATGATTTTGAAACTTTTTTGTTGCGCCGTCTGTCTGTCTGTCTGTCTGTCTGTCTGTCTGTCTGTCTGTCTGTCTGTCTGTCTGTATGTCTGTCTGTCTGTCTGTCTGTCTGTCTGTCTGTCTGTGTATCTGTATGTCTGTCTGTAACGACCAACGCGCATAACTCAAAAACCGCTTGGTCGATTTTAATGAAATTTGGTACCTAGGCTGGGTCTTGGGTCGAGATGGTCCCATTTAAAAATGAACAAAATCCACCGAACACAAACCAAATAAAAGGGTGGGGGTAGATTTCAAAAATTAGAGTTTATTTGAAAATATGGCGTGTGTGATATTAAACGAAAGGTAATTGAGTCTGCAGTTAAACAAAATAAATTTTAATTTATTTAAAAAAAAGGGTGGGGGTATATTTTAAAAATTAGAGTTAGAGGTAATTGAGTCCGGAGTTTAACAAAATACATTTTAGTTTTTGTTTTTTTTTAAGGGTGGGGGTAGATTTCAAAAATTTGAGTTTAAGTCAAAACATGGCTTGTGTGATATCAAACAAAAGGTAATTTAGTCTGGAGTTGAATAAGATATATTTCAGTTTTTAGTTATATTAGCTCACACGTACACTATAACTATAGTACCTAGTGAGCTTAGGGGCCCATATATTGGCAGAGTATTTTTCTTATGTAGAGTTACATGTTAAAATGCGCCAGAAGCCCCCTTACTAATCTACTGGTAGGCCCGAGATTGTATGGGGGGGGGGAGGTGGGGCAGACACCATGAGGCCGTATTTTATGCTATTTTATGTTTGTTTTCATGAAATATGTGGAAAACCCAAAAACCAACCGTGGAAAATGCAGTGTTTTAATTATATGTTATATGTGTAGAATAAAAATAATTGTGTATGCTTAAGACCACACGGCAGAAGTGTAAACTTCAACAAGGCGAAATTAATAATACTGGCCCATAACATATTCTGCAAAGCGGACCGAACCGAACTCTTCTGTGTACTGGCCTTCACCTGCATCATTCATCATATCGCTCGCTAAATGTTTGTTACAGTTAGTCGCTCGAGCCGATTTCACCCGAATGAGCGTTACATAGCAGAGTCTGACGGCTCAGTTGAATTCACTATCCATAAAAACTGCTAAACGCGCTTAAAGAAGTTTACAGTTCAAAAACGTCATGTGTTTTTGGATATTTTATCATTTTTACCTTCCTAGCCCGCGCAGTAATGTCTAGAGAAGGTATTGTTTTCGAGGAAATTTTTTTTTGAGATAACGCCGAGAATCTGTTCTTTGGGAGTATTTTGACCTATCCTAGCAATATCGTCATGATGTCTGTGTGTGTGTGTGTGTGTGTATGTATGTGTGTATTTTTTTTTTGTCCGTGACACGATAGCTCCTAAACCGCTAAACCGATTTTTATAAAATTTTCAGATAAAATAGTGTTCGACACTCTAACGAGCTGATTAGATTTTGGGAAAAATCCAATAATGCTAATGACAATTAAATAATTTAAAAAATGGTGGTAGTCGAGATATTTTCAAAAAACTGTTTTTAAGGGTGATTATGATAGCTTCAATTGAAGTGTGCTAATAGGCTAGCTAGGAAGGTATCAGATCCGTCATGGATCCATTTATTTATATTATACATCTTAATAAACGAATTAGAATACCTTTTTTATTTTTACAAGATTTAGTGGTAAAAAAAATTATTCTTCTTTCACATACCCGGTTGGCCAATTTTGAACGGGCATTGCGAGGCATTTTCTACAACAAGGCCAACACAAAAATAGAGGCCACGACCCTGAAAAAATCAGCTGTTCTCCCGGGGCTGAATTTTACATTGGGTCTTATGGGAGGTCAGACGTTTTTTTATGATATTTTCAAAATGGCACTACAGATTTCCGCAAAATTTCAGTCAAATATTCTCAGACACCATCTCGATATTCCACCAAAGGTTTGTAAGGAAGCAACATGATTAAAAGGTTAAAATCTTCAAGATTTAGCATTCCATATTTTGAATTCAAATTACCCGCCATGTACCACATGCCAACTGTTATATTTGACATGTATTTGACTTTGTCATATGTGATTGTCACATTCGCTTCTGCTTTAAACTTAATTTTTGTGTGAGCTAATGAAGCGGCTATGAAAAATTAGGGCTTACTATACATTTAAAAAAAATTGTTCTGCCAGAATAAAGTAAAAACAATATCAAAAACGGCTTCATTAAAAAAAAAATCAAATATCCATGAAACGTCATTCCAACTTCAATATTTTAAAGACAATCAGCTGTGTCGTAACGTGACCATCAAAAAAAAATCAGCCCCGGATGTGACGTCAACAAAGTGGAGGATCGTGGCCCGTCCATTTTGATAGCCCTGTCTACAAGTATCGCGCTTTTTTTGCGAGGAATGCCAAAGTTGTTAAATGGCGGGGCCGTCATTGTTCCCATCATGCAACATGAGCATGAAGTTAGCGAAGCACCCATCACAGATCGAATCGTGACTAAGTGGATAATTTGCCGTTAATTAGTCGTGAATTAGTGGTGGAAAAATTAATTTTGTCGCTCTTATTTTTTACCGTTTTTGAGGGTGCTTCGTTAACTTCATATGAAGTTATCGAAGCCCCCTCGTAAAAATAGCTTTTATCAAAATCGAATATGGTGGATAATTTGCCGCTTATTAGTCATGAATTAGTTGTGGAAAAATTAATTTTGTCGCTCTTATTTTTGACCCTTTTTTTGGGTGCTTCGCTAACTTCATATTTTGGCACCCATCGCAAATCGAATCGCTACTAGGTGGATAATTTGCCGTTAATCAGTCGTGAATTAGTTGTGAAAAAATTAATTTTGTCACTCTTATTTTTGACCGTTTTTGAGGGTGCTTCGCTAACTTCATATAAAGTTAGCGAAGCACCCTCGTAAAAATGGCTTTTATCAAAATCGAATATGGTGAATAATTTGCAGCTAATTAGTCGTGAATTAGTTGTGGAAAAATTAATTTTGTCGCTCTTATTTTTGAACCACCCGAAGCACCCAAAAAAAGGGTCAAAAATAAGAGCCACAAAATTAATTTTTCCGCAACTAATTTAACTTCAATTCTTATGAAGTTAGCGAAGCACCCAAAAAAACGGTCAAAAATAAGAGCGACAAAATTAATTTTTCCACAACTAATTCACGACTAATGAACGGCAAATTATCCACCTAGTAGCGATTCGATTTGCGATGGGTGCCAAAATATGAAGTTAGCAAAGCACCCAAAAAAAGGGGCAAAAATAAGAGCGACAAAATTAATTTTTCCACAGCTAATTCACGACTAATTAGCGGCAAATTATCCACCATATTCGATTTTGATAAAAGCCATTTTTACGAGGGGGCCTCGCTAACTTCATATGAAGTTAGCGAAGCACCCTCAAAAACGGTCAAAAATAAGAGCGAGAAAATGCCTTTTTCCACAACTAATTCACGACTAATTAACGGCAAATTATCCACCTAGTAGCGATTCGATTTGCGATGGGTGCCAAAATATGAAGTTAGCGAAGCACCCAAAAAAAGGGTAAAAAATAAGAGCGACAAAACTAATTTTTCCACAACTAATTTACGACTAATTAGCGGCAAATTATCCATCATATTCGATTTTGACCGTTTTTACGAGGGTGCTTCGCTAACTTCATATGAAGTTAGCGAAGCACCCAAAAAAAGGGTAAAAAATAAGAGCGACAAAATTAATTTTTCCACAACTAATTCACGACTAATTAGCGGCAAATTATTCACCATATTCGATTTTGATAAAAGCAATTTTTACGAGGGTGCTTCGCTAACTTCATATGAAGTTAGCGAAGCACTCTCAAAAACGGTCAAAAATAAGAACGACAAAGTTAATTTTTCCACAACTAATTCACGACTAATTAACGACAAATTATCCACCTAGTCACGATTCGATCTGCGATGGGTGCTTCGCTAACTTCATTCTCATTCATGGAAAAACAATCGACTTTCTGGGTGACGTCAAAGCGGATCACCGAATTCTGTTGAATTCCGCGGGACCTGAATATTCGGGAAGCAAGAGGCAAAAAAGTTCGCATGCATGAGCATCAATAAATGGACAATGTGTCCCATTTTCAATAAGAGTAAATGCAAAACATGCTTATAAAGATAGCGATCTGTGAATTTCCCTTACTCTGTTCTTTTTTTAGCTCTTTTTTAAGAGTCTACTAGATTTTTGCGATTTTTGTAAATAACTCCGAAGCGAAAGCTTCTATGAACTTTTTAGTAGGAACACAATTTTTTTGAAAATACGTGCGCTACTATATTCCGAAAACCGCATATTGATGCGACGCTCCCTTAAAAAGTTAGCATTTTTTAAACTTTTTGACTGTCAAAAAACTCTCATTAGCATTAATGAATTTTGACTAAAATCTAATCAGCTCGTTGCAGTATCGAGTACTATTTTACTTGAAAATTTTATGCAAAGCGGTTTAGGAGCTATCGCGACCCAAACATGTTCATATTGAAACTGCTTAAACCATGTGGTTAAAAACAGAGAACTTTAATTTTTTAAATTCCCTATAAAGACAAAAGTAGGTGTGATCAGTGGAAGCAAAACTGTGGAAATTCAGGCATTGTAATTAAAGAAAATGATGAATTGAAACAATTGTGATTTGCGAAGAACATTTTTCAAAAAAAGTTATTTTAGTGAGTGAACGACGAAAGCAGCTAAGTCAGACAGTAATACCGCTTTGTTGGAATGGTAAGAATAATGCAAAATTATTTTGTTTTATTTCTTTCGAACAATAATATCAGTATTCAATTTTTAATAGTATATGGCATCAGTCTTAAATAACTTAACGCTAAAGAGGGAGTTTGCGTACCGTTAGACTTAATGCTCTTTTCTTGAAACTTTGTTACGCGGGGTGCAGGGGGCCAAAATCTTGAATGTTTGCGTTACGTTATTTAGAAATACATCACGGTTTAATTTTATTATACAGTTTTATTAAGGTTTTTTACTATTTATATTAAAAAGTAGGAAAAAATATATTTTTAATATTATCTATTTCCAGGTTCTTGGGAGAGGTGGGGCGATATAGGTCATCAGCTCACAGCATAAGTATTGAATATTTTTAACAATCATGTAACATTTATGCTCGTTTATTCTTTTGTTGCGAACATATTTTAATTATTTTTTTAAATTAGTAAAAAACTACATTTTTGCCCCGCACAACAAGGTACGAATCAGCAAAATCAGTTCAGTGGTTCAAAAAAAAATTGTTTTAACCATTGTTTCGCATATTATACGATTGCTTTGCCAATTAAGTCTGTATTTATTTCCTTATAAATTCATTACTACTAAACCGATTTTAATGAAATAAAAAACATCCTATTAAGAATTGATTGCTTTTTAAAGATCATGGTCAAAGTTTATCACCATCTTAAAATTTAAGATAGTGGACAGATTCATACTTGATTTTTCAAAATGTCGTGTTTATTCTTAGTTTCCGAAAATGCTTTTTAGCTCACACATATACTATACTATAGTAGTGTGAGCTATGGTGATCCTAATTTTTTCGAGAAAAAAAAAGTTGCTCCGATTTCAAATTTTTTTATATATCTTTGCGTTTCAGATGATTTTGAAACTTTTTTGTCGCGCCGTCTGTCTGTCTGTCTGTCTGTCTGTCTGTATGTCTGTATGTCTGTCTGTAACGACCAACGCGCATAACTCAAAAACCGCTTGGCCGATTTTAATGAAATTTGGTTCCTAGGGTGGGTCTTGGGTCGAGATGGTCCCATTTAAAAATGAACAAAATCCACCGAACACAAGCCAAATAAAAGGGTGGGGGAAGATTTCAAAAATTAGAGTTTTTGTGAAAATATGGCGTGTGTGATATCAAACGAAAGGTAATTGAGTATGGAGTTAAACAAAATACATTTTAGTATTTTTTTCTTCAAAAAGGGTGGGAGAAGATTTCAAAAATTAGAGTTTACGTGAAAATATGGCGTGTGTGATATCAAACGAAAGGTAATTGAGTCCGGAGTTAAACAAAATACATTTTAGTTTTTGTTTTTTTAAGGGTGGGGGTAGATTTCAAAAATTTGAGTTTAAGTCAAAACATGGCTTGTGTGGTATCAAACAAAAGGCAATTTAGTCTCGAGTTGAATAAGATATGTTTCAGGTTTTAGTTTTATTATCTCGCACGTACACTATAACTATAGTACCTAGTGTGAGCTTAGGGGCCCATATATTGGCAGAGTATTTTTTAAATTTATAGAAAAGCCCAACTTTTCCTCCACACAACGAGTTACAAATTAGCCGAATCAGTGTGGCAGTTCTCAAAAAATCAACTTTTTTTCAACCATTGTTTTACAGATTAAACGTTGCATTGCTAACCCTGTACATTAATTTCCTTATAAATTCATTATTACTAAACCGATTTTATTGAAATAAAAAAAATCAAGATGAGAATTGATTGTTCTTTAACGATAACGTATTAAAATAGGATCAGTAATAATGAATTTAAAAAGAAATAATTGCAGACAGGATTAACATTCGTTAAAACAAAGTTAGAGTTTATAGAAAAGTAGTGCTTTTCTATAAACTTAAAAAAAAAACTAAAACATTTTCGGAAAATATAAATAAACACCTTGTCTCGTTGAATATATATATATATATATATATATATATATATATATATATATATTGATGCACTCGGCGTTGTCACCTCGCCGTTAAGGATATGACGACCTAGCCTCACCTATTTCTAGTGATGTTACCCCATATATAGGTACATATATGAAATGAGGGGAACTTCCTTTACCAGAATTTCAAAAGAGGGGTAAAGATTTTTTTTCAAATATTTGATATATACGTGGAATACGTTTGGACCTCAGGCTGATCTACAACCTTTAGATATGTGCCATTCCCTGCCACCTCAGGCAGTGTTGCCGGTTTTATTGAGATGATAACGTATAGGTTTTATCTACCTAAATTTATAAGAGTGATAGGAATGTATTACCTTTATCTAAATAAATTTAAATATTATATAAAGGGTGAAAACGTTTTACTTTTATCTAGAGACCCTTTAGGAAATATCACAACTTTAAAACGTTGCGAAAGTTTGTGGGAAAAGTTGGAAAAACTGCTTTTTTCTATTTAAGTGCACAAAGTATCTTCTAATTTTGCGCACTTATTTGGGTGCCTAAAATTAAATTTTGCGAAAACCCTTGCGCAGTTGTTTTTTGGGGTTTTAGCTTATAACCAGTTACACTATACAATTCTAAAGTTTTTATTTTTCGAAATTAGAACACTCACTACTTAAACGATTTTATTTAACTTTACAGAGCCTGGCTGTCAGTCTATCAAATCTTGCGACTCATTTTCGAGACACTTATCGTGAACCGATTTTAATAAAATTTGGCACATAGTAATGTAGGTCCAATGATAAAATACAATTGTGGACTAGGGGCTGTACAGGGAGTCCCAAATCGGGCACTTTTAGGAGATTTAAGGTACTTCCCGTGGAGACAGCGAATAACTGACCACGCAGTGCGATGCTCAAATTTCAAGAGAAGTCTTATAAATAGTGACAACCACATTTTGAAATATCGTCTCGTCTATGACCTACGGGGGCTTTTTGAAAAGTCTGCGTTTTGGAAGGGGGTCTATAACTTCGTTATTAGTGGAAATTTTGATTTAGAGTAAATTGCAATTTTATAGACTACTGTCACGAGGCATTCACCCGCTAAATTAAATTATAACTGTCACTTTTATTTTTTGAGTTATGAAATAAAGTTGCATTTTTTCTTATGGAATGGCGTATATTTTAATTAATTTTCGAATTCGTCATTCAATTCTTTTCAAAATGATGTATCATAATATGTCATAGCTTTATTGTGCGGTTTCGGAGATAATTAAAGTTTTTTATTTTTGTCTAGTAGACATGAAAGCTTGCGGTCAAATCCTACTTCAATGCTCCTATAGTTTTGTTGTCTGATACTATGCAAATCACGTTGGCCTTGCGTCTTGTCCTTTTGTCATTGTTTTCAATTGTTTAAACAATTTGACATTACGCTTTGATATGAAATTATTTTGCACAAAAGCGTTTTTAATTTTATTTTGAAATATGTATCAAAATGATAAAAAGTATGACATGTTAAAATGTTACTGGGAAAGTAATAATAATCGACAGGGCGCTGGAAACTTATTATCTAACTTATCTTCAAAGGTATCCCGAACGAAGACAACCGTATATGGATATATTTCCACAGTTGAAAAGGAACCTTGTTCAGTATGGCTCTTTTTCAAAACGGCGGGCCAAAATATATGACGTTAGAAGGGACCGTGAGTTAGAGGACATAGGCATTATTGGTGAGTTAGAACAAAATAATTCGCGATCATTGAGACAATTAGAAGCTGCCACAAGCATACCGAAAACTTCAATCCACAGAACACTTAAACGGAATAATTATCAGCTAAATTATAATTTTTCCAAACTAAGCTTACTATATTTTTGACTGTGTAAAATAATATAAATACTGGAGTCCCTTGACCTGCCTCAGCAGGAAATCATAGCGCACTAGAAATAAGTGAAAAAGCTGAATATCTCCTAAACCGCTCAGTCAAACTATGACATATGATACATCATTTTGAAAAGAATTCAATGGCGAATTCGAAAATTAAATAAAATATAGGCCATTCTATAAGAAAAAATGCAATTTTATGTCATATCTCAAAAACTAAAAGTATATATATATATATAAAATTGCATGTTACTCTAAATCAAAATTTCCACTAATAACGAAGTTATAGACCCCCTTCCAAAATGCAGACTTTTCAAAAAGCCCCCGTAACTCAAGGACGAGACGATATTTCAAAATGCGGTTTTCACTATAAGTCTTCACTTGAAATTTGAGCCTCACAATGTTCAGTCAGTTTTTCTCTGTCTCCCCTAGAAGTATCTTAAACCCCTTAAAAGTGCCCAATTTGGGACCACCTGTACATAATAAAATTTTATGAAAAAAAAATCGCAAATACAATGAGTAAGGGGTGTAAAGGGGCGAAATTCAGAACTTTGAAACGAAAACAGACAAATAATGCGGTTTTCAGATCCAGGATTTGATCTGGTCACAATGCAATTTTATGAGCAAAAAAGCGGAGGTAGTGGTAGGTGAGAGGTGTAAGGTGGTAAATTCAGAACTTTTTAATAAAAACAGATACAAACATGCGGTTAACAAATTTAAGATTTGATCTGGTAACAATATAAATTTATGAAAAAAAAAACATGGCAACGGGTAGGTTGAAGAAACACAGTGCTCGTTGAGGGTTGTGAAGGGGGGAAATTAGGAAGGAAGAAAACCGTAAGAGGGGTGGGTGAGGTCAGGCATTTTATTGGAACATGTCTAAACATTTTTTTGTAGAAAATAAAATTTTATGTTAAAGCCGAGATTGCTACTCCAGGGGCGTCTATCTGATAAAATAATTTTTTATGTAAACCGAAAATAACTTTTATCGAAATTTTTCTTAAAACTAAACTTTCTGCCAAAAATGTATTATGAACTTTTTTGTAGGATATTAAACAATTTTACGGCCTGTAAGACAGTGTACATATAGTTTTCTGTATAGACCATATTTAAAAAAATAATAATAAAGATTATAATGAAAAAACTATTTATTTTTCTTTAAAAAAATTTACCCCAACTTACGAACACCTTTGAAATTTTAAATGTAGCCCTAACCTTAACAAGTTACGCACTATTAAAAATAAAATGATATTCTTCATTCTTTTTTTTCCAAAGGTTTGGTTTTAAAAAAATGAGAAAACGAAGATTAAAAAAAAATACGTCAATGTGCAGACTTCACTGGAGGATTATTCTTAGCTACAATACCACACTGTAATAAGTAATTGAAAGACAATTTTATTTTCCATTAAAAATTGTTCTTGATATTTTTCTTTGAATTGCTTAGTTTTTCAGAACATTGATGAAAACCTATAAAAACAAGTAAGTACTTTTTTTCGTTATCTTTAAAAATAACTCCAACATTGGGATGCTGACCATTAACTTCACCCAGTTATGTGATACATCGTTAAAAAGGTAATTTAATTTCCTACAATATAGCTTTTTCAACGTTTTCTTTAAAAGGCTTAGTTCTTGAGAAAATTAGATAATAATAATTTCGGTTAAATTTAAATTTATTGTGGAAAGACATAAAAAATTAGGGGCCGTTTAACACTTTTAGCACGGATTACCTAACAAGGTGATCCGTGCTTTTAGTTTGTATCTCAGCAAGGATACTAACTTTGTGATACTAACAAGCAACTCGGTTATACCTTATTTTGTCGGCCATTTTTTTATTAGGCTTGATTTGATGCCACAACAATTTTTCTTAAAAAATAGTCAATTTTAATTTATAGGTAACTAAAAAAAAATTGGCAAAAATCAAAAATGCCAGCAAAATGGTTGATATCATCACTTGAAAACTGTCTCACATAAAAACCCAAATAAAGATTTGTCTAGAGGATTTTATTTTCAAAATGTTTTCTTGAAAACTTTTTTTTCCAAACCAAGTTATTTAAAAAACTGAATTTGGTCGCCGTTCTTCTTCTTCCTACCAGGATATTAAAGACCATCCTTCTGCAACCTTAAATTTTTACACATTGGCGCACCCAAGGGGGGGTTTGGGGCCCGGGCCTCTCCCACACCAAGCCCAAGATTTTTTCCACATATTTTATAAATAAAAAGACAAAATAATATAAAATACGAGATCATGGGCCTTGGCCCCACAAAAACTTATTTCTGGGTGTGCCACACCAGTATACAGGGCGTATTTAAATGATGAGCCAAACTTTAGGGGGATATTGTTTGCGTCAAAATACGCAAAAATCTTGCCATAAATGTAAGTCCTATTTCCCACGGTAATAAATTAGTTAATTTATGAAATTAAAATTTTAGTTTATCACATTTCAGAATAGAGAAGTTGTATAACTAATAAGTGTGAGGAAGTGTTAGTTATAAAAAGATTACGTAAAACACTTTTAATTTTTTTTATAAATAAAGTAAATTGGTTCAATCCGAGAAGAGCGAACACACGCTCTTCCCGAATTTCAATTCGAGAACAGCAAACAGATTTAATGTCCAGAAATTTGGCATCGTCGCCGTTTTTGCTACATCTGATTTCCCGTTACAAGCGAAAGTGATTTATTTATGATATGACCCAAAAGGGTGCAAGAAAGAGGTGCCGGTCATTGAGCTTATAAAAATTCCACTACCTGCCAAAGTCCTAGGATACGTTTACATGTGGTTACAAAATAAAACTAATCCCAAAGTACCAGCTATTAGTTAAGTTCGGTTGATCTTTTTACGTAACTACCTCGTACTTAAGTGTAATGATGGATGGATGCTTCATGCTATGAAGTACCTATGTTTTCAAAAGAGCTTAACAAATTATTAAACGCTTTTTATAAATTTATAGCCGGTAGTACTTTGTGAAAAATATTCTACTTTCATACTCAAAATACGGCATCTGGGAAAGTACTTCAGTTATGGACCCAAATTTACCTTGGCCCGACATTGGCCTCTTGACCGTTATCTTGCCATAGGACAAAACCTATCTTCATAGCGAACGAAAATTTTTTATTTGGAAGCTTGTCAACTTATGTTCAAAATATTTTGGTTGGGCAGTAAATTTCTTGACCAAAGTGTCTAGTCGGAATGCAATATAAATTCCTGCTTGAATGGAAAAAAATAATAATTTTAAAACCAAAACACGAAATTAGAATGAAAAAAATATTATAAACCAAACTACTTGGTAATTTTAAAAAAATATATTAGTTTCCGTACGAATAGTGTCGGCAATTTTGTCCATATATTCACTGGAGTCCCAAAAGAAAGCAGAGCAGCCAGAGGGGTACTCTTGTTAATAAAGAAAAATCTAAAGAATAAAATTACAGACTACGATTGCATTAGTGAAAACATACTTCGAGTAAACATGAAGATGCTTGGACATAATATAAGCATAATAGCAGTCTACACACCATCAGATGACGAAAGAGTAGCTACAAAACAAATGTTCTTTGACCAACTGGATGAGACCATCACCAAAATCGGTAATACCAGAGAAATAATTATGCTTGGCGATTTTAATAGCCGAACTGGTAGACAAACCCAGAGCAAAGTGACAAATGATAATAAAAAGCTTGAAGGAAGCAAGCAACGAAGCTGTTGGATACCAAGATAATAGAAATAACAGGAAGATGTGGTGGACGGAGAAAATACAGGAAATGGTCAAAGAGAAAAAACGCACATACTTGAAATGGCTCAGTACTAAAGAGCAAAGAGACCTAGAAATATACAGGGAAACCAGAAGACAGCTAAGGAATTTGATACGCACAGAAAAAAATTAAATGTTCGAGCGCAAGTGCCACGACATACACACACATGTAGGAGGTAGGCAGAGTTCTGAAGTATGGAAATTCATTTCCACAGTAAAAAACCCAACAAATGAAAAAGTAAACATCCAGATCATCAAACCAGAACAATGGACAGAACACTACAAGGGACTGCTTCAGGAGACGAGACCCGAATATCTGGCAGCCTCTCCGAGGAGAGACATAGAAGTATATGGAGAGGAAGTAATCATCGAAAAAGAAATGATAAAGAATAGTATAAAAAAGCTTAAATCCGGAAAAGCTAGCGGACCTGGGGGAATATATGCTGAAATGCTCAAATATGGATCAGAGAAAATACTCGAAAATCTCACATATATTATCAATCAATGCATAAACGGACATCCAGTATCTAATGATTGGAAAATTGCATTCATATCCTCAATACATAAAAAAGGAAACAAGCTGGATTGTAACAATTACAGAGGAATTTCAGTCACCAACACTCTAAGTAGATTGTACGGTAGGATTCTTAGAGATCTAATAGAGAATGATTTTCATGAACAAGAAGAAGAAGAGCAAAGTGGGTTTCGTGCAGGCAGTAGTGATAATGTTTTTTGTCTTAAACAAGTAATTGAAAAGAGAAGCGCCAGAAATATAGAGATTCATGTTACCTTTGTGGACCTACAAAAAGCATATGATACCGTTCCAGTAGAAAAATTATGGACGGTGTTGGATCAAACTAATATCAATCATACATACATAAAAGCGATAAAAGAACTATACAAATGGTCAAAATCTAAAATTAAAATTGGAAATCGACTTTTAAAAGAATTCCTGGTAACAAAAGGCTTAAGACAGGGATGTTGTATCTCTCCAACTCTTTTTAAAATATATATCGCAGTGGCTCTAAAAAACTGGAAACGTAAAGTGCACGGCATGGGAATACAACTTAACGACCGATTTACTATATACACACTACAGTTTGCTGAAGACCAAGTAATTGTAGCTAATGATAAAGAAGACATGGAGTATATGATGAGAAAGTTAACGGAAGAATACCAAAAGTGGGGACTAACAGTGAACGTGGACAAGACACAGTACTTATGTATTGGAAACGAATCCAGTGAGTTAGAACTAGACAATGGACAAACAATATCTCCATGCAATGAGTATGTATACTTGGGTGTCACATTTGATAAGACAGGAACAAACTGTAAAGAATTGGAAAAAAGAATAGTAAAAGCAAAAAAGGTTATTGGATGTCTTAACAGTATTTTATGGAGCAAAGAGATAAGAAAGAATGTAAAATTTTACATATATGAAACAATGGTAAAAAGCACGCTGTTGTATGGAATAGAGACTTGTCGCGTAACAGAAAAATACAAAACAAAAATGGAAAGTGTCGAAATTGATGCAATAAAAAGATCAATGAGAATATCTAGATTAGATCACATAAGAAATGAGATCACAAAAGAAAGAATGGGAATCGAGGGAAGCATAACGGATGACATCACTAAAAGGCAACTGATATGGTACGACCATGTACAACGGATGAACGACGAAAGATTACCAAAGCAGGTCCTAGAATGGCAACCAGTAGGGCGCAGAAAAAGAGGACGTCCTAAACTAGAATGGCAACAGTCAATCCAAAGATCAATGAGTCAAAAGAATCTGACAGAAGATGATTGTCAGGATCGAAGGAGGTGGAGAATAGGCGTCGGACAACGTAGAAAAACGTTCTAAACCGACATAGTAGTAGTATTAGTTTCCTAGATTTCCGGTATTTGAAAACAAAATAAAAAATAAGACTAGAAAATACCAAATCTAACTGAAAACAATATTCTAATCCAAAATCCTCTCATGACAATTTTTAAGACATAATTAAGGCCATTAACTACTGTTCTGGACGGGAGACTGTTGCCTATACATAAAAGTGTATTTAAAGTTTTTCGCTTCTAAGGGTCGGGTCGTGTCAAAAATGTGTATTTAAAAAAAATTTAAACAAAAAATACAATTATCGGTTTAGTGCTTACAGATTATGCAAGCGAGTCCTTTGATTAAAATTCAAAGTTATCGTAGAGCGATGAAATTTAAGGCACGTATGAGCCTCGATAATGTCAATCGAAATGATTTCTTGACGTGTTTTGATTTGAGGTTTTCTCTTCCCTCTATTTGGCAAGAAACTGTTTTATGTAACTTTGCGCTTCGAATTACGGCTCTGAAAGACAGAGAGCTGCGTATACAAGAAAGTTTATTCAAAGATATTTCATTCTTATCATGGTACCAATAATTTTCAATTTAAACAAAGTATAATTTTAAAAACCTGTTTGGTGCCTTTGGTATCTACATTTGTAAGTAAGCGAGCCCTTTGAAGAAAACTTAAACTTATCTAAGTGCGATAAAATTTGGCACATGTTTAAGGCATCGTCAATGAATAGAAATTATCTATTGAAATAATTTTGAGGCGTTCATTTCTTTCTTAAAAATAAGGTCGACATTTTTTTTCGACAAACTTTGATTTGAGGCTTCCCCTTACCCCTATTGGCAAAAAATGTAGTCCAAGGCTTTCTTGCCAATTCCCCTTGGAAGCCTCAGATTAAAATATATAAATAATAATTGTAATAAAAAACTTTATTTAAACGCTTGCCATGTCCGTAAAGTAAACAAAAAACAAAATTTTTTGCAACATGTTCGTTTTTCAAGTTAAAGCCAAGTTAAATAATTTTGGTAAACGCGATCAAAAGTAGTTTATAGACTGAAACCTATTGATAATAATAAAAAAATAACCCAAAAATTTATTTTTAGTTTTGTCCCAGCCTTACGTTTAAAAGGGTGCGCAGCGTAATACGAAACGCGACGCGACGCACATTTAGTTTTTTTCATTTTACACTCTTGTGACTTTTTGTGTTCTTACGTTTGTACTTTTTAGCAGTACCGCACCCAGAAAAATATTGGGGGGTTGAGCCCTCCCCCTGGGGCCCGTGTTTTTAGGATGATTTTGTGAGGTAGTGATTTTTTTGTGCGCCAATAAAATTTATTTAGTTGATATTTTTGAGTTAAGAACATGTTTACTTCTACGCGGAAATGATAATAGTGTCTGGGGCGGCGAATACGAATTCCCTGCTAATCAGTCTACCACAGACGAAGGTTTCTGCTTACAGAAGAACATTTGTGGAAACATAAGATCAACTGGTGCTTGATACCGGATCGGTAATTCGACGAAATGAAAATCGTGGTTGCGATAGTGGTACGCCAGTACAGTTTTTTACTTTTTATTCTAAAACGTACAGTAACCAAGTAATTCAAAAAAAACTTTTTGTGCAAACTAAATCCAAGATGGCGGGACGAGCCGCCCCCCCCCTCAAAGGTCGAAAACTCAAATTTGTTTTTAGGACTACTACTATGTCGGTTTAGAACGTTTTTCTACGTTGTCCGACGCCTATTCTCCACCTCCTTCGATCCTGACAGTCATTTTCCGTCAGGTTTTTTTGACTCATTGATCTTTGGATTGACTGTTGCCATTCCAGTTTAGGACGCCCTCTTTTTCTGCGCCCTATTGGTTGCCATTCTAGGACCTGCTTTGGTAATCTTTCATCGCTCATCCGTTGTACATGGCCGTACCATATCAGTTGCCTTTTGATAATGCCATCCGTTATGCTTCCCTCGATTCCCATTCTTTCTTTTATGATCTCATTTCTTATATGATCTGTTCTGGATATTCTCATTGATCTTCTTATTGCATCCATTTCGACACTTTCCATTTTTGCTTTGTATTTTGTAATTTTTTTGTTACGCGACAAGTCTCTATTCCATACAACAGCGTGCTTTTCACCATTGTTTCATATATGTTAAATATTACATTCTTCTTTATCTCTCTGCTCCATAAAATACTGTTAAGACAACCAATAACCTTTTTTGCTTGCTATTCTTTTTTCCAGTTCTTTACAGTCTGTTCCTGTCTTATCAAATGTGACACCAAGTATACATAACCATTGCATTGAGATATTGTTTGGCCATTTCCTAGTTCTAATTCACTTGATTCGTTTCCAATACATAAGTACTGTGTCTTGCCCACGTTCACCGTTAACCCCCACTTTTGGTATTCTTCCGTTAACTTTCTCATCATATACTCCATGTCTTCTTTACCATTAGCTACAATTACTTGGTCGTCAGCAAACTGTAGTGTGTTTATGGTAAATCGGTCGTTAAGTTGTATTCCCATGCCGTGTACTTTGCGTTTCCAGTTTTTTAGAACTACTGCGATATATATTTTAAAAAGAGTTGGAGAGATACAACATCCCTGTCTTAAGCCTTTCATTACCAGGAATTCTTTTGAAAGTCGATTTCCAATTTTAATTTTAGATTCTGACCCTTGGTATAGTTCTTTTATCGCTTTTATGTATGTATGATTGATATTAGTCTGCTCTAGCACTGTCCATAATTTTTCTACTGGAACGGTATCATATGCTTTTTGTAGGTCACAAAGGTAACATAAGTCTCTATATTTCTGGCGCTCCTTTTTACTTTTTTTTTAGGACTCCAATATCAATATCATACGTCAAAATCGCGACTACCCACCTTTTGCGAGCTAAAATTCTATAATGACTGGACTAAAAAATATCCCAAATTTAAGTACAAAATCTGTTATATCCTTATCATTACCAAAGAGTTCAGACATTGTCGGAGGATGATTTCGGACCACGCATGAAATTTATTCAATGCTTTTAGAGACAAAATGCGAACATTAATTATTTTACAGAAAATATTCTGGCGACGTGTGTTGCTTAAGTTTAAGTGAATTCAAACTAACATTGTAATTGGTAAGTTATTTTGTAAAAATTATTTGACCTTATGCCCTGATAACTCTTGCGTATATGGCGCAGCACCCTGAGCCAAACGTCTTAATAAGCCCACGATTGGCGTATTTTGTTAAAAATAAATCATACTTATTTTTTTTTAAACTTTAGAATTTTGACTATCACTTTATTTGGATTTTATGTGCTGTATATTTCAAATGAACACTCCTTAAAGTTTGGTGGATCATTTAAATTACAACTTGTATAATGGGTGGCCTGATACTTTTACCGTTAATAATGGTGGTGTAGTCACTTAATATTCGTCAAAATGGGTTAAAACTATTTTTTTAACTTAAATTGCAAATATAAATACAACCGGGTGAATGGTAAAGTGAACAAAAAAATCTGTAAAATGACATGTGTCATTATTTCGATATTTCCAAATTTCAAGATTCTAATCATTTTGTGATCATTTTTACCTTTCTAGCCCGCGCAGCAATGGCTAGAGAAGGTATTGTTTTCGACGAAAATTTTTTTTATTGGAGATGATGCCGAAAATGTGTTATTTGGGTGTATTTTGACCTATCCTAGTAATATCGTCCTGATGTCTATCTGTGTGTGTCTGTATTTTTTTTCTGTCCGTAACACGATAGCTCCTAAACCGCTGAACCGATTTTCATAAAAATTTTAAGTAAAATAGTGTTCGACACTCTAACGAGCTGATTCGATTTTGGTTTTCGGAATATAGCAGGCCACATTTTGTTCAATAATTTGTGTTATAACCCAAAACTTCGTAGGATCTTTGGTTTCCGAGATATTTACAAAAAATTATCATAGCTTCACTTGAAGTGTGCTAATAGGCTAGCTAGGAAGGTATCGGATCCGTCATGGATCCATTTATTTATGCATGGCATAAAAAAATATAAAAATATACACACATTGCTAAAGAATTGTATTTTCTCGAATTAATGATTTTGTAGTATAAGCAAAGCGAAAGGTAACAATTTTTCGTAAGTCTGGTTCGAACCACCTTCCACGCATAGCCAAAGATTTACCAGAAAAAATATGATTCACAAAAACTGCAAATGGTACGGGAAAGAAAGTAAATAACATAAATCTACGACTTGCTTTAATCGACAGCCCTTAGCCTTCTAATTAACATATCTCCACCGCTCCGCCCCTCCTCGTGCTTTCTTGACAAAATGGCATCTCCCTTTTCAATTTTTCCACGTTTTTTTTTCATTTCTCAATAACTTTTAAAGTAAAGCTTTTTCGAAAAAAGCTGTTGAAACAAAAGTTGTAGACAAATAAAAAACGCATCACACGATAGGACTCTGGTGATTCTGGTTAGGCCCCCATAGTTTATCATAAGGGACAAATAAAAAATTGCATAAAGGAAAATAGCATAACAGTCCTAAGTTATAAACGGAATTATTAATAACCGGACAATAAACGAAAACGTCAATCTTTAAAACATGACCAGAATAAAATCGAAGTTCTGTATAACGTCTTTTGTTAAACCCGGACAAAATCAAAAAGGACAAAATCATAAAAAAGAGTCCGGCCTAGTTTGTGACGTTCACCTAAAGAAGATCGGTTCTGATATTGCTATGTAATTGAAGCGTCCTTCATTGCAATTTCTTTACTGTCATGCTTAAAGAAAACACCGTATCTACATAGGGATTCCTATAGACATTTTTATTTTTTTATGTCTTTTTTGGGTCCACAAACAACAATATTATTTATTATTATATACGCCACTGGCGTTTGAAGTCCTTCTATTTAGTGTTTTAATATTTTATAACGTCAAAAACAATTATTTACAATTATTTGTTGTAAATAATTTGTTAAAATTGTGACTTCAGCATCTGTATTAGAAACAAAGGAACAAATATATTCTGTTTTATCAAACTTGCAAAAAAAATATTCTACTTCCCAATGACTAAATACACACGATCATAGCAAATCAGCTTTTTTATAAAAAAGACTTGCTTATTTGGATTTTTTTTCCATTTTAATATTAAACGCCTTCATTTTAAGAACAGTTACAACGTATTGTCATTCTCTAATAAAATATAAGAACTGCAACAACGTATTACTTTTATCTGCCAAAATATAAATACGGTTAATATGTTTTTTGAGAAACCGCGTATATGAGAAAGTGGTAGTTACTCCCTTTAGAAAAAAATGATCGTAAAAGAAAATCATACCACAATTTGATTGTTGACCGAATCTAACCAGACTGACCGCGATCAGCGCTTGTTATTGAGACAATATTTATTGACCGTTTAAATAGTCTAACAATGGAATCATATGAAAATTGTTGATAGAACGTGAACACGACAGCTCTTAAACCACTGAACCGATTTTAATAAAATGTTTATGTAAAATAGTATTCGACACTGTTATCAGCTGAGTAGATTTTGGGGCAAAAATCCGTCCGTGGTAATGACTGTTTGCAATATCCTGGAGTAAAGTATCAGATCCGTCATAGGTCCATTTATTTTAATATAAAAATTATTGCCTTGCCTTTGGTGGAGAGTATATGCACACCAAAATAATCACAGTTTGTCTTAATAAGCAATTTATTGTTAAAACAGTTTATTCTTGCTAGAGTATTTTGTTACAGTCATCTGACTACTTAAACAAAAAAAAAACAAAGTGCAATTAATACAAGATTTTTACTCCAAATCATAAAGAACAATTCTAAACTGGTGAGAGGTCAAAGTTATAAAACGAAAAATTAGAAAAAAGTTTATTGTGCTCAGCCGGGACTCAAACCCGAAAATTGGGTATAATAAATACTATACAGGGTGACCCATAACTTAGGGGCCTTAGTGCAGCAGGTGATGGGGGGGTAATTCCCGAGAAAAAAGTTTATATAACATGGGGGTCAACACATCTCTGTTTTTAAGATATAAGATTTTTAAAGATCGCGGAGTGGGGGAAAAGGGTTTTACAAAAAAAAACAAAATCGGTTACAGCCAGCTGAATATTCAGCTAATTTAATTGTGATTCAAAAGTGCGATATTCCTTTTTCTGATAAAATTACAAGTTGAGGAGATACAGGCTGTCGAAATAACCTCCAATAATGTATAAAAAATAATAATTTTTTTCTTAAAAATAATTCTTGCTTACTTATTTTTTTTTAAATATCAATAATATTTTATTATTATCTCTCGCTAGAGACTTGTTTTTATTAACAAAATATATAAAAAAAAACATTGCGTTTAATATGGCATTTATAAAAGTTTATACCAAAAAAATAGTTTTTTCTAAAAAAATTGACCGACTAATTTTTTTCAAAACAATTATTATTTCAATTTATTGCTCTTGTTCCAGTACATGGCATTACTCATTTTCATATTTTTACTACGTTTTTTTAAAAAGTTATAATGAAAAAAGTAAAAAAAATACCAAATTTGATGCTCTCTATCTCGAAAAAAGGTTTGACACATGCATTATAGGAACTTTTTTATTAGACGTGACCTGCTCTATCACCTGTTGGCCTATTGTTGGCCTATGGCCACTAAGTTATGGGACACCGTGTATAATAAATTTAATCTGTTACTTTCGTAGCCCATTAGGACTCTCCAAGTGAGCTCTACGCTATATAGCCTTGAACACAGTTTTTTGTAAATATCTCAGAAACGGAAGCTCCTTCGAAGTTTCTTATAAAAACATAAATTATTATTGAGAAAAACGTGCCGCGCATATTTATACATTGCTCCGTTTGAAAGTTCGCGTATTTTAGATTTTTGTCCCATCAAAATACTGTCCACTAATGGATTTTCAACAAAATCTAATCATCCCTTTAAATACACACACACAAACACACACAGACGTCACCACGATATTGCTAACATAGGTCAAAATACACCCAAATAAGACATTTTCAGCATTATCTAAAAAAAAAATTCGTCAAAAACAATACCTTTTCTAGCCATTGCTGCGCGGCTTAAAGCCAAAAATATTTAGTTTTAATGATCATGTAAACGGATCATAAGCAATTGATTTTGTTTTCACAAAGCACATAGAAAAGACCAGTGGTGAGTTTTTTACACTTTTGTTCCTAATTCAGCTAATACGAAATTGACATCTTTTGTATAGCTTTCTGTTTTTGTTTTTAATCTTCCTAGTTTGCGCAGCAGTGGCTAGAAAAGATATTGGTTTCGACGATTTAAAAAAAAAATATTGCCGAAAATGTGTTATTTGAGTGTATTTTGACCTATCCACGCGTCTGTGTGTGTGTGTGAGTGTGTGTGGGTTTGTGTGTGTGTGTTTGTTTGTGAGTGTGTTCGTGTATGTGTGCAGTGGCGTATATAAGGGGGGGTGGCTTTTGGGCCCGGCCCCCCCGTAGCTAAGATTTTTTTAGATATTTTCCGAATATTTCATGAATACAAACATAAAATAGCATAAAATACGGCCTCATGAGCTCTAACCCCCCCCCCCCCCCCCGAAACTGTCCCGGGCATCCCCGAAACTTTTTTCTATATACGCCACTGTGTGTGTGTGTCTTTCCGGTCCACGATAGCTTCTAAACCAATTTTCATGAAAAATAGTGTTCGACATTGTAACGAGCTGTTTTGGCGAGGGGTGGATAGCTCTCACAATCAGTATACACATTTTTCACAATCTTGTTACAATCCTTACACAATATCCTACAATCAGTGGCGGATCCAGGGGGCACAGGGGGCCGACCCCCCCTCCCGGCCATTTAACTTATTTTTTAGTTTAGCAGAATCACTTATTTAAAATTTGTCACAAATTCTACATAATTTTAAAAAAAATTTCGCCTGCGTTGCCACAAATCTCCTTTAGATGCTAAATTTCACACCTCAAATCTATCAAAAACCGCTTATAAAAAATATTTTGATGTTTGCTGCCACTTTGACCCCCCCCCTCCCCCCCGCCACTGCTTACAACCCTTCAAAATCTTACACACAGAATCCCTCACAATCTGGGAAAAAGTTCTGGATTTTCACAATCGGTGTACAATCTGTGTTAATATGCATTTTTCGGAATATATTAGAACATACTTTTTTATATTATATTATAACCAAATACTTCGTAGGAACTTTTGTTTACGAAATATTTACAAAAAACTACTGGGCTAGAAAGGGTCTATAAAATTAAATATCAAACATTTATTGTTTTTGGTGACTCACTCTGCCTCAAGGCGGGTTACAGTGGTCATAGAGTAGGCCTCCCCAGATAAGAGCTTTTCAGGCATGCCCAGAAAAATTTAACAACCAAATAATAACACACAGCAGACAAGGACGTTACAGTTAATTCAGATTAATATCTTAAGCTTTGTACATACTCTATACGCTACTACCAACATAAGAATCGTGGGTACTCTTTTTCTTTTTTTTACAACAATATTTAGCAAGAAACAATTTCCCTATTGTTTATTAGTCGTTAACTGAAACCATTTTACCTAGTTTAATTTTATGCAATCTTTTTAAAGCATTTCAAATGCGTAAAATATTAAATTTTTACTACAATTTTCTCCAAATTTTTGCCTGCGGCACAAAATTTTCTAATTCTCTGCCCAACTCAGCGCGCTTTGGCCGATAACCCAATCCATTTTCAAAAACAGGTTTCCAGATGCCGCACAGTCGCTTACTTTTTAGAAATTTTACTCCAAAGAAATATTAGTTTATTAGCGCCAAAATTTATGCTGGGTTAAATAAAACTTAAACTTGATTTTATGGGAAACCGTTCATACGCAGAACCAGATAAAAAAAGTTGACTTTTATCTCTTTTAAATTTTTATCTGAAAACAGATGTACGCATATGCGACATAGCGTCACATGGCGGTTGTTGTTAAAGAGTGAAATTTCGAGTTTTTATATTTTACAGAACTTTTTTTTTACAAAAACTTACTTAAATATTAATCTTATTTTTATTTTTATTTGGTTGTGTTAACAGCAACCCATATAGCACAAATCAAAACAACCTTAAAAACACACATTTTTTAAGTTTAATAGGTCGCTTTTTAACGTTATTTTTAAAACCGCGTTATTTCGGTGTGATTTTAACGTGGTTTTAAAAATAACGTTAAAAAGCGACCTATTAAACTTAAAAAAGTGTGTGTTTTTAACGTTGATTTAATTTGTGCTATGTGGGAAAATATTTTTGTTTGTATATTTAGCTTTATCTGTATAAATCCGACAACAGAAAATAACAACTAATTTGTTTCTTTGTGTCACCTGGTGCTAGGGGAAAATATATAAAAATTGTAGTCCTTATTTTTCATCCACTTTTCTTAAAAATTTTGTCGGCGACGTATTAAGGGGTCTAGGACAACTGGGCCCCGCCAACTCGGCGCCGCGCCGGACTAAAAAATTTTTTTTCGATAAAATGTGCAGATGAAAAGCAAAATAGATATAGGTATTATTTATACAAAAAAATCTTTAAAAAAATCCTTTACGACACTTTCTTGAAATTTGGTTTTGTTAAGTAAAGTTAAATCCATTAAGTCAAGTTTTGTAATTTGGTAGGTGTAGTGTTTGGTTACCTGGTCACACTACCATTTACGTTTTTTATTACAACAATGACGGATCCAAAATGGCGGATTTCTTTATTTTTAAACCGATTTGTCTCAAACTTGAAAGTTTGCAGTGCCTGAGAACACCTAATACAGTTTTATCCTCAAACTTAAAAAATTTAAAATGGCGAATCCAAAATGGCGGATTTTCTTATTTACGAACCGATTTGTCTCAAACTTGAAATATTACATTGCTTGAGGTCATTTAACAAAATTTTTAAGTCAAACTTAAAAAGAATCGAAATGGCCGATCCAAAATGGCGGATTTTCTTATTTACTAATCGATTTGTCTCAAGCTTGAAATATTACATTGCTTGAAGTCATTTAACAAAAATTTTTATTCAAACAAATCAAAATGGCCGATCCAAAATGGCGGATTCATTCATGGCGGTCATTTAATCGGTTAGTAAATAAGAAAATTTGCCATTTTGGATTCGTCATTTTGATTTTTTTAAGTTTGTGGATAAAACTGTATAAGTGATCTCAGGAACTCCAAACTTTTAAGTTTGAGACAAATCGGTTAAAAAATAAAGAAATCCACCATTTTGGATCCGCCATTGTTGTAACAAAAAACGTAAATTGTAGTGTTAAATTTATACCAGGTTACCAAACCCCAAATTATAACACTCGACTTAATGGATTTAACTTTACTTCACAAAACCAAGTTACAAGAAAACTGCGTAAAGGATTTAAAAAAAAAAATTTGTAGGTATAAATAATATATCTATTTTGTTTTTCATCTGCACATTTTATCGAAAAAATTTTTTTTAGTCCGGCGCCGAGTTGGCCCCGCGCCCAGTTGGCAGCGCCGAGTTGGCGGCGGCCAGTTGTCCCATTCCGCGTATTAAGACAAACGGCCACATTTCAAAAAAGCTTTGAAGGCCCGTCCCTGATACCTATGTAGTACTAGGCTTAAGAGTGGGGGTTCTGGATTTTTTTAAAGAAAGAATACTACAATGTGTTGAAAAACTGAGTTAAATTTCTTACTGTAAAAAATTACTCTTAAAAAACAGAAATGAAAATCAAAATAGGATTTACCTGCATGCATTGTTTTTTTTCCTTTTGAATTTCATAACGTTTAAAAACTCGTCTTATCATGTTATATTAATCAGACAGACAGCAAAATAAGTACGACTTTTTTTTTTGTCAAACACACTGTGTTTATTGTATTACAATCTAGTCAGTAAGACTAATTAGCAATTTTGTTTTAACTTAATTTACTAGGAAAGTCAGATTTAAACTTAGGGTTCACTCAACAGTTCTCCCCGCTTTGTTTAGTCTGTAACTCACAATTGTGTTGTGTTTTTAGCATTATTTTGTTTTTTATAATTCACTTAGTTTACTACAAACGGCTTCACTCTTTTTAGTCTTCGAACTAGCATAGTATTGTCTAGAAGCTGAATTGCTTCCACATTCACATGCCGATGAAGTCTATCTTCATGGCTTTTTGCGTATTTTTTTATAGTCTCTGCTACAGTTTCGATTTTTAGATCTCGATGAAGGTACGACTTTTGTTGCATTAAAACAGCGGTCTGCCTCCCCTTCCATCCCGCACCATTACCATTGTAACGCGGCCCGCAATGTGGCTTGCGGCCCGAGAAACCCGAGCGGCTAGGGATCATCGACTCGTATTATTCGATGGTATGCGTCAAGGCGAAAGGAAAAATTATAGAATAAGCAAAATATTTTAATTAGGATTTTATTTTTTATATTTTCTTAGGGGGTGTGCGCGCGGCCATGGCGCCTTAAAAAGCAGCCGAGCCTGTATGTTGGTACTTTTTTGCAAAAAAAATTAAGGTCACATTAGCCAGGTGCCTCCAGGTCAGATAAGTGGTTACTGCGGTGTTCATACTAATAAAAAAAAATTGTACGTAATTTAAAAATATAATTTACAACAGCTATAGTTGTAGTTCAGAGCCATACCACTAACAGACACTATTACAAAATTTGGTAGTACGTTTTTGGCCCAAATAACTTATTTAGAATTTTATTAAAAAACAGTTTTTTTTTGACGATCCCGATAGCTGTTCTAAAAATAAGACTAAAAAAATGTATTTATGGTTAAGAGCAAAGTAGTTAAATTATTCCAGTAAAATAAAAAATATAATAAATTTCTACGCAGTTCTTCCAAAAATATCAGACGCCCGGACATCGTTTTTAATAAATATAAGAAATAATATATTTTAATTTAAATAAAAACAAAAAGTTAGAGAGATACCGGTGCAGCTTCTAAAATTTATTCTGCAAGGTTGCCAAATTCCTGAGGCCACTGCTACGCGTTTTTAATACTTTAAATTTGATTTATGCCAGCGAGGTGGCACAGTCGACCGTTTACTTCAATCAAAGCGATGCTAGCGCCACCGGTGGATACGTCAACTATACGGCCAAAAAATAGCTATATACACCACTTTTTGACCTCAGAACAAAATTTTGCACACAGCTTGCTGAGTGTGTCAGTAATCATCCCTGAAATTTTCATTGAAAAACGCTGTCACCTCAAAAAAGTGAGGCGGCCACGCTATATATGAGGTGATAGCGTAGGTTATATACTTTGTTTTGGGGTAACAACGTACCCTTTATCAATATATATATATATATATATTATATATTATATATATTATATATATATATATATATATATATATATATATATATATATATATATATATATACAGAGTGTCCCAAAAGTCCGAGTCCACCCAAATATCTTCTGAACTATTGAAGATAACTAAACCATATTTGGCAGTGATCAATAACATTAAAATATATATTTTTCTAAAGGGCAGATGTGACGCCCCTACATTAGGGGCCGGCATAGGGGCGGTCAACTTAAAATTTTCAAAATGAAACTCCTATTGACTGATACCTTGTTATAAAGGTCTTTGAAAAACTAACATTTTGACATAATTGTCAATTGTCTACGTCAAATCTGTCAAAAGCTATACCCTGTCAACCATAATTTTTTCAGTCTTTGTTAAAATTCTCAAGCTTCTTGCTTTAAACAAAAATTCTATTGTGTGAAATCTTGTTAGAAAGGTCTTTTAATAGCCAACATTTTGGCGTAACTGCTTTTTGCCTATATGACACATGTCAAAATATATCGACTGTCAAACTTATTGTTTTACTATTTTAGACAAATTTTACAGGCTTGGTCTCTCTATAGCTTCGAAAGGTCTTTTAAAAACTGACAAGTTGACGTAGCTGTCACTTGCTTACGTCAAACATTTTTTCTAAATTTTTTTGACTTCAATTCAATTCAATTTGAAGTGTTTAAAATGCCACGATCAAATAAAGATAAAATTGAAATAATTTTTTTATGGGCGAACATGATATAAGGAAACTAAACGCCTTTTCAACAATACATTTAAAGACAGACCTATGTCTTATAAAAAGATAATTTCAACTTTATTTTCATTTGATCGTGGCATCTTAAAATACAAAATTGTCAAAAAGTTTAGAAAATATGTTTGACATAAATAAGTGACAGCTACGTCAACATGTTAGTGTTTGAAAGACCTTTAGAATATGCTATGGTTACACAAACCTTGCGAAATTTGTCAAAAATGGTAAAAGAATAAGTTTGGCAGTCAAAACACGTTTCACACATGCAAGGGGCAGTTACGCCAAAATGTTTGTTTTTTCAAAGACCTTTTAAATGAGTTATCATTCAATAGGCTTTTTGTTTAAAAGAACAAACGTTTTAATTAAAAGAAAACTGAAAAAATTCGTTTCATTTTAAAGGTCATTGAAAAACTAACATTTTGACATAACTGCCAATTGTCTACGTCAAATCTGTCAAAGGCTATGGACTGCCAAGCCTTTGACAGATTTGTCGTAGACAATTGGCAGTTGTCAAAATGTTAGTTTTTCAATTACCTTTAAAATGAGCTATCACGGCCCCTATGCCGCCCCCTAATGTAGGGACGGCACATCCGACCTTTCAAAAAATAGATATCTTAATATTATTAATCCCTGCCAAATATAGTTCAGTTATCTTCAATAGTTTAGAAGATATTTGGGTAGACTCGGACATTTGGAACACCCTGTATATATAAAAATTTGGCGGGGTAGGGTATGCGGGGTGTCAAGGGGATAAATTTGTAACTTTGGAACCAAAACAGATAGGTACATGCGGTTTTCAGAATTATGATTTAATGTGGAGACAATATTATTATATGGAAAAAAGCGATTGTAGGGGGGTAGGGGAGGGCTCAAACGGAGGTAAATTCATAACTTTGGAACCAAAACAGAATATGCGGTTTTCACGTTTATGATTTGATCTGGTGACAATAAAATTTTATTAACAAACAACCTGGGTAGGCGTGAGTAAAGGTTGTAAAAAGGGGTAAATTCATAACTTTTGAATCAAATCTTTAATCTGGTAACAAAACAATTTTACGAAAAAAATCGAAAGTAAGAAATTGGTAAAGAGTCTATAGGGTATAAATTTTGAACTTTGAAATCGAACATGCGGGTTTTACATTTATGATTTATTATAAATACCTACATAATAATGAAACATCCTGCATTTTGTTTCTTTTTGATTAAGACTAAAAAGTAAAAAATATAAAAACACTTTTTTAAATACATATTTTTAAGGCCGATATAAAACGGTTGCGAGTATACATCTATATTTGGTGGGCTTCTTTAATAATCGCGCCATCGCGATTGTTAAAACTAAACTGTAGTAAAAAGAAACCTGTTAAATTATGTTTTATTTTTAGGGCACTTTTTTAATAAAATCGCTTTACTTAAAACAATACATTTATTTACCTTTTATTAATTTATTTATTGTTTTTACTTAATAGTTAAAAATAATCATGCTATTTATCATCGTGATAAATGACAGGTGTTCTTATGAAACTAAAAAGCTTGTTAGTCATTCTGAACAAATAAAAATTACTACAAAATATTATTGCTTTTTGCGATAAATATCAAGGAATGTTTACCTAAAGATAATAGATACCGCCCTAGTTTGCAAAATAATTCGTTAAAAAGGTAAATAGTTTTAAGGCACTATTCTTAAATTACGTAACCCTCAAGGGGTGTAGCCTTGCGTTACACTCTTGTTCTCAATGCTTTTGATTTTTTTTCCTTTAAAATGCGTTACAATTTTTTTTTTAAATTTAAATCAGTTTGAAAAACAATTTGAAAAATATTGGTATTAAATCCGGAAATGGCAAAAAAGGGTCCAGTGCTATTTAGTTAAAATACCCATTTTTTAAAAATCTTCATTGTTTGGGAATCAGTATTTAAATAATTTAGTTTTTTTTATTTAATAATTTATAATATATATATATATGCTCCAATATTTTAAATATTTCGGTGATATTAATTTTATTTAAAGCGTACAGGTTTGAAAAAGGTCCGTTTTTTGCACGATTAATAAAACTGATAAACGCGCCGTGAACGAACACCAGTGTTATTAAAAGACAGATGAAAATTGAATCTCGCGCAAGTGTATGCCAAAAATATAAAATAGCTTTTATTTTATATTGCATTAGTGATTTTTAATTATACTGTTAATTAACTTTAAGTGACGAACTGGAGGTGTTAAGGGTGAACGAAGTAGCCTTCAAACAAGCTGAAAAGAGGATTAACGTGGCCACGTAAATAAGGTAGGACTTTTCTTCTTTTCTGTGCGCTATTTATTATTTTTTTTGGAAAGCGAATTCGGATTTATAGTTCATATCGAAGTTTTGATTTTTCATATTTTCCGCTATTTATTCATTGGTCCTTTATCACCCGGATGAAGGCTTTTCTTAAAAAATTGGACCGAAGTTTGTCACCATTTTAAGGTACCTACCTACATCACGTCGTTTAAATTTTAGGAATGTTGCATTTTTTGCTGTATCAACACTCGGTTACTAAGCGGCTTTTTGCACCTTTTTTTGTAATAAAAACCAAATCTTACCTATTAAGACTTCGCGAGAAATATTTTCATGCACAGCTGATTTATTTTTTCTTTCTGACGTATTTTATTTTAAAATACACGTTTTTTCACATTTTATTTATTTTTCTTCGCATTTTACTTAAAATAAGCATTTTTTCACAACAGCTGATTTTTATAATAAATAACAACACAAACGTTTTTTCTCCTATACCCACAAGTACTGCGTAATATTTTAAGGGCTATTTGTGAACTTGTCTGTCTGCGTTGACAAATATAAGTCGCAAACTTGCACTTCAAATATTACCCTGCTTGCATTTATATTTTACTGACAATTTGTGGTCGTCAGAGGTTCCACATTATTGATTTACAAATCAAATTATATTATTATAAAAACGAATAGTAAATATTTAATAAAACAATTTTGTTGTTGCGTTTTTTCCTTTTCTTTAATATTAAATATTTAATTATTTAACGTGATTACAATGTCAGATAAACTAAACAAGGCAAATTTAAAACGCACTGTGGCTTACAATCGCCTTAATGAGGCTCATGAAATCGGGACAAAAGCCATTGAGGATGAGTCCTTGCGTTCTTCATGTTTAGCTAGGGCTGAGGAGATTGATGGCATATATCAGGAATTTCAAACAGGCCATAATACCGTGATTTCTTTAATAACTGATGAGCAGTTCGCTTCTTATGACGCCATGAGGATTACGGCTGACCGAGCTTATTAGGGGGTAAAAGCCATTAAGCATGATTTTTTACTCTCAGTTTCGCAATTGAACACTTCAACTTCAAGTTTTTATAGTTTATTTAATAGCTTAATACATAACAGCGGTTTAAGCGATGTTGAAAAATTCCAATATCTTTTAACTTCTTTAGAAAAGGAGCCATTGGCATTAATAAAAGGCATTCCCTTAACCGATTGCAATTATCAAATTGCTTATGAAACTTTAGAAAAACGTTACCAAAATAAAAGAATTTTGGCAACACAGTATTATAACGAAATTTCTAATGCGCCTTTAATTTTAAAAGCTAATTCTAAAGACCTTAGACAACTTTTAAATATATTTTTTAAAAATATCGCTGCTTTAAGGGTTCTTCAGTTACCTGTCGACCATTGGGACTTTTTATTATTTAATATGCTATTAAATAAACTTGATTCAAAAACAAGAACGGATTTTGAACTCGATAACAGTTTAAATCAGGAGTTACCTACATATCGGCAGATGAACACCTTTTTAGAACGTCAGTGCATAGCCCTAGAATCTATACAGTATACCTCTGGGTTTGATAACTCTCATGAGAAGCCAAAATCTAAACCTAATTTTTTACAGGGTAATAAAAGGGTAACTTCTAGTTTCATTACAAATACTACTGAACTATCAAGCCCTTCTAGCAACATAAAGTGTGTTTTATGTTCTCAACCACACGCGGTCTTCAAATGTAAGACATTTTTATCCAAAAGTCCCCAGGACCGCTTTTCTTTAGCCAATCAACATAATCTTTGCGTCAACTGCTTAATTTCCCCCCACTCCTTAAAAAATTGTTCTTCTTCACACAAGTCTCGTGTTTGCACGTTCCCCCACCACACTGCTTTGCATTTTAATAGAGCCCCAGCCGCCTCTAACGTGCAACAAAGTAGTTTTACTTCTTCGCCTGTGGCAGACATTTCTCAGACTTCATCTGCCTCTAACCAAATTATACAAAACCCACAATCCCTTACTAACACCTTATCTTTTCATCAATCAACCATTTTACTGTCAACATGTGAAGTGGATATTAAAGATGGTAGAGGTCATTTTCAGAAGATAAGAGCCTTGCTAGATACTGCATCCATGGCTAGTTTTATATCCGAACGATGTGTTCGGCGCCTGGGTTTATGTCGAAAGTCATGGTCTATTCCCGTTGAAGGACTTAATGGTATGTCTACTACAGCTACCAACGGCATAACTCAGTGTTTTATTAAGCCATGTGATCAGAATAATCCCACATTTTCTTTTGAGGCAATCATTATTCCCCAGGTATGTTCTGACCAGCCCAAAATTTCGATAAATCCTAATAATTTAACGCATGTTAAAAATCTTAAACTCGCTGACTCCAATTTTCATAGGCCCGGTCCTGTTGACATGCTTATTGGTGCTGAATTGTTTCCATTGTTTTTAAAATCAGGTCGCATAGCTGGTAACGCTGACCAACCGATAGCTTTGGAAACCATTTTTGGTTACATTCTTCAAGGCAGGGTAAGCACTGCATGCCCCACGACTTTACCGCTAGTCAGTTGTCATGCAGCCTTAGAAACTAACATTGATATATTGTTACAAAGGTTCTGGGAGGTAGAGCAAATTAACAAGCCCCCGTCCCTGTCCCCAGAAGACAAAAAATGTGAGGAAATTTTTAAAAAATATACATGTAGATATTCTTCAGGTCGATTTTCCGTACCGTTGCCATTTCGGCACTCTAATCCTACATTTTCAGATACCTACTCTCAAGCTTTTCGTTGATTTAATATGTTAGATAAACGTTTTGCTAAAAATCCTGAAATGCATAAAAAGTACTGCGAGTTTATGCAAGATTACTTGGATCAGGGTCATATGACTCCAATCCCTCCGAGTGAACAAAAATCACCTACGGCTTATTATATCTCGCATCATGCTGTTTTTAAGGAACAAATTATTGATTCCCAAGTGTCCTCAAAAATAAGGGTAGTTTCTGATGCTGGGGCACGTGATGTTCAAGGCAAGTCGCTAAATGATACGTTGCTTGTGGGGCCTAAGCTGCAACAAAACATATTTTCTTTGCTTTTGATGTTCCGATCATTTCCTTATGTTTTTGTTTGTGACATAAAACAAATGTATAGGCAAATTAATGTACAGTCCCAATTTTGGAACTATCAAGGAATAATATGGCGCTGCTCCTCTGATCAGCCACTTCAAGAATATTTTTTAAAAACTGTTGTTTATGGAATTTCCTCGTCTCCTTACTTAGCCCTTCACACTTTGCGAGAGCTCGCGTCTCAGGAAAGTTGTTCTTTTCCTGAGGCAGCAGAGGTAATTCACAAACAAATATACATTGACGACGCTTTGATTGGAAGTTTTACCTTGGTCTGCTCTGTCCCTTCAATCTGATCTGATTCAAATCATGAAAACAGGAGGCTTTGAATTAAGTAAATGGGCAAGCAATCACCCTAAACTTTTAGAACATATTCCGTTAACAGACATTCAAGATTCATGCGCTTTTGATAAAGGTGAACCTTCCTTTATAAAAATATTGGGCTTACGATGGGATTCTCGTTTAGACGTTTTTTCCTATTCTTGCCTTCCTTTGGATCGTGCGTGCACCAAACGTACTATTTTGTCCGAGATAAGTCGTATTTTTGACCCGTTGGGTTTTATTTCCCCATGCGTATTATTTACTAAATATATTCTACAACATCTCTGGGCATCCAATATTTCGTGGGATGACTCCCCATCCCCAGATATATGCAATATCTGGTCAAAGTTCAAAGATGAAATTCCTGAATTAGCTAGGGTAAAAATTTCTCGTTTTGTAAATTCTAATTCGATGAGTCGACTGGAACTTCACGGTTTTTGTGACGCCTCTCAAATTGGCTACGCAGCTGTCATTTATTTTCGGATTTTAGATACTTCTGGAAATACAAACATTTTTCTTGTATGTGGAAAATGTCGAGTGTCACCTTTAAAGACACAATCCATCGCTAGACTTGAACTTTTGGCAGCCGTTCTTCTTGCTGATCTTATTTCCGCTGTTAAACAAAGTTATGCGGATTTTTTAAATTTTGATGCTATATACACGTGGACGGACTCCATGGTTGCGTTAGCCTGGATATCCTCCTCACCTCACAAATGGAAGACCTTTGTGGCCAATCGGGTTACTCACATACAGGAAATTGTATCTGTTAAATCTTGGCATTATGTTCCCTCGATGCAAAATCCTGCCGATTGTGCCAGTCGGGGTTTAACACCAGCGCAACTTCTAGCCACACCTATATGGTGGAAGGGGCCTGAATTTCTCGTGAGACTCCAGGATAGTTGGCCCAAGCAACCAAGTATTAAACTTTGTCCTGTGATTTCGTCTGAAGAAAGGCAAATAGTGTTGACTACGTCATTGGAAGAAAAGTCCTTTATATCTGTTTTATTAGACAAATTTTCGTCTTTGCCTAAAATTAAACGAATATTTGCATATGTGATTAGATTTCTACATAATCTCAAATCTAAGTCTAAACGTTCAGGTAATCTAGATCATCAGCGGAAATTGATGCCTCTTTTCACTCCTTAATAAAGGGCGTTCAAAATGACGCATTTTCCGATATTTATTCTAACATTTCTCAAAATGCTTTGCTACCTAAACCATTTCGAAAGCTATCGCCCTTTGTCGATTCCTTTGGGCTACTCAGAGTTGGAGGAAGACTTCGTAACTCACAACTCCTTTTTGATGTTAAACATCCATTATTACTCCCAAAGTCGCACAGACTTACTCAGCTTATTATTGAGCATATTCATCAAACAAATTTGCATCCAGGTTTTAAAACAACACATTATCTACTGCTACAACAGTTTTGGGTTCTAGCGCCTCGTAGTGCTATTTATCAGTGCCTTTCAAAATGTATTAGATGTTTTAGATGCAAACCTAAGTTTGCTAACCCATATATGGCTGACTTGCCATCAGTAAGAGTGTCACAATTGAGGGCATTTTCTTCATAGACTTTGCAGGTCCCGTTTCTATGTTAATGCATCGGCATAGAGGTGCCAAAATATTTAAAGGTTATGAATGCATTTTTGTGTGCACCGCCACTAGAGCTATCCATCTTGAAGCCACCTCTGACTTAACTTCAGAATCGTTCTTAGCCGCGTTCAGACGTTTTGTCGCTCGCCGCGGTACATGTACTTCGATTACCTCAGACCAGGGGAGTAACTTTAAAGGTGCCTACAATGAGATTGTGACCTTGGCCAAGGCTTGCGCCGAAGTCCTATCTATTAATTGGTTTTTTAATGCACCTGGGTCTCCTCATTTTAACGGCCTTGCTGAGGCGGGAGTCAAATCTTTTAAAAGTCATTTATATCGTACTGTTGGCTCTCAGAACCTAACATTTGAGGAGTTCACAACACTTCTTACGCAAATTGAGGCAGTTCTAAACTCACGACCCATTTGCAGTATCAGTTCAGATCCTAATGACCTTCAACCCTTGACTCCTGGTCATTTTCTAGTTTTAGAACCTTTAAATAGTTCGATTCCCGATCCACCTTTGGATCATCTGTCTTTAAGTCGTCTTAGCAGGTGGCAGTATATTCAGAGACTTCAAAGTGAATTCTGGAAACGTTGGTCTCTCGAATATGTCACCACTTTACAAGAAAAACAGAAGTGGACAAATCCTTCGAAACCTATATCTGTAGGAGATTTAGCACTTATCCGAGATGAGCAACGCCCTCCTCTTCAATGGTCGTTAGGACGCATTGTTGAGTTACATCCCGGCAAGGATGGTGTAACTCGAGTGGTCTCGATTAAAACTAACAATGGGATTCTTCAACGTCCTGTTGTTAAGGTTTGCCCTTTGCCGGTAAAATAATTGTTTTTTTTTGGGTGTTGTTTATTCTCAACATGTTTGTGCTGTTATTTTAGAATTTTATTTATTTATTTATTTATTTTTTTTTCCTTTTCGTTCTCTCTTCTTAGTTTTCTGTAAGACTAAGTTTAAAAACACTTGTTTTTGAGGGGGAGAATGTTTGGGAATTAGTATTTAAATAATTTATTTTTTTTTTATTTAATAATTTAGAATAGTACGTGATGACAAATTTTGCTCCAATATTTTAAATATTTCGGTGATATTAATTTTATTTAAAGCGTACAGGTTTGAAAAAGGTCCGTTTTTTGCGCGATTAATAAAACTGATAAACGCGCCGTGAACGAACACCAGTGTTATTAAAAGACAGATGAAAATTGAATCTCGCGCAAGTGTATGCCAAAAATACAAAATAGCTTTTATTTTATATTGCATTAGTGATTTTTAATTAAACTGTTAATTAACTTTAAGTGACGAACTGGAGGTGTTGAGGGTGAACGAAGTAGCCTTCAAACAAGCTGAAAAGAGGATTAACGTGGCCACGTAAATAAGGTAGGACTTTTCTTCTTTTCTGTGCGCTATTTATTATTTTTTTTGGAAAGCGAATTCGGATTTATAGTTCATATCGAAGTTTTGATTTTTCATATTTTCCGCTATTTATTCAATCATCAGAATTCATAAAAATGGTTTGTTTGCGCGGCGTCAATTTTGCCATCTATTCATAATCTGTGCTTTAACTTAAACTTAAAATTGATAGATTAGAAAGTCTGGCTATTTGTTTATATGTTCGCCGTATTTTTGCGGGTATTTTATAACTTTACGTTGCAAAAAGTAAGTAAATAAAAATATTTTCTTAATTTTGAATCACATTGAAGTGACAGATGCAGGGTTGGATGGGACAGGCAGGCAACCGGGCAAATGCCCGGTGGGTCGGGACAATTTAGGGCCGATTGGGCCGCAGGTCCGATGTACCTATTCCAAATTATTAATATTTATTTTTGTATATTTGACAAACGAACTAATTAAAAGCATGTAAATTTAAAAAATCAGTATGTAGTAACTCCAGTAGAGTAGAATAGAGTATTTCTTTATTTGCATAAAATTTTCAAACATATTTGAGCAAACAGCGTCATAAATTAGCAAAAAGAGCATACTGATCCTAACGACTAATAAACAAAAATGTCTTAAAAAAAACAATACCTATTGCAAGCAAAATTTGACCTACTTAATATCAATTAAAATGTAAGAAAAAAATATTAATCAATAAAATATAATAATGAATAAAAAGTATATTATATCACTTGTCAATTATTGGATAGATATGTACTAGAATTATTTTAAAAAACATTTAATTTTAAACAAAACCGGATAAAAAACTGATAAAAAATAATTTAAAAAATAAAAGAAATGAAAACACTATACTGCTGAGCCAGGGCAGTAAGCCAGATATTCTTCTAGAGAATATCGCTCTATGTTTTTAATATAATCAAAAACAGATTTTTTTAATTTTTTTTACATTTGTTTCCCTCCTTATAGTCCAGGCCTGCGTTACTCGCTTGATTGTTACAGTTACTGTTATTAATATCTTTTTACAAAAAAATCGGGAGATTAAAAAAATGGAATAAAAATATTGTCCAATTTTTTTCTTATTTGTGTTATTGTGAAATCTCTTTTAGCACACTTTGTTGACTATTTTGGTGGGGATTGATCCCCCTGATCTCCCTCTTCGGTATGGCCTTACCGATATCTCATATCTTAGTTGCCAAAGGTCATTTTTGGTGCTAAAATACATAAAAAATCTAAGAAATCGATTAACCGATTGAAAAATCGGTATTGGGTCCAATTCAAATTAAGGAGATCATAGATAAAATTGCAGCATTAAGTTCATTATTAAAAAAGTCGTTACCATATGGAAAATTAGCATACCTGCTCTGCCTCCGGTAGTTAAAAGGGCGCAAGTGACGAAAGTGTAGTTCGGAAAAAAACGACTTCAAAGTTTTAATTGTTCATAAGGCAGTACTACAGTTACTGTTATTTGTTTTTTTAAAGATTTTTTAAAAATTTTATTACATAGGACATGATGGAAAATCCGTCGAGACCAAAAACCTAAATTCGAAAAAAAAATTACTTGCAGCCTTTAAACTAATGGGGACAGGGCTCTTGTATGTTGAAATTTTGTACGTTTCTTTTTTTTTTGAGTTTTCATTTAGTATAAAAACTAGATATTAATTATATTAATAGGTACTTAGTGTTTAATATAGGCATACAGAATATAAAACTTTACAAAAATATCTAGAGCAGTATCATAGATATTAATAAAAAATGAGATTTTCACACACACACACCTTGTATCTCACAAGTTAGGATGTTTAGGACATGCATACTTATGTTTGTATGATGTTTTTTCTTAAAATGCAAATTACATCCTTTAAAACTAGCATGTTGTTTAATAACAAAACCTCTATAATATAAAAAACAAAAATAACACAATATGGCTTCGTTTTCTTTGTCGTAAAATTTTTGTGGCAAAGCGAGGGCCGAATAAAAAAAAATTGCCAGGGCCGGTTTGTTTGAGCCCATCCAACCCTGGACAGATGGCAGGGTCTTTATTTTTAAACGATCTATCTGTTAGCTCCCGCTAAATTTCGCGGCTGTTTATATATATTTTTAAAAACACACAACTGTATGAAGGACAAAGCGCATTCCGCGTATTTGGACATGCGCACCAACGACCGCAGAGATCCTTGTCAATCGCCAGAGAAAATGGCGTGTTAATTTCGTTCTCCAACTATTTCAAATATCTACACCTGAAAGTGCTCGATTTTTGTGTACTGAGGCATAGAACTAGAAACTTCAACCCTTCAGCTACGTGGTGACATCATTAGATCCAATCAGGGGCCCCTTGGAACGTGGAGAAAGTGGATGCAAAGAGGTGAGTGCATTTGTTCTGATTACCGTTGTGTGCCACCAATATTTTACCTATGGACGTTTTGATTATTTCGTAATTTCATATCAATATTTATGTTTGTTCGCGCTATCATCAATTAAAATTTATACAGTCCATTGCATTTAACGTTTTTCTAACCGTGGACTAACATAAAGTGGTCCTTCGAGCCGGATTATTTAGAATAAATCCATACGACGGTATTAATAATTATTTTCATGCCAAGCCACTTATTTACCTAATCTGTGGCCAAGCCAAACAAGGTGGCCTTGAATCGAGTCGAGAAAGTCGTGTTCGCACCGAAGGTCCGTGTGGTGTCGGCAGTACCTGTTTTCGCGTACCGCGTGGTATAAACAAACCAAGCGAAGGAATCAAAACAAAACAAACAAAAACATTTCTCATTTATGTGTTAGGGTGTTTCATATCATTTCGATAATTAAAACAATTTTCATCAATTGCGATAAATTAGTGCATATTTTCGACAATTCGTCATTTTTCTATTTCAGAAGCATTAATTTAGCGTTAATTGTATATTTACCGACAATTTCGTCATTTCAAAGGTAAAATCATGTCTGTCAAAAAAGCCGTACAAAAACGCAAGGGTTTTTTATCTGCGATCACCGAGTGTTATGTGTTGTCAAAGACCGCGGAAAAGGATGAAAGAGCGAGAAACGAGTTTCAAGTGAGGTATTCCGATTTGGATGAAACCTTCGATAAATGCATGCTGGCGCATAATGACGTCATTATGTTGATAGACGACTCGGACGATGAGGAGTTTAAAACGCAGGATGCGATCCTTTCAGAAGCTCGTAAATATTTTTATGCGTGTAAGGGGGTTTACTCTAAAATATTTCCGGTTGAGGCCCCATCCTTTTCGGGATCATATGTTCGACAAAACGAATCTGAAACTCCAAAACTCAAAGAGTTAGGTATTCCCATATTCCGAGGTGATAAAAAATTATGGCCAAGCTTTTTCATAATATTATAGATCAAAATCAAAGTCTAAGTAACGTTCGAAAACTTCAATATTTATTTTCATATCTCGAGGATGAGCCTTTAAAATTGATATCAGGGATTAGCTTATCTGATCAAAATTATAAAATGGCTTATGACAAATTAGTCAATAGATATCAAAACAAGCGAGACCTCGCAAATGATGCTTTAAGCTCAATTATGAACTCCACCTTAAAAAACGAGTCAGCTAAAGAATTGCGTAATTTAATTGACACCTTTTCTGAATCCCTAGAAATTTTAAAATCACTTAGCTTTGACGTTGACAGTTGGGACTTTATTATTTTTTTCATTTTATTAGAAAAATTAGATATTCCAACGCGTTCAAATTTCGAAATGAATCACGCCAATACTAATACCGAAATTCCCACTTTTCAGTCACTTTTTCAATTTCTAGAAAAAAGATGTAAAGTTTTGGAATCACTTCCTCAATCAACAGCACCCAAAAAGGTGCCTATATATCAAAATTCAAATTCTATGCGAAATCAGTTTGGGCAAAAGCCTACCTATAAATCATCCAATTCGCCTTTGATAGGTTTGGCTGGCACCTCAACTAATTCGAGTACGGGAATGAAATGTTTCCGGTGTAATCAAGGTCACGTGCTTTCGAAATGTCAAACATTTCTTGATCTCTCACCTATCGATCGCCTATCTTTCGTCAAACAGAAAAAATTATGTCTAGCGTGTTTTCATCCCTTGCATGATGTAGATACGTGCAAATCAAAATATTCATGCAGGACTTGCAATAGTAAAAGGCACCACACTTTAACTCATATCTTAGAAACTAATCAAGAGTCTGGAAGCCAAGATACTAGTCCTGTCATTCACACACAACCTGTCAATAATCTTCATGTATCATTAAATGCCTTAGGACCTTCAGGTACCTTTCTTTTATGCACCGCCATAATAGATGTTATGGACGGTTGCGGAAATTTTCAACCTGTAAGGGCACTGCTTGATTCTGGATCACAGACAGGATTCATCAGTGAAAAGTGTATTCAGCGTCTTAATCTTCCTAGGCGAAGTTACACCACTGAAATATTCGGATTAAATCAGATGTCTTCTTTTACTTCCAAAGGGCTCGTTCAATGTCACATTAAGCCACAAGGACAAGTCACTCCTTTACTTAATTTCGAAGCAATTGTGGTTCCACAACTATGTTCCAATATGCCTACATTCTCTTTGAACGATAATCAGTGGAAACACTTGCAAAACCTTAAACTTGCCGACCCATCTTATTTCAAATCTAGACCTGTGGACCTGGTTATTGGTTGCGAGCTATTCGCACAGATATTCAAGGAGGGCAGGGTTCTTGGACAGGTAGGGCAGCCTTCAGCCCTTGAAACTATCTTTGGCTGGGTCGTCATGGGAAAGGTTGACGAAGTAGGTAGTCTTACGGAACGAACCAGTTGTTTTTTAACGAGTCATTCACCTCCTTTAGAGGTCATTCTCCCTAGGTTTTGGGAAATCGAACATTTGCCTAAAAAACAAATCTCATCAATGGAAGAAAAACAGGCAGAATCAATTTTTACTGCTAGTGTAGTACGGCAACCGAGCGGTAGATTCATGGTAGATCTTCCGTTTAAAGACAAAATAAACCCTGACCTAGGAAATACTTATCCGCAAGCTTATCGTAGATTTTTACTTCTAGAAAATAGATTAATCAAAAATCCTGATCTGTACACTGCCTATTCAAGTTTCATGCAAGACTATATCGATTCTAATCATATGAGTTTAGTTTTATCTAGTCAATCAATGGTCGACGTGTCGTGTTTTTTAGCACATCATTGCGTACTAAAGCCGGAAAGCTTAAGTACAAAATTAAAGGTAGTCTGGGATTGTTCGGCAGTCACCCCAAAAAATATTAGTCTCAATGACACATTGTTATCTGGACCGAAACTTCAAAAGGATATTGCTTCTTTACTCCTTACGTTTCGTCTTAATCCAATTGCCTACATTGCTGACATCAAACAGATGTTCCGTCAAGTCCTTATCAATCCTTATCACCGTCCTTATCAAAGGATATTGTGGAGGTTTTCTCCACAGGACCCACTTTCAGTGTGGGAACTTTCTACTGTCACTTTTGGCATGACATGCTCACCTTTTCTAGCCATGCGTACCTTAAATGAGCTGACAGAGAGAGAAAAGGAACGTTTTCCTATGGCTAGTACTGTTCTAAAAACGTCAATCTATATCGACGATACCTTGGGAACTAGCCCTTCGCTTTCTGAAGCTCTCTCCCTTCAAACAGAACTCAATGATTTGTTGAAGTCGGGAGGATTTGAACTTAAAAAATGGGCAAGCAATTGTCCTGAGTTATTGGCAACATTGCCAGAGTCCGATCGTCAAATGCCTCTCTCTTTCGACAAGGAGGAACCCCACTTTATCAAAGTTTTAGGACTTCAATGGCATCCAAAAAACGACATTTTTTCTTATCAATGCCGAATGAAGGAAAAACGCCCAACCAAACGTTCTATTTTATCTATCATAGGGACAATCTTCGATCCCTTAGGTTTTCTTTGTCCCTTGTTGCTACAAGCAAAATTTATTTTGCAACAGTTGTGGATATCGAAAATAGGCTGGGACGAAGAACCAGATTCTTCTATCATCGACTCTTGGAGCAAACTTCGTTCTGAATTCCCGCTTCTTTCCAATTGTCAATTATCCCGACAAATCAAACTGTCAAAAACCAATACCTGTCAAATCATCGGCTTCTGTGACGCTTCAATTCGAGGCTACGCAGGCGTCGTATATTTTCGTGTAGAAGAGGAAAACAATATATCTGTTTCTCTCATATCTGCAAAATCTAGGGTCGCGCCTATAAAGTCACAAATTTTGGCTAGGCTAGAACTCCTAGGCGCATTTCTTTTAAGCGAATTAATTGACTTCGTTTTATCTAGCTATGAAGGAAAAATAACTTTTACAAATATCGTTACTTTCTGCGATTCGCAAGTCGTATTGCACTGGCTTTCATCCCCTCCTAATCGCTGGCAAACCTTTGTTGGAAATCGAGTCAGTAGAATCCAAGAAATCATTCCCTCAAACTCGTGGCGCTACATTCCTTCTGCTTTGAATGCAGCCGATATTGCGTCACGAGGGGCCACCCCTTCACAGCTCATGTCACATGACATGTGGTGGAACGCACCGTCGTTTTTGTGGTCTCCCGAAAACGAATGGCCCGATTTTCATAAACCAAAAATGCCGATTGATTTCGGAGATATTAATCTGGAGGAAAAGCCAAAAGTCTGTTGCAATGCGATAATTGATGTCAACTTCTTAGATCAGCTTCTTATCAAATATTCCTCTATATCAAAAATTCAACGTATCATTTGTTATGTCCTTCGAATAGTTAACCTTTTCAAAACCATTCCTATCAAAAACCCACTAAGCCGCCGGACCAAAAAGTTATTTTTGAGAATATTGTTTTTCCTACCACCGGTGAGATGCAAAGTGCGTTACACCTTCTTATCAAACGTGTGCAAGGTTCTTGTTTTTCTGAGCTTTTTTCCGCATTATCTAAGGATAAACCAATACCGAAACCTTTGCGAAAACTTTCACCTTTTCTTGATGAGAATAATATCATTAGAGTCGGTGGCAGATTACAAAAATCTGACCTTTTGTCTTATTCTGCAAAACACCCCGTCTTACTTTCGAGTGACCATCGTTTAACTACTCTTCTTATCGAGTCCGCTCATCGACAATATCTTCATCCTGGGTTTAAAACATTACATAATCTGCTTTTACAGCAATTTTGGATATTATCTGCCAGACGGGTAATTCAAAGAACCATATCCAAGTGCTTGCAATGTTTTAGAATCAACCCTAAACCCTATAGACCGCCCATAATGAGTTCACTTCCCGCTCATCGAATCAATCAACTAAAACCTTTTTCGAGTGTAGCTATCGACTTTTGTGGACCTTTCTTTGTGATTCCTCATCGTTACCGTGGTTGTAAAGCTTTCAAATCGTATGTCTGTGTGTTTGTCTGTACGGCCACACATTGCGTGCATTTGGAATTAACCATGGAACTGTCCACCGAAGGGTTCGTAGGTGCATTCCATCGATTCATTTCCAGACGCGGAAGCGTGACGCAATGCTGGTCAGATCAAGGCAGTAATTTTATAGGGTTTCGTAACCAATTACTGGATTACGCAAGAAGTGCTGCCACCAGACTTTCTATTCGTTGGCATCTGGGACCTCCTCTCAGTCCACATTTCAATGGCCTGGCAGAAGCTGGCGTCAAAAGTTTTAAAACTCACTTTGTACGAGTTGTCGGCGACCAGAATTTGTCTATCATGGAGATGTCCACCCCTACCTGTCGCATAGAAGCCGTACTTAATAGTCGCCCTTTATCTCCTGCCTCTTCAGACCCACACGATCTTCAACCTCTTACCCCTGGGCATTTTTTGACACTTGAACCCCTTAATTCAGAAATTCCTGAGTCAGATTTGTCCGAGGTTCCCCTAAATCGGCTCTCGAGATGGCAACTAATCCAAAAACTACATAATGATTTTTGGAAACGGTATTCTATAGAGTATTTGCATACGCTACAACAGCGACACAAATGGGCTGATTCGTCCCCAAATTAAATGATTTGGTTATCATAACAAGTGATCACATTCAATCGCCTTTGAAATGGCCGGTCGGTCGGGTCATCGAACTGCATCCCGGCGGGGACGGTCAGGTGCGTGTTGCGATGGTACAAACGGTTACCGGTGTTTATAAGCGGCCAGTTGTAAAACTGTGCCTCTTGCCAAATTAAAAGTAATTTTAATTTTCTACCTTTTACCGGGTATTACAATAGGTTTTTTTGTTTTTAATTTTTTTTTGAATTTTTTGTTTGTTTGTTTTGCCGGGATTTCGTTATCTCTAAATAAACTTACGATACTTATCTATTTTCATTCATTTATATTTATCGGTCGATTCTTTTTCTTATATCTATATCTGTCCGGTTGAGATTCTAAAATTGTGTGTTTTGGAGGGCAGTTATGTTAGCTCCCGCTAAATTTCGCGGCTGTTTATATATATTTTTAAAAACACACAACTGTATGAAGGACAAAGCGCATTCCGCGTATTTGGACATGCGCACCAACGACCGCAGAGATCCTTGTCAATCGCCAGAGAAAATGGCGTGTTAATTTCGTTCTCCAACTATTTCAAATATCTACACCTGAAAGTGCTCGATTTTTGTGTACTGAAGCATAGAACTAGAAACTTCAACCCTTCAGCTACGTGGTGACATCATTAGATCCAATCAGGGCCCCCTTGGAACGTGGAGAAAGTGGATGCAAAGAGGTGAGTGCATTTGTTCTGATTACCGTTGTGTGCCACCAATATTTTACCTATGGACGTTTTGATTATTTCGTAATTTCATATCAATATTTATGTTTGTTCGCACTATCATCAATTAAAATTTATACAGTCCATTGCATTTAACGTTTTTCTAACCGTGGACTAACACTATCCAAATGTTATCTTTAAGATTAATAAAATTAACGATAATATCGACTAGAATAGTCGCTATTTTAAAAGTCCCAAAAACTCCCTAATAATAATTAGGTCGTATTTGTTCACGAAACTTTATTTTGAAAAACACATATTTAAATGTTTGAAACACAATTTTTTTAAAACTTATTAGTTTAAACAAGATAGATGAATGCCCTGAATGGCATGTAGCAGATACATAATATGTAGTCATTGTGTGTAGATTAAAAAACAATAATTTAACTGGTTCAATGGTTCAAAGTTAAAAAAACCTCGGTTAGAAAGCATTGACTTTACAACACCAAAAGGTTAAATTACAAGTTTTAAAAAATATACCACATAGGAAAAAGGCCATGGGGAAGCCTGCTCAGAAAGGGAAGCAAATAGAAGCAAATTCTTCTGTCTCCTTCTGTCATGTCAAGTCGAATGAATTTCATTGCATTGTCTATACTCCTTGTCATTCGCAGTTACACTTTTTTAACTTTGACATGAAATAAACATATTTCCTAACCAGAAATATACTAAAAAGCAAACATGCCATATTGGTATAAAATTAAAGGTAAAACTGTCATTGTCTCTGTGAGATGACAAAAAAAATGCACGGATAAAAACAACTCAAAGACATGCCATTGTTCAGCTTTTTTTTGTTGCTGTCAGTATGCATATGATAAATAAAGAGGTTGGAAATGTCACAAAAGTGTAACTGCCCATGGCAAGGACTATACTACACAGATTTAAAAGAAAATACACTGTCGATGTCGTAAGGGGAGCTTGTTTGTTCTCCCGCCAACTCTAATGTGTAATATAACCTACTTTTTGGATCCGCAAATTTTCAGTCAGGGATATTTTCCACCAAGTGAGATGAGCCAGAGTACTTTTCTTATAATGTTCATGATCTCTTCTGCTTAGTGTAAAAGATTTAGAACTAACTACTGACCTTGTGAACCCATCGGAAAATCATCATAAGAATGAAAAATTGTTGATTATTATAATTAACTGAACATACTTATTTAGATACACCAACTAAGAAAATAAGTTCCAATAAATATTCACGGCCTCCCCTACTATAACTTTAACCTATATATTTTAAAATATCCATATAGAGATTTTACAACCATAATATTAACCTAAACAATAATTAGTGCAAATGAATACTATTGAAAACGTTGATCCTAATTTCCTACCTGTAAAATTTCCATTTGAACACATATGTAAGAGCTTTAAAGAAAACAATGACGATATAATTACAAATTATTATTGCTTACTAGGGGTTACAAATGATTCGATAAAGACATAAAAATATATTTTTTATGAAAAGACCCCATTTATAAAAAAAACATTACTCATCCAGGCCACAGCACGAGTTAGTTCTTTCGCAGAGAGATGGCGTCCACTTCCCGATCGAGCAGCCGCCCTCAATTTTAGTTCACAGATTTCGCAGAGAGAGGCCGCCAAAAATCTTTAACAATAGCACCCTCTCTCCGCTGCTCTACGTACTAGCCGAAGTAACAGCAGATCCATCTACCCGCTGCTTTATGCTAGGGGCTCGGCATTTGTTGGGCTGCATATCTTATAGAGTCGGGTAAAAATTGATTTTACCAAAAATATTTCATGTACGCGAAAATGGTATTTCGTAAAAAGAATTGAGATTTAAAAAATTATTAGGTTACTAGATAATTAGCTTTGCCTTTATGATAGACAAATAAGTATAGAAAAAGAAATCTCAAGAGCAAAAAGCAATCAAAAATAATTTTGAAAAATCCAAATTTAACTAAAAACATTATTCTAAACCAAAATCGTTTAATGGTAATTTTTTGAGATATTTGCTATAGTCTTTACAAAAAAGTTTATTAAAAGTTTTTTGCTTCTAAGAACAATGCCAATAATTTGCGCTTTAAAAAAAAATCATTAAAAACAAATCGGTCTGGTGCCTTTTGTATAATAAGCGAGTGAGTCCTGTTAGAAAATTCAAACTCATCGAAGTGCATTAAAAATAAGTTAAGAGAAAGGGTTGAGTTTACAAAAATATTATTTTATCTGAAGTTTTTTGTTTCTTATCGCGGTATTAATAATTTGCGCTTTAAAAAAAAATAAATAAAATCAAGCGTAGCATGAAAAGAAATAAAAACCTGTTTTCTAGAGCCGTAATTCGTAAGCTCAAGGTCACGTGTCAACAGTTTTTTTGCCAATAGAGGGAAAAGGAGGTTTCAAATTGAAATATGTCAGGAAACCATTTCGATTTATATTAGCGATGCTGATCCGTGTGTAAAATTTCTATGCTCTACGATAATTTTGGGTAGGGGACCAGTTGCCGTGGGCCGATTCGCTGCGGACCGATTTGCCGCGGGTCCATTCGCTACTGGGACAATATGTCGCCGGCCAATTCGCCGCGAGAACAATTCGCTGCCAGAATTTTTGTTTAATTTTTATTTAGATGTAACTTATTTTTTCTTAAATTATAGCTACGCTGTCCTCTTGTTGGGAGATCAATTGTTTAAACTTAACTATGGTCAATTAATAATAATAATAGTACTTAATGCTTTTGTTGTCACATTTAATACAGATTAGTTACAGTGTATAGTCTAACTTATACGCATTTGTAATGTCACAAAGTGAGAAAAAAACGTATGGCGTAGGTATTTTTGCCAATCAATATTTGGTTAGAAAATTTACTATCGCGTTCAGAAATTAACAAATATTGATATATGGCAGTTTGCACCCTGTTTGCACCAACTATTTTAAGAAAGAATTAACGATAGGACGTATTCCTTAAAGAGACATTTCCCCATGGAAAAATATCACTTTAAGGAATACTTAGCATTAAGGCTTATACAGGGTGTCCCAGACCACCCGTCCACCCCTTTTAAAATGTAGGGGATGGATTTTTCAATGATCTAAAAAATGATTGTAGCCATATCGAGTACGGTTTTTCAATTGGTGGTATTTTCAAATTTCGGCGCCCACCGGAAGTGGCCTATTCAGGCCTAAAGTGCGTTTTTTGAATAGGGATGGATGATTTCGGGTTCTACGCAAGAAAATACGTACCTTTTATTTAAATCATTTTTTTCTTAAACGTCATTATTTTTTTAAATATGTCCCTATTTGAAAAACATACTCCAGGCCTAAATAGGCCACTTCCGGTCGACCCCGAAAGTTGAAAACATCTACCATCAATCAAAAGAGAGTACTCAATTAATTTTTTGGATGTTTAAAAAACTTTTCCCCTAGGTTTTAAAAGGGGTGGACGGGTGGTCTGGGACACCCTGTATAATCGGTTCAAACGGTCATTAGCAGCACTTATAATATATATATTTTTATTACCGTGCGTAAAGAACTAACTTTTCGCACACTGTCCGGTGCGTAAAATGTGGTTTTTATGCACTACACAGTAAAATTTTTTGTCTACAATGAAAAAACGTACTTTTCTTGAATAAATTGTTTGACCTTAAAACAATTTGTTTTGAATTAAAATATTTCTTTTTAGTTCAACGCTGCGTTTTATCTTGAAGTGAGACTTTATTTTTCTTCTTTAATTGTTTTGTTTCAGTATACTCCGTTTTGTAACAAAGCAAATTGTCTTCATATAAGTAATATTTTGCTTCCAGAGAAAATGGTGCTTTACATTACTTCAGTTCCAATTTATATTAAAACAATTTCTGTTTGACATTAAAATAAAGAAGCAATATAGGAATATGAAAGCACAAATTATTTTACTTCAAAGCAATTTGCTTTAATTCAAGACAATTTTTTTACCGTGTAAGTGCAACAAAATTTACACGCACTGTGTAAACAAAATAAAAAAAATAAAAATCAAATTTTTCTAATTATTTTTTTTATGCTCTTTAATTTTTTTTCTGTACTTAGTACTAAACACAATTAAATACTACTTTATAATATAAAATATTCGGTAGTAGAAAAAATATTGTATGCATCTCATCTGTAAAGTTGTATCTTTTTTATCTCATATGGGATTGTCGCACTTGTCTAATTGTCCGTCAAATTTCCCATTCGTTAAAAAATGGTAACTTTACACACTATATACACACTTGTTGCATAAATTACTATTTTACATACGCAAACATAAATTAATCTTGTAGTATTTAGTAAGGTATATATTTAAAAATTTAATAACAATTAATACTTATTATTATGATTAATCATGAATAATGAACAAACGCAGCTGATAATTTTAAATATATTGGCTTCAACTGGAAAAGAAACAATTTCGAAACGTCATCGCACTTCAAATCGAGAATTTAATACAACGAACAATAGATGTAACAAAACAACCTAAGTTTACCAAAATGGTAAATAAGAATGGTATAAAATTATTTGAACTACAGGGCAAATTAAAATACTGACAATTAAGTTCTATTGAGTATTATACGGGAAATACCACTACAAGAAAACGTCTTTAACAAATTCATTGAAAATTTGGGAATATATAAGAATTGTATTCACACCGTTATGTCGTTAAAATTTTAAAAATATTGATTTTCTTTTTTCAAAAATAATCTGAGGGCACGGCAGTGCCTCGTCAAGTTCGCGCTGTCGTAACATCTTTTCTTGAAACATTTCAGCCCATATTTGAACTATCTAAAACTGTACTTCGGAATGAGCTACGAATCTCAAACTTTGCACAGTCGTAGACCTTCATAGAGTCAACAACCCCTCCAAGTTACGTGGACTTCCATAAGGTAGTAAAGTAGTAAATTTCAAACACTCACACTCACTCATGTATAGATCATCAATATTCTACTGTACTTCCAGACATGCTACAAAGCTGAAATTTGGCAGACTGATAGAAATTATGACCAAACCCCTAGAAAAAATTAAAAACGTCTAGAAATGGCAGACTGATAGGAACTATGATAAAACTATAAGAAAAGATTTAAAAACCCAAAATTTTAATTTGCTTCCCTCCCTTATAAATGTAAAGTTATGTAAAAGTAATATTGCCCACTTCCAGAAACGCTTAAGAGCTGAGCTTTGGAAGGCCGATAGGAACTACGATAAAATTATAAAAGAAAATTAAAAAACCCCAAATTTCAATTACCTTCCCTCCCCTATAAATGTAAAGTTATGTAAATTAACATTCTCCACTTCCAGGAACGCTAGAGAGCTGAGCTTTGGAAGACTGATAGGAACTATGATTAAACTATAGGAAAAAATTTAAAAACATCAACATTTTAATTTACTTTCCTCTATTATAAATGTAAAGTTATGTAAAATTAACATTGCCTACTTCCAGGAACACAAGAGAGCTGAGCTTTATAAGGCTGATAGAAACTATGATAAAACCATTGGAAAATATAAAAAAAAACCTCAAAAATTTGAATAAGGCATTGCAAAAGTTTTGAACAATATTCCGCATATTTTACTACTATAAAACTTAAATATTATCCTAACCCTTTAAAAAAGGAGTGAAATCGAAACAAAAACATTTCATGTAAAAAAAGCCAAGTACGCGAAAGGCGTATGCCGTAAAAAGAATTCATATAAAAGTAAAGCCAAGTTCTTCATTACAAATTTCAAAATGAATGGTTCTTACTAATTTGGAAATGTTTTTCTTCTTCTACCAAAAACGTCTAGAAATGGCAGACTGATAGGAACTATGATAAAACTATAAGAAAAAATTTAAAAACCCCAAAATTTTAATTTGCTTCCCTCCCTTATAAATGTAAAGTTATGTAAAAGTAATATTGCCCACTTCCAGAAACGCTTAAGAGCTGAGCTTTGGAAGGCCGATAGGAACTATGATAAAACTATAAAAGAAAATTAAAAAACCCCAAATTTTAATTATCTTTCCTCCCCTATAAATGTAAAGATATGTAAATTAACAATCTCCACTTCCAGGAACGCTAGAGAGCTGAGCTTTGGAAGACTGATAGGAACTATGATTAAACTATAGGAAAAAAATTAAAAACACCAAAATTTTAATTTACTTTCTTCTACTATAAATGTAAAGTTATGTAAAATTAACATTGCCTACTTCCAGGAATACAAGAGAGCTGAGCTTTATAAGGCTGATAGAAACTATGATAAAACCATTGGAAAATATAAAAAGAACCTCAAAAATTTGAATAAGGCATTTTAAAAGTTTTGAACAATATTCCGCATATTTTACTACTATAAAACTTAAATATTATCCTAATCCTTTAAAAAAGGAGTGAAATCAAAACAAAAATATTTCATGTAAAACAAGCCAAGTACGCAAAAGGCGTATGCCGTAAAAAGAATTGAGATAAAAGTAAAGCCAAGTTCTTCAATACAAATTTCAAAATGAATGGTTCTTACTAGTTTGGAAATGTTTTTCTAAACTTGGCTATTACGGCTGCAAATGACTCTTAGGCACAGTGCTAAATTGAACGTAAAGAAGTTTGACTGGAATAGCAAAGTTTAAAAAGACATTGCCAAACTAGTAAGAACCATTCATTTTGAAATTTGTATTGGAGAACTTGGCTTTACTTTTATCTCAATTCTTTTTACGGCATAAGATTTTCGCGTACTTGGTTTTTTTTACATGAAATGTTTTTGTTATGATATACTTTTTCTTGAAACAAAAATACTTCCTGGTGGAATATGTTATACATCAAACTGAAAGTGCCAATTTAAAAAAATAAAACATTCAAAATCACCACATTGCATTGGCATGTTAATGTAATTGCAACGATATGATTGGATACCTACTTAAAATAACAATCATAAAATAAGTTTTTGCAAGAACAAAAAATCTTAATTAGTGTCGTCATTATTGTCTGTCAGAACTGAAAAGTCAGTGTCTTCGTCGTCGTCGTCTTCGATACACTTGTATTACCTCCCAAGCCTTTGCAATTACCTTTTCAGTATGAGTAACGTAGTTTTGCCAATGATCTATAGAAATTTCATTTATTACCCTTTCCCATGTAGCCAGAACTTCTGAAGGTGACCCCTTAAGATTGGAAATATATTTATCGTATTTTCGTTTACATTCCGACCATACCATTTCAATTGCATTAAACTGGCAATGATATGGTGGCAGTCGCAAAATTTTGTGTCCCAAAGGTTTGATATATTCATCAAGGAAGTATTTTTTTTCACTAGGGCAGTTGTTGCTTTATTCTGGAAAGTCAATATTCTTTTTCTTCAACGATTCGATCAGTCTCTGCTTTGTCCAAGATTTTCTCGGAATTTCTTTTAATAAACCAGAGTGGTAACTTGCATTGTCCATGATTATTAATGATTTTGGGGAAGATTCGGAACCAGCTGAGTTTTGAACCAGTTTTCGAAGTTTGTCCTGTTCATATTTTCATGATAATTCCCCATCTTTAATCCACTCTTGACTCTCGATGACCTTAAAAAATAAAATATAAGTCAATTTCTATTAAACATAAAAAATATTCGAAATTATTCTACCAGAACCTTGACCATAACTTAAATTTAATACAATTAATAAGTAGGTAATTTTCCATGCACATAATACGACATAGTCAAATTCCCTCATGTTCACTTATAGGTACAGGGTGATCATTATTTTATTGTGCCACACTCTTAAATGCTTATAAAATATTTTTTCTATAAGCATGCGGAAAAGTCCACTTTTCCGCACGCATTTTAGTGTGGAAAATGCCACTTTTCCGCACTAGTGCGGAAAATCATTTTGTTACGATTTTGAGGTGTTCTATAACATTTAGACCGTTCAAAATACATTTGTATCTTTCCTACCACACGAAATATCCTAAAAATATTCAAATTGACTAAAATTCTGCTATATTTTCAATATTTTCGATAAAATAAAGTTTTCAGTAAAATAGGTTCAAATTATAAGTTTTTAACCTCCCCGGTATAAATATCGTCATTGTCAATGTCAAACAACAATGAACACTAGTGGTTTTAGATTTGGCATCTTAAATCACCATAGCAACAAAGTACAAACAAACTGTCAAAACAAAGCCAATTTTGCAGATACAAGCGTCTTTTGAATTTTTCAAACAAAAAAATCAGATTTTCAATGGATTCTTCGGACGAAGATCTACCCCAGTCAGTTCTAGAAGCCGCTAGAATCGCTAATTTGGACCTGCTTCCTTCAAAATCTCGTCACAGGTATGAGAAGGAATATAGTTTGTTTGAGAGATGGTGCCACGCTAAAGGCATCAAATCCCTTCAAGAAGCTGTTTTTTTGGCATATTTCTCCGAAATTTCCAAAACGTGCAAACCGAATACCCTTTGGTCGAGGTATTCTATGCTCAAAAGTGTAATAAAACTCAAAAAAAACGTTGACTTAAGCAATTTTTTTAAAGTTACGGCCTACTTGAAAAAACAAAACGTTGGATTCAGACCCAAGAAGGCAAAAATCTTCACAAAAGAAGAAATTTTCAAGTTTTTAAGCGAAGCTCCTGACCTAGTTTATTTGCATATGAAAGTTGCCACGATTTTTGGTTTGGCGGGCGCATGTCGCCGTGAAGAACTAGCAAAAATGTGCCTAGATGACATTGAAGAAAAAGGAAATATGATCATTATAAAAATTCCTGACTCAAAAAAACATACATTTAGAAGTTTTGCTATTTCAGAAGAAGCCGAGAATGGAAAACTTCTCCAATTGATCCGAAAATATGTCAACTTAAGGAAACCAGAGACCCCACATAGACGGTTCTTCGTAAACTACAAAAAAGGAGCATGTACGGTACAATGCATTGGAATTAATACATTCGGTAAAATGCCATCAGATATCGCATGCTATCTGAAGCTTTCAAATCCAGAATTATACACGGGCCACAGCTTCCGACGTTCTGCCGCAACAATGTTGGCAGATTCAGGCGAAGGAATAACCAATATCAAACGACTCGGTGGATGGAAATCTTCAAGTGTCGCAGAAGGGTACCTTGACAGTTCAACTGGATTCCAAAAAAATATTTCGAATAAAATTTTGAAGTTCAGCCACCCTGGTCCTTCAACTAGTCAGCAACTTTCTTCTACCATACAACCTTCCAAAGTGCCTCAATCCAGCCCCAAATGCATGACCACAGTTGTAACAGATGTTTCCGAAAACTTGGAGAACGCAGTGGAGAACCAAAACCCAAGTTTCAAATCTGCCACTTCATTTGAGAAAACACTTGCCTCTGCTATCAACTTACAGCACGCTACAAACTGCACCTTTAATATTAATGTTAATAATAATAATTGATTTGATTAAAATGTTTTGAATATAAATAATTTTCTGATTAATTTTTAGTTTTTTCCTCACGCTTATAGAAAAAATAATGTACCTAACTCGTGCGTAAAGTGTCTTTTCCGCACTTGATTGCTGGCCAAACTCCGCTATCGCGTCGTTTGGCCATCTGCAATCGCGTGCGGAAAAGAGGCACTTTCCGCACTAGTTAGGTAAACTACTATTTTACACGCATTTCAGTATGAAAAGTGTCACTTTAACGCAATAGTGCAAAAAGTGATTTATTTTTCGCACTAATGTAGAAAGTTTTTGAAATGCGTGTTCTTTTCACACGCTTGTAGACAAAATCTTGTATACATACGTGTTAAAAGTTCGTTTGAGGCACTAATATTAATTGCAAAACTCGCCTAATGCTCGTTTCGCAAACTTTTATACGCGTGCCTTAAACGAGTACTTACTTTTCACACTTCTATCATAAATAGCTATTATTTCAGGGTCTGTGCCCTCGGCTTGACCCTGTATGAGATTACCCTACCGTATTTCATACACACCAGGTCTCAATATCTCTCTATTTACCCCCACTCCACGTCTCAGGTGGCGCGAGCTTCGTGTCGAGACGCGCTGATTCACGAACGCTCGCCGCCGCTTTTCAGTACCCTTCTATATTTCGAAGCTATCGCATCAGGTCTCAAGCTCCGAAAATAGACGCTCGCAACGGCGCGAGTTGTGTGTTTAACATAAACCTGTAAGTACTAACACGTATACTATATTTGTTTTTTTTTTTGCAGGAATAATTGCGTGCTGGTTGTTATGTTATTTAGAAAAATGTGATTTTTTTCTAAAATGTTGTTAATTTAATAGTCCTGTAAGTCTTAGACAGCCTAATTAGCAATGTAAATTCGTTACGTGTAGCTTGATTTAGTGCTTGGTGACTTAACAAAATCACAATATGCAGCCGCAAGGCTCATATCATAACCCAACATGCAGCCGCAAGGCTCATTTGGAGGAACCGATCGGCTTATTTCGGCGAGCCGCACGGCTCATTTTGGCGAGCCGCACGGCTCATTTTGGCGAGCCGCACGGCTCATTTTGGCGAGCCGCACGGCTCATTTTGGCGAGCCGCACGGCTCATTTTGTCGAGCCGCCCTGCTCATTTTGCCGAGCCGCGCGGCTCATTTTGCCGAGCCGCACGGCTCATTTTGGCGAGCCGCACGGCTCATTTTGCCGAGCGCACGGCTCATTTTTGCGAGCCGCACGGCTCATTCTAGACGGTTTGCACGGCTGATTTTGATCACCTGCAGGACATATTCAGGCAAGCCTCGAATAAAAAATTAAGACCTGGACTAAAAATTTAAGAATAGTCGCTAACCTGTGATTCTCTAATTTTAGGTCAGGATCAGATACACAATGGCTCTTGAAGAGCAAACCTTAACCAGCACAAAAACACTACTGGAATTATCTAAAATCTCAGCAGATGATCCTGAAGACCAAACCATTCTTGATCATTTGGTAAAACTGGCAGAAGACTCTCTTCCCGATGGGTGGCGCAGCTGGAAAGTCACAAACTGGGATCTGGAGGACCTAGATCATGCTTCTTCCAGTCTTTTAAACAAGTTAAGGTATGGTCTTCCTACCATAGGAATCGCACGCGCTTTTAATCAAAACGCTATTGGGTTACCTGAAAAAGTTTTCAGGGAATACAAAGTCCGGATGTTGAAGTTTCCTTTTTGTATAGGTCTAATAATATCCCCTCAGTCACTTTCATGTAGAATTAGAGGTTCTAAGATTCAACACGAGTTGGTGGTGGCAGCCTTAGAGTCTGTCAAACCCTTATTAGTCTCCCGGGGAACGGCGGCCTTACAGTTGTCACAAAAGGATAGTGACAAAGAAACTTCGGATGAAGAAACCCCTCCCTTGCTTAAAAAAGGATCTAGGATGGATAGACTTGAACGTCGACAAGATGAAATGCAAGTTATGATGACGGAGTTTATCAATTCGTTTCAAGGTAAAAATAAGCACGAGATGATGGAAGAGGTTGGTTCTGATGAAAATGAAGAAATGGATTATGACAAAGAAAATTGGTCAGAAACGAGTTCCAGGGACGAATCAGAATCATGGGTACCACCATCCTTGGAAATCACAAGCGGGAAAGAACCAAAAGATTTTGATTTTGATCCAAAAACCATAGAACAAGAACCTTTAATTCCCGCTCCTAGTAAAAGAATGGAAAAATTCGGAACAGAGTGTCAAAAGCTTGGCACAAACTCATATAACAAAATCAGATACCTTGAGATTCAAAAGAAGTTTAAAGCTTTTCCTGTATTCAGTGACCTTAAGGTTAACCCACAACTAAATATTAAAAGTCATCCCATGGAGGATCTCACTAGGCTAGATTGTTTTACAGCTTGCCTTTCACATGGCCTCCTTCTACAACGGGAAGCTTTTTCAGAAGGCTTAAGGAAGCTTGTTGAACTAAACCCTGAGTGTAGAGAAAATGCACAATCACTGCTTTGGAGTGAAAATGCAAACTTTAAATCGTTATCCGATGCCTTACTCCAACTCACATGTGGTCGTCGAGCCGACATAATAGAACAAAGGCGCAAAATGGTAAAGCCAAATAATGGTTATGTTACTTCCCTCCTAAAAAATATTCCTCCCTCTACCACTCACCTTTTTGAGGAAAAGGAATTCTGTGAACTCTACAGACAACATGCTGATTCCTTTCGCACACCATTCAAGAGAACGGTTAAATCAAACTACAAGCGTCCCCAATTTAAATCTGACCGCTCAAATAACAGTTTTTCGCAATCTTCAACCCTCAAACCAAATGCAAGTGGATCTTCAGGCTTTCATAAAAACAGAAAATCCACAACTGCAAAGGGCAGTTACTCTACCAGTTACCCAAAGAAAAAATCAACATCTTCTCAAAAGAGACAATGACTTCGAGGGGGGATGTCTGAGAAAATTTGGAAAAAGATGGGAGAACATGGGCGCACCAAAGGGAATTATCAAAATAATTCAGGGTTACTCAATCCCATTTGTAGTAAAACCCCCGTTAGTTCCATTTTTGAATCAAAGACCAGAGCGCTTTCAAACTCTTGGAATGGACAGAGAAATCCAGCAGATGTTGTCTCAGTTAATTCTGGAACCCTCGAATGTGGATACAGGATTTCTGTCAAAAATGTTCCCCAGACTAAAGCCAGATGGAACTCGGAGGCCGATATTCAATCTGAAAGGGCTGAATACATACCTAAGTCCCAAGAAATTTCATCTAATGCACCATTACAAAGTTCCAAATTTTCTCCAAAGCCAAGACTTTCTCATCAAATTGGACATAAAGCAGGCTTACTGCCACATACCGATAAAACCATCCCACCGAAGATTTCTGTCAATGATCTACGGAAATCAAATACTTCAGATGACGTGCTTGCCTTTTGGCTTGTCAAGCGCCCCCTTAGCTTTCGCCAAAGTCTCGAACTGGGTAGCCAGTCTATTAAGGGATCGCGGCATGAGAGTCATTGTCTACCTGGACGATTTCCTATTAGCAAATCAAGACATAAATACCTTAAACGCTCAATTCTCTCAAGCTCTGACACTTCTAGAGTTCCTGGGGTGGAACATAAACGCCGAAAAAATCTCTGTCGACTCCGAACAAGCATGTAGTATATTTGGGAATTACCTGGAATACCGAAACAGACACAAAGTACCTACCAAAAGACAAAGTGTCATCAATCGCAAAGGACCTGAGATTAATTCTAAAGAAAAAAAGATGGAACTGGAAAATTTCGAGGACACTTCTGGGAAAACTAAACTTTGCGTCTTTCGTCGTTCCCCTGGGGCGACTTCACTCACGACTGATTCAAAGAGCGAGTCTAGTTCTTCCAGAATCTCTGCCCAAGATAAACTATCCAGTTCCAGCTCAAGTGCTACAAGAAGTTCGGTGGTGGCTAAGACACCTGACTTCAAAAGGGTCTATGTTTCCTATGGATCCCCAGATATTCATCACGACGGATGCATCCGATACAGGGTGGGGAGCCCACATAGGAAATACGGCAATAAGCGAAGTATGGAACTCAAACCAAAGGAAATGGCACATAAACCAAAAAGAATTTTATGCAGTATTGGAGACAGTTCGAAGACACGCACGCCAACTAAAAGGACAGACAATCCTAATACAATCCGACAATCGGACTGTAGTGGCATATATAAAAAATCAGGGCGGGACGAAATCGAAAATTCTACTAAATATGACCAAAGAGCTGCTTACCCTAACAAACAACCTAAAAATATCAATATTGGCTCAATATATACCGGGGAGATGCAACGATCTGGCCGACAGTCTCTCCAGGAACAAACAACTGGCGGATTGGCACCTGTCACCAGAAATCACTCAGCAGATTTTTCGGAAGTGGGGAACCCCGATCATAGATCTATTTGCGACAAACGTCTCAAAGGTAGTAGCACTCTATGTATCGAGGGATGTCAACGATCTGAGTGCACACTACATAGATGCCTTCAGCAGGAGATGGGAGTACAGTTTGGCGTGGGTATTCCCACCTCCCTGTCTGATCCCGCGTGTTCTGAGACACCTAAACTCTGCCGAAGGAATATATTTATTAGTGGTTCCGAAGTGGGACAAAGTTTTCTGGAAAGCGGATCTGGAGAGTCGGGCAATGGGTCACCCAATTCGAATCACCCGCCCCGACAGCCACTTGATAGACGCCACGACGGGAAATCCTCTTTGTCAAACCGACAAACTTGGTTTGGAGGTTTGGAAAATACGGGGTGGGCAGAGTGCTTAGAAAACTGGGAAGATGAGGACAAGAATCTACTGGAAAATTCTTGGCGAAAATCTTCTCTTAAGTCTTATAAAGCCCCATGGAAATCCTGGTTAACCTTCTCAAAATCAAGAAATATTCATCACAATAATCCAAAACCAGAGGAGGTCGCTCAATATTTAGCTTTTTTACACCGAGTTAAAAAACTATCACCAGCTACTATAAAGGTTCACAAATCCGTCATAGCTACCTTGTCAAACCCGCAAAATACCGATATCATCTCTAACCATCCTCTGGTCAAACGCATGATTAGGGCAATTGAAAACAGCAAGCCGCCAGTCCAGAAAAGAATGATATGGGATGTAAATATCCTAGTCGACTGGCTGAAAAGGGAAAATTTAGATGAATACAACCTCTTTCATTGCTCCAGGCGGCTAGCTCTTATTCTTCTTCTTGCCTCAGGGAGACGTATCCACGATTTAACGCTTTTAAATATTGACAAAATTAACATAGAGTCTCATAACAACTCCATTGTTCTATGGCCTAAGTTCGGTTCAAAAACGGACAAAAACTCTCACAGACAGTCTGGATGGAAACTTACTAAATGCGACGAAAAGTCTATCGATCCTATTTACTGGATAAAATGTCTTATCAACCTTACGGAAGAAAGAAGAAAGGCACGACCAAACCTAACCGAATTGTTTATAACGGTGAAAGGTAAAGTAAACAGTGCTTCAAGATCAGTAATCGCGGGCTGGATAAAGTCAGCTTTTAAAGAGGTGGGTATTGATTATTCACCGGGAAGCATCAGGTCGGCTGTAGCTTCATCTCGGTTTCTTAATGAGATTCCTTTAGACACTATCCTTAAAGAAGGTAATTGGAAGGGAGAAACAAATTTTTTTAAGTACTACTATAAAGAGATTAATAGGTCTCACTGTAACTCTGCGGCTGTTACCCTAACCGAAAAAACTTTTGAACCAATTTAATCATTTTTATTGATTATTTGATTTTGTTTTTATATTTTTGTTCGTTTACTTTATATATTATTAGGACAATACTTAACAGTTTTATAAAGCTGTGATATTTTGACTTTAGTTCCTAATAGTCTTTAACTTAATATTAAGACTAGTTTCAAATATTTGTTTGGTACCTACTTAACTTAAATCTTAAAAAACGTATTTTATATGCATTTAAGCTTTATGTACCTGCTATTACTAAGTACTGTATTGAGTACAGAATAATGTTCTTGGAATAATAAAAAATTGTTCTTATTTAAGTCCTTATTTATTTTTCACAGTACCCTTCTCCACGTCGTCAGAATCCAAAGAGATCTCATACAGGGTCAAGCCGAGGGCACAGACCCTGAAATATAAGAGTTTTCCACCAGAATGGAAGAAAACTAGTATTTCAGGTCTTGCCCGAGGCTTGACCCGTTAAGTTCTTGACGACTTTTTTTATTCGATGTACTGAAAAGCGGCGGCGAGCGTTCGTGAATCAGCGCGTCTCGACACGAAGCTCGCGCCACCTGAGACGTGGAATGGGGGTAAATAGAGAGATATTGAGACCTGGTGTGTATGAAATACGGTAGGGTAATCTCATACAGGGTCAAGCCTCGGGCAAGACCTGAAATACTAGTTTTCTTCCATTCTGGTGGAAAACTCTTATATTAATAAAGCTAGAGGGTTGAGAAAAAAATTAAGTTGTTTGAGTTTTTCATAGACCTTCAAAAATAACTTTTGATAAAGAAATATATTTTTAGATAAAAATTTTGTAGCCATTTAAAAGTATGGCACAATGAAATGGTCACCCTGTAGTACTTATGAATTTTTTAACCAAAAAAAAATATCATTTGGAATATTTGGGAGAAATGAGAGGTTCGGCGCTTTATAAGCTCACCCAGAAATTCACAGCGGAACACCATTATGAGGATCACAATCTGTAATAACCCTTAAATAAGTTGGTCAAATTAATATTTTTGAAGACTGAGATTTTTTGAGAAATGCACGAGGAGACTTTGAAGAGCAAAATCTCCCAACCCGTTCGAATGGATCTACTTTTTAAAATGTTTATCTAATTTTTTAAGCTCAAAAAATGTGAAACAGACGGAATTATGAAGATTTACAAGGCACCAGTTTTTATTTAAAAAAAAAGTCAAAATATAACAAGATAATTTTTACCTTCACTGTTCTTTCTTGAATCTGTTTGCTTGGTGTTATCTTGCCAGCTACTACGAAAGGATCCCATGTTAAAAATCCACGTCTCATCAATGAAAACTGGAGTAAAACTCTCCAGACCTAAATTACTATTTTTGATGTACTCCCTTAAAAAATGTTTTCTTTTATGAACAATATCTGGTAAAGTTTTTGCAAAGTCACATGAAATGCTCCTAATACGGGGTTCTATCGATTTCATGAAATTTTGCTTCAATCTGCCCTTCAGAAGTTATCCAAATTCATATAAAATCTTCCTGGTATAATTTCAACCCTACCGACAGAGAAAAGGCGGCTCTCTTGCGGTCCGAGCACAAAGTACTTGACGGCACCTGATTGGCAGATTTTTTTGAGATGCGCTTTTAATTGCTTTCAGGTGTTCTTTGCGGGACCCCTTTAGTCGGCAGTATGCAGAGTTAGAAAATAAATCAGTGTCGTTTCTGTAGGTATAGGAATAGAAAGTTTTATTATCTATTTTTATTTCTTTAGTTTATGCCATAATTAAATGAAATAATTTTCATGAGTATATCTACCGCCGCCCATGTCACTTTTTTTAAAGGATATGCCGATGGTCGGCTTTTAACTTTACTCAACTGACTTTGCAAAAACTATAAGTCCATCAAATAATTTCTATTATTTGATTTTTTCCACTTGAAGCCTATACTATTGATCCATCTTCTTAAGGACTCGATTGAAAACTCAAAATATTCAATTTATTCCCTGAACTTTTGACTTATTGGGGGAAATTCTTTAAAATTTCAAACAATCTGAAAAAATTTGACGCCTCAAATTTTAGCCCTAAATCGTGGCAACATCGTAAATTTCAGTTTTTTGTACAGTGTCAAAAACCGAAAAATGAGGAAAAATATAATCTAAAACCTACCTTTAAACTCGATTGCTGATAATTCAATATTTTTCCGGGATTGTTGATGATGCACAGGTTCTTAAAAAATGAATTTTAGGAAAGAAAACTATTAGGGTTGATAAGTTTATAAAAAAAAATAATTTTCGGATTTATTGCAACCCGTGGCCTAAAAAATAACCTTTGAATATATAAATATCAAACTTGTTATTATTATTATCATATAATTAAAAATAATGTTTGTCTAATATTTCTTATGATCAGGAATGAGAAGAGATAGAAAAAAAGTCTGCCAAACCCAGGTTATAAAGGTTAGGTTCAGGTCTGCTACAGGGTGACCTTAAAATCTGTTATAGATTTGTTTAGAAGTTCTAGTTCTCTACTTAACAATAAAAAGTTGAAAATTGCCCAAAAAGTTAAACTATGTATTAACGGATTATTTCAAATTTGGGTTCAGGGGGTGAGTTACAGGGTGATATCAAAAATAGTTGTACAATTTACATTGTTAAAAACAACTTTGTCAGGAGTTTTATTTAGCAAACAAGAGTTAGAAATACCAAACACTAACTTCTTGTATTACCTTTAGAGCCAGCAAGTGAGCTACTGGGTGATATCGAAATTACTAGTGTATTTTTCTAAAAATAACATTTTTAGAAAACAATGTTGTCAAGAGCTTTCGTTATCAAAAAATGCTTAGGAACACGTTAAAAAATCGTAACATTAACTGACTGTATTACCTTTAGGTCCTTGGAGTAAGGTACAGGGTGATATCAAAATTAGTAAAACACTTTTGTAAAAATCACAATTTTAAAAATCAATTTTATCAGGAGTCTTGGTGAGCAAAAAATAGTTAGGAATATGTAAACAAACCACACCATTCACTAACTGCGTTACATTTAGGTCCAGTAGGTAAGATACTAGTAGTACATTTTTTTTATAAATCATATTTTAAAAAATAACTTTTGGCCTCACCTTACTGTTTACAAACCAAGAACATATAAGTTAGGGTTTCTTGAGCGATCTATTAAAAGAATATTACGTCAATTACTTTTCCGCACAATTTTACTTTTTCGCATCATTTTTACTTTCCTCATGATTTTTTTCCGCACGTCCAAATTGCAAGAACCTTCCCGTCCACAATCGTTTTCAAATGAAAACCCGTCCTCCTACACACAAGTTTCATTTTCAAGAAGTGCTGCTGTACCGATGTTTGGAAGCACCGAATGAAGAATCCTGTAATGTGTTACAGCCTGTACAGGATAATATACCTTCCTCCATTCACTACAGTAGTAATTCTAAGCAGCAAACTGATCAAGGCATTTCTGTAGTGGGCCAAACACCAACCAATCAAATTCCAATAAGAAACGACGTTATTCAAGATGTTGCTTTTTCGTTATTGTTAATTAAATGTTCTTTACATAAAGTTTTGTTTTAATATATCATAATAAAAAAATCCTGTTTTATTATTTTTCCGTGCATAAAAAAATCAAGTAAAAATAAAAGTTAAAAAAACGTACGGAAAAGTAACTTTTCCGCACTAGTGCTGAAAAATTTCTTTTCCGCACGATTTTTGTTTTGTTAAAAATGAAGTTAGGACTCATTAAATGATTTATGTAGTTATTCTATCTTACGTATCATTTTCTAGCATTATTATAAAATCTTTGCGAATTAAAACATGTTTTTTGATAAAGAAGATGGACAAAAACACTCGTAGGAAAAACATTGTACCTAATTCTTGCGGAAACTATCTTTTCCATCCTTGACGGCTTGCCCGAACTCCGCTCTGTGTCGTTTGTGCAACTGCCGTCGCGTGCGGAAAAGTACCTCTTTCCGCACTTGTTAGGTAAAAAACTATTGTACAAACAATTAAAAACCTAAGCGATACAAAAAAATATTTATGTAAAAGATATTTAAAATTTAAAGATAAAAGACCTTAAGTGGGATGAAACTACTGCTTTTGTTGATTTGGAGTTTTCAGTAAAAATAGCTAAAGAATTAAAGAAATATATCCCTTTATCAGACAACCAAATAGCTATGTAGCGGTACATGTATTAACAGATTTTTTGAAAGAAATGCAAAATATTGAGTCGCTTCACTTTGGAAGAAGTCTATATACAAGTAATTAAATAAAACTAAGAACAACGTACGGGACAAAAATATTTGTGTGCAGGTTGTTGTTTGTCAATGTAAATAAATGTAATATTTATTATGTGTATTTGTACATTTTTATATTGAGCAAGCTTAATAATTATAAGGATTTGATTTGGCTCGGTTTGGTTATGTTAAATAGATAACTTGGGTGTCAAATTGTTTGTTGCCTAAAAAACATGCAAATTTGTGAAATAACAACGAAGACAGTTTTTTCTTGTAAATAAATGTGCAGATTTTTATATTTATCGTGTATGTTTGTAAATGTTTACATTAGGCAAGTCTAGTGAAGGCTTTCGTTTTGTTACATTAAATATATATTTTAGGGCCAAGATTCTAAAATATCTTGTAAATTTCTTAATTAACAATTCAAACAAATGTAAAATATTTGTGAAAAATTTTTGATTTACTATTTGTATTTGTTAATTTTTATATTGACCAACTGGTTCGGTTTGATTCTATTAATTGTATATATTGGATGAAAATTTTTTGTCAAATAAGCATGTAAATTTGTGAATTAACAACGAAGGCAGGCAGGTTTTTCTGTAAATAATTATTGTACATTTTTATATAGACCAACCTTATTTATATGGGTTTGGTTCGGTTTGGTTATAGTTGATATGTATTATAAAGCCATGATTTTTTCAAACTAACTTGTGAATTTGTAAAAGAACAACGAACCAAGATGTTGTTACGAAAATAAATGTAGGGATTTTTGGATTTCTTATGTGTATTTGTAAACTTTTATTTTGAGTTAGGGGCTTAGGTTGATTTGGTTATATTAACTAATAAGTTTTAATGTCAAAATTTTATCATATTAACTTGTAATTTTGTCAAATAAATAGTAAAAATTTTTCCCGTAAATATATGTGAATATTTTTGGATTTATTTATTCATTTCACCCTGTAGCTCACCTCCGTTGTTTTTTAAAAACGTGATTTTTCAAAATCTTTTCTGCTATTTAGATATCACCCTGCAGCTTACCTCCTGGAAGTAAATGAAATTTAGTAAGTGGTATGATTGCTTAACGTGTTCCTAACTATTTTTTGCTAACAAACGCTCCTGACAACGTTGTTTTTCAAAAAGGTGATTTTTACGAAATTTGAATGGTGTGGTTTGTTTACATATTCCTAACTATTTTTTGCTCACCAAGACTCCTGATAAAGTTGATTTTTAAAATTGTGATTTTTACAAAAGTGTTTTACTAATTTCGATATCACCCTGTACCTCACTTCCTGGACCTAACGGTGATACAGTCAGTTAATGGTATGATTATTTAACGTATTTCTAACTATACTTTGCTAACAAAAGCTCCGGACAACCTTGCTTTTTAAAAATGTGATTTTTAGAAAATTTACACACACTAATAATTTCTATATCACCATGTAGCTCAATTCCTGGACCTGAAGGTGATAAAATCTGATAATGGTATGATTGTGTAACGTGTTTCAAATAATTTTTTGCTAACGAAAGCTCTTGACAACATTGTTTTTTAAAAGTGTGTTTTTTAGAAAATTACGCTTCTAATTTCGATATCACCCTGTAGGTCTCTCACGTCCTGGATCTAAAAATAATACAATAAGTTCATGATACATTTTTAATGTATTTCTTACTCTTATTTGCTAACTAAACTACTGACAGAGTTGTTTTTTAAAAATGTGATTTTTATTAAGATTTACTACTATTTTCGATATCACCCTGTAACTCACCTCCTGAACCAAAATTTGATCTAATCTGTAAATAGTAGTTTTTTGGGGCTATTTTCAACTTTTTAGTGCTAAGTAGAAAATTAGAATTTTTTAACAAATCTATAATATTAGGCACACAAGAAATTTTACATAATTATACAAATATTATTTTTAATTATACGAATTTATAGAAAGTTTGAAATTTATGTTTTAAAAGTTTGTTTCTTGGGTCCGGTCAGGGGTGCAATAAAACCAAAAAATATTTGAAATCTATTTTCAGGTCGGCTGTACGCAGTTGTCTGCCTATATGTGCAGCTCCCTCTAGGGAGCGTGTCGCAAACTTAAGTTTTCCTTGCACAATGTGACCCACGTGGTCGTGGCACCCCTGAAAACTTCCGCCTTCGACTTATTTTCCTCAGGTGGCGAATGTAGCAAATATTTATTTTAGGGTCACTGCATCCTGAAAGCCTGGCGTCTCCCAACGAGCGGATAGTTCACAACTTGCATTCCATTTGCTATTGGTTGACATAGTCAGGCGGGATTTTTAAAATTAAAACTCTCCTGTCCTCGTTTTGGGAGGTTGAACTCGGTGTTAAACCAAACTGAAACAAAACCTAACCGTGGTCAAGGAAACTTATCCTAACCGGGGCGTGTCTGGACAGGTTAGGATACGTTGTCGAATAATTTATCAGGGTTAGGTTAACATCGATTTCGACAGGAAAACAGGATAGGAAAGCTAATTAAAAAAAAATAATATGTTTTTAAAAAATAATTAAAAAAAACTCATCGGCATATGCATAGATTTAGTTAAATTCAATAGGTATGTACTGCACAAACCACTACACTTTTTAGTCACTTACAACTAGTATATATTCGTATTTTACGCCGAAAGCTGTAAACATAAAGTTTTATAAATGCTTGACTGGTGGCACCATCTCTTAATATAATATAATAATAATCTTAAACGGCAACGTTCAACATCAAAAAGTCAGCTGACTATTTCGACCAATAGCAAACGGAATGCAAGTTGTGAACTAGCCGCTCATGTCTCCCAGGGGTAGCGACACCAAACATAACCTCATTTACGTAAAACGCAAATCTGACACGTAGCTTTTTTATGTTTAAAAAAATTAAATGGTTTACAAATGTTACGTAAAGAACTGTCCGTCACATCCGGTATAAAATTTTTTCTGTCCAAATAAACAAACCTTAAAATAACTAAGTTTTTTATGATTTCAAATTTATTAGGACCCTGTGTTAGGACCCACACAGCGAAGGAAACCAAAAATATAGTTTGCATGTTTTATATTTATTCTAAAATATAGAAAACTGTTATGTTGGGTTTTGTATCATTTAATAAATTTTTTATGCTCTCTATGGAATAAAGGTGTACGTTTAATCCTTTTTCATGGGCTAAGGTAGTATTTCTTGTCCCCAGTGATTGAAAGTAATTTCTTTAAAACCATAAAGGCAAAATATAGGTTTTTGGATTATTTTAATTTATCATAATACAAAAAACAAAAAGGAATCAAGATATATACACGATACCGATTATTTTGTTCCAGCTTGCCGTAAGCTTACTGTTCTTTGCCGATGGCTTGGTTCGTTTTGATCGTTATTGTGTCCTTAGGCATAGAATATTGCTTCCATATAAACGAAGCATTTAACTTTCGGTTCGGTTCGGTTCGGTTCGGTTCGGTTCGGCTGTAAACTAGGAAACTGTGAAATTTTCGAAATTCTGTTTATTGCATCATTTCCATGCCCACCTCAAAGTAAGAATATGCTTTATTTTCCATCTTCGAGAAATGTAATTCGAACTTTTTCTCGACTAAACTTAATTAGTTTGTTATGAAATAAATAATATTTTTTCCACATAGTTTGTTATAAGGTCACTCATCGTCAAGCAAGCTTTACCTTGCTTGACGATGAGTGACCTTAGTTTGTTAGCATCTGACTGACTTTTGTTTAATGTAATGCCATGAAAACTATCACTGCCCACTGTTTTTTTATATACGGGGGGTTGACATGCTAAAACTACAGTACGGTAAGGTTTAATACTTATTTATTTAGTTTATGATTATTATTATTTTTAGTATATAAAAATAAACCTTGGCATTAAAGTCCCTTTTAGTCACTTAGCAAATTATAGCCCTTCTTCCGGTCGAACATGAAAATTCCCGCCGTGGCATTAAAAGTAAACACTGCACGCCCCAGGTTTATAATATGCCTACTATTATTTTTATTAGTGTTCAAAAAAAAGCGGGCGGCGAAGAAAAGGTCGAAAATACTAAAGTTCGAAAGTACAAAAGGTCGAAAATACAAAAGATTGAAAAACAAAAGGTTCAAACAAAGATCGAAAGTAGCTACACTGTAATGATTGCAAAACAAAGTAGAATTAAGAGACACACAGGTACACACACACACTCATAGAAAAGTTTTAAAAAAATCAACATCCAATAAAAACTCAAGGTAGCAACACGACGGGTCGCAGAACTTTGTTCGAAAACATTTTCTTCGAACGGAAATTTTTATGAAAACAATTTCTTCTAATGGAAATTTGTTCGAAAACATTTTTTTTAAACGGAAATTTATTCGAACACCATTTCTTTGAACGGAAATTTGTTTTCGAACGGAAATTTGTTCGTAAGTAATAGTTGTTCAAAAACATTTTCTTCGAATAGAAATCATTTTCTTCGAAAGCAAGTTTTTCGATAAAAGACGCTCTAGACCTGGATTTCCAAACCTAACACAATTCCTATAGTTTGACTACAGCAAGGTCTTTTTAACATATTTTTTCAAAAAAACCCTGACTTCTTTCCCGGGATCGTAAACATTCTGAAAATTTGTCTACTTTCCTCCTTTTGGAAGGTCGAAATTGGTATTTTCCTAAACTTTGTCAATTGATCGCAAACGTATCCGAACTGGTCCAGATACCTCCTGATATACTCAATTAAGAAAGGTTAGAGTAACACCGATTTCAACTTTCCAAAATGAGGACCGGAAAGCTGATTTGGGGAAATCATTTTTCGACAATAGGTTTCGGTTGGTTCGGTTTGGTTTCACACCCTCTGGGATCCCGGGAAAGAAGTCAGGGAAGTTTTTGTTTCCAAAAATTTTTAGAAAAAAACCCCAATAGTCGAACTATATGAGTTGTGTTAAGTTTGGCAAGCCAGGTCAAATATTTTTTTTTTTCGAAAAATTTGTTTTCGAAAAAATGTTTTTGAACAAATTTTCATTTTAAACAAATTTTCGTTCAAAGACAATGTTTTCGAACACATTTCTGTTCGAAGAAAATGATTTCGAAAAATTTCTGTTTGAAGAAAACGTTTTCGAACAATCTTTTGTTCGAAGAATATGTTTTAGAACAATTTTTGGTTTGAAGAAAATGATTTTCGAAGTTTATGCTTTCGAACAATAATATTAAGATATTTATATGAAATGTACTATAAAATTATAAATAATTAATCCAAACCTTACGAAAACTCGAACTGTATTTGGGCATTTTTTGTCTTTTGATAAAATGTAAAATTCGGAATAAAAAGGTACTAAAAAAACCACAATACCAAAAACACCCAAAAAAATGGGAAAAAAACTTGGAAAATAAATTAAACAGTGCGAAAAATAGCGTATAAACATCGTGATAAAAGTTTCATTTTATCCCTTGATATATTATATACTATTAATAAACATTAACATAGAAATGTATTTCTGTCCTGTTTGTTTATTTATTACGTATTATTTTTATACAAAAACAGAATTAGTATTTAAAAGAAAATGATTTTCAACAATAAATATACCTACAATAAATATTCATAACCCAAAAACTCAAGGGACATATTTTTTATTTCTTAAGCTGTATAAAAACGAGTTCTTTTTAAGTTTTATTAAAATATTTTTCTTTTCTCAGACTGTATAAAAATGAGTCTTTTTCACGAACGTCTATGGAATTTTGAGTACGGTTTTGACACTCGTGTCGCTACCCCTGGGAGACGCTAGGCTTCCAGGATGCAGTGACCCTAGTATTTCTAATTACGTTTACGACAGAGACAATTTATTATTTTCTCTATGGTTTACGAAGGCTGTGTCATGGGCCGTCACTGAAGAACAGCAGTTTCTATATGGGAGGACCCCCCAGAATAAACAACTATATACGTGCATAGCTTTGATAACAAAAGTAAAAAAATAATCACCACTTCAATAATTTGACCAGGATCCCCACTTAGTCAGATTTTTCTGGCAGATTTTAAAGAAATAATTTGACATTCCCTTAAAAATCCGTTCAAATATAACGGTGGCAACAGCGTAGAGCTAATTTTGTATCGACCCTTCCACGACATGCAGTTAGTCCCTCTTTGTTAATTTTACCGTGAAAAACAAAGAAAGAAAGTAAACTTAGCTGACCTCATAAAGAAAACAAACAGGACTCATAAATTTGAAAGAAATGTGACGAAATCTGACATTTCAGTTTGTGTGGTTAATGGTTTTCTGGTTTGAATTTATTTACAATTTTTAAATTAAAAATTTTCAACAAATTACGGGTTTTTAATTAAAAACAAATATTATATCGTGAAGCTACATCTATCAAAAAGTGGGAAATGGCCTTTTAGGCAAGTTTTTAAGTTTACAAATTGCCTTTTAAACGAGAAATCTTAAGCGCCAGATTATGTCACATTTTTTCAAATTTCGCCAGATTTTTTGAAATGTAAAGAATTGCCACCCCCCCCCATTGTTGCCAATGTTACATATTCTTTTCTGGCAAACATACAATAAATTGTTTTCCGAATTTTATCTTTCAAATATGTTGTAATTTTGGTTTTTGCAGTTTTTGAAGTGGAAGACTCAATTTTGTTGCATCTGCAGCTCGTTGTATCACATTCTCAAATTGAAGTGCGATTCCATTTCGGACTTGTTCCTTTTTCAGTTAAAAAAAAGCCAAGATATTTAAAATTATCAGCTGCGATTGTTTATTATACCTATTACATTTGTTTATCGGCATTATACAAGTTTGTAAAAATATTTAGTTTACAAACTCATGTTTTTGATTGACAATGACGGATACTTCACATAACCAATTACCCACCTATTTAAAAAATGAATTAATCATAGACGCTACTTTTTTTTTAAGTTTATTGTCACCGTTGTTTATAATATACTAAACAAAAAAGACGTCATTACAAATGCCTATAAGTTGAACTATATATACAGTTATAAATTTCAATGTAAGAAAGGTCAGAGTTTGCTCTATAACTAACTGCAGCACGGCGAAAAGAAGGATAATGTTTTTCGCTTGGGATATGTATGTAAATATGTGATTTTGACGAGAAAGGTGTCGTGATCCCGAAAGTGCTATAGGCTATATTTTTTTAAACAAGAATCAACATGTCGATCGTCAGACGCCATTTTGTGATCGGCTTTAAGGCATTCAAATTACGTAAATTTCAGCCGATTTTAATGAAATGTTTGTGATACCCCATTGCAAATATCCTCTGATTTGCTATAATTGCTTTGTAGTCCTTTCTGCTCTCACCCATCTCACATCCTGTTATTCCCCCCACCCTCTTAAAAAACTATATTCGCATAATTTTATCAAATATAGGGCGATTTCAAAAATTATTTTTACAAACGCATTAAAACTTTTTTTTCAACACCATTTTACTAGTTTTCCCCTTTCCCTCTCTCCCCCCCCTCCTTATTAGTAATAGTTGTAGCTATAACTTATTTCAAAAATTCTTTCTGCACACGCTTTAAGATTTTTTAACGCCATTTTATTAGTTCCCTCCTCCCTCTCTCCTCTCCCACCTTCACTTAATAGAAGGTAAGACTGCTCGCGTCTGTAGAAAATCTACACGTACTTTTCCGGAAACGCTAAATACATGGTCAATGCATAGTGCATTCTATAAGGCTGAATAAGACTGAAACCTAAAAGTTGGAAATAAACATTTTTTTAGATAAAAAAACTCCCAACTGCTAAATCTACTTGTAACTACTAGTCGTAGTTGGGTACAAAATTACCCAATAACCTAATTCATGAATATACAAAACTGTATAATTTCGTGAGTGCGCTTTGGGCATCAAAACTAAAAGTTGATGCATGTCGTACATTATAGGTATAATAGCAATTTTGTACCCAACTGGGTGTTTTTTTAATTTTAAAATTTTTTATTAATAAAAAAAGATTATCAAAAAGTGCGCTCTTCCACTTGAGCCGATTGATCGCAAATATATCCCAACCTGTTTGTAGACCCCACAAAAAAAAATGTTTTTTGAAAAACGTAATTTATAAAAGAAACTAAAAAACTTTTTACAAAGATTATTTTTATTTGTTACTAACTATTTACAAGTATAAAATAATCAATTTTTTTTTTAAATTAAAATAAAAAAACCCCAAAAAAATAAAAAATAAACAAAAATTCTCGCGGCGGTTTGTCGCGCGGCGAATTGTCCCAGAGGGGAGTCCGCCCGCGGCGAATCGGCAGCGGCTAATTTTTTCAAAAGTTTCCGTGGTAAAATTTTGGTTTAGAATTTGGTTTAAGCTAAATTTGTTAGTTTTTATTTTAGTTTCCTCCTATGTACAGCCTACCTAAAAAAGTAATATTTTTTTAAAAAACTACCAAGAGAGATTTTTGGTATGCAATTTTATTTGGTTGTTTTTGGATATATTTAGTTTTTAATATCTCGGAAAAACCAATTTGGTTTAGAATTTAAGGAGATTTATACTCGTTTAAAAGTGGCGTCCGACTAGATACTTTGGTCAAGAAATCTAGTGTCCGACCAAGCTTTCTGTAATCTACTGGTAGACTTCTTAATCCATACATGTTCAGTTTTTAGTATCTAAGTAGTTAAAGTTTTTTGATTTTGTCACACATTTGATGTGTCCGACTAGACACTTTGGTCAAGAAAATTTACGCCCGACCAAGTTTTTTTTAGTCTACTAGTTGACCTTTTCATCTACACATCTTCAGTTTTTGGTAAGAAAGTAGAGGCAAGCAAGAGGTCAATGTCCGATCAAGGTATATTCGGGTCTATAACCGGAGTTCTTTTGCTGCAGATACCTATGTTTTGGTTATGAAGTAGGATATTTTTCAAAAGAGTACCGCCTCCCGATCTTAGCCTAATAAGGTTTTATGTTTAAGGTGCCCGTCTCATCCCTATTTTTGAGATAAATTACACAATTGCAGTGTTGGAAATTATCCATATGATGCTTTTTCAACCAGGTCATCCAGGGAGAAACTGGTAGCATTAGAGGAATTTTTGTTTTTTCTAGTAAATTCTTCATCGAATTTGGGGGTGCTGACTTTTTTTCTTTTTTTGAAATTTGCCTTATTTTGGGTTTTATCAAACATTTTAGAAATTAATTTTTTTGAAATTTGGCAACGATGCGTGTTTGTACTCCCCTATTTTCTCCTCCACAGCTTTATTCTAAAATATGCACATTTTTCTATGGGTTTTTCGCATTTTGCCATCGTTTTAGACCATATTTTCAAAATCGGAAAAAAGTCAGCACCCCGAAATTCTTTTGTTTATCTAACACAACAAAAAAATAAGTTATAATTGGTTTCTATCATATGGCTTGATCGCCCAAATTTTGAAATTGCATGGGTTTTTTTTGTAAATTTATTTTGATCACGTGATCGTCGATTCACGGACTGCGAAAAAGGAAGATGAGAGAGACAGACGTGGTCTGTCGTGCAAAGCAGAAACCTAGTAAGTCAAAAACTAGTGTTTTGGGAAATAGAGTTTGAAGTTTATTTAACTACATACTAACCATAGTTTATTTAACTACATAGTAACTACATTCAACTTCCTTGTTTTTTAAGATAGCCACATTCTAGAAAAACTGTCTGGTGCCGTTTTTTACGGTTATTTCAATGATATAAAAATCTCATTATCGAGTAAGTCGAGTTACTAGGTTTTTGCTTTGCTCGCCAGCGGTACTTTCTGATAGAAATCTGTAATTTTTTCTTAATTCTTAATTTAGTTTTGACATCAATTACACCGCGGCGCTGTTACACTAGGACAGCTGTTTGACTTTTCCAGGAAAAACAATACAATACAATACAATTTCTAACCCAAGAAAAATAAAACACTAAATAAAAATTGATTTAAACGAAAAGTACAGGCTGCTTTCTTTTTTACAAACGCAAATACTGGTACCTGTGAATAAAAAATTCTACGAACCACAATAAGTCTGGCAAAACGCGGTTTTCAAATTTAGATTGAGAAAGTACATTCCCGAAGTAGTATCAAAGTTTGTCACAATTTTTGAGAAAATAACATAGTACATATACCTCAAAAGCGACAGCAGCTAGTTGTTTTCACAAATAAATTGAAAATTTCATTTTCAACAAAAATAAATTTACCTCAACACCCAGAATGACTAGGTCTTTTCCTATGGATAGCTGTACATGCCTCCTGGCGAAAATTTGTTTTATAAATAAGACAATTTGTAGTATTACCAGAGACAATATAAGAAAGGGTGCAAGCATAACAGAGATGTGGGGACATGCATTTTTGTAAACGATAAGGTAAAGTTTTGACCAATTGTATGTTTACTGCCCTCAATAAGAATCTTCTTTTTTATGCTATTATTGGAGACAACATAAGAAATAAAATAAAAAAAACTAACTTAAAACCTGTATAAAAAAAATCTACTTTACCCAGTGACTCCTATCCCTCAATAGCCAGCTCTTAGATCAATAAACAATGCCCCCATATAATAAACAAAGATACCAGGAAATGATGTAACTCTATATTCATAAAAATTCTACTATACCTATTAGGGACATTTTGAAACACTTTGACAATTGTTATCGTTATAGTTGTTGTCTAGGTATCACAACTTAGGTTGAATTACTTTATTTGCCTGACTATTTTTGCACTTACCTTTAGTAGAATCTTCTTTAATTAAAGAATAATATTGGGATTTTTATTGTTACTTAGTAGTTATTTACTTTTTCGTCACATTTACGTCTAACAACTGACCTCAAAGTGTGTAAAGTTTGGTAGTTTTTTTAATAAAAATAAGCTTAAAAGTATTATTTTTTAATTGAGGAGGATTCTACCAATAGTAAGTGTAAAAATGGCCAGGAAAACAAAGCCAAATTAGTCAGGTTGTGTAACCTTACAAATAACTATAACCAGTGGCGTATATACGGGAGGGGGCCTGGGGGGCCCGGGCCCCCCCGAAGCTAAGATTTTTTTAGATATTTTCCACATTTTTCCTGAATACAAACATAAAATAGCATAAAATACGGCCTCTTGGGGTCTCGGGCCCCCCCCCAAACTGCCTCGGGCCCACCCCGAAACTTTTTTCTATATACGCCACTGACTATAACAATAACAGTTGTCAATATTTGTAGAGTTTTAAAATGTCCTTATTATCTCTGTCTTTCCAACTAAAAATATAATGGGTAGATGTAAACTCCAGTTAAAAAAAATTGAGGCAAAATTTACTGACAGTTTGATGAGTCCGACATTTAAATGTTAATTGTAATGTTACATTTGTCAATAAAAAGTGTCTCAATTATTTTGCATTGGAGTTTTATGTACCTATGAGAACTTTCTTGGTGTGTTCATTGAACATTTTTTAAAACAACCTGTTCTACATTTATAGGTCGTTTTTGACAAAGCATGTTAAAAGTTATCAGGTAGGATATTTCAGTTCAAACCACATTTTAGGTTAATTTAGGTCAAGTTTGGATCAGGGTGTTTATTCTTGATTGTCTATACCGTGAGGTGAGCGCTCACCTTGTGGATTCATTTCCCCGTGTAATAAGGTGGTGAAATCATTTCAAGTTCACCAGTGAAAGTGAACTTTTCACTCACCTCTCCTCACAGAAAGTAGAGAATAACCATCCAGATCTGATAAAACTCACCCTTCAATTTGTTTTTTTTTTTAAACAAGGCAAAAACAGATTTTATTGTTTGCAGAGGAGTTTTGTGTTTCTCTCAGAATGTAAGTATCGACAACCAATAAAAACATTTTTATTAAAAAAAGAAAACCTGAGAGAAAACCATATTCTTACCTACTGCATATTTATGTCTCTTTCTCATTTAACAAAAACACTTTCTTTAAACACAAAAATATTTACAATCATTTTGGCCTCCTAAAAGAAAAACAGGAAGCTAATATTTTTTTAAGGAAATGTCAAATTTTTTTTTAATTAAAAAAAGTTTTTAAACAGATTCTAATTGAAGAAAATATTTTGGGACAATTTCCTTCCCTTCCTTCAAACAAATTTTAGAAACTTTATAGTAGTACATAATTTGACATAGGTGCAGAGGTGCACTATAAATGAAGCTCAGAAAAATTACTTTTACATTTATTTATTGTTTAAAAATATTTATTATTCTATTGCTACAAATAACAAATATATTGCTGCCGATTTATTGTTTTTTTTTTAAATAAATTACAGCATAGTAATAAAAATAGAAAACTTCTTAACAGGAGCTTGAAAGAAAATTATTAGAAAATATCTCTGAAAAAACACTCTATTACAGTTTTAAAAAACAACCAATTATTTTTTATTTAGCAAAACTATTTTCTAACATTTAAATTTACAGCCTACTCAGTTATTATTATTATAAATTTACATTCTATATTCTTATAAATAAACTCTAAAATAGTTCTATAATCAAATTCAAAATAATTGAGACACTTTTTATTGACTGTTTGACAGATGTGGCATTATTAATATTCTTTAAATGTCAGACTCATCAAACTGTTAGTAAATGTTGTCTCAATTTTTTTGAATTGGAGTATATAGAGCATACACACACAAACAGTTAGGTTAGGTTAAATTTTTTATATTATAAAAAACAAATGTTTTCTGAAAAAAAAACCTATTCTTTATAGAAAACTAATTTTCAATAATATAAGTAACATTCAAAACAAATTTTCTTACAAAAGGTTCAAACATAATAATATAATATATGGTTGTTGGTTTACTGAAAACTGTTTTGTGTTCAAAATAAAATTTTACAGAAAAGACAAAAAAGGTCTATGATGCCATTTATAAGCTGTCTGGATCCTTTTTTTATCCTTGCTTCAATTAACGTTATTATTACATTTTTTTTGCAAATAATTTTATATAGGATATCCATTATAACTAGGGCTAATTGATTATGCAAAAAACTTAATTTTGAAACAAATGTCACATATCAAGTTTCATCGAATCAACGCTCCTGTAATTTGTTGTGGAAATTTTAAACTGTTGATTTTGAGTACCTGATTTCTTATGGAGTGTGAACTTGTATTGCACTTAGTAAATCCTAATAGTCAACCACCATCATTATTTCTGAAAAAAGAAATGTATCATGAACATAAAAAGCACATTATACACGAAATTATAAAACTGGCACTTTTTGCAAAGCAATTCATCAAATTGTAGAGAAAAAATCCCCAAGATAGTAATAATAATACAGATGTATTTCACTGCAATACAGATGAATTTCGCTACACAAAAATATTTTCACGTAGATTAGGGGTTTTTATTTATAATCTATATTTCGATATATGTTTAGCAATTTCGGTTAGTACAGTAATTTGCTTAAAGCAGTAAAAAAAAAATGTATCTTTTAATATACAGGCCGTTTCAACAAAAACTTAACAGAGGCCTTTTGGGGCACTTCAAAAATCCACAAACACGTGGATTTTGTTTGCAAGGGGACCCGTCTTGGCTATCATGCATTCCCTCTGAGGGGTATGCTTTACTAATATATTTTGGATATGAAAAGTGGGTCTAATGATACCATGTTTTGAAGGTCGTTTGAATATCTCTACAACCATGTAAAAATTTTGAAAAGGTCTTTTTGTTGAAACACCCTGTATATGGTTACATGGAGGGTTAACTAAAAGCAGATATTCCTTTCTAATGGGGAGGATTTTGCCTTTGCAGTGCTAGGTGTAATAGTATGTCAACTCGATTTTTTGCAAGAAGAACTAAGTTTGTTAGGGTCTAATAATGATAGATAAAATTTATAAATGTTCTAAAAACTCACACAAGCATAAATGACAAAGCAAAATTATAATTCCAGCTTCCCTTATTTTTGTCTACTCTCTTTGTTCCTTCAGTATAAAGATGAAAATCCAATGTAACATAGCAATGTTCATTCCCAACTGGATTTTTCCTAAAATAAGAAAACATAATAATTTTACTACATTTTTATGCAACTTACGATGGTTTCTAGTTTTTAGTTTGATAGCTATTGTTTTAATTTACAGGTTTTTTATTCTTAATAGCTTTAAATATATTTTTGTTTCTAAAACTTATTAAAAGGTCACATCAAAAGATATGTATGCTTTGGATTTATAAATAACAGGTCATTTCATACCAAATTAACCAGCCTCCAGTATTCATCAACTCCGATTTTAATGATTTTTGGTACAGTTATACTAACCAGTAATAAACTGAAAAATCAAAAATTTCAGATTTTTTTGACAAGTAGTTCTTTTAAATATTTTTTTGAATTGCAAGTTTGACCTGACAAAAAAAAATATCTCAAAAAGTAAGCACTAGAATTAAAGACGCTTTAAAGGATATACCACATGATACACTTTTTATAAAAAACTTTTTTAGAATTTTCGATACCTACTGAATTTTAAATGAATATGGAACATAACCTAACCTAACCCATGTGAATATAGTACAGTATTCTACCGTGCCAAAGCAAAAGAGTGTACTCCCAATTTTTTAAAAAGTTACCTAGTTTCTTCGCTTTTTAAATTGTCCTTTCTTCTCTGCATAAATATTAATTTTTAATATTTTAATATCTTTAAAAATAAATAAGGCTCTTATCAAAATTTAAAAAACAATTATCAAAAATGAAATTAAGGTTAAAAAAATCCATCTTTTGCCTTGGCGTGGTAGTATTAGTGTATAACAACAAACACATTTTTGTTTGTACTATACCTACCCATCATTTCTCCATCTTGAAATCTTTGAAATATCTTAGCAATCAATCAATGAAATAAAAAATTTTTTTGAAAATATAAAAAATGGTTTTGAGAAATAAAAAAAAATTTACAAAAATTTTTAAAAAGTTTTTTATAAAAAGTATATCATGTGACACATCCTTCTAAGTGTCTTTAAAATGTATTTCTAACAAGCCATAAATCATGTTTCGAGTGTAAGCAGTTCTTAAGTTATTTTAGTTTTTACCTTTATAGCCCATACAGCAATGGCAGGGAAGATATTGTTTTTGATAAAAAATTTTTAAAATATAACGCCGAAAAGGTATTATTTAGGTGTATTTGGACCTATCTTAGCAATTTCATTGTGACGTCTGTCCATGTGTGTGTTTTCGGCCCACAGTAGCTCCTAAACCGCTAAACCGATTTTCATGATAAAATAGTGTTCAACACTGTAGTTTGTTCAAAATCCAATAACGCTAGTGACAGTTTAAAAATTTTAAAAATATTAACTATTTAACGGAGCATCGAATCAATATGCGGTTTTTGGAATACAGTAGAACACGTTTTGCTTAATAATTAGTCTAATAACCAAAAACTTCTTAGGAGCTTTAGTTTCTAAGATATTTACAAAAAACCGTTTTTAAGGCTGTTTGTTTTACTAATGAGCTAGGAAGGTATTAGATCTATCATGGATCCATTTATTTTAGTAAATGTCCGGAAAAAACTTCAATTTTAAAAAATTTATAAAAAAAAACTATTGGCCAAAAATATCTGAAATTTTGGGTTTTTAGTTTTTAGATAATAATAACTGTGTCAAAAATTATAAATATCTTCTTTTTTTGGTTGATTTTATATGGTTGAATGCTTTTAAAAACTTAATGGGGCATATCATACCCCACCTTACAAATTTATAATGATTTTCTACCTTACCACCAAAATTACATGTCTTACTATGTATAATCTGAAAACCCCATAAGCCACCAATTACTTTTATTTCAGACACTGTTATACAAAATGTTTCCATGCTACAACATCTTTTTGAAAACACTTCATTGAAAGACAGTTTAATTAAAAACCTAAATTTGGAATAAAATTTCCAAATTGTTTTTTGAAAAAAAATGTTTTGATTTTTTTTTTCAATGACATTTTTTTCCTAGTGTCACTGCATTCTGGAAGACTAACGCTGGTCTCTCAAGATGCAGTTCTCCTTTTGGAATGTCAAAATTGGTGTTATCCTAACCTTTGTCAATTGATCGCCAACATATTCTAATCTACTTTGTTATACACAGTGACATTTTTCCACACAAAAAAAATGGCCCCAATGGATAGGTTAGAATATGTTTAATGATGATGATGAAAATAACACTAATTTTGAAAAAATGTAATTTGAAATACGTTTTCAAAAATATCAAAGTGTGTTTTTAAAAAACAACACAGTGAGTGACCCGCTGAAATAGAACTTTTTTTATTTTAGTGCCTTATCTTATTCTCCACTTTTTTGTTATTTATTAGACTTTATGACAATCAGTGTATTTAGGGGCAGCAGCTTTCATCAGCATAAAATCTTGCTAACTTGTATAAAGAGTGGCAACTATAAATGAGACATTGCCTCTAGCATGTTTGGTTTTTTGAAAACAAAAACATCAATTGAGTTTTTTTACAGACTTTTTTCCTGAGGCAAAAAAATTTGGTCAGACTTCCAGAAAGGGCTTAGGTTTAGTTTAGTTTTGCCATTAAATTATTTACAAAATATAACAGAGGGTGTATGGAAAATTTCAATTATCTTAATATAACTTCCAATGGACTCTTATATTTTTTCTCCCTGGCTCTTCATATGTAACTTTTGACATTGTAGCTATATGTCAAAAAAATTATTCCATTATTTTTTATATACTTTTGAACAAAGTACCACAAATGGGGTCATTCCATCTGAAAAAAAAAGATATATGTGGTTAGACCCCTTCCCTTTTCTGTCAGGAAGAAAGCCTATGAAAAAACTCAATTGACATGTTTTCGTTTTTTTTTTAAATTATTATTAACCTGCTAGAAACAGTATTCCATTTAAAGTCTCCACCCTGTATATTCCAAATCAAGGTTTGTGAAATTAGATAAAATGTGTAGTTTTCAGTGAAAACTGTCTGGTTTTACATTTAAAAAAATTTATTTTATCTGAAGCTACAGGGGTTTTTTAAAAAATTACTCTAAACTATTTTCTCACATATATCAAAAAATACCTCAAAAACAAAATTTACACAAAAACAAAATTATCATAAATAAAGAAGTTATAGACCCCCTCCCAAAATGCAGACTTATGGCTTACTATATTAAAATATGATTTTCAGCTTCTCTTGAAATTTGAGTGTCGTAAAGGGGGGTCAGTTTTTTTCTATCCCCCCTAGAAATACCCGAAACCCCCCAAAAACATCGAATTTGAGACATCCTGTACAGGGTGTTTCATTATATTTCTACTATCCAACTTTTCCAGAATTTTTGTCCTAAAGGAAAAAATTAAAAAGAGTTTAAATCTGCAAATTTTTTCCTTTTTGTTTACGGTATGATATTTATTTTGGCAGTTTCCATATACAAGTGGCAGGTAAAAGTAACTTTTTTTTAAAGGAAACACCCTATATATTTTTACATTCATATTATGAATAGGCCTTAAAATCTTCTTTCTAAAATAATAACATACTTTATAGCTGTGAACAATAGTTTATGAGATATAAGCACTTTTTTTTAATGATAAAAAAAGTACCACTCAGCACCCCTGGTATATACCACTCTTTTAAGTTATATGTGACAGGTTGTGAGACAATCAAAACAATTTTTTCCTTTTTGTGAATGTGAAATTATACTAGGAGTGCTACTATATTATTTTAATAATTGGAAAAATTTTAAATGGTTATATCTCGTATAAAGTATGTTATAGATTTATAAAGAAGATTTTAAGCCTTATTCATACCTGTAAAAATATATAGGGTGTTTCCTTTAAAAACACATCACTTTTATCTGCCCCCGCATATGGTAAATTTTAAAATAAATGTCAAACCGTAACCAAAAAGGAAAACATTTTCTGATTTAAACGCTTTTTAAATTGTTTCTTTAGGACGAAAATTATGGAAATTTTCCATGGGAAGAAATATAATGAAACACCCTGTACATACAATTTGAACAAAAAATATGTAAAGAATTTTTTTTTGCATTTTTGACATTTTTTAACTTGTTGCATATTTTATCTCATTTGACCATCCTTGTAGTTCTTATTTCTCTCTCATTCAACTAAATACTGGCATTTATAGACACAAGACACTAGCGCTACCAAGTCCACTTTCAATCCCTGACTTCGCATGCACAGATCTACCAATATTATTTACCTCATGTATTAGAATAGATGAATACAGGGTGATTTTCACTTGAATGATTCTAACCACATGAAAATAGAAAGTTTCAAAAACCTAACCCAACAAAACCTAATCAAATCTAACTGAACCGAACCAAAGTAAACTGAACCAATAATTTAAAAAACAAAATAACTTTCCTGACTTCCTGCCCGGGATCCTAGAGGATGTGAATCTGAACCAAACCAAACAGAACCTAACTAAACTGAACCAAACCTAACCTAACCAAACTAAACTACAACACATACTGCTAATTAGGTTTAGTTGGGTAGGGTTAGGTTTGGATAGGTTCGGTTCGGTACAGTCCAGTTCGGATTCACATCCTCTAGGATCCTGGCTAGGAAGTCAGGAAAGTTTTTTTTTGAAAAAAAATATTGGTTTAGTTTGCTTTGGTTCGGTTCAGTTAGATCTGATTAGGTTTCGTTAGGTTAGGTCTTTGAAACTTTCTATTTTCATGTGGTTAGAATCATTCAAGTGAAAATCACCCTGTACATCTATTCTAATACATGAGGTAAATAATATTGGTAGATCTACGCATGCGAAGTCAGGGATTGGAAGTGGACTTGGTAGGGCTAGCGCCTTGTTTTATAGACTAGTAGATTTAGCACTTACTCGTTTTGTAACTTCCGACTTCTTCTGTTATAACGTTCCAAACTCCTAAACTTCTTTGTACCCCAATTTTGTGGACTGCCAGGGATCATTTTGCTCCCAGGTTCACGTTCACGGCGCACAAATCAAAACAGTGACTTATAAAATTCACCAAAAACACTATTTCTCACAAATATTTATCGAAATTTTCAAAAATGTTTAAAAAGATCAAAATTTTTAAAAAAAATTGACATAACCTGTCTAATCAAACAAGGCCAACAAAACGTTTATTTTTTTTTCGTTGGCCACAGTATGAGTCGAAATTTGGTCTCTAGATGGCGCCCATCGAACAAAAACTGACAAAATTGATGGGGGAATATTTGAGAGAGACAAATATTAAAGTCGGTAAAGGACAAAAACTATTATAGGCAACCAAGCCAGGGGAATCTCTTTATCCCTCCGTTAATTTTTTGGCTGTTCCAAAATTTCCTTAGATTGTGACGCTGGCCTTAATGCTATAAAGGGGTCTAATAAACGACAGACGGTGCTTTCTGTGGGTACCATTGGTACCGATAAAAAAGCGGTCTTTCACTCAACTACAGCCGTTTTAATTTTTTACTTCGAAAACCCTGTGTTTTGTCTTTACCCCCCATCCAAAAAACTCATCCAACAACATTAAAAACCATGTTTGAGTCGCAAAGGTTTTATAAAAAAAGTATTATTTTTTCTTTTGTCTTCTTACAACAAACCTTAACCTATTAAACCACATCAAATTTGTTATTAAAAAGTGTGCCGTTTAAAAAAAAGACTTTCGACTTCCAACAAAATAATTTTAAAACAAATTTTACTTACCGCTGCATTTTGACAAAAATTATATATTTTTCACTCTTTTAATATTTTTTTGTTACAAGTTAACTCACAATATTACAAATATCAGAAATAATCTGAATGCTGCAATATAATTTCTATAAAAACATCTTTATCTCTTAATTTATTGCGATGATATATTTTCATCACGGAGTATGACATGTCAAAAGCCTTTTAGCATTTTTTGTATTTTAATTAGTCAAGATTATATTTGTATTAAAAAATCTAAATGCATTTATCTATTGACTGGTTGAAAGGTCATGTAAATATATTTTTTACTGCCCTATTTTACTTGTAATGGAATAGAGCAAGATGAAACATAAAGTGATCATTTGTATTTCTGAAAAAAAGTAATATTAATTGTTTTTAAAATATATAGTGTCTTCTAATTAATTGCAAAAAATTTAAGAACGTGACCTTAAGATCAAAATACTGCTACTTTTTCTTGGATCTTAGGGTTTTTCAGTGGCGTAGTCACAAATAGCCCTCTGACCATTATTCAAATATTTTTGCCGAGCCCCCTTACCTAATCTAATCGGACCTCGGTATATATACCGGGTGGGCCAAAAAAAACCGGAGATTTATTTTTTCATTCTAGCTTTTGAACTATAGAATTGATTTTAATGGGACAAAATGCTGTTGATAGAAAATTAATCAGAGTTTTGATTAAATATATTTTTTTTGTCCGCCATCTCAAAATCCAAGATGGTGGACGAAATTAAAATGTACCTTTCAAAGATGCTCGTTTATTCTTGTGTTGCGAACATGTTTTAATTATTTTTTTAAATTAGTGAAAAAGCTGCATTCTTGCCACGCACAACAAGGTATGAACTAGCAAAATCGATTCAGTGGTTCTAAAAAAAATATTTTTGTTTGAACCATCGTTTTGCATATTACGGGATTGCCTTGCCGATCATGTCTGCATTTATTTCCTTATAACTTCATTACTACTAAATCGAGCATCCTGGTGAAAATTGCTTGCTTTTTAAAGATCAATATCAAAATTTATCGCCGTCTTAAAATTTAAAACGGCGTGTTTATTCTTATTCTCGGAAAATGTTTTAGTTTTTTTTTATTTATGGAAAACCACTACTTTTCCCCCCTCACACAACGGCGTACAAATCAGTAAAATCGGTGTGGTGGTTCTTAAAATATCTATTTTTGTTTCAACCATTGTTTTACGGATTCTACGATTGCTTTACCAATCCTGTCTGCATTCATTTCTTTATAAATTCGTTATTACTAAACCGATTTTAGCGAAATAAAAAAAATCGTGGTGAGAATTGATTGGTCTTTAAATATTCTTATCGAAATTTTCCGCCATCTTGGAATTTAAAATGTCGGACAGAATCTTACTTGATTCTTCAAAATGGCGTGTTTATTCTTATTTTGCGAGAATGTTTTAGTTTTTTTATTTATAGAAAAACATAAAAAGGTAAAAATTAATAAAATCGGGGTAGCGGTTCTCACAAAATCGGATTTTGTTTTAACCATTGTTTTACAAATTATAAGATTGTATTGCCAATCCTGTCTGCATTCATTTATTTATAAATTCATTATTACTGAACCGATTTGAGTGAAACCACATCATGGCGCAACATTAAAGATCGATCAGTTTGCGCCATGATGTTTTTTATTTCACTAAAATCGGCTTAGTAAAAATGAATTTATAAAGAACTGAATGCAGACAGGATTGGCAATGCAATCGTATAATTTGTAAAACAATGGTTAAAACAAAATAAGATTTTTTGAGAACCATTTAACCGATTTTATTACTTTGTACCTTGTTGAGTGGGAGAAAAGAAGTGCTTTTCTATGGATTGAAAAAAAACTGTCCGCCATCTTAAATTATAAGATGGCGGTAAATTTTGATCATGAGCTTTAGACAGCCATCAGTTCTCACCAGGATGTTTTTTATTTCTTCATCAAAATCGGTTTAATAGTAACGAATTTATAAGAAAATAAATGCAGACATGATTGGCAAGGCAATCGTATAATATGCAAAACACTGGTAGAAACAAAAATATTTTTTTTAGAACCATCGAACCGATTTTGCTGACTAAAATCCTGTTGAGCGTGGAAAAAATGCAGCTTTGTTACTCATTTAAATAAATAATTAAAATATGTTTGCAACACAAGAATAAATTAACATCTTTCAAGGGTACAATTTAATTTCGTTCATCTTGGATTTTCAGATGGCGGACATAAATATATTTAGTCAAAACTCTGATTGATTCTCTGTCAAGTGCAGTTTGTCCCATTAAAATCGATGTATAGCCCACCCGGTATGTATTTTCTTGAAAATTTTTCTATAAATTTATTTCTAGCATTTTTTTTAACAATATTTTCGCAACATCGTATTGCAAATTGTCTGACATTTTTACCCAACTGCAGCACGGCGAAAGGAAGGGTAATGTTTTTCGCTTGGGATTTGTCGCCTAAACGGCTTAACCGATTTTGACGAAAAAGAGTTCGTTAAATTGTGACTGATCCCGAACGTGTTACAGGCTATTTTTTTTTTAAACCGGAGTCAATATGGCGGTCGTCAGACGCCATTTTGTCACATGGGGCTCGATTCTTTGCCAATCGACGGAAATACTGACGAAAACGTCAGTATTGTTAAGGTCATTTTGTAGTTACAAAAACTTACCAGACATATTTTTCATGTTAGATTTCTTCCGTGGGCTTGCTTACGTATGTATCAATTAATTTTTAAACATTTCTTTCACTGTTTTAGATTTTTTTTTATTAAAATAAATGCATGCTTCACTTTTGTATAAAAGTGACCATTTGAAACGTCACGAAATGTCATCAAAATGGAGTATTTTCATGCCGTACACAATTTATCCAGTAATATCACAGTAATATATGTTTATAAAACCTCAAAAACTCAAGAAAATGTAATGAGTGGTGTTAAAGAAACGAAATAAATATTATATTTGCGTTTACTTCCATTTACATGAATGTAAATTGCAAAAGTTCGAACTCATTTCATATTTAAACTGTAGCATTGCAGCGCTGCCGGAATTTGATTTTCAACGTTCAAACTGGCGTTTTTTTAAAACAAGAGCCCGGTTTTCGTCAAAAGTTTTGACGTCTATTCTTAGTGACAGATCTTTTGACGCCCGCGATAATTTTTTTGGCACAATCAATATAGCGTGTTTTTAGTCCGGGAGCCCCTAACCATATTTCTACCACATATGTTATACCAATACAACCTGCGTTATTTTGACTAACCTTCATTTTTCTAAAACTTCACTTCTAATACACTGAATGCCTTAGTCCAGGAGAAATCCTCAAAAACAAAAACTTCTGCAAAAAATCACCTGGGGCGATGGCGCTATTAATCTCGTTGATGAATGGGACAAAATTTTAACTGATTTTTTAAATTTTCTTTTAATCTTTATTTCGGTCTTATAGAAGTCGGTGCAGAAGATGTTAAGAACAAACTATGACCCCTTAAATTTAGTTATTAACTATTATACATTTTACGATTTTGATGGACGACACTGTGTCTCAGAAGACCTCAAAAGCACTAGTAAATTATTTAACCAATAAATCTCAATACATAACTACACAGGTTTTGTCATTCAGGCTGGAAAAATGTATGGTTTATCAAACAATATTAAAATAATTGATTATTACGAGAGGGGAGGAGCAACAATGACCCTTGTACCGCTGTGGAACATTTAAAAACTTTTGCAAAATTTTAAAAAATGCTCAAAATTCTTAGAAAAAAATGTTTTTTGTCTGTGAAGTATTTTGACAATTTATTTGAGATATTTTCCATGCGGTGCTAACTTTACACTGGCTTTAGTTCACCTGTTATTTTTGAAAACAAGATGATTATTATTATTATTTTTATCATAAATTCAATACATAGCTGGTTTTTCTTCGGAAACTATTAAAGAGTGTTTAATGGGGAATCAGGTCAAGTGGCACCTGGTTAAAAATTTACTTATTGCTGTAGTGCTGATAATAATTTAAAAGTAAAATCAAATCAAGTTAAAAAGCCTTTATTATTGGATATCTATATATATATATATATATATTATATATAAAAGGTGAATTTTATCATATTATTATGTAAAGGTACTTATAGACTCAACTCTCAAGTTTACATAACTCTTGACTGTAGATAAAATATGTCTAAAACGGAGGAATGTTCTCTATTTCAGCTTTAGTGAAACGTTCATCCCAACAATTAAAATGCATGAACGTAAGATTTATTTAATAACTTTGGTATAAATTCATTATCGGACTATTACTTTCTGAATTGACTATTCGGATTATTAGTTTAGTCGCACTATAAAATCAAAAAAATAATATAGAAAAGAACAATTTTTTTAAGCATTTCTTAAGCAATCAAGGTTTTTAGTATATTGGGGTCAATTCTTTACATTTCAAAAAATTTGACGAAATTTGAAAAAATGTGACATAATCTGGCGCTTAAGATTTCTCGTTTAAAAGGCAATTTTAAACTTAAAAACTTACCTAAAAGGCCATTTCCCACTTTTTGATAGATGTAGCTTCACGATATAATATATTTTTTTAATTAAAAACGCCTAATTTATTAAAAATTTTTAATTTAAAAATTGTAAATAAATTCAAAGCAGATAACCATTAACCACACAAACTGAAATGTCAGATTTCGTCACATTTCGTCACATTTCTTTCAAATTTATGAGTCCTATTCGTTTTCTTTATGAGGTCAGCTAAGTTTACTTTCTTTCTTTGTTTTTCACGGTAAAATTAACAAAGAGGGACTAACTGCATGTCGTGGAAGGGTCGCTACAAAATTAGCTCTACGCTGTTGCCACCATTATATTTGAACGGATTTTTAAGGGAATGTCATATTATTTCTTTAAAATCTGCCAGAAAAATCTGACTAAGTGGGGGACTGGTCAAATTATTGAAGTGGTGATTATTTTTTTACTTTTCTTATCAAAGCTAGGCACGTATATAGTTTTTTATTCTGGGGGGTCCTCCCATATAGAAACTGCTGTTATTCAGTGACGGCCCATGAGGTTTTGGATAGGGTAATCAGAAATACTTGCTACAGTCGCCGCCGGCGGAAGATTACAGGGGTGCTACGAACAATTTTCGTCTAAAAGACGTTACTGTTGGGTTTATAAGGATAAAAATAAATATTAAAATAAAAATAAATGTAGATTCTATTGGAAACTGTGTGTGCGAATGAAGAAAAATTACAAAATGTTGAAAGTCCAGAATGTCGAAAGCTTGGGTTATTAGATATATTAATAGAAACTAACCTGACCAGATCAGGTGCCTTTTTTTTGTAATATACTTTAAAACCTAACCTGACCTGGTTAGGTAAGTACCTATATTTATATACAAGAAGAAACTAACTTGTCTCTTTCACTTAATTTGTGAACGGATCCCTTTCACAAACAAACCTTCTCTTGCAGGCTATTTTACCACAATTTATGGCACGTTTCATTCGACCCTGCCACCAACCCAGAGACAAATTCTCTATGCACCAACCCAACCTCACTTGTGGAATTACAAAATGTCGAAATTACAAAATATCGAAATTACAAAATGTCAAAAAAAATATATCGAAATGCGAAATAAAACCTAATAACATATTACGATCTGGTCAGGTGAGATTCAGTGTAATTAAGTAACTAGAAACGGTTAGTTTTTTTTTATAATTTTCACCTAACCAGGTCAGGTTAGATTTTAAACCTGACCTGGTTAGGTTATTATACAAAACAAACTAACCTGATCTGGTCAAGTTAGTTTTTTTGAAATTATAATTACCCAACCGGATTAGGTTTGCTTTTTTTTTTATTTCGTATACCAATCTAACCCGATCTGGTTAGGTTTTATTTTCTGTCTTTTAAATTTTTCAACTATTAGTATTTTTGTTTCTTCGACATTTTGTACTTTCGACATTTTGTGTTTCGATGTTTCGTCCGTCGCCCCTTCAATTGATCGCAAACTTATCATTACCTGTCCATACACGCCCCTTTTCCACCAAAAAAAAAGTGTCCAATAACCGGTTAGGTCACGTTTTCGATCAATTAACCAGAGTTGAATTAACAGGTTAGGATAAGTTTGCCATCAATCGACAAAGGTGAGGTTTGGTTTGATAAAAAAAATGCAAAATTTGCTTTTTGTATTAGGAAATGCACGAAATGTGATGACATCGAACCTTTTAGAAAAGCTATCGTCCAAAAAAGTCGGCAAAAAATTTTGCACCCTGTCAATTGTGTACCTTTATCAATATTAATGTTAATCCCGGAATAAAATACACAAACAAAATATAACGGGTTTAAAACCTTAGATACTATAATTAAAATATATTGAAATTGAAGAAATAGTTAAAAAGCTAAAGAATAAATTCCAGTGCAAAATTATTTACTCTGTAGGTTCATTGAATAGCTACCTAAATTGAAAAAGTAATAAAAAAAAATAGTTTTTAAGGTTTTGATTATAACAAATATAATAAGGGTAAAAAAAAATTGAATTTGTTTTTTTTTTACTTATAAAAATAAAACCAAGTAAAAATGTTCACTAAACTTGCAGACAAAGTGACTAATTATTTAAATTATTTGGTTTTATTTTTAAAAGAACTATGAATAAAGACAGACAGCCATTTTGATTTTTTTGGCCCAAACTTATTTTGAGCAAAAATAAAAAGGTTTTTTTTGACGGTCCCCAATAGCCTTCCTACCTATGAGTGGCTAAAAAGTAAGTCAGCCAAGCATCCTTTTTCATTCAAATTTATTTTAAAATCAAGTTCAAAAACACGACAAAGAAAAACAATTTTTTAGCAGCTGCTCAAATCTTGGATTGATTTTGCAGTCAAGTCAAGTAATATTATTTAAAACACACAAATGTTTATGAATAAAATTATGAGATTTAGAAAACAAAATTTTTTTCCACTCTCCATGCATTTAGGTATAAAAAAATACCTTTAAGATTTAAATTTTTTAGAAAACAAAATACTTAACCAAACTTTAGTTTGAGCATGTTTTCAGCTATTATAAGCAAACATCTCAAAAATCAGAATCAATTCCGCCGTAAAAAATGCGAATTATCCATATCTCTACTATTATTATCACTACTAAATGTTTGATTACTTTTTATTCCTAAAAATATCGGGGGGAAATTGATCCCCCCTTAGGTACCACCTTGCACGTTACGTTGTAAGAGTTTTTCGTAAAAATATTTTAACAACATATTTAAAAAGTGAATCCAACTTGTGAACGGTACCTTTATTGGTTTCACTTGGAAACAATGAATTGGCAACATAGTATTTCGTAACTGACAGTCCCCTTGGTGATCTTTGACTGACAGTTGTCAAATTTGCCAGATAGAAAAACCGTTGTATGATGAGGTGCTCGGAAAAATACAATTTATCAAGAACTTGTGGATTATCAGTAGCCGAGTTTCAAGGTAGGTTTTAGATTAAATTTTCCCGCATATTTTAAATTTTTGGGGTTTTCATAATTTCCTAAGTTGGCCCATTACCGTGTGGTGTAAGACGTTTTACACAAAGCTGAAATTGCAGTGTTGTCAAGATTTACACCTAAATTCTGTTGTTTCAAATTTCGTCAGATTATTTCAAATTATTTCAAATTTTGAAGATTTGCCCCCATTTGACGAGATGCTGCCAGTTTTTATTTGGGTTTCTTCATTAAATACACACACAGGAATATGTCGGGGGGACTGGCGATTCGTCAAGATCAAATATCTAAAATGGATGCGCCCATAATAAACATAATATATAAAAAAATAAACTGATAAGTATGTAAACAGTCGATTATTTCTTAAACTTAAACAAGATCTTGAAAAAACGTTTAATACAAAAGATGTAGTAGGGTCTTAGAATGTCTACTAAGCAGTAATAATTTTATTTTTACGGGGTTGGATATATACGGCCCTAACACAACAACGTAATTTTTTTAAAGGAACATCCACCCTGGACCCAGTTATTGACACTCAAAAACATATACTAAAAGTAATGTTAAAAAAGAATGAAAATTTTCTAGTGACACTATATTTGGTGAGGCTAGAGTAATGTATCTAAACTAACTATATTGTTACAAATTTAAGTATTTAAATTTTATAGTTAGAATTTATTTAGGTTTAGTGTAGTATTAGGTTGACGTATTTTATGGTTGTATTCTTAATCTAGGTTTTAGTTGCGTTATCTGTGACAAACTGGTATGCGAAAGTCTAGAAAAGGGCTGGAATGAGTCCTAATCGAACAAGGATGGAAGGGTTCTCGAATAGTAGGCAGCCCTCATATATAAGGCCGGACGTCGTGCATCAGGCAGTCAGTCACAGATAACGTACTGTAGTGGTCGTGAGATATTAACACGAAGTTAATAGACCGATTATAGTAGTGAATTATTAGCAAGTTATTAGTAAGTTTAAGTGCGTGTTTTTGTACATAATTTGTCGAAATAAATTGACGTATCATTTATCATTTATCACAATTGCGAGTTTTAATTTGTCGTTGTGAACCCGTAACAATTGGTGTCAGAAGTGAGATTAAAAGAAATAAATAGTGCAAAGACTATCCTTACACAGTACCACCGGCTAGGACAATTAAAAAGAAGAACAGTAAGTGATTTTGCCAGAATATTCGGAACTGAATAGTGCAAAGACTACCCTTACATATTACCACCGGATAGGACAATTGGACAGAAAAACAGTAAGTGATTTTTCCAGAATATTCGAAGAAGTTTGATATTGTTTTATTCAAAAAAATAAAAGAGATATTTAAGAACCGACTTCGACATTAACTTTACAGTCCAAAAATTGATAATTAGAGAGATTTTCTAGAATATTCTATAACATTCTACGACGTTCTATTCAAAAACTAGAAGAGATATACAAATACCGACTTCGACATTAGATTAGTAATTTTAAAAGTAAGAATCAGAAAGAATTTCTAGAACATTCCATCACTTTCTACGACGCTCTATTCGAAAACCAGAAGAAATATCCAAAAAGAGACTTCGACATTAGCTTAGTAATTTCAAAAGTAAGAACTAAAAAGAATTTCTAGAAGATTCCATAACATTCTACGACGTTCTATTCAAAAACTAGAAGAGATATACAAATACCGACTTCGACAGTAGCTTAGTTATTTTAAAAGTAAGAATTAGAAATTATTTCTAGAATATTCCATAACATTCTACGACGGTCTATTCGAGAACCAAAAGAGATAATCAAAAAGTGACTTCTACATTTGCCTAGTAGCAGAAAGAGTAGCATTTACCAGTATATTCCAGAACATTCCATTAGGTTCTATTTAAGAATTGGAAGAGATATTGAAAAACCGACTTCGACATTCGCTTTATAGCCCTAAAATAGACGTTTTAAGTGATTTATCAGGAAGTTGATGCTTACTAGACAAGGATCGGCAAAGATGGAAGATCTAACTAAAATGATGCAGGCTCTAGCAGCTCAAATGGCACAAAACCAGAACGATATAAGACAGACCATTGAGCAAAATCAGGACAATATGAGACAGACCATTGAACAAAACCAGGGCGATATGAAACGGACCATGGACGACATGAAGCAGACCATGGAACAAAACCAGAACGACATGAAACAGACATTTCAGCAAAGATTAGATGGCATTCAAGAAAACTTCGATCAAATAAAGAGCAACTCTGAACAGCTGAGAGAGGAGTTCAAGACAGCAACCGAAGACCTTAAGGAAGACATAACTCATAGAATGCAGAATGTAGAAGAAAAAGTGGAGACCAAACTACAGAATGTTAGAGAAGAAGTTTTTCAAACCATGGAAGAAAAATTTCAGGACGTGTCAAAACAGCTTATACTGCTCCAAAAAGAACACAACAAAATGAAAGCTCAGGGATGTGTTGTGAATTCCAACCAAAACATTAAGCCTCCAAATTTTGATGGTACGTCTTCCTGGTCTACCTACAAACAACAATTTGAAGCTGCCGCCGCTGCAAATAGTTGGAACGATGACGAAAAAGCGAGAGCTTTGTTAGTAGCTCTACGAGAACCTGCTCTTGGACTTTTACGGTCTATTCCAGCGGAACAAAAACAGAGTTACAATGCTTTAGTGGCAGCTTTAGAAAGAAGATATGGAGATGAACATCTACGAAATTTGCATTGGTCAGAATTAAATATTCGCCAACAAAGAGCAGGGGAGTCATTACAAGAGTATGAAGCGGATATCAGGAGGCTGATGTACTTGGCTTACCCAGAAATGCCAGAAAATTACAGAGATCCCTTTACGGTAGATCGCTTTATTAACGGCTTGCGAGACACGGACTTAGCAAAGTTACTTCGTCGAGAACGCTTCCATAACAGCAGTGAAGTGTTGATTCGAGCCCTTGAAATTGAATCATCAAATAATATGTCCAGGCCAAAAGTAAGAGCTGTTTCAATTCAGGACGGAGAAGAAAAGAGCACTGGAGAGGAGGTCAACTTAAAAACGCTAAACCAACTGTTTCAGTCACTGATAGAGAAGATTGATTATTTGAAAGAAAGCAGACGATCCCCTCCAAATGTAAAGTGTTTCAGATGCGGACGTACAGGGCATATTCAACGCGATTGTCGTGTCCAAATGAGGTCTCGTTCACCATCTACTGGGACAGAGTACCGAAGAAGAGATCAGGAAAACTAAAGCTAGTCAACGCAGAGGGGCGGGTGTTGGCTAATGGGAATTTAGCCCCCAAAATTTACTCTATCAAGAGCTTAAAACATACTGCTGACAGTCTTAACATCGACGGACTTATTAATGGAAGAAAAGTTAATATAACAGTAGACACTGGACACATTGCTTAAGTTCAAAATTGCAACGAGATATAAAATTCGACCAACAGAAAAGAAAATAACACTTAAGACTGTGACTGGAGAATCCGCCGACGTGTTGGGGCAGACAGACATAGACCTACAGCTGGGGAGGTTGAAGATTCGCCACTCGGTATTAGTTGCAGACATAGAAGACGAATTTATTTTGGGAATGGACCTGATAAGTAAACATGGATTTGCGTTTGATAATAAACTTAATACCCTAAGATTTGGGAACGAAGAGTTCATCTTGTCAAATAGTCACATCAATAAAGAACCAATTAAGGTGGTGGCAGTATGCACAACAAGACTAGTCGGTAACAGTGAGACCATAATTTTTGGGAGGCTGGAAAGTAAAACATCAAGCTGCGTCGGACTCATAAGCCAACAAAACACACCCAACACCTACCTCGTTGCAAAATCACTAGTTAAACCGATAAAGACATCCCGGTTAGAGTCGCCAATATTTTCCCAAATAGTGTCAAAATTAATAAGTGGGAGGTGGAAGCATTATTTGAACCAGTACAGAAAGTAACAAGATGTGAAGAGCCAACTTCCGAGGATACAAGCAAGTTACCAATGGAGGTACTTCAGCAATTTGAGTCAACTTGGCAACATCTCACTCCAGAAGAATTTAGTAAAGCGAGAGAGTTTATAGAAGAGCAAAGTAATATCTTCGAAACTAGGAGTAGTTCGGGACGCACAAACCTTATTCAACATGCTATCAACACTGGCGATGCCCAACCGATAAGACAACCACCAAGAAGACTACCAATGGCCAAGCAAGAAGAAGTTCACAATCTCATTAATAAAATGCTCAGCGACGGTGTTATTGAAGAGTCATCAAGTCCTTGGTCATCTCCTGTGGTGTTGGTCACTAAAAATGATGAAAGTACTAGATTTTGTGTCGATTACAGGAAACTTAACGATGTGACCAAGAAAGATAGTTACTCACTGCCAAGAATAGACGACACATTAACAACGTTGGCAGTATCATATTGGTTTTCTACTCTTGACCTGAAAAGTGGGTATTGGCAAGTAGAAATCTTTGAAAGAGATAAAGAGAAGACTGCATTCTCTGCTGGAAGTGGACTTTATCAGTTTAATGTGATGCCATTTGGCCTGTGCAATGCCCCAGCTACATTTGAAAGACTAATGAAAGTCGTTCTACGAGGCCTTACTTGGAAAACCTGCCTAGTCTATTTGGATGATGTCATAGTAATGGGGAAATCATTTCAAGATCATCTAGACAATTTACGAGAAGTATTCTCAAGAATCATGAACGCAAATCTTAAATTGAACTCAAAGAAATGTTTTCTGTTCCTAGAAAAAGTTGAGTTCCTGGGTCACGTCGTTTCCCGAGAAGGCATTTATACCGACGAAAAGAAGTTACAAGCAATAAAAGAATGGCCTCAGCCTCGTGACAAACATGAATTGAGCAGCTTTTTGGGTCTGTGTACATACTACAGACGATTTGTAGAAGGATTCGCCAATATAGCGTCTCCATTACATAGACTTACAGAAGATAAAGCTTCTTACAAATGGAATACCGAATGTGACCAAGCATTTAGAAGACTAAAAGCAGCATTATGTTCTAGTCCGATTCTTGCATATCCCATTCCAAAAGGAAAATTCATATTAGATACTGATGCGAGCAACGATGGCATAGGAGCAGTATGGAGAAGAACGGGTCATCGAATTTTTCAGCAAGAAGCTATCCAAACCAGAGAGAAATTATTGTGTTACTAGAAAGGAGCTCCTAGCCATAGTTAAATCCGTAGATCACTTTCACAAATATCTCTACGGACAAGAGTTTCTGATTAGAACGGATCATGCTGCGTTACAGTGGCTCATGAAAATGAAACAACCTGAGGGGCAAGTCGCGAGATGGATAGAAAAGCTACAACAATACCATTATCAAATTAAGCACCGAGCGGGACGGGTGCATAATAATGCAGATGCATTGTCCAGAAGACCTTGCCCTGAGGATTGTAAACATTGCAGGAAAATTGACCAGAAAGAAGGAATTACCTACGTGCGCCAGATAAAGTTAGAACCGGATGAAGAATGGATGTCGGCTTCGATTAGAACCACACAACTTAACGATAAAGATGTATCTATCTATCTTGCGATTGAAAGAAGAAAACAAGCCACGACCATCATGGCAAGATATCGCAAACCAAGGGGTGATATTCAAATCACTGTGGGCACAATGGGATTCACTGATAGTAGAGGAAAACATCCTTAAACGTGCCTGGGAAAGTGCCGATGGCCTTACTGTGGTTAATCAAGTAGTGGTTCCTAGGAGCATGGTAGACAATATAATGGCCGAATGCCATGGTGGAAAATCAGGCGCGCACCTAGGCATAAATAAAACCATGGACAAAATTCGAAACCGATTTTATTGGGTCAATTACTTTCAAGATGTGAAAAACTGGTGCCGCCGATGTTCGACTTGTGCAGCCAGCCAAGGTCCCAAAACAAGGTCCAGAGGTCAAATGAAACAATATAACGTAGGTCTACCATTCGAACGCATTGCTATTGATGTGGCCGGACCATTTCCAGAAACTAAAAAAGGCAACAAATACATCCTTGTTGTCATGGATTACTTTAGCAAATGGCCAGAAGTTTTTGCTTTGCCTAACCAAGAGGTCACTACAGTTGCGGAAGTTCTGGTAAATGATGGCCGATTTGGCATTACTTTGGAACTACATTCAGATCAAGGAAGAAACTTTGAATCGAAGCTCTTCCAGAATCTCTGTGACCTTTTAGGAATACATTTTTTTTTTATTTGTCAAACACACTGTGTTTTTTTTATTACAATCTAGTCAGTAAGACTAATTAGCAATTTTGTTTTAACTTAATTTACTAGAAAAGTCAGATTTAAACTTAGGGTTCACTCAACAGTTCTCCCCGCTTTGTTTAGTCTGTAACTCACAATTGTGTTGTGTTTATAGCATTATTTTGTTTTATGTGTAATTCACTTAGTTTACTAGCTCAAACGGCTTCACTCTTTTTAGTCGTCGAACTAGCATAGTATTGTCTAGAAGCTGAATTGCTTCCACATTCACATGCCGATGGAGTCTATCTTCATGGCTTTTTGCGTACTTTTTTATAGTCTCTGCTACAGTTTCGATTTTTAGATCTCGATGAAGGTCACTATTTCGAACGTACCAAGGTGCATTCACAATGTTTCTTAATACTTTATTTTGAAATCTCTGTACAACTAGAATGTTACTCTCTTTAGCACAACCCCATAGTTGAATACCATATGTCCATACTGGTTTCAGTATTTGTCTATAAAGCAGTAACTTATTATGAATTGTTAAATTGGACTTCCTTCCAATTAGCCAGTTCATTTTTCTATACCTTATCTCAAGTTCTTCTTTTTTTTTCTTAACATGTGCTTTCCAGCGCAATTTGGCATCAAGTGTCATACCTAGATATTTTGCCTGATTCGAATATGGTACTGGAATGTTGTTAATTGTTATTTGTATGTGATTTATATTTTTGTTTGTAAAATCAACATGAATTGATTTGGTTTCATTTAATTTTATTCGCCACTTTGTGGTCCAACTGTGAATTTGGGTGACTGCATCCTGAAGTTTCTCTATGCATTTTTCAATAGATTTTTCTACCGTCAATAAACCAGTATCATCGGCAAATGTTGCTAAGTGACAATTTTCTGGCTTTGGGATATCACAAGTGAATAATAAGTATAGATAAGGGCCTAGTACGCTACCCTGGGGCACGCCTGCTTGAATTTCTCTTAAATTTGAGTATGAGTCTTCCTGTTTTACTCTAAAATGTCTATCAGATATGTATGATTCCAAAATATCCGAATACTGTTTTGGCAGAAACCTTTTTAGTTTAAAATTAAGGCCTTCATGCCACACTTTGTCAAATGCTTGTGCTACATCTAGAAAAACTGCAGAACAGGAATACATAAAACACGGACTACGGCTTTACATCCGCAGTCAGATGGCATGGTTGAAAGATTTAATAAAACAATAGAAGAACATCTGTGCAAAGTTGTTGATGAGCACCAAACAGATTGGGACCAATATATTCCATTGTTTTTGATGGCCTATAGAATCGCCATTCACAATAACACAGGAGCTACTCCATCTAGTATCCTGTTTGGTAGAGAACTGCGTTTACCATGTGATATCATGTTTGGTTCAACTGAAGAAGAACACTTAGAGGTTAATGACTATGTCGAACGTTTAAGGCAAAAGCTGCACGATATCCATGAAGTGGTTAGAGAGCGAATAGAAATAGCCAGTGACCGCATGAAAGCGAGATATGACCTGAAAGCAAACTCTTCAGGGTTCAAAGAGAATGATCAAGTCTGGCTATACAATCCTCAACGCAAGAAAGGAAGATCACCTAAGTTGACACCACCATGGGAAGGGCCTTATAAAGTTGTTAAGAGAATTAATGATGTAGTCTACCGAATCCAGAAAAGCCCGAAGTCCAAGATGAAAGTTGTTCATCTAGACTAAAACCTTACCTGGGAAATGTTGATCGAGGCGATCAAACCTGAAGAGGAGGATAGTGTTACAAATTTAAGGATTTAAATTTTATAGTTAGAATTTATTTAGGTTTAGTGTAGTATTAGGTTGACGTATTTTATGGTTGTATTCTTAATCTAGGTTTTGGTTGCGTTATCTGTGACAAACTGATATGCGAAAGTCTAGAAAAGGGCTGGAATGAGTCCGAATCGAACAAGGATGGAAGGGTTCTCGAATAGTAGGCAGCCCTCATATATAAGGCCGGACGTCGTGCATCAGGCAGTCAGTCACAGATAACGTACTGTAGTGGTCGTGAGATATTAACACGAAGTTAATAGACCGATTATAGTAGTGAATTATTAGCAAGTTATTAATAAGTTTAAGTGCGTGTTTTTGTACATAATTTGTCGAAATAAATTGACGTACCGTTTTCAACAATTGCGAGTTTTAATTTGTCGTTGTGAACCCGTAACAATATGTTAACAAACAATATATTCAAGTACTATCTTAAGACAGCCTGAAAATCTTCAAGCGAGCATACCGAATGTTAGGTTAACATTCTATCAGAAAGAAAAATATATAACTCACTACCAGCAGATTTAAAAGACAAACCATACCTTAAAATCAAAAGTCAGCTACATACATGGATTTTGGATCCCAATATCACCTGATGCCAATAATAATTAATAGGTAATTATAATAATAATGGTAGTAAGGGTAAATTTATTTTCTGTGCAATCGGACGGTTAAAATCGGTCTAGGACAACTGGGCGCCGCCAACTCGGCGCCGCCAACTGGGCGCCGCCAACTCGGCGCCGCCAACTGGGCGCCGGGCCAACTGGGCGCCGGGCCAACTCGGCGCCGCCAACTGGGCGCCGGCCAACTCGGCGCCGGACTAAAAATTTTTTTTTGATAAAATGTGTAGATGAAAAATAAAATATTTTATTTATATAAAAACATCTTTAAAAAATCCTTTACTAACTAACTATCTATCAAATCTTGTGAAGCGTTTTTAACACACTTATCATTATCCGATTTGGATGAAATTTGGTACACACGTAGTGGTCCCATGACAATACAACATTAAGAAAAAATATCCTTCCACCCCTACCCCCACCCCTTCTATAGAAAAATGTGTTTTTGACACACTTCCCGTTATCCGATTTGGATAAAATTTGGTATACACATAGTGGTCCGATGATAATATAACAATAAGAAAAAATATCCTCCCACCCCTACCCCCACCCCCTTCCATAGAAAAATTTGTTTTTGACACACATCCCGTTATCCGATTTGGATGAAATTTGGTATACATATAGTGGTCCGATGACAATACAACATTAAAAAAAAATATCCTCCCACCCCTACCCCCACCCCCTTCCATAGAAAAACTTGTTTTTGACACACATCCCGTTATCCGATTTGGATGAAATTTGGTATACATATAGTGGTCCGATGACAATACAACATTAAAAAAAAATATCCTCCTCCCACCTCTACCCCCACCCCCTTCCATAGAAAAATTTGTTTTTGACACACATCCCGTTATCCGATTTGGATGAAATTTGGTATACATATAGTGGTCCGATGACAATACAACATTGAAAAAAAAAATCCTACCACTCCTACCCCCACCCTCATCTATAGAAAAATGCGTTTTTGATACACTTCCCATTATCCGATTTGGATGAAATTTGGTATACATATAGTGATCCGATGACAATACAATATTAAGAAAAAATATCCTCCCACCTCTACCCCCACCCCCTTTCATAGAAAAATGAGTTTTTGATACACTTCCCATTATCCGATTTGGATGAAATTTGGTATACATATAGTGATCCGATGACAATACAATATTAAGAAAAAATATCCTCCCACCTCTACCCCCACCCCCTTTCATAGAAAAATGAGTTTTTGACACACTTCCCATTATCCGATTTAGATGATTTTTTTAAAAAGAGTCAAAAATCATGTTCAGCGACGTTAAACACCACAAAGTTCTAAATTTATTATAAATCGATCCCTAAGCACTGCAATCTTTCAAGTTTGAGACAAGTCGGTTAGTCAATAAAAAATCTGCCAATTTTGATCCGCCATTTTGATTTTTTTAAGTTTAAGTAAAAAATTTTGTTAAATGACTTCAAGTAATGTAATATTTCAAGTTTGAGACAAATCGGTTAGTAAATAAAAAATCTGCCATTTTGGATCCGCCATTTTGATTTTTTTAAGTTTGAGTAAAAAATTTTCGTAAATGACCTCAAGCATTTTGATTTTTCGATCCGCCATTGTTGTAATTAAAAACGTAAATTGTAGTATTACCCGGTTACCAAACACTACAACTACCAAGATTCAACAGTCGACTTAATGGATTTAACTTTACTTAACAAAAATAGATTTCAAATAAATTAGTAAAAAATTTTTTTTAAGTCACAAGCTTTTATAAAATGCACTAAAAATTAAAAAATAATTTTCTAACAGTCTAATATTATCATAATAATAAAAGCGATGGCCGACTGATGGAAATTTTGAAGATGTTAGCACGATAAGATATCCGTATCAATTAAATATTACTATTTGCAAGAATCAATCTAGCAGAAAAATGCAGAGGTAAATAAATAAAGAAGAGTTTATTCTAGATTATAATGAAATCGCTGATCGTAAGTTGTTTGGAAACTCATTTTTCTATTGGGGGAAGGAGAGGGTGGGGGTAGAGGTAGAAATATATTTTTTGTTTGGGCTGTATTGCCATCGGACCTTTATGCATATACCAAATTTTATAAAAGTCATTTGAAGTGAAGTGTGTCAAAAACGCATTTTTTATGGAAGGGGGTGGGGGGTAGGGGTGGGAGGACATTTTTTCATTATTGTTGTATTGTTATCGGACCACTATATGTATACCAAATTTCATCCAAATCGGATAATGGGAAGTGTGTCAAAAACGCATTTTTCTATAGATGAGGGTGGGGGTTGGAGTGGTAGGATTTTTTTTTTCAATGTTGTATTGTCATTGGACCACTATATGTATACCAAATTTCATCCAAATCGGATAATGGGAATGGTGTTAAAAACGCATTTTCCATGGAAGGGGGTGGGGGTAGGGGTGGGAGGATATTTTTTTAAATGTTGTATTGTCATCGGACCACTATGTGAATACCAATTTTCATCCAAATCGATTAATGGGAAGTGTGTCAAAAACTCATTTTTCTATGAAAGGGGGTGGGGGTAGAGGTGGGAGGATATTTTTTATAAATTTTATTGTCATCGGACCACTATATGTATACCAAATTTCATTCAAATCGGATAACGGGATGTGTGTCAAAAACAAATTTTTCTATGGAAGGGGGTGGGGGTAGAGGTGGGAGGAGGATATTTTTTTTTAATGTTGTATTGTCATCGGACCACTATATGTATACCAAATTTCATCCAAATCGGATAACGGGATGTGTGTCAAAAACATTTTTCTATGGAAGGGGGTGGGGGTAGGGGTGGGAGGATATTTTTTTCTTATTGTTGTATTATCATCGGACCACTATGTGTATACCAAATTTTATCCAAATCGGATAACGGGAAGTGTGTCAAAAACACATTTTGCTATAGAAGGGGTGGGGGTAGGGGTGGGAGGATATTTTTTTTAAATGTTGTATTTGTCATCGGACCACTATATGTATACCAAATTTCATCCAAATCGGATAACGGGATGTGTGTCAAAAACAAATTTTTCTATGGAAGGGGGTGGGGGTAGAGGTGGGAGGAGGATATTTTTTTTAAATGTTGTATTGTCATCGGACCACTATATGTATACCAAATTTCATCCAAATCGGATAACGGGATGTGTGTCAAAAACAAATTTTTCTATGGAAGGGGGTGGGGGTAGGGGTGGGAGGATATTTTTTTTAAATTATTATTATTATTATTATTAAAGGTCTTTATTTTCCAGCAACTTACAAAAATTAACAATACATAATTTTTTCTATAACTAAAAATGCTAGAAAAAGGCCGAAGATCAGCTGTCTGTTTCATCCAGAGATGAATGAAATAGACTCTGATTTGCATCTTGAGCCAAGAAAATAAAAAATTAAATTCATAATAAAATAAAAAATTACCTAGGTGCCTAAATTTAAATAAATAATAATAACAGAACAATTTATCAAATGAGAACGGAAAGGAAAAAAAAATATACAGTTTTTTCTAAAAGCAACAAAAGTATGTAGGTACTAAAACCTATAAAATTTAAAGTTATAATTGGGCATTAAATAAATAATATAATATATAAATATATCCATATATATGTATATAAACATACATAATATAAAACATATAGCCATTAGGTACTACATTTTGTTGTATTGTCATCGGACCACTATATGTATACCAAATTTCATCCAAATCGGATAACGGGATGTGTGTCAAAAACAAATTTTTCTATGGAAGGGGGTGGGGGTAGGGGTGGGAGGATATTTTTTTCTTATTGTTGTATTATCATCGGTCCACTATGTGTATACCAAATTTTATCCAAATCGGATAACGGGAAGTGTGTCAAAAACACATTTTTCTATAGAAGGGGTGGGGGTAGGGGTGGAAGGATATTTTTTTCTTAATGTTGTATTGTCATGGGACCACTACGTTTGTACCAAATTTCATCCAAATCGGATAATGGGAAGTGTGTCAAAAACGCTTCACAAGATTTGATAGATAGTTAGTTAGAACATCTGAAGCTAAATAAAGGTTGTAAAAAATTGCGTAGGATTTTTTAAAGATGTTTTTGTATAAATAATATATTTTATTTTTCATCTACACATTTTGTCAAAAAAATTTTTTTTAGTCCGGCGCCGAGTTGGCCGGCGCCCAGTTGGCGGCGCCCAGTTGGCGGCGCCGAGTTGGCCCGGCGCCCAGTTGGCCCGGCGCCCAGTTGGCGGCGCCGAGTTGGCGGCGCCCAGTTGACGGCGCCGAGTTGGCGGCGCCCAGTTGTCCCATTCCGACAGCTGTCCGTCTGCCAAAAAAGTTACTGTCGTTAAGGGTACGGCAGCCGTCCGAAAAGGGTTAGGCCTTTTAACTGGATTTTTTAAAACCTTAAGAAAACTTTTAAAGATATCTTGAAAATGTATTTTATACAACGTTTTCGAGATATAAGGATTTGAAACATTCTGGCAATTTAGTTTTAAGTAGGATTTTAAGTTGTCTCTTATGTCGTATTGTATGTTTTTTTCAAAAAACCTGTAAAAACAAATCAATAAAATGAATCGAAAAAAAGCGAAACATTTTCCAATATATATGTATGTAAAATAGTTTTAAGCTTTAACTAGAAACAGGCGTAGTCATATGTAGTTTCTTGGAATTATTATAAACGATCCACATTTAAGGAGCAACTTATCAAAACGTATAATGTCCACTTTGGGACAAAATTGAGTTAGATATGAATTTGGATACACTGTAACTACATGTTCTTATGAATACACACTCAACACACCAAAGCGCCTGTTGTCCCACTGTAATTCAATAGCACAACCGAACGGCCACTTTGTAATGAGGTATAGCAGAAAAAAGTGTTTTGCTTTTCCTGAAAAAGTATTCTTGAGGGGCATATCGCGTTTTGAGAACTTGCTCCTAATTTAACCAACAGAGTTATTAATTGTGAATATGGATTAGTAGTTTTCAAGTTGTCGTGGGACAACAAAAATCGAATTTTTGACACATTTTTACTTATCATAGCCGCCATATTAAATTAAAAAATATATATAGTTTATGTTCACCATATTCTGATCCGCATCCGCATAATTGACGCGTCAGTTTTACTGGCGTTTTGCAAAGCATCGGGACCATTATGTCGGCTTTAAGGCATAAAAATGACCTAAATTTCAGGCGATTTTAATGAAATGCCTTTGATAACCCATTGCAAATGTCCTCTAATATGCCGTAATTACTTTGTGGTCCTCCCGGCTACCACACATCTCCCATTTTGTCATTCCCGGCCACCCTCTTGAAAAACCATTTTCGCATAATTTTATAAAATATAGGGCGATTTCAAAAATTCTTCCTGCACACGCTTTAAGACTTTTTTCTAACACCATCTTACTAGTTTTCCCGTCCCTCGCCCCCTCTCCTCTCCAAACTCCTTATTAGTAATATTTGTAGCCATAACTTTCCCAAGTATAGAGCGATTTTTTAAATAAATTCTATCCTTTTTTAAAATTATTTACAGCCTACGCGTTTCGAACTAAACGTTCATCATCAGGGCTTTTACAAGAACCGCAACACAGGAAATTATCACAAAGTGTCCAATTTCGTCCGCTTGAACATATAAACATATAACAAAATAAAATACAAACTACAAGATCTCTTTAAAACAAACAAAATCAATCAAGATCATATTTTGTTTGTTTTGAAGAGATCTTGTATTTTATTTTGTTATATGTTTATATGTTCAAGCGGATGAAATTGTGCACTTTGTGGTAATTTCCTGTGTTGCGGTTCCTGTAAAAGCCCTGATGATGAACGTTTAGTTCGAAACGCGTAGGCTGTAAATAATTTTATTTATAAAACCGATTTAATCATGTTGTACGTCATTTTGAAGGAAATTTTATTGAGTATACCAAAATGTAATACATGGTTTTCTGTAGATATTAGTTTTTAAAAAAATTAAATAAATCTTGGAAAAAACATAGGTATTTTTTCAACTTTTTTTAATTACATCAATTAACGGACGCCGCTGGAGAGCTTGCTATTAGTCTAACTTTATTAAGTTATACCATGTTAAAAAGGGAATTTTATTGTCTACAATAAAGTATATAATATATTTTTCTTTTGGAAGCTTAGTTTTTAAGAAAATTGGAAAAAACCTCAAAATTTCAGATTTTGGGGGGTATGGGGGGATTTTTTGAGGTTTTTGCAGCCATTTAAAAAAAAATAATATGTTATTATCTTTTAATTATACAAATATATATTCTGAATGTACACCTGTGACAATTTGGGCTTTCCAGTGGCAATTTAAAATTCCGCCGCCATTTTGGCCGCCATCTTGAATATCTCAGCCCCTGTCAATATTTCGAGATGGCAACAGGGATATTCGGATTCAGTGGGGTCAAAATAGGTCACGAGGGGGTTTTATCGTGACGAACACAGTTTAAGTTAGGTGTAATGGTTTTATTATAATACTTATATTTACTACTTACATTGTACTTAAATACATCTTGTCTACAAATCTTCTTTGATACGCTTAACTTCTTATACTTGACTATTGTACTACTTGTTCACTATTAACTATGCCTGGGCGTTAGGTTCTCAGCATACAACTCACTGCTAAACTCTTTTGGAGATGCATTTATTACAAACCGTTTGCCATTGATAGGATATCGAGATGTGTTTTGTTTCCTGTGGAGGCCCATTGCCAAAAAGTAATATAAAATGCTTCTAGAAAGTGGATTTTCCCGAATCTTGCCTGAACTATATCACAATGTGCTTAAATTTATATATTATCTTTACACGGAACCGCGCAAAAAAATACCAAAATTAGCAATATCGCGTTTTGTAAAAAAATATAAAAAATTGCTCTTAAGATTAAATAATTTTTTTAAGTACTACTGTTAATTTTTTTATTCTTATTTCTTGCCTAAATATTATTAAAACTTAACAGAATTATTTTAAAAAAATATTGCGGTAAATGTAAAATAGACCGGGTGTCTAATAAAAAAATTCAAACTTAAGTAATGCTATGTAAAAAAACATTGGATTTAGTGCTCAATTTGACATCTCTTCATTTGTGTGCCTCGGATTTCTAAATTTTCTGGGTGATTTTGATCCTCCAATAGAATTAGTTATATTAGGAAACAAGCTTTTAAAAACTGTATAATTTTACAAAAATCGTTATCGGAGTTTTTATGCCAAACATGCTTAAAAATAGCACTTGTTAAAAAATTGACGAAATTCCCAAAAATACAACATTTACCTTAAATATCGTTTTACAAATGACAATTTTATAATGTTTAAAATCATACAGCCATACAAAATTTAAAGAGAACCTTAATTCTCGAAAACGGAACCAATATTTTTATATTTAGTAGGTGTGCCGACTACAACAATTTCAATTATTTGCTGTCAAAATATTAATATGTTTAAGCCCATAGCAGGCCACCCCTAGATATTTAGGCGCCCTGGGCCAAACAGTAAATTATACTCATACTTCTAAATACATCTAATCCGGTTACTCTAGATGTACAATTTAGGACAATTCTAGCTCCGATTTGATGCCCCTATGATTGGGCACCCCTGAGCAGAAGCCCAGTTTGCCCGTGCCTACTACGGGCCCTGCCCATAGACGTACTAAAGGGGTCTAGAGTTACAAAAAATACAAATATGGAATAGAATGTTGGCATACTTTCCATAATACCTGTAATAAAATTAAAACTAGGTAAGTAATTATGTTCGTGTAAAAATATATCCAGTGGATTTAAAATTAAGCATCGCGGTGGCGTCATCATGTTTTCTCCCAATTTGTTGGTCACCGGAGTTACTACTGATATACTTATCGACCTTAAGCCAGGTACTCATTACCGAGCCACGAGCCTCGAGCCTCGAACAATTCGCTAATGTAGACGTGAAAAAGATATGATCGCACCGCGCAACAAGCCATTCGCGACGAGCCAATAGGCGGTCGTCGTTCAATGCGCTTCAAATAAAAAAAAAATACCATGAATGATTAAAAAGATTGTATATTTGAAAATTACAGGAATAGACCTGTTATATAGGATCCAAAAAACAAAGCCTATTTAAAAAACAATTAAAAGAAGATGCTGGCCTAAAACAAAATGGCTTTGCCAGTAAGCCCGACCAGTGGCAGATCCAGGATGTCCGGGGGGGAGGGGCCAAGGAGGGAAAATAACACAAAATATTTTTTTTGCGGGATTTAATAAGAATTAGCTTTAAAGTTTACCAGTATGTGCAATTAAAATGTGCCGCAGGCGAAAATTTGAGTGAAATCAGTTAAGGGGCCGACTCGCGCCGATATTTTCGTGCTAATGTAAGGGTTTGGAAATACACGCTTTTCTTGAAGACGGCTAAAGGTTTTAACAAAAACTTTTTTTATCGTTTAAACTGATCTTTGGTACAGGCCTAAAACTATTTTATAGTTAAAAAAATTTCTCCAAAATAGCATGAAATTAGGCTTATTTATAGTCAAAAATCGATCATTTTCATATCAGTTTTTTAATAGGAAATTGGTTCGTCCCGCCTTCCTTTTTGTAAATATGTTCTTTTTACTATAATTTACCAAATTGGTTCGAATTAGGCTATTTGGTGATTCACTAGAGCATTTTCTATTTTTTGTTTATTTAGTATTAATTAACTAATTAAGTACTTAAAATTACTGGGTTATTTGCATTTGAAACTCCCGCGGTTTTAAAGGCAAATATTACAATTTGCTATAATTAATTTACTTTACATAAAATGCATTTTGAATTACTAAGGTTCCTAGTTCCTTTAATATGGACCTTCGTAATCTCATTCCTTCCTACTTATTCCTTTTCTCCTACGCCTATGGATTAACCACGCCACTGGGCGACATGTGGGAGAACGAACGCAGTAGCGAATACCTGCTGCAGCATCACAGAGAGAACCGTTTCGCCTTCGAACGATAATACACGCGTGTTAGCGACTCTCCTACCACATTCATGTGGGGTGCAAAAAGCACGGTTTAACAGCGTGTCCTCCCATGAGTTCCGCTTCCTGTATAAAAATGGTAAGTGAAAATGCATTATTTTTACCTTACATACATTTGTTTATTGCTACACTAACCTAGAAGGTAAACTAGACCATTTCAGAATCCCTTGTACCAGCTTAGCCTATGACCTTATTCCCTTAAAATTACAGTCCACATCTGACACCGTTAAATTCCAGACAACTCTCCTATCTGGACCACCAGGGAGCCCCATTTTTGATCCTTAGCGAGCCGGATTTCTGGAATCGTTTTTTTGCCTTTTTAGGTTAGTTTTTTTTACTGGTTTCAAATGCAAGAAAAACCCTTGTTTTTCCTAAATGCCTTTTTTACTGGTTTCAAATGCAAGAAAAACCCTTGTTTTTCTTACATGCCTACTTTAGAAAACCCCTAGGTTTCTAAAATACATTTTGCGATTTTTTTTTGTGTAAAAACAAATGCAAGAAAAACCCTTGTTTTTCTTACATGCCTACTTTAGAAAACCCCTAGGTTTCTAAAATACATTTTGCGATTTTTTTTTGTGTAAAAACAAATGCAAGAAAAACCCTTGTTTTTCTTACATGCCTACTTTAGAAAACCCCTAGGTTTCTAAAATACATTTTGCGATTTTTTTTGTGTAAAAATTAAATATTTTTAACAATAAATTTAGCCTTTTCATGCGAAAAACCAAACACAGATAAAATCTGTAAACTACTATGCTTTTTTTTGTTTCGAATAAATCAAGTTTTTTCGTTTCTTTTTTGTAAAAAAAAAACCGTATAGAATTTGGGTGTTTTTTTGTTTGTCACTGGAAATAGTTTAAAATAGTGTCTGCAAAGTGCTATTATTTTAGCCGTTGTGCCTTCACATTTGTGGATTGCTATAATTATATCCAATTTGCTCGAAAAAAATCTCCAAATTGCCATATTCGTTTTTGCTTATTGCAAATTGCTATGACTATATCCGATTGCGGATGCTTTACTATATTCGTTTTTGCGTAAAAATTGCTATGAATATATCTATTTCTAATTTACTATTATAATATCTGTCTGCAAATGGCTATGATTGTATCCATTTTTTGCGTGCATAATAAATTTTGAAGGAAATTTAATTCTTAACTTGAGAATTTGTTTTCGTGTAAAGGCAGATAAATAGTTTTACCAAATTAAATGCTTTTGATTTGTAGGTATTTATTTTTAAATTTAATACATAGTAGGTACCTACTTATTTGAATTCGCGAGGCGAAGATAAAAAAACTTATACACAAGTTTTTTTGTTATCATTAGTTTGCATCGGGTATTTTCTTTACTTTTGTGCGCTTATAGTTTGATTATTGTAATTAAACGTAGGACATTAATATTTATACAGGGTGTCCAAATTTTGATTTTTTTTCAGTTTACCTAATTTTTGTCAATTATTTTTTGGATTTTTTTTTAAATCATGTCTAGTTCGGATAAAATTTTAAAGGCTAAAGCCTTGCGCTATAGTGCGATTTCACAGCTAAATTTGATCATTGAATCCGCGACCCTCGCAAAAAATGACCCTGCCTATCACAGCGGCTTTAAAGTCAAATTTCGGACATTGTCAAAAATCAAAAAAGATTTTGAAAAGCACCATAATACTTTGTTGACGTTGGTAGCCTCTGATGAGGATCGCTTAGTAGTAGAAAACAAAGTGTCTATGGACTTTTGCAAACGCTGTGACGAGATTTCCACTATATTTTACGAACTTTTCGAACTACCCTTTGAAGATGGAGGGCTTTTGAGCAGTACGATAAATCCCATGGGCAGTCCCTGTGCCTCCACAGACCAGCATGGTTTACTGCCTAGGATAAAAATACCTCTTTTTCAAGGGGAATTTAAGGAGTTTCCAACCTTTTTGCAAGCCTTTAATGCTACCGTGCACAATAATAGGTCGCTGGGAAACTTTGAAAAATTCAATTTGCTTTTTTCTAATTTAAAGGGCCCTGCCCTGGATGTCATTTCTGACATTCCTATCCTTGCTGAAAATTATTTAAATGCCTACCACACCTTGGTGGATAGGTATACAAATAAACGATTACAAGCTTACCTTCACTGGAAGGCAATTGAAGGCTTCTCTCCTCTTACTAAAGAGAATGCTACGAATTTGAGGAATTTGCTTGATTGTTTTTCGAAAAACTTAAGTGCTTTAAAAGTCATGGGTTTTAAAACGGAGTTTTGGGATTATATTATGGCACAAATGCTCTTGGATAGGTTGGACCCAACCACGCGCAAGGCATTTGAGCAAAATTATTGCTCCAATGAGATCCCCTCTTATGATAAAATTCGTGCTTTTGTTTCTAGCCATTGCATTGCGTTGGAACAAATACAACAAACTCAAGATTACTTAAAAAATAAAGATTTGTCAATTTCAAGTCAGAAAAATCAAGCAAAGTTTCAAAATCGATCTGCTTTGTTTGCTAATACTCAGAGAGCCTCCAAAAATGCCTCCCAGTCTCCAAATGGCCAAAGTGGCTTAAATAATACTCCAAACCCTCAAAATTTTTGTTTTCTCTGTAAAAGTGGCGATCATATAATATACAGATGTCCTAATTTTTTGGCGAAAACTCCCCAGCAACGTTTTGAGATTGTTAAACAACATAAAGCGTGTGTCAACTGTTTGGCCTCAAAGCATAATTTACCCCAGCAATGCAAATCAGAAAAAAGATGTTTACATTGTGGCCAATTTCATCACAGTCTCTTACATTTTTTTCCTATTAATTCTACACCTAGTTCTGCGAGTAGCCCCTCTACTTCTGCAGTGCAACCCCCGAGGAGCCCCGTGGCTACCGAATTTAATAGAACCACTAACACCATTGTTACTGGTATGTCTTTAAATGATCGCGAAGTACTTCTCTGTACCGCTTTAATACAAATACAGGATGTTTTTCAAAATTGGCACACAGTGCGCGCCATCTGTGACTCTGGTGCTCAATCTTCATTTATATCTAAGTCATGTGCTGATAGTTTGGGCCTTCCTAAATTTAATATCGCCATGACTCTACAAAGCTTAGATCGAATGACAACTTCGGCAAAATCTGGAATTAATTGCAATATATCCTCTTTGCGTGATAATAATTTTGTTTTTAATTTTGATGCGATAATACTCGATAAAATTTGTAGTGATTTACCTCATTCCTCATTTTCGATTAAAAGTTTTCCTTTTCTCGCCAACTTAGAACTAGCTGACCCAGGCTTTAATAAAAGCGATAAAATTGATTTATTGTTGGGCGGCGATGTGTACCCTTACATTTTGCTAGATGGTCGTTTGTCTACGGGACCCAACAACCCCGTCTGCATTAATACTATTTTTGGTTGGGGAATAATGGGCAATCTTTCACTTTCACCTTCAACTACAAATCAAATTAAAACATTTTTTACTACGTCAATGAACGATTCTTTTGTCAATTTAGATAAAAATCTACAACGATTTTGGCAAATAGATGACATACCTAATGTCAAGGCCATTGACCCCGAAGATGAGTTTTGCGAAAATTATTTTTTGAAAACTACCTCAAAAAATGAGGAGGGGAGATATATTGTATCTTTACCATTTAAAGTTACTGCTCCAGATTTTGGCGACACTCGATCCATTGCCGTACGTCGTTTTTTCTCCCTTGAGAAGAAATTGCTACAAAACCCTGATTTTTATGCTGCCTACAGCTCTGTTTTACAAGATTATTTAGATAATAATCATATGCAACCGGTTTCTGCACCTTTGCCGACCGAAATTTCAAATCATTTTTATATTGCACACCATGCGGTGTTTAAAAAAGATTCTACTAGCACCCCCCTGAGGGTGGTTTTTGATGCGAGCATGCACGCCCCTGGCAAAATCTCGCTCAACAACGCTGTTTATACTGGGCCCCCTTTACAAAGGGACTTACAAAAAATTTTATTACTTTATCGTTTGCATAAATTTTGCTTTTGTTGCGACATCCGTCAAATGTACAGGATGATTTTAGTTGACCCTAGTCAAACTAATTTTCAAAGAATAGTTTGGAGGTTTGATCCTAACCAGCCTATTCAAGACTTCGAAATAAATAGAGTTTTATTCGGGGTCTCTTGTAGCCCCTTTTTGGCTATCAGAACTTTGCTGCAACTTGCTAGAGAGCATGAGGACCTTCCTCTTGCCTCAAAAATCATTGAGGAGGCAGTTTTTGTCGATGATGTGATTTCGGGAAGTGATGACTTTTTTAGGGCCACTGAGATGAAAAATCAATTAATCGAGCTACTTAGCCGAGGTGGATTCGAATTGCGTAAATGGGCGAGCAATTGTCCCGAGTTACTATCCGATCTTCCTGAGTCACACATTTCGATGAAGGCTCTTTCTCTCGATTTAGATGCTGAAAATTCAACTTTGAAAATTCTCGGTTTAAATTGGAACCCTCATACTGATGAATTTTTTTATACTTTCGACTGTTCTCTCCAAACATGCACTAAAAGAACAATTTTAAGTAATTTGGCCCGCATTTACGACCCTCTGTCTTTTTTGGCGCCAATAGTTTTAATTTTAAAATTAATTGTTCAATACTGCTGGGCAGAAGACTTAAACTGGGACGACCCTGTCAGTCCGGAAATTGTTTTTAAATGGGAAAAATTTAAAAATGAATTAAAGTTTTTGCATTCTGTTAAAATTCCTCGTCAAATAATTTTGCCTAATGCTAGTCAAATCCAGCTAGTAGGATTTTGCGATAGTTCAGAACGGGCCTATTGTGCTGTCGCTTATATTCGAATTTTTTATTCTGATGGAAACATTAAAGTTTTTTTTGTTTGTAGTAAATCTAGAGTCGCACCGTTGCGTCGTAAACTAACTTTACCAAGACTAGAGCTTTTAGGAGCTGTTTTGTTGGCTAAATTAATGGATTTTTTACTAGAAACGTTCTCGGAAAAAATTAAATTTGATAAAATTCTTGCTTTTACTGATAGCACAGTGACCTTATCTTGGATTCAGGGATCTCCTCACAAATTTAAAACATTTGTTTCGAATAGAACTGCCTATATACAAGGAAGAATTAGCCCTGAGTTTTGGCATTATGTTCCTACTGAACAAAATCCTGCTGACTGCGGTACTAGGGAAATGTATCCCTCTGATTTACAAAGATTTTATTTTTGGTTAGAAGGGCCTTCTTTTCTAAACCAACCTACAAATACTTGGGATTTTATGACAGTTACTTACGATGGGAATGCAGTTTTGGAAGAACAGCGAAAAAATATTTTTAACGTTTTTACTTGCGAACAAACAGTTGAATATTATGTAAACAACTTGTTTGAAAAATACAGTTCTCTTTTTAAAATTAAGAGAATAGTTGCTTACTTTTTGCGAGGGTTACAAAAGTTTAAAAATCCCTCATACAATTTTGCTACTGATTACCTTACAAATCAGGATTACTACAAAAGCTTACTTTTTATTTCGAAATGCGTACAATCTTTTTCTTTCCAAAAAGAAATTGAATTACTAAAAGATAAGAAACAGCTTCCAAAAGCTTTTCAAAAATTATGTCCATTTTTGCATAATGAAAGCTACGATTTGCTTCGTGTTGGAGGCCGTTTATGCCATTCAAATTTATCATACGATAAAAAATTTCCAATTCTTTTGCCTTCTAGTGCAAAATTCACTGAATTACTGATTTTAGATTTGCATCGCAGCAATCTTCATTGTGGTATACAGACCACAACTTTTTTACTAATGCAAAACTTCTGGGTATTGTCTGCTAAAAAGGTAGTGAGAAAAGTTTTAAGTTCTTGCCATACTTGCTGGAAAACTAAACCTAACTCCCTTCAACCCCCTATGGGTAACCTACCGAAATTTAGAGTTTCCGAAGCAAAGGTGTTCGAAAATGTAGGTATAGATTTTTGTGGTCCGTTCACGATTACTCTTGGTCGGACCAGAGGTGCAAAAACCATGAAAGCATATGTCTGTTTATTTATCTGTTGCGCTGTTAAAGCCGTGCATTTAGAGTTAGTCTCTGATATGACATCAGAAGCCTTTCTGGCTGCTCTGCGCCGCTTCATAGCTAGAAGAGGACTATGCTCAAAGATCTCTTCAGACTGCGGGACCAACTTCGTGGCCTCTGAAAAATACTTGCGACAAATTTTTTCTGATTGCGTGAAGGGGGAAGGTATAGTTTGGTCTTTCAACCCACCTGCTGCTCCCCACATGGGAGGCATTTGGGAATCAAACATTAAATCTTTAAAGACTCATCTTCACAGGGTAGTTGGAAATCAAATACTCACCTATGAGGAATTAAATACGGTTTTAACCCAAGTTGAAGCCATAATGAACTCACGTCCTTTATGTGCCTTAAGCACCGATCCTACTGATCTGGCGGTCTTGACTCCTAATAATTTTTTAAATTTGAGGCCTCCAGGTACAATACCCGATCCAAACTACTGCGATATTGCGTTAAACAGGCTGTCCAGGTGGCAACTGTTGCAAAGAATGCACCGCGATTTTTGGATTCGCTGGCACCGCGAATATTTGCACACTTTGCAACAGCGAGCCAAATGGCACCAACCTCTTGCTTCCATTGATATTGGTACTATGGTACTGATCAAAGATGAAAATTCCACTCCATTGGATTGGCCCCTAGGCCGCATTGAAGACCTTATTAAAGGTTCTGATAATGTTCCACGGGTTGCTATTGTAAAGACTACTAAAGGTACCTACAAACGGCCTTTGGTAAAACTATGCGCCCTGCCTACAAATTAAACTCTCTGAAATGCCCCTGGGCATTCTCAGGGGGGTGGGAAATGGTTCGTCCCGCCTTCCTTTTTGTAAATATGTTCTTTTTACTATAATTTACCAAATTGGTTCGAATTAGGCTATTTGGTGATTCACTAGAGCATTTTCTATTTTTTGTTTATTTAGTATTAATTAACTAATTAAGTACTTAAAATTACTGGGTTATTTGCATTTGAAACTCCCGCGGTTTTAAAGGCAAATATTACAATTTGCTATAATTAATTTACTTTACATAAAATGCATTTTGAATTACTAAGGTTCCTAGTTCCTTTAATATGGACCTTCGTAATCTCATTCCTTCCTACTTATTCCTTTTCTCCTACGCCTATGGATTAACCACGCCACTGGGCGACATGTGGGAGAACGAACGCAGTAGCGAATACCTGCTGCAGCATCACAGAGAGAACCGTTTCGCCTTCGAACGATAATACACGCGTGTTAGCGACTCTCCTACCACATTCATGTGGGGTGCAAAAAGCACGGTTTAACAGCGTGTCCTCCCATGAGTTCCGCTTCCTGTATAAAAATGGTAAGTGAAAATGCATTATTTTTACCTTACATACATTTGTTTATTGCTACACTAACCTAGAAGGTAAACTAGACCATTTCAGAATCCCTTGTACCAGCTTAGCCTATGACCTTATTCCCTTAAAATTACAGTCCACATCTGACACCGTTAAATTCCAGACAACTCTCCTATCTGGACCACCAGGGAGCCCCAGAAATTGTTAACTGATTCAATCGGGGAAGAATTTCGGGCCTACAAGGGACATTCCTCTAAATAAATAAAAAATAAAAATACAAAAAATTGCAGGTCATCTGGTAGGAAAACGTGTATTGTTAAACCCTTACAAGACCAACAATTGCCGCTTTTGTCATCAATAAAGTGGGGCCCTCTGCTGGTCGCTAAGAATTATTCTTAAAACAATAGCAATATCCTTGTCTTTTCGGTTTTTTACGAAACCGGACCATCAAAGCCGCAGCTAGCATTTTTGGCGCCCGAGGCAGCATTTAAAATTTTTAGTCCCTTTCACCCCTTGATAGAGGTTTTACCAAATCAAAATGGTAAATTATATTTGACATTCTCATATACTTTCCGCACTGTTTTTGAATTGAGTTGTTTGGTATAGAAAGTGGCACGTTTTCGTCTTCACTTTACACACTAAAAAATAGGGCGGACTATAAACAAACAAATTGTGTGTAAGTGATTGGAAGAAAATATAAACATTTGCACGTGTATAAGTATCGGTGTTTTTTTTAATTTATATATTTTATACAGGAGGACGTTAATTAGAGATTTCCACCTTAACATTGTTAACTCCTAGAGAATGAGCCAGAAATCAAACAAAATGTTCGAAAAAGGGCTGTTTCTATAAGGCTTAACCCGTGTTTGAGGTTTCTATGTGTAATTTTAAAGAGTGAGACCAACATTGTTTACTGGACGCTATTTCCTGAATATGTACAAAATACCTATAAAAATACTTTAATTACCTGTCTAAAAATCACTGCTTATTTAGCATTAATTGAATATACATAATTCCATCCACCATTTTGACATTTTTTTAGATCAATATAATGGCACAGATTTTTAAGGGTCAGAGTTGCGCCGATATTCTAGTGTAAATGTAATTTGTGGTTGTTTAGAAATACACGGTTTTCTCCAAGGCGGCTACAGATTTTTACAAAAACTTTCCTTAATTATTGAAAGTAATGTTTTGTCTAGGACCAGAATTATTTTTAAGTTAACAAAATGTCAAAAATTAGATAAAATTATGCTTAAATATAGTCACAAAGCGACAATTTTATAATAATTTTTTTTATAGGAAATAGATCTTTGTTTTAAACGGGGAAGAATTTCCGTCTTACTGCTGATATTCTTCTAAATAATAAAAAAAAATGTTAAAATAAAATGGCATCTGGGACGTTTAAAACGCTTATAATTTATAAAATGTTTGTATCCTCTCTTCCTTTGATAGGGATTTTACTAAATTCAAAATTAAAAATTGTTTTTTGCACTCGCGTGCGGAAAATACTGACTTGCGGCAATTTTTTTGGATGAGTTTGGTACGGAAAATGGCACTTTTTGACACTGTCGTATTTTCACTTTATTTAGCCATCTTTTAATATTTTTGTTACTGTGTAAATATAAGTTCAAATATGTTGTATGTGAATTGTCAATCTATCTACGGCGTGTTAATAATATAATTTGTTTTTTTATAAAAACCGAGAGGTGATCAGCTGAACCAAATTTGTACACCTTCCTACGGGACTTTAATAAAGTTTTGGGCTTGTAGTGTCCTGTATAGTCCTGACTGATAGGCGCCCATAAAAAAGTTCGCAACCAACAAAAAAAAACGTCTTAACTCTCGTTTTTCTTAGAGAGTTGATTTGCCTTTGCCGGCCTCCCTACTTAATCATGCTTAGGGCACCCCTTAGGCGCCAGTACCCTCGGGGTCCTGTATAGTCCTGTGGCAATCCTGTGGAAGTCCTATGGAGTCCTGTATAACGATTTTCTATTTTAAATACATTTGGTAAAAAAATATTTTAAAGAAAAAAAAATTTGCTAGAAAAACATTTGTTATACAAACATAGAAACACATTTAAATGGTAAAAAATATTTTTGGTAAAGTACATTTGGTAGAAAGTACAATTGGCAAAAAAACCTATTACAGAAAACACATTTTCTAGAATAACATTTGATAGAAAGTACAATTGGCAGAACAGCAAATGTTAGAAAGGACATTGGGTATGAAAATATTTCATAATCTAACCAAACCTATCCTGACCTAATATGTACTTTTTAAATGTTTTTTTACCAAGTGTCTTTCTATCAAAGGTTTTTCTACCAAATCTATTTTCCATTAAATATTTTTTTACCAAATGTTTTTCTAACAAATGTTATTTCTACCAAACTTATTTTCTATCAAGTGTTATTCTACCAAATGCATTTTCTATCAAACATTTTTTTACCAAATAAATTTTCTACCAAATGTATTCTACTAAATGTTTTTCTACCAGATGTCAAAGCATTTCTAACCTAAGGTGACCACTCTTGACCTAAACTCAAAACATTTTATTACGAACATTTTGGCTTACTTACTTGGCTTTCTTCTGTTTCATTTTGTATAACGCTTTCCGTATTTGAGTAACTTTTATTGTGGTCTGCGAAAATTAGTAAAGAATCAGCCTACAATAAAATTATTTAAAACAAAATTTTTTACGTTGGCTTTAAAAAGTGCTCTTTTTATTTTATCACTTGTTTATAGCACTTACCTACCAAGGGATAAAAAGCGATCGTAGCAAGTACCTAAATTCAACTAGGTACAAAAAGACACTTTTATCCCGCGGTTTATTACGCTATTTTTTAAGCCTAAATTGCAAAATAGAACAACAACCTAGGTACTAAAGTGACACTTTCTATCTCAAGGCAAAAAATGCGTAGTAGGAGCTTAGTGAGAGCTACAATTTGCCAAAGGATAAAAAGAGATATATAGTATACTATTTTTTGCGCTTATATGGCCCCGTTTTATTAAAATTGTTTGCAAAAAAAAACAGACTTAACTATAGAGGCCTAAATTTTATTTTTCGCACTTTAGGCATGAAAAGTAATAATAGGGATTAAAAGTGACATATAAAGAAATAAAAAAATAAAATTTCTAATAAAAACGTGAAAACCGAGAACCTCCTAAAAAATAGAGAAAACTCGGAAAAAAGTCAAAAAGTGCGAAAAATCGCATAAACCCTGTCATAAAATTGTTCTTTTTATTTTTAATCACGCGGCAAATTGTCCCCTCTAGCTTGTCAAACTACAAACTTTTCGCCTCCGGGAAAAAAGTGGCACGTTTATCCCTTGATATAAACCTGTACTAATTTCTTGACTTTCGTGAACTATAATTTTTATTTTCTGAAATAAGAGACAAAAATGCGTTTCTAGTCCCTAAAATGAGGGTCAAAAATACGTTTTTATTCGCTGAGGTGCGGTTCGGTTCATTAAGTTTTACAGACATAAGTAGTTATATGTTCTGTCAAAAAACACCCCCTCTTCCCCTCATGTTGAGTGTTATCTCGGAATTTTTTCTGTCGACTTACTTTCCCTTTTCTTGCCCGATGCAGGTATTCAGAGGGTAAAAATTTACAGATCTAAAGGTATCAAAACAAAAATCAGAAAATTTTAAATATATTACCTTTAATTATTATTAAATCTAAAAAAAATCTGAGTCTTCTACTGCCCTCTCCCCTGAACCGAACCGAACTCACCTCCCTTAAAAGCTAAAATTAGTTTCTTTAATGTCCCCACCATGAATTATCCCTGTTTTATAAAAAAATTGAAATATATTTGATGACCTATATGACTAACCATATAAATACCTCTGGCCTCACTGTGTTTCTGGTTAACACAAGTTGAAGAAACCTTGGGACCCTTCGGTACAGTTAGAGTTGGTATCGTACCAGGACCCTAAAATAAAAGGAGTACGCTTCCATATTATACATATTAAACATAGTTAAAAAAAAGAAAAGTGGCAAAAAACTATCGTTCAAAATATCTAATTATCGCCTACTGCCTAAGCATAATTTATGTTTGCACTTACCACTTTTCTTGGGCCTTTTTTTTTCCTCTTCGAAGTCTCCATTTTTTGCCTTTTCTTCGTTCATCCATACTTACTACCAATGTTTACACGACTGTTATATAACCAAAGTTACTACCCAAATGCACTCAATAAACGAATAAGTACACTTAGTTCAAGGAATAGAGGCCAAAATAGGGGGGTTACCCTACAAAAGGTCCGGTAGTTCTAAATTTTGGATATGTTGTTAAGCTCAGGAGGGTAGTTAAAAATCTGAGTTTTCGTCACCCCCACCCCTGTGCTCCCTTCGCCATCTTGAAAAAACCATCAAAAATTGGCACTTTTTTTAGTTTTTTGCCTTTAGTTTCGTTCCAGTACACTAAATCGCAAAAAGAGTTATTTTATATTTTTTAGAGGATATAATTATCTACAATTGGATGGACCGTGGTTGTTCTGGGAGCAGTAGTGACGGAGCTAGATAATTTCCAAAAATGACTAAAATCACGTGCTTGGGCAAATTTTCAGATTTTTTCGAATTTAGACGGCATAAGCTCCGAAATACTTCGTTCTAGGGTAAAAGTTTTAAGAACATTTCTTGTAGAGAATTTTATCAGCTACAAAATCCATTCTTTAAATGTATTTTTAAATATTGTAACGGAGTGGGAGTAACTTTTAACTTAAAGTAAGTAAGTTAGAAAATAATCATTTTTTTAAAATTTAGTGCTTTAAACGGCACGTTTTTTATTTATTTTTATTTTTTCATATAACTTTAGTGACGTACAAAAAGGTAAGAGAGCTTAGGGGTCAAACACCTCCTTAAACTAACCACCTTTTCAAAAAGCCCCCCCAGACCCCCTAAAATCTAACATATTCAGGTTCTCTCAAATTTTCTCAAAAAATACGCTTCTAAGAGAAAAATGTGTAATATACTTTATTGTAGACAATGAAATTTCGTTTTGAAAAAGGTACAACTCGATGGGGGCCACTATTTATAAACACTTCAGCGGCGTCCGTTAATTGAAGTAATTTAAAAAAGTAAAAAAATATCCATGTTTTTTCCATGATTTATTCGATTTTTTTTAAACCAAGGTTTATAGAACAAAATGTGTTATACATTACTGTAGCAAATAAAATTTCCTTTAAAATGCTGTACAAGGAAGTCGGATTGGTTTCATGGTTATAAATTCAGAGGCGCCCATAAATTTAACCAATTTTAAAAAATCACATATTAAAATATTTTTACAAGTTTTATCTAATTTTCTTAAAAATAAGCCTAATTTTAAAAGACTTTTATTGACAGTAAAATTCTTTTTTCAACGGTGTATAACTCGATGGGGTTTGACTTACAACGAACCCGCCAGCGACGTCCGTAAATGGATGGATGGAGCCATTTAATTAATTTTTAAAAAAATTATGTTTTGCACAGGTTTTATTTGATTTTCTGAAAACCATGCCGTTTATCAAAAAAATTGTTTATTACTTCATTGTAGATAATAAAATTTCCTTTTAAACGTTGTGTAACATGGTAAAAAATATTTCATATTTACCGCTCCAGTGGTGTGCTTAATTTAAAACAATTTTTTTTAAATCACACATTTTTTAAAATTGGTTTAATTTTCGGGCGCCTGTGAAGTTATTACCATGAAAATAGTTTATAAATAGTTGACCCCCATCGAGTTGTACCTTTTTCAAAAGCAAATTTCATTGTCTACAATAAAGTATATTACACATTTTTCTCTTAGAAGCGTATTTTTTGAGAAAATTTGAGAAAACCTAAATATGTTAGATTTTGGGGAGTCTGGGGGGGTTTTTGAAGAGGTTGTTAGTTTAAGGAGGTGTTTGACCCCCAAGCTCTCTTACCTTTTTGTACGTCACTATATTTACAGAAAAAAATAAAAATAAATAAAAAATGTGCCGTTTAAAGCACTAAATTTAAAAAAATTATTATTTTCTAACTTACTAACTTTAAGTTAAAAGTTACTCCCACTCCATTACAATATTTAAAAATACATTAAAAGAATGGCTTTTGTAGCTGATAAAATTCTCTACAAGATATGTTCTTAGAACTTTTACCCTAGAACAAAGTATTTCGGAGCTTATGCCGTCTAAAGTAGAAAAATCTGAAAATTTGCCCAAGCACGTGATTTTAGTCATTTTTAGAAATTATCTAGCTCCGTTACTACTGCTCGCAGAACAACCATGGTACCACCCAATTGTAGATAATTATATCCTCTAAAAAATTTCGTATAACTCTTTTTGCGATTTAGTGTACTGGAACGAAAGAATTGTAGATTTCTCCAGGGTGAGGTCCTTGAACCATTGTTAAAGGAGAAGAAACGAAAAGTCCTGCTTACTTCACAAATATTTTATTGTCTAACCACGACGCGTTTCGGTTTTATTAAAAACCATTATCAAGTGGTCTGGTCTGTAAGAATAATGAAAAAATATAATTAAGTTATAATATTTAAAATAAGATATGCTAAAAAAAACTTACAGACAGTTAAGAATCATCTTTGAAACAAATGAAAAACTAGAACACATAAAAATAAAAAATTAAAAAACATTTAAAATAGTCTAAAACAACATACAGATTAAAAATCAGTCAAACGGACATAAACACGTAATTTTTATAAAATACAATTAATTGACAAAGAAGATATAGGTTAAAATAATAAATAATAAATAATATAAACAAAACCCAGATATCCGAAACAAGTTCAAAGCGACATCTAACATAAAATAAATAATGTAATAAATGAACAGAAACAATTTAAAATTGACAAAATCAATAAATAAAAGCAGACAAGGAAATCTTATTTGAAATTGTTTAAAACTTTAGCTACCTCTTTGAAGTGGGCGTTAGTAGTGGTTTCATTTAAACTAACTGACGATTGATCAATTTTGAGTTTAGCAATCTCAAAATTTTCCAAAAAATTCAATTTTCTGCCTTTTTGGGTATCATGTAACATTCTAAAATTATTCTCTATATTAAAAGAATGTCCCGTTACCCTCAAATGCATGCTAAAAGCGGATTTTTTACCGTTTGGTGACTTCTGCGAGTTCAAATGTTCACGTACCCTAACCTTAAAACTACGGCCCGTTTGTACCACATATTTAGCGGGGCACTCTTCGCAAGAGAGTAAGTAGACTCCGCTTTTTTCTATGGTTGGAATTGGGTCTTTTATTCTCGAAAAAAGACTTTTAATATTTAAAAAGGATTTGTAAGCAATATTAATATTGCAATTTAAAGAATTTAAAACATTTCCCACTTTCAAAGAGATGCTGCCCAGATACGTTAATGTTACATATTTAGGTGGTTGGTATGGAGGAATGGAAATATCCAATAGATCAGTCAATAGATTTTTTAGTAAAGAATTATACTTTTTCTTAATAAGTCTATTTATTAAAGAAATTTGATAGCCATTATTACTTGCAATCTGAAAAATAATGTTTTTTCCTTTTCAAATTGTAAAGGAAGTAATGGAATCTGGCGGAATCACATGATCTGTTTGAGTAGGCTTTCTACATGGGCGCACACAGAACCCGCCCCCCCCAAGCCTTAGATTTTTAATATATTTTCTACATATTTGATGATAAAACATGAAAAATACCTTAAAATTTTACATCAGGAGGCTTCGCCCCCCCCCCCCAACCCCAAGCAGTGGCGAAAAGACATGACCTTTTTTTTTGTTTTTTTTTTTGGTCGCAAGTTTTTTGAGGGCGCGCTTTGTAGCTGTCGGGGCCCCCCCAAGACACATTCCTGGGTGCGCCACTGCTTTCTATAAATGGAAAATTGTAAATTGGAGTTATGTCTTTTTATAGTCAAATCTAAGAAATTTAAGGTGTCATTCTCTTCCAGTTCCATGGTAAATTGAATTTTATTGTTTAATGAATTTAAAAAAGTTAAAAAATTATTAAGTTCTGTCTTTGAGCCATTCCACACAACAAAAGTATCGTCTACGTATCTGGTCCAAAAAAATACATTATTTAAAAAAGAACTATTAGAAGAAAATAGCCTAGATTCAAAATCAGACATAAATATTTCAGCAAGAAAAGGCGAAATGCCGGAACCCATTGGCAATCCATCCAACATACGAAAAAATTTATTATTAAATTGGAAAAAATCTAAATTTAAACATTTCTTTAACAAGAGTAATAAACCTTTTTTAACTTTTTCGCTTAAAGATAAATTTTGATTTAAAAGATCTTCAATAATTTTAATTACATCCTGTCTAGGTATGCTGGGAAATAAATTAACTATATCAAAAGATACCAAAATGCAATTGTCGGGCAATTTGAGACATTCAAGTTTTTTTGTTAATTCTATTGTGTTTTTAATACTATATTTATTAGAAAAGTCCAAGATGTCCTTAAAAACATTATCCAACCAAACTGACTGAACAAAGCTTACAACGGGTCTAATGGGCATATTGTTTTTATGAATCTTAACCATACCATATAATAAAGGAGTTTTACAGTTCATGGGAATATATGGTTTATTCACCATTAGATCCGTGAAAATATCTTGGTGTTGATTTATTAATCTTTTTAATTCTGTGTGTGAAAAAGGTTTAAAATTTAGTCCGAATCTAGGTTATGATCAAAAAGGCATAGCTTCTTTATTAGCTGATATTGAGGTGGCTTTATTGGGGACAGGGTGTGATGTTATAGATGCAGTTAAAGGTTATTGTTTACATTTGATAGGAAAACAAAGCAAGAAAAACATTGTTCTAAGAATATTTTAAAAGATAAGAAATTGCTTGGGTCTATTAGATGTAAAATAAAACAATTTAGTTTAGTGTTAGGTACAGCAGATAAGGGTAATTGTTTGGTTATTTTAGACAAAACTCTATATTTTGAGAAAGTCCAAGAATTCATTAATAGTAATTCAATGTTTTTAGAATTAAAAAAAGACCATAATTCTTTATATGTCACAAAATTAAAAAGATTAGTAAATCAAAACCAAGATATTTTCACGGATCTAATGGTGAATAAACCATATATTCCCATGAACTGTAGAGCTCCTTTATTATAGGGTATGGTTAAGATTCATAAAAACAATATGCCTATTAGACCCGTTGTAAGCTTTGTTCAGTCAGCAGCCTATCATTTAGCTGTTTGGTTGGATAATGTTTTTAAGGACATCTTGGACTTTTCTAATAAATATAGTATTAAAAACACAATAGAATTAACAAAAAAACTTGAATATCTCAAATTGCCCGACAATTGCATTTTGGTATCTTTTGATATAGTTAATTTATTTCCCAGCATACCTAGACAGGATGTAATTAAAATTATTGAAGATCTTTTAAATCAAAATTTATCTTTAAGCGAAAAAGTTAAAAAAGGTTTATTACTCTTGTTAAAGAAATGTTTAAATTTAGATTTTTTCCAATTTAATAATAAATTTTTTCGTATGTTGGATGGATTGCCAATGGGTTCCGGCCTTTCGCCTTTTCTTGCTGAAATTTTTATGTCTGATTTTGAATCTAGGCTATTTTCTTTTAATAGTTCTTTTTTAAATAATGTATTTTTTTGGACCAGATACGTAGACGATTCTTTTGTTGTGTGGAATTGCTCAAAGACAGAACTTAATAATTTTGTAACTTTTTTAAATTCATTAAACAATAAAATTCAATTTACCATGGAACTGGAAGAGAATGACACCTTAAATTTCTTACATTTGACTATAAAAAGACATAACTCCAATTTACAATTTTCCATTTATAGAAAGCCTACTCAAACAGATCATGTGATTCCGCCAGATTCCATTACTTCCTTGACAATTTGAAAAGGAAAAAACATTATTTTTCAGATTGCAAGTAATAATGGCTATCAAATTTCTTTAATAAATAGACTTATTAAGAAAAAGTATAATTCTTTACTAAAAAATCTATTGACTGATCTATTGGATATTTCCATTCCTCCATACCAACCACCTAAATATGTAAAATTAACGTATCTGGGCAGCATCTCTTTGAAAGTGGGAAATGTTTTAAATTCTTTAAATTGCAATATTAAGATTGCTTACAAATCCTTTTTAAATATTAAAAGCCTTTTTTCGAGATTAAAAGACCCAACTCTTGCGATAACTGCCCCGCTAAATATGTGGGACAAACGGGCCGTAGTTTTAAGGTTAGGGTACGTGAACATTTGAACTCCCAGAAGTCACCAAACGGTAAAAAATCCGCTTTTGGCATGCATTTGAGGGAAACGGGACATTCTTTTAATATAGAGAATAACTTTAGAATGTTACATGATACCCAAAAAGGCAGAAAATTGAATTTTTTGGAAAATTTTGAGATTGCTAAACTCGAAATTGATCACGTCAGTTAGTTTAAATGAAACCACTACTAACGCCCACTTCAAAGAGGTAGGTAAACTTTTAAACAATTTCAAATAAGATTTCCTTGTCTGCTTTTATTTATTGATTTTGTCAATTTTAAATTGTTTCTGTTCATTTATTACATTATTTATTTTATGTTAGATGTAGCTTTGTACTTGTTTCGGATATCTGGGTTTTGTTTATATTATTTAATATTTATTATTTTAACCTATATCTTCTTCAATCAATTAATTGTATTTTATAAAAATTACGTGTTTATGTCCGTTTGACTGATTTTTAATCTGTATGTTGTTTTAGACTATTTTAAATGTTTTTTAGTTTTATATTTTTGTGTGTTCCAGTTTTTCATTTGTTTCAAAGATGATTCTTAACTGTCTGTAAGTATTTTTTAGCATATTTTATTTTAAATATTATAATTTAATTATATTTTTTCATTATTCTTACAGACCAGACCACTTGATAATGGTTTTTTAAAAACCGAAACGCGTCGTGATTAGACAATAAAATATTTGTGAAGTAAGCAGGACTTTTCGTTTCTTCTCCTTTAACAATGGTACTGGAACGAAGTTACAGGCAAAAAACTACAAAAAGTGCCAATTTTTTATGGTTTTCTTAAGATGGCGGAGGAAGCACAGGGGTGGGGGTGACGAAAACTCAGATTTTTAACTACCCTTTCGTCCTTAATAACATATCCAAAATTCAGAACTACCGGACCTTTTGTAGGGTAAAACTCCCCTATTCATTGTACTAACTACTGGTATCGAACTAAACAGATCCGAGTGGACCGCTTCTCTGATGCCCGAAAATATAATATAAAATATAATATTGCCAGGTAAATGTAGGTAAGCATCGTCAAAGAAAGCGCCGCGAGACGTGGCTGCACGCTAGACAATGCGGGGGAGACGTACGGGAGGGTTAAACGATGTCCTTTCGCGTTAGCCCGGATGTCAGTTTATCGCAGCCCGGACCTGAGAACATAAGGTGTTGGTGGCACTTGTAGGGAGGTTGAGGGGGAGGTAAACGCCGCCTCCTCGACACTCTTTTTACCTCACACATATACTATACTATAGTAGTGTGAGCTATGGTGATCCTAATTCTTTCGAGAAAAAAAAAGTTGCTCCGATTTCAAAAATTTTTATATATCTTTGCGTTTCGGATGATTTTGAAACTTTTTTGTCGCGCCGTCTGTCTGTCTGTCTATCTGTCTGTCTGTATGTCTGTCTGTAACGACCAACGCGCATAACTCAAAAACCGCTAGGCCGATTTTAATGAAATTTTGTACCTAGGCTGGGTCTTGGGTCGAGATGGTCCCATTTAAAGATAAACAAAATCCACCCAAGACAAGCCAAGTAAAAGGGTGGGGGAAGATTTCAAAAATTAGAGTTTATGTGAAAATAAGGCGAGTGTGATATCAAACGAAAGGTTATTGAGTATGGAGTTAAACAAAATACATTTTAGTTTTTTTTTCTTCAATAACGGTGGGGGTAGATTTCAAAAATTTGAGTTTAAGTCAAAACATGGCTTGTGTGGTATCAAACAAAAGGTAATTTAGTCTGGAGTTGAACAAGATATATTTCAGGTTTTAGTTTTATTAGCGGCTTATGCATTGGTTACTTTTCTTCTGGAATTAAAAATTATAAGTTTAATGCCAAGGAAGGGAGGGCCAGGCCCCTCTGCCCCCCCCCTTAATTAGCCACTGAGCCCGACTCGCACAAGCAGCAGCGTAAAAAAAATTGCCTGAACCAGACAAAATAACCCAGAGAACATGTATAAGTATTAGGTCATTATTGAAAAAGGGTACCCCTTTCATGTTACCATCCAAAATTAAATTAGTGTTTAGTATATTAGTTATTTTTGTTGTACAAATAAAATGGCCTCCAATATTACTCTAAAGCACTACATTAAGTTTGATGCTGAAGTTGCTATTTGTTGTTAACATTTGTGTAAGACTGGCCCAAACGTCATACTCCGTTATCATAACCGGATAGAGGTTTGCAATTACTAAAATAAAAAACCTAATATACAATACGAATTTCAACATTATATTGCTCTATAAGTCTAGTTTAATGTTTATATATAAGTATCGCCGTCTGTTAAAAACAAATATTATTTCCTAATTTTTTTTATAAAATAACATTTTAAACGCGTACCCTGGAAGAGCGTCATTACCGTTATCAGTATAATATTTTTAAACGTGAACCCTAGAAGAGCGTCATTACCGTGGTCCATGCGTCATTACCGTTATCCGTATAACATTTTTAAAAAAACATGAACCCTGGGAGAGCGTCATTACCGTTATTAGTATAGCATTTTTTTAAAACGTGTACCGTTATTAGTATTAAATTTTAAACGCTTACCCTGGAAGAGCGTCATTACCGTCATCAGTTTGTAATTCCTACATATCTACCGCTAGAGACGCTTTAAGCTAGCGCGCGCGAATTGTTCTTATTCTTTCAACATCTCTCAGTAAAGTCACATCTGTTCTGTGCAGTTTTTAGCATTAATACGTGCATAGGTTAGCTTGTCCAATCATGAGTGGTTATTACCGTAATTTATTTTTCATTTTATACTACAAAATTTATTACCCAGAAAGAAAAAAGCAAAAACTCTTTTTACAAAACAAGCGGAGCGATAAAACATACGTATAATCATTTTCGTTATCATCATCATTATCAATTTTAATAATAATTAGTAATATACTCACAGAAAACGTATACGGGATGCCATTATGAGTATTTAAAGTAAATTTTTAAAAAAATCCTTGGACACATTATTTTTATTTTCTTAAAATATTTATATCTATCGACTCCTAGTTGGGGTAGCTTTGACCTCTTGACTTTAGCGAGGGAAAGTGGGTCAAGTGATACCTGGTTTAAAAGAGTTTTTTTCTATTCGTTTACAGCATTGATATTATTTCAAAAATTAATAGATTAGTTTTTGAGATATTCGCAATTTAAGTAAAAAAGTAAGACTGACAGCTTACTATTTTCTTACAAGTAAACTATTACAAATTGATTTAGCAATTTGTTTTTAAATGTTTTTTCTTTTTATTAATGTATTTATGTAGGTAAACTTTTTCCAAGGCCAAACAAAAATAGAGGCCACGACCCTGAAAAAATCAGCTGTTCTCCCGGGGCTGAATTTTACATTGGGTCTTATGGGAGGTCAGAGGTTTTTTTATGATATTTTCAAAATGGCACTACAGATTTCCGCAAAATTTCAGTGAAATATTCTCAGACACCATCCCGATATTCCACCAAAGTTTTGTAAGGAAGCAACATGATTAAAAGGTTAAAATCTTCAAGATTTAGCTTTCCTTATTTTGAATTCAAATTACCCGCCATGTACCACATGCCAACTGGTATATTTGACATGTATTTGACTTTGTCATCTGTGATTGTGTTTGCTTCTGCTTTAAATTTAATTTTTGTGTGAGCTAATGAAGCGGCTATGAAAAATTAAGGATTACTATACATTTTAAAAAAATTGTTCTGCCAGAATAAAGTAAAAAGAATCTCAAAAATGACTTTATTTAAAAAAAAATCAAATATTCATGAACCGTCATTCCAACTTCAATTTTTTAAAGACAATCAGCTGTGTCCTAACGTGACCATCAAAAAAAAATCAGCCCCGGATGTGACGTCAAGAAAGTGGAGGATCGTGGCCCATCCGTTTTGATAGCCCTGCTTTTTCAAGAGATGTGTATTGATGTCTCAAATTTACTGGGTACTTTCTTTTAATTTAAGGTTTCGATATCGCGCTGCGAGCCCCGAACAATGCCGTCTACATTAGCGAATAGATCGCGTTCGTTGATCGATGTTCGTGGTTCGTTAATGAGTACCCGGCTTTAAGTAAATCCTTCTCTATGCAATACCACCTCTAGAGTATTATTTCAAGGATTTCATAGTTATATGGCTCCATGTAATTAGAAATTAGATGGCTTGGAATAAATGTGTCAAAAACAATGCAACACATTGGGCTCGATTCTATGCAAAACGTCATTTAAACTGATGCGTCAGTTATCTGGCAACTCCGCTTTTCCGCCAGCCACCACCAGCCATACATGTTAAAGCCTTTGCAAAGTGCCTTAAGACACATGTTTTCTGACGGCTGATTACAGAAAGGCGAATAACTCCTCTTTTGTTATCTCTTATTTAAATATTTAACTAATTTCAAGAAAAGAAGAAATAATTTCCATAAGGCAAATTGACATCTGAGAAAGAGTTTACATAAAACGAAGGGAAAATAAAAATGAGGGATGAGTGGATCAGTTGTTCTACCATAACAAAAACTTTCCTATTTGATTTCCATGCTTTTCTCGAGTGATATATGCTATAATTTCCCAACTATTTATCGAATTTTTCGATGCAGATCGGAGTGTAAAACTATAATTTTTTAAAATTAATATGGCGGCCGTAATAAGTAAAAATGTGTCAAAAATAGGATATTTTCCCACATAGCACAAAAATCACATCAACGTTAAATTCACGTGAACAAAAATAACAAAGTTTTTTTTACATCAAAACAACCTCATACCATGTAATATTTATTTTGTTAAATCTACATGTTTAAAGATAACTTAAAAACAAGGAGAAATCTAGCTATAAAATAGTATGTTTTGCTGAAGTTTCTGGTGCTGTGTGTATAACGTGTTTTTTACCCTCGTTATTTTCATGTACCCAATTCACACTTGAAAAGTCCTCCAAAACATGTTCTAAAACGCCACTAGATTAAAACTTCTCAAACCTACTGATTTTTCTGCGTCTTTTTTGGTAACGTTTTTTTCATAACATTTTATTAACTTAAAAGAGACGCGAACGGAAGTTATAAAAGTTCACTAGATTAAGTTCAAACTTATCGTACAGTTATGAAATTTGGCACACTTATAGACACCGACAAACTAAATTAAAATGAATTCTCGCATTTTTTGATTTGAGCCCCCCCCCCCTCACCGCTATAGAAAACATTTGTGAAAACAGTAAATTTGACACGTAGGTTTGTGCCGATTTTTTTCCACGTAATTTATTGGCGAACTTAGGAATTGACATAAGTTTATATAGGCACCATAACGGCGCGTCTGCATAAGCAGTTTGTTCTTAATCAAGCCAAAACTTTGGAATATATAACCCTACAAAGTAGTACCACTTTTAGCCAAATTTTGATGGTTTTCCCTCAATAACGCGAAAATTACTTAACCGATTTAAAGTTTTGCTTTTGCATTTAGTTAGGCTTAGTAAGTCACACCAATTTGATTATTATAAAATTTGCATTTTGACGCCTCCGCTTCGAGATATAACGTAAAAACTGAAATTGAAAAAAATTCCGTTTTTGCAAAACATAGAGGTCGTTTGCGCGCTTATTTGGAAACTGGGTAACATCTCAGACTACAGGTGTGGATTTTTCTGATAGAGATACCCTTACGACTCTATGGCCCTATCTTAGGAGTTTTTATGAAACATTTCTCGAGGTATTCTATATTAAATTTAAGGTAATTTTCGGTTTTTAATTTTTAAGAGGCTCTAGGGGGGAGGGGGTTTGATATATAAAAAAGTTTATTCAAATTTTTTTTATCGATATAAACACTTTTAGAATATTAAGATTTTTAAAAATTTAATATTTTGTCTTGGTGACGTCACTACATAAACGGTGCGAGCGAGTCTTTTTCTTCGAGATTCAAACTTATCGTAGAGTTTTGAAATTTGGCACTTATAGACACCGAAAAACTAAATTAAAATGAATTCTTGCATTTTTTCGATTTGAGCTCCTCCTCCCCGCTATAGGGACTTTTTTTTTGTGAAAACAGTAAATTTTACATATTGTAGGTTTTTGCCTATTTCTTTCGACACAGTTTATTGGCGACCCTAGGAATTGACATAAGATTATATAGGCACCATAACGGCGCGTCTGCATAAGTAGTTTGTTCTTAATCAAGCCAAAACTTTGCAAGATATAACCCTTCAAAGTAGCACCACTTTTGGCCAAATTTTGATGGTTTTTCCTCATTAACGCGAAAACAACTGAACCGATTTAAATTATAGACACCGAAAAACTAAATTAAAATGAATTCTTGCATTTTTTCGATTTGAGCTCCCCCTCCCCGCTATAGGGAATTTTTTTTTGTGAAAACAGTAAATTTGACATATTGTAGGTTTTTGCCTATTTCTTTCGACACAGTTTATTTGGCGACCCTAGGAATTGACATAAGTTTATATAGGTACCATAGCGGCGCGTCTGCATAAGCAGTTTGTTCTTAATCAAGCCAAAACTTTGCAAGATATAACCCTTCAAAGTAGCACCACTTTTGATGGTTTTTCCTCATTAACGCGAAAACTACTGAACCGATTAAAATTTTTGCTTTTTGGTTTAATTAAGCTTAGTAAGCCTCACCAATTTGGTTATTATCAATTTTGCATTTTGACCATTAACTTCAAGTAGTCAATGATTTTGACGCTTCCGTTTCGAGATATAATGTAAAAACTGAAATTGAAAAAAAATCCGTTTTTGCAAAACATAGAGGTCGTTTGTGCGCTTATTTGGAAACTGGGTAACATCTAAGACCACAGGTTTGGCTTTTCTGATAGAGATAGGACCCTTACGACTCTGTGGCCCTATCTTAAAAAATGTTTTCCATCGGTTCTCGAGATATGACCCTTCAAAATTTTACGAAAAACGCTGATATCTCAAAAACGACTGAACCGATTCCGATTTGGTTTTCTCAATAAGATAAACTTCGCTATGATTTGTTATAGAAAAAATGTTCGTTTTTCCCAACTTTGAAAAAAGTGGAGGGGGAGAACTTGATTTTAAAAAAAGGTTGGTCCACTTTTTCGATGCTGGGTATCTTCTTTTTAAAACGTATATCTTGGTTTTTCTGTAAACCTGCTACGACGGACTAGAGTCCCTGTATGTTGACATATTTGGACTAATATATCCAAATACAACAAGCCCATCAATGTCTTTTAAAATAAAAGGACAAAACATCGGAAATCCATACTCTAACAATTGTTAGAAAGAGAATGTATACGCGCTCTTGATCTTGAACGAACAGCGGTAATTTATGTATTAGGAAAAATCGAAAGTAATTCAAAATCGTTGCGCTGATTAAGCGACCTTAAATGAACTGACAAAGCATGTGTCAAAAAGTTTCAAATAAAAGTCAGGGAAATTACACAACAGAAGCAGGGATCACCTTGTTAGGTGATCCGTGACAGAAGAGCAAGTTTTTATTTCGAAACCATAAATTTTTAATAAAATAAATATATATTATTCCTGTTTCCTGTTCTGGTACGTTTTACCACCCTACTCAAAACTTATTATAACAAGGTTTTCTTGCATGAAAATGATTCTTTGGGCTATTTGTAGTCGATTTAGGTACGGAAAATTAACAAAAAGTATTTCATTTTCTTAAAAATATTTTTTAAAAAAATGCTTACTTACCGATTTTTATCCAGTTGTTTTTGTTTTTTCCAACCAAACTTTTCACATGTCACGGTCTAGTTTCACACATATTAATGAATTGTTACACACACTAATGTATGTTTTTTTTAAAATTTTGATAAATTTAATGTTTTTTGCGGACTTTTTCAGTAATTTTAAATTAAATTTTATAATGAAAGTATATATTTATTATATGACGCCACCGCGACCGGTATACAGGCCGGTATCATATGTGTATGTCATTCTAATGTCATTTGACCATTATGCTTTCTTACTTTAAAAGGTCACTTAAAATAATTTTGTCCTACATAACATACCTACCTACCGATTTTTTTGGATTGGAGTGGATTAGGGTGACCAGATTGCAGTTTATTAGGGTGTCCAGAGTGCGGAAAAAAATATTTTGAAAAATTGCCCAAAAAAAATTTGAATACCAAACACTCACGCGCCACTCAATGTTTGTGGTCGCATACAAAAATCCTAACTTAATTGCGGGCGATTTCCAACGTTTGTGGACAATGGTAACCCCCTTGACATAAACCTAACAATTTTTACTATATTTATTAACAAATAGTTAGGTTAGGTTTGGTTAGGTTGGGTTAGATTGGGTTAGGTTGGGTTAGGTTGGGTTAGGTTGGGTTAGGTTGGGTTAGGTTGGGTTAGGTTGGGTTAGGTTGGGTTAGGTTGGGTTAGGTTGGGTTAGGTTGGTTAGGTTGGTTAGGTTGGGTTAGGTTGAGTTAGGTTGGTTAGGTTGGGTTAGGTTGAGTTAGGTTGGGTTAGGTTGGGTTAGGTTGGGTTAGGTTGGGTTAGGTTGGGTTAGGTTGGGTTAGGTTGGGTTAGGTTGGGATAGGTTGGGTTAGGTTGGGTTAGGTTGGGTTAGGTTGGGTTAGGTTGGGTTAGGTTGGGTTAGGTTGGGTTAGGTTGGGTTAGGTTGGGTTAGGTTGGGTTAGGTTGGGTTAGGTTGGGTTAGGTTGGGTTAGGTTGGGTTAGGTTGGGTTAGGTTGGGTTAGGTTGGGTTAGGTTGGGTTAGGTTGGGTTAGGTTGGGTTAGGTTGGGTTAGGTTGGGTTAGGTTGGGTTAGGTTGGGTTAAGTTGGGTTAGGTTGGGTTAGGTTGGGTTAGGTTGGGTTAGGTTGGGTTAGGTTGGGTTAGGTTGGGTTAGGTTGGGTTAGGTTGGGTTAGGTTGGGTTAGGTTGGGTTAGGTTGGGTTAGGTTGGGTTAGGTTGGGTTAGGTTGGGTTAGGTTGGGTTAGGTTGGGTTAGGTTGGGTTAGGTTGGGTTAGGTTGGGTTAGGTTGGGTTAGGTTGGGTTGGGTTGGGTTAGGTTGGGTTAGGTTGGGTTAGGTTGGGTTAGGTTGGGTTAGGTTGGGTTAGGTTGGGTTAGGTTGGGTTAGGTTGGGTTAGGTTGGGTTAGGTTGGGTTAGGTTGGGTTAGGTTGGGTTAGGTTGGGTTAGGTTGGGTTAGGTTGGGTTAGGTTGGGTTAGGTTGGGTTAGGTTGGGTTAGGTTGGGTTAGGTTGGGTTAGGTTGGGTTAGGTTGGGTTAGGTTGGGTTAGGTTGGGTTAGGTTGGGTTAGGTTGGGTTAGGTTGGGTTAGGTTGGGTTAGGTTGGGTTAGGTTGGGTTAGGTTGGGTTAGGTTGGGTTAGGTTGGGTTAGGTTGGGTTAGGTTGGGTTAGGTTGGGTTAGGTTGGGTTAGGTTGGGTTAGGTTGGGTTAGGTTGGGTTAGGTTGGGTTAGGTTGGGTTAGGTTGGGTTAGGTTGGGTTAGGTTGGGTTAGGTTGGGTTAGGTTGGGTTAGGTTGGGTTAGGTTGGGTTAGGTTGGGTTAGGTTGGGTTAGGTTGGGTTAGGTTGGGTTAGGTTGGGTTAGGTTGGGTTAGGTTGGGTTAGGTTGGGTTAGGTTGGGTTAGGTTGGGTTAGGTTGGGTTAGGTTGAGTTAGGTTGGGTTAGGTTGGGTTAGGTTGGGTTAGGTTGGGTTAGGTTGGGTTAGGTTGGGTTAGGTTGGGTTAGGTTGGGTTAGGTTGGGTTAGGTTGGGTTAGGTTGGGTTAGGTTGGGTTAGGTTGGGTTAGGTTGGGTAAGGTTGGGTAAGGTTGGGTTAGGTTGGGTTAGGTTGGGTTAGGTTGGGTTAGGTTGGGTTAGGTTGGGTTAGGTTGGGTTAGGTTGGGTTAGGTTGGGTTAGGTTGGGTTAGGTTGGGTTAGGTTGGGTTAGGTTGGGTTAGGTTGGGTTAGGTTGGGTTAGGTTGGGTTAGGTTGGGTTAGGTTGGGTTAGGTTGGGTTAGGTTGGGTTAGGTTGGGTTAGGTTGGGTTAGGTTGGGTTAGGTTGGGTTAGGTTGGGTTAGGTTGGGTTAGGTTGGGTTAGGTTGGGTTAGGTTGGGTTAGGTTGGGTTAGGTTGGGTTAGGTTGGGTTAGGTTGGGTCAGGTTGGGTTAGGTTGGGTTAGGTTGGGTTAGGTTGGGTTAGGTTGGGTTAGGTTGGGTTAGGTTGGGTTAGGTTGGGTTAGGTTGGGTTAGGTTGGGTTAGGTTGGGTTAGGTTGGGTTAGGTTGGGTTAGGTTGGGTTAGGTTGGGTTAGGTTGGGTTAGGTTGGGTTAGGTTGGGTTAGGTTGGGTTAGGTTGGGTTAGGTTGGGTTAGGTTGGGTTAGGTTGGGTTAGGTTGGGTTAGGTTGGGTTAGGTTGGGTTAGGTTGGGTTAGGTTGGGTTAGGTTGGGTTAGGTTGGGTTAGGTTGGGTTAGGTTGGGTTAGGTTGGGTTAGGTTGGGTTAGGTTGGGTTAGGTTGGGTAAGGTTGGGTTAGGTTGGGTTAGGTTGGGTTAGGTTGGGTTAGGTTGGGTTAGGTTGGGTTAGGTTGGTTAGGTTGGGTTAGGTTGAGATAGGTTGGGTTAGGTTATGTTAGGTTGGGTTAGGTTGGGTTAGGTTGGGTTAGGTTGGGTTAGGTTGGGTTAGGTTGGGTTAGGTTGGGTTAGGTTGGGTTAGGTTGGGTTAGGTTGGGTTAGGTTGGGTTAGGTTGGGTTAGGTTGGGTTAGGTTGGGTTAGGTGGGGTTAGGTTGGGTTAGGTTGGGTTAGGTTGGGTTAGGTTGGGTTAGGTTGGGTTAGGTTGGGTTAGGTTGGGTTAGGTTGGGTTAGGTTGGGTTAGGTTGGGTTAGGTTGGGTTAGGTTGGGTTAGGTTGGGTTAGGTTGGGTTAGGTTGGGTTAGGTTGGGTTAGGTTGGGTTAGGTTGGGTTAGGTTGGGTTAGGTTGGGTTAGGTTGGGTTAGGTTGGGTTAGGTTGGGTTAGGTTGGGTTAGGTTGGGTTAGGTTGGGTTAGGTTGGGTTAGGTTGGGTTAGGTTGGGTTAGGTTGGGTTAGGTTGGGTTAGGTTGGGTTAGGTTGGTTCAGTTTGAGTATGTTCGGTTAGGTTCCGCTAGGATTGTTTAGGTTAGGTTTAGCTATATTCGGTTAGGTTTGGTTTAGTTTAACCAAATCGAACCGAACCAAACCGAACCGTTAGATTAGGTTAGGAGAATTATCATTTTTCAAAAAACTTCGTAGTTTTAAGAAAGGTGGTAAAACGTACCAGACCCCTGAAATGTGTTGCAGTCTAGGACAACTGGGCGCCGCCAAATCTGCGCCACCAACTGGGCGGCAGGCTAACTGGGCGGCAGGCCAACTGGGCGCCGGGCCAACTTGACGCCGAGCTAAATGTGCAGATGAAAAACAAACTTAAAAAAATTAAAATGGCGGATCCAAAATGGCGGACTTTCTTATTTATGCATCGATATGTATCGAATATGGAACTTGGCGGGGTTTCAAGTCGCAGAACACTACACCTATCAAATTTCAACACTCGACTTAATAGATGTTGTAATTTTTGTATAAATAACATATTTATTTTGTTTTTTTCTTATCTGCACATTTTATCGAAAAAAAAATAGTCCGGCGCTGAGTTGGCCCGGCGCCCATTAGGCCCGGCGTGGCGCCCTGTTGGCGGCGCCGAGTTGGCCCGGCGCCCAGTTGTCCCATTCAGAATTGAAATTTTTAGTTCCGAAATTTCATCTGACTCGAGCATAACTTGTAGTCCACCCAAGAAAAGAAGAGTTGAAGAAGACCCTTGTTCAAAGAAAGAAAATATTTTAGCTGGAAGGTACAACATTTGTAAAGTTCTAAGATGAAAACAATAATTTTAATACATCCACTGCACTTAGAAATTCTTTTCACTCTTTTTTTTTACTGAAGAGAATTTTGTAAACACACACAAGTAAGTATTCATGAATTATTTATTATTCAAACAGAAAATTGTTGATAAAAAAATTCTAGTGGAATTCAAAATTTTTATTTTGCGCCACCACTGCCCTTTTTTATCCAAGACAAGCAAATAGAATATTTTTGCGATGTTGCATGTGTCCGGACTCACCAAACCGAAATTCTATTTTCATCCCTATTTTGCTCATTAAATTCTTACTTGTATTTGGTCAATTGCGATAAAAGCTTGATATAATGGCAATTTTGGCCCATGCCGGGTCTACCCGTAGGGTATAGAAGTCAATGGTGGTGATTATTTTTCAGCGGCGTAGCGTGCCCGAAAGAACGGGGGGGGCGACAGCGAAAAAGGGCGCAAGGGGGCGGCCGAAAGGTCATAAGGGCGCCTCTCACAAGACTTGCGACCAAAACAAAAAAAGGTCTTCATGTCGTTAGTTTTCTGTGGCGCTCACTCAATTGGCCGCTGCCGGCCCGACTTAATAAAGCTGAGGGCGCTTCGGCCACCAATGGGGCGCCACTACCCTCGGGGCGGGGGGGGCGACGAACCCCCCGCGTCCCTCCCCCCCATCCACGCTACGCCGCTGTTATTTTTGTACTTTTGTTATCAAACAACCAATTTTCGTCTAAAAGACGTTATTGCTGGGTTTAAACATATAAAAATAAAAATAAAAGTTATTTAATTTTTATCTGGAACTGGATGTGCGCATGTGCGACATCGCGTCACGTGACATTTGTTGTTGTTTTGATAGAGTATTTTTTTGTTTTTTCGTACCATTTTAAGCAATCCAACTTTTAAAAACGAATCCCCATCCATCGTCATAAATAAATCATCCAAGATCATTAAATAAAAATGGCCTAACAGTCCAATGAAAAAAACGGAAGTATTAAGGCCGGACATTATCAAAAACGTCATTCATCAAAACAAGACAAGAGCAAAATTGAAGTTTAGTATAACGTCTTTTATCGAAACCGGACAAAATCAAAAAGGACAAAATCATAAAAAGGGGTCTCCTATCTTTTCATGTATACTGGTTCCGTCTCTCTTCTTCTCATACAAATCGGTCTCATGAAAGTTTGGCGGCAAATTGGTGTTAACCGAATCGAACCGACCCTGTTGGTCAATTAATTGCAAATAAATCCTAACTTAGGGTCCAACACCTGACCTTTTTTAAAGATGGCCCTTGCTTAATGAAAACGCCTTATGTTCTATAGCAATCCCTATGTAGAGACGGTGTTTTTATTAGGCATGGTAGTAAAAAAAATTGCAGTGAAGGACGCTTTAATTGCATAGTTATATCAGAACCGCTCTTCTATAGGTGAACGTCGAAAGCTAGGCCCGAGCCCTTTTTATGTTTTTGTCCTTTTTAATTTTGTCCGGTTTTGATAATTTAAAAGACTATACAGAACTTCGATTTTGCTCTTGCCTTGTTTTGCAGAATGAAGTTTTTGATAATGTCCGGTTATTAATAATTCCGTTTTTAACATAGAACTGTTATAACATTGTTTATTTATGATCTTTAGACGATTTTTTATTTGTTTTTTATGATAAACTACGAGGGCCATAAAAAGCCAGTGATTTAATACAAGAAAACTTTCACACTGTTTTTTGCAAAAAAAAAGTATTAAAAAATAATTTTAATTTTTTTTTGGCTGAATAAACAGCAAAATGTTTTTATTCTAATTTTTATTTTTGTCTGTATAAACCCAGTATAAAATCATTAAAAAACAAGGAAATTAAGTATTATTTTATGATACAAAAAAATAGTTTTAAATATCTTATTAGGTTCTACTATCCGGTCCGGAAATGTCTTGAGAATTGACAATTGAGAACCTCCCCTGGACATGCTTAAAGAACTTTTAAAGAACATTCTTGGAATGTCGTAGGGGACCAGCGGCGTAGCGTGCCTGAAGGGGCGGGGGGGGGGGCGACAGCTAAAAAGGACGCCCCTCACAAAAAAAAAGGTCATCATGTCGTTCGTTTCCTTTGCCGCCCTCTCAATTTGCCGTTGGCAGCCCTGGGGTACTTAATACAGCATAGGGCGCTTCGGCCACCCATGGGGCGTCAGTACCCTCATCCCCCCCGCCCCCCCACGCTACGCCACTGTACGGACGTGGCAGAACGTTCACAGGGTTTTGTAATAGGTCGATGTAACCTGTTTGAAAGTCGAAAACAACATGCTCCAAAGCATTTTGTTTAAAACTATAGTTCTGGAATGCCACTTTTTTCGAAAACATCTTTTTCGAATCACAATTTGTTTGAAAGCATGGTGTTCGAATGGTATTTTGTTCAAAAAAAATTTGTTTGAAAACATTTTCCTTGAACGAAAGACTTGAAAAATGTTTCCCTAACATTTGTCAATTGATTGCAAACCTACTCTAACCTGTCTGTAAACCTAACCCTTGTCAATTGGGACGACGGACGAAACATCAAAACACTAAATATAATTTCTACATTTTAAGCTTTCGATATTTTGCATTTTGACATTTTATAATTTCGAAATTTCGTACTTTTGACATTTGATGTTTCGATGTTTCGTGCGTTGCATCCTATCCTACCCTGTGCAGACACACCTTTTCCACCAAAAAAAATGTCCTTTAATTGATCGGTTAGGTCAAATTAATGACCAGGGTTGAGTTAACAGGTTGGGATAAGTTGGCGATCAATTGACAAAGGTTAGGTTAACACCGATTTCGATCTGCCAGAAAGGGGACAGAAGAGCTAAGTTTTCGAACAAAACGCCATTTGAATAAAATGCGATTTGAAAAAGATTTCTTCAAACAAAATGCCATTCGAGAAAGATATATTTTTCCACTCACTTTGCATGCATTTAAGTATAAAAAGATACGTTTAAGATTTAGATTTTTTTTTAAATAGATTACCAAACTTTGGTTTGAGTATGTTATAAGTAAAAATCTAAAAAATCAGAATCAATTCTGCCATAAAAAATGCGAATAATCCATATCTCAACTACTTATCACTACTAAATGTTTGATTATTTTTTATTCCTAAAAATTTCGGGGGGAGATTGATCCCCCCTTAGGTACGGCCTTGCACGTCACGTTGTAACAGTTTTTCGTAATCAAATTTTACCAGTGGCGTATATAAGGGGAGGGGTGGCTAGGGGGCTAGGGGGCTGGGGGGCCCGGCCCCCCCCCCGAAGCTAAGATTTTTTTAGATATTTTCTCATATTTTATGAATACAATAATGAAATAGCATAAAATACGGCCTCATGAAGTCTCGGGCCCCCCCCGAACAAGGGCGGATCCAGAGGTGCTTGCACTTTAGGTGACATTCTCTGTTGGTAAAAAACGGAATATATTTTTTTAAGCAGCATTTTATTGAATTAGTCAGTGGTTGTAATTTCGATGATAATAACAATAGACACTTTCATGCGCCGCGCCGCAGGTAAAAATTTTGAATTTTTATTAGCAAAAACATTTTTTTACTCATTTTTTGTATATTCAAAAAATTCTCGAGGGGGGGGGGGCAAGTGCCCCTAGTGCCCCCCCCCCTGGATCCGCCACTGCCCCCGAAACTTTTTTCTATATACGCCACTGAATTTTGCCAACATAATTAAAAATTAATAAACAAACTCTGCTACTTTCTCTTGGGAACAATCAATTGGCAACAGCGGCAGCATTTGGCCATCGAATCTGTAACTGACAGTTGACAAATGTGCCGGGCCCAGATGCTTTAAAATCGAGGCTAAAGGAAGCCCTACACGAGTGCAGACGTATCATTTCTATGTTGAAGAACCTACAGACTGGGTGAATAATATTGTCATTGTTGAAAAGCGGTCTAGGACAACTGGGCGCCGGGCCAACTGGGCGCCGAGCCAACTCGGCGGCGCCAACCGGGTGCCGGGCCAACTTAGCGCTGGACTAAAAAAACTTTTTTCGATAAAATGTGCAGATGAAAAACAAAATAGATATATTATTTTTTCAAAAATATCTTTAAAAAATCCTTTACGCAATTTTCTTGAAATTTGGTTTTGTTAAGTAAAGTTAAATCCATTAAGTCGAGTGCTGAAATTTGGTAGGTGTAGTGTTTGGTAACCTGGTAACCTAGCAAACATGGATTACAAAAAAAGTACTTTTTAAGTACTGGCTTTCGCTGCACGCCATAACGGCAAAGTACTAAGTAGGAAGTACTTAATTTGTATTGATTTGGAACAACGGCCGGCATCAGGCCAGCAAGTATATATTTTAATACAGAAAACACTGTACTTTAAAAGCAATGCATTTTCTAAAACTTTTTTGTACACAAAAGCATGTACTTTTAAAGTAATGTATTTTCTTCATATTTTTAGTATAAAAAAAACTGAATTTTTTTAACTCTTTTTTTAAAAAAACCTGTAGTTTTATAGCAATGTATTTTATTAATTTTTTTAGTACAAAAAACTACTTTTGTTGTAAATATTGTAAGGTTACGTGCCACTCACGTCTCATATTTACGGAAAGAATTATTTGATCATTGTATAATGATCTTTAATATTCTTTTTCATATCAGATGAGGATATTTCCAAAGATTATGGAACATTTCACACCAATTTAAAAATAAATAAAATTATTATTCACATTCTTAAGCTTGATATTCTTTAGTGTACCTGTAAAATGTTGACTAGTGTTTGCCATCTAGCGGCCAGGCCAGCAAACACGTTTTTTTGTAAATACTTTATTTTCACAGTAAAATATTTAGTTTTTTTGTACTAAAATAAAGTGCTTTAAAAGCAACCATTTAAAAATACTTTTGAAATGTTTTTTCACTGTTATATTAATTTTGCAGCAAAACTTTTAAGCTTTTATTAAAAAATTAAATGTACTTTAAGAGTACCTTCTTCAAAATATTATTAAAATGTTTTTTGTAAATATTTTATTTTCACCGTAAAATATTTAGTTTTTTGTACTAAAATAAAGTGCTCTAAAAGCAACTGCTAAAATATACTTTGAAAATGCTTTTTTGCCATTAACCCTGGCTGCACTTGGTATTCTTCATAAATAAACAATTACTTTTCGTTGTACTAAAAATAAAGTACTAAAATGTTGCATGCATTTTTGCATTTTTAAATAATATGCTAATTACACAATACAAAAATAATAAAAATAATGCACATCGTTGCCGATGCCGGCAGTTAAAGTACAATATTAGTCAAGTAACAGCAGGTCGATGTTTGCTGGGAACACTTTAATTTAAGTTTTTTATTACTTACAACAATGGCGGATCCAAAATGGCGGATTTCTTTATTTTTAAACCGATTTGTCTCAAACTTAAAAGTTTGCAGTGCCTGAGATCCCTTAAAACAGTTTTATCCTCAAACTTAAAAAATTCAAAATGGCGAATCCAAAATGGCGGATTTTCTGACCGATTTGTTTGAAACTTCAAATATTACATTGCTTGAGGTCATTTAACACATATTTTTACTCAAACTTAAAAAATTCAAAATGGCGAATCCAAAATGATGGGTTTTCTTGTTTTGTCTCAAACTTGAAATATTACATTGCTTGAGGTCATTTAACAAAATTTTTTACTTAAACTTACTTATGAACCGATATGTATCAAATATTGAAATTGGCGGTGTTTCAAGTAGCTGATTATAATTTTTGACCTAAACTTTAAAAAAATTCAAAATGACGATTTTCTTATTTACCAACCAATTTGTCTCAAACTTCAAATATTACATTGCTTAAGGTCATTTAATACAATTACTTATTCAAACTTACAAAAATCAAAATGGCGAATCCAAAATGATGGGTTTTCTTGATTTGTCTCAAACTTGAAATATTACATTCCTTGAGGTCATTTAACAAAATTTTTTACTTAAACTTACTTATGAACCGATATGTATCAAATATGGAAATTCGTGTTTTAAGTCGCTGATTATGATTTTGACTTAAACTTATAAATAATTCAAAATGGCGAATTTCGATAATTGATACACATCGATTCATAAATTCATTCATAAAAGTCCACCATTTTGGATCGGCCATTTTGATTTTTTTAAGTTTGAGTAAAAAATTTTGTTAAATGACCTCAAGCAATGTAATATTTGAGGTTTGAGACAAATCGGTTAGTAAATAAGAAAATCCGCCATTTTGAATTTTTTATAAGTTTAGGTCAAAAATTATAATCAGCTTTTTGAAACACCGCCAATTTCTATATTTGATACACATCGGTTCATAAATAAGAAAGTCCGCCATTTTGGATCCGCCATTTTGATAAAATCGCTGATATTAAAAAATCACAGTAACAAATATTAGTGTGATTGGAAAATCACGATATCGCTCATCTCTAGAACTTAGACATAAGCTGCCACCAGTGCAAAATAAGCATGAAAATCAAAAGTTAAGTTGCTCAAAGTGCACAAAAAATTGACTTAAATCGTAGATCCGTAAATAATCGCGAAAATGAAAATATTGTGCGATAATAACTTACCGAATAATGATTCTTATACAACACCATCGATACGCGTTGTTAGCCAACTCTTAAGATTTTAGGAATAATTAGTTAATTTTAAGTTTGTTTTTATATTATGTTATTATATTATTAACAAAGGAGGTGTACATAAAGTATGTAGTGTATGTAATCTGATGTAATCCAAAGCAAAGATCTCTATATATCATAACATATAATTCATTGCGCTCATTCTGCGTACAAGGCCACGTCGCGTGGTGGCGTTAATTCCTTCGGTCAATTTTTTATTCGCTTAGTTTAGACGGTTGCCGCTGGGTGGCGCTAGCAGAGACGGAACAGATAGGAATTACCAAGGCGTCTAAAATTTTTACAGGCATGATTAATTTTCTTATAAATAAAACTAGCAGGCACAAATTGTGCCGGGCACTATATTGACACTTTCGCATTATAAGAACAGCTGTCTTCTATCAAAATTAGGTCATTGTGTATTATAAGAGCCGGAATTAATAGTGACGCCACTATTAATGGAAAATTAACGACTGGATTTCTAAATTCGACTTTGGTATATCAATTTTGAAAGATCAACTGTCAGTTTTTAATGCAAAACTGTCAATATAGTGCCCGGCACAATTTGTGGCTGGCTTTATTGCAATAGGTCCCTGCAATAGGTCCCTATTAGCATCAAGCCAGAATAGATACACTGGTGCAGCGGCGGCTCGTGCCGCAGGCGAGGTGAAGCGCCACATTATAAACACCGGTGCAAACGTTATTTGCGTCCTAGAACTATTGGAGCATGGTACGACAGTTGAAAGAGAAAAACGACAATATAAATAAAACTTTTTGCCCATAAATATGTTTCTGATCTCTTTCAACTGAGGACGAGGACGCAATAAATTTTCTTCCGAGATAATACCTGTATAATAATATGTTTGTAATGTACCGCTTCACCTCGCCTGCGGCACGAGCCGCAGCTGCACTGGTGTTCGCAGTGGAAGGGCTGCAAGACCCACTCACATATGAATTATCAATTATCTTTACATAATTAATCTGTGCATTATTTAAAAGAAAATTTTATTTTCGAAAAGAGTACAAGAGTACTTAATTTTTAAGAAAATTAGTAGCAATTTTACGTTTTGAGAAAAACGGGTTTAGTTTTATACTTTTTTATTTTCTTATAATTTTAAAATAAAAGTGAAGGATTTAATTTTTTGCTTTTTATTTCAAAATTATATATAACCTGATTTTCTCAAAACATAGAATTTCTACATGCGACAATCTTTTTAGCGACGGCAGAATAATTTTTTTGAAAATGAAGTTCTCTAGGCAAAAATAATTTCTGCCACTACGTGGATAATAAAATTTTCTTCTTAGGAACGGCAGTATGTATTAAAAATAATACTGATTTTTGGCGATTTCTACAAATTGTCTCCAGTTATGTTCGTCGTTATACCTAGAGGGGCGGAAGACCACCCAGGAAAAAGTGGCCAAAGAACAAAACTTATAGAAGATAACGCTTTCTTTCCAAAAATGTAACTTTCACAAAAATCGGTTTTTCTTTAGAAGACCACGCGGAAGATCATCGACCTATTTTTATGAAAGAAAATGTCATTTTTTTTTCTAAGTTTTATTCATTATGAGTTTCTTACTTTGACCAGTTTTGTCCCCCTCTCCACCCTAGATGTAGGCCTCAGAGTAATAACATATAAAGAGAAGTAGTAGCCCCGGTTTCGGCGGTCATTCATTCATTTGTTGGTAAACAATGTAGCTTTTCCGCTGATGCCGCCTCCTCTGCCTCTGTAAAATTTTATAAATAATAAGTAAGGTTCAACTTCTTACCTTACCAAAATATATAGTGCATTGAGTTGGTTAGGCTATTCAAACCGTGCGATAATTTGTCATGCGCTTATTAGCCCGCGTCGCGTCGTTTTATGCTGTGTATTTCTTATTACAATCTGCGATAAAATCTCATTTAGACAACATAATTTATGAATGGCCCCTTTTCCCACAATTTTTTCAGGACGTGGCAATAGGTGGATGACATCATATTACGGATTTGGTGTTAGCAGGGCCGGGTTTCGTTTTGAGCTACTTGGACTGTAACCCCAGGTAAAAAGGGAATCATATTGATGCGACGTTCCATTAAAAAGTTAGCATTTTTAAAACTTTTTAACTGTCAAAAAACTGTTATTAACATTCACGAATTTTGACGAAAATCTAATCAGCTCGTTGCAGCATCGAGTACTATTTCACCTGAAAATTTCATGTAAAGCGGTTACGGGGTTTAGGAGCTATTGCGTTACGGACAGATATACATACATACACACACAACACAGACAGACATCACGATGATATTGCTAGGGTAGGTCAAAATACACCCAAATAACACATTTTCGGTGTTGTCAAAAAAATTTTTTTGTCGAAAACAATACCTTCTCTAGCCATTGCTGTGCGGGCTAGGAAGGTAAAAAGGGGGCGGGCCGACTGAACACCAAGTAGTATAAGTCGTAGCCTTTAGACTAAATTGTTTATTTTACACTTGAAAACGGTTAGATATACTTACTTACTGAAACGTCCTGTTTAAAATAAATCAACACAAAAACATTTCATGTAAAGAAGGGCCAAGTACGCGAAAATGGCATTCCGTAAAAAGAATTGAGATAAAAGTAAGGCCAAGTTCTCCAATACAAATTTCATAATTTTTACTAGTTGGAAATGTTTTTCTCAACTTTGCTATTACAGCCAAACTTCTTTATGTTCAATTTAGCACTGTGCGTGAGTCATTTACAGCCGTAATAGCCAAGTTTAGAAAAACATTTCCAAACTAGTTTCTTACTTTCATTTTAAAATTTGTATTGGAGAACTTGACTTTACTTTTATCTCAATTCTATTTACGGAATGCCGCGTACTTAGTTATTTTTACATGAAATGTTTTTGTTATGATTTCACTTCTTTTTTAAAGGAATTGGATAATATTTAATTTTTAAAACAGCAAAATATGTGGAATATTGTTCAAAACTTTTGCAATGCCTTACTTAAAATTTTAAGGTCTTTTAGTTTTTTTCCATGGTTTTATCATAGCTGCTATCAGCCTTCCAAAGCTCAGCTCTCTAGCGATTCTGAAAGTAGACAATGTTACTTTTGCATAACTTTACATGTATAGGGAAGAGAAGTAAATTAAAATTTTCGTGTTTTTAAATATTTTCCTATAGTTTTATTATAGTTCCTAGCGTTTTTGGAAGTGGGTAATGTTACTTTTACATAACTTTAAATTTATAGGGGAGGAGAGAAAATGAAAATTTTTGGGGTTTTTAAATTATTTCCCATGGTTTTATCATAGTTTCTATAAGCCTTCCAGCGTTTCTGGAAGTAGGCAATGTTACTTTTATACAAATTTACATTCATAGGAGAGGGAAGTAAATTAAAATATTGGTGTTTTAAAATTTTTTCCTATGGTTTTATCATAGTGTCTTTCAGTCTTAAAAACCTCAGCTCTCTAGCGTTTCTGGAAGTGAGCAGTGTTACTTTTACATAACTTTACATTTATATGGGAGGGAAATAAATTTGAATTTTGGGGTGTTTTTTCCTATAGTTTTATCATAGTTCCTATCAGGCTGCCAAAGCTCAGCTCTCTGGCATTTCTAAAAGTGGGTAATGTTACTTTTAAATAATTTTACATGTATAGGGGAGGGGAGTAAATTAGAATTTTGGTGCCTTTTTCCAGGGGTTTGGTCATAATTTCTATCAGTCTGCCAAATTTCAGCTCTGTAGCATATCTGGAAGTACAGTAGAATTTTGATGATCTATACATGAGTGAGTGAGTCAGTGAATGAGTGGCAATTGCGACGTTTTTTGAAATTTCGTAACTACTTTACTACTTTATAGAAGTCCATGAAACTTGGAGGGGTTGTTAAATCTATGAAGGTCTACGACTGTGCAAAGTATGAGATTCGTAGCTCTTTCCGGAGTAGAGTTTTAGATAGGTCAAATATGGGCTGAAATGGTTCAAGAAAAGATGGTACGGCAGCGCGAACTTGGCGAGGCACTGCCGTGCCCTCAGATAAAGTTTTATTTCTACTCAATCATTGTCTACGAGTTTCAAATAAAAGATTATTTTTTCACTTATATAATGGCAACAAGTTTAATTAGGTGGGTCCTCAAGTCGTGAACGGTTAGCCCAGATATTCCTAAGCTCTAAGGTCGACACTGACAGTAACATGTGTTTGTATTAAATGCAGTGTTGTCTTGGCCGTCGGACTTGGTATATTGAATTTTTGCTGTTTTTTTCTGTGTGCTGAGTTTTATTTTTGTAAAAAAGAAATTAGTTGGACGTAAAAATAAACAAGTAGTGCTATGTTTCTGAAAATATTGTGAAAATTTAGCCCAGTGTTGTTTTTTCGAGATGATTCCAGTAACGCAGCTATGCTGCCATCGCCAGGGAATCTGCAAATTCTAAGTTTTCAGGAATGACCGCCACGAATAGGGAAAATTTACACTGGGCCGCGGTTTACTTCTTCTCTTTATATTATTATTACTCTAAGATGTAGGCTGTAGTTGACAATATGGCAAACAAGTAAAACATTAAACTACATTCCAATAGCAACAAAAATCTATCAATCTGTCAGGAAATCACATATAGGGGGAAGGTATAACCTATGACGACCTTCGGTCTAATCATTTAAAAGAAAATTTTATTGTCTATCACGTAGTATAATTAAAATTTATACACCGTTAGAAATAATTATAAATGATACATTGCTAAAAAAGAAATTTGGTCTTCCTAATAAAGTGTAATATCAGTGTTTTCTTGCATCACTTAGTTTTTATGACAATTGCAAAATTTCAAAATTAAAAAGATTTTTTTGCAACGCTAATGAAATGTTATTCATAATATTGTTACGGGTTCTCCACAATAAATAAAACTCGCAATTGTTGAAAACGATACGTCAATTTATTTCGACAAATTATGTACAAAAACACGCACTTAAACTGACTAATAACTCGCTGATAATTCACTATTATAATCGGTCTATTAACTTCGTGTTAATATCTCACGACCACTACAGTACGTTATCTGTGACTGACCCCTGGTGCGCGACCCCGGCCCTATATATAGGATCGTCCATCTCTCTCGAACTTTCCGGCAGCCTTCGACGTCTGGAAAGTTCCCGCACTACCGAGACCGCAAGTCACAGACAACGCAACTAAAACCTAGACTAAGAATACAACCTTAAGAGAAATCGACCTAATACTACACTAAACCTAAATAGATTCCAATTATAAAATTTAAATAACTTAAATTTGTAACACTATCCTCCTCTTCAGGTTTGATCGTCTCGATCAACATTTCCCAGGTAAGGTTTTAGTCTGTCTAGATGAACAACTTTCATCTTGGACTTCGGGCTTCTCTGGATTCGGTAGACTACATCATTAATTCTCTTAACAACTTTATAAGGCCCTTCCCATGGTGGTGTCAACTTAGGTGATCTTCCTTTCTTGCGTTGAGGATTGTATAGCCAGACTTGATCATTCTCTTTGAACCCTGAAGAGTTTGCTTTCAGGTCATATCTCGCTTTCATGCGGTCACTGGCTATTTCTATTCGCTCTCTAACCACTTCATAGATATCGTGCAGCTTTTGCTTTAAACGTTCGACATAGTCATTAACCTCTAAGTGTGCTTCTTCAGGTGAACCAAACATGATATCACATGGTAAACGCAGTTCCCTACCAAACAGGATACTAGATGGAGTAGCTCCTGTCGTATTGTGAATGGCGGTTCTATAGGCCATCAAAAACAATGGAATATATTGGTCCCAATCTGTTTGATGCTCATCAACAACTTTGCAAAGATGTTCTTCTATTGTTTTATTAAATCTTTCAACCATGCCATCTGACTGCGGATGTAAAGCAGTAGTCCGTGTTTTACGTATTCCTAAAAGGTCACAGAGATTCTGGAAGAGCTTTGATTCAAAGTTTCTTCCTTGATCTGAATGTAGTTCCAAAGGAATGCCAAATCGGCTGAAAACATCATTTACCAGAACTTCTGCAACTGTAGCGGCCTCTTGGTTAGGCAAAGTAAAAACTTCTGGCCATTTGCTAAAGTAATCCATGACAACAAGGATGTATTTGTTGCCCTTTTTACTTTCTGGAAATGGTCCGGCCACATCAATAGCAATGCGTTCGAATGGCAGACCTACGTTATATTGTGTCATTTGACCTCTGGACCTTGTTTTGGGACCTTGGCTGGCTGCACAAGTCGAACATCGGCGGCACCAGTTTTTCACATCTTGAAAGTAATTGACCCAATAAAATCGGTTTCGAATTTTGTCCATGGTTTTATTTATGCCTAGGTGCGCGCCTGGTTTTCCACCATGGCATTCGGCAATTATATTGTCTACCATGCTCCTAGGAACCACTACTTCATTAATCACAGTAAGGCCATCGGCACTTTCCCAGGCACGTTTAAGGATGTTTTCTTCTACTATCAGTGAATCCCATTGTGCCCACAGTGATTTGAATATTACCCCTTGGTTTGCGATATCTTGCCATGATGGTCGTGGCTTGTTCTCTTCTTTCAATCGCAAGATAGGTCCTACATCTTTGTCGTTAAGTTGTGTGGTTCTAATCGAAGCCGACATCCATTCTTCATCTGGTTCTAACTTTATCTGGCGCACGTAGTTAATTCCTTCTTTCTGGTCAATTTTCCTGCAATGTTTACAATCCTCGGGGCAAGGCCTTCTGGACAATGCATCTGCATTATTATGCACCCTTCCCGCTCGGTGCTTAATTTGATAATGGTATTGTTGTAGCTTTTCTATCCATCTCGCGACTTGCCCCTCAGGTTGTTTCATTTTCATGAGCCACTGTAGCGCAGCATGATCCGTTCTAATCAGAAACTCTTTTCCGTAGAGATATTTGTGAAAGTGATCTACGGATTTAACTATGGCTAGGAGCTCCTTTCTAGTAACACAATAATTTCTCTCTGGTTTGGATAGCTTCTTGCTGAAAAATTCGATGACCCGTTCTTCTCCATCTTGTACTTGGGAGAGTACTGCTCCTATGCCATCGTTGCTCGCATCAGTATCTAATATGAATTTTCCTTTTGGAATGGGATATGCAAGAATCGGACTAGAACATAATGCTGCTTTTAGTCTTCTAAATGCTTGGTCACATTGGGTATTCTATTTGTAAGAAGCTTTATCTTCTGTAAGTCTATGTAATGGAGACGCTATTTTGGCGAATCCCTCTACAAATCGTCTGTAGTATGTACACAGACCCAAAAAGCTTCTCAATTCATGTTTGTCACGAGGTTGAGGCCATTCTTTTATTGCTTGTAACTTCTTTTCGTCGCTATGGATGCCTTCTCGGGAAACGACGTGACCCAGGAACTCAACTTTTTCTTGGAACAGAAAACATTTCTTTGAGTTCAATTTAAGATTTGCGTTCCTGATTCTTGAGAATACTTCTCGTAAATTATCTAGATGATCTTGAAATGATTTCCCCATTACTATGACATCATCCAAATAGACTAGGCAGGTTTTCCAAGTAAGGCCTCGTAGAACGACTTTCATTAGTCTTTCAAATGTAGCTGGGGCATTGCACAGGCCAAATGGCATCACATTAAACTGATAAAGTCCGCTTCCAGCAGAGAATGCAGTCTTCTCTTTATCTCTTTCAAAGATTCCTACTTGCCAATACCCACTTTTCAGGTCAAGAGTAGAAAACCAATATGATCCTGCCAACGTTGTTAATGTGTCGTCTATTCTTGGCAGTGGGTAACTATCTTTTTTGGTCACATCGTTAAGTTTCCTGTAGTCGACACAAAATCTAGTACTTCCATCCTTTTTAGTGACCAACACCACAGGAGATGACCAAGGACTTGATGACTCTTCAATAACACCGTCGCTGAGCATTTTATTAATGAGATTGTGAACTTCTTCTTGCTTGGCCATTGGTAGTCTTCTTGGGGGTTGTCTTATCGGTTGGGCATCGCCAGTGTTGATAGCATGTTGAATAAGGTTTGTGCGTCCCGAACTACTCCTAGTTTCGAAGATATTACTTTGTTCTTCTATAAACTCTTTCGCTTTACTAAATTCTTCTGGAGTGAGATGTTGCCAAGTTGACTCAAATTGCTGAAGTACCTCCGTTGGTAACTTACTTTTATCCTCCGAAGTTGGCTCTTCACATCTTGTTAATTTCTGGACTGGCTCAAATAATGCTACCACCTCCCCCTTATTAATTTTGACACTATTTGGGAAAATATTGGCGACTCTAATCGGGATGTCTTTATCGGTTTTAACTAGTGACTTTGCAACGAGGTAGGTGTTGGGTAATTTCTGTTGGCTTATGAGTCCGACGCAGCTTGATGTTTTACTTTCTAGCCTCCCAAAAATGATGGTCTCACTGTTACCGACCAGTCTTGTTGTACATACTGCCACGACCTTTATTGGTTCTTTATTGAAGTGACTATTTGACAAAATGAACTCTTCATTCCCAAATCTTAGGGTATTAAGTTTATTATCAAATGCAAATCCATGTTTACTTATCAAGTCCATTCCCAAAATAAATTCGTCTTCTATTTCGGCAACCAATACAGTGTGGCGAATCTTCAATCTTCCCAGCTCTAGGTCTATGTCTGTCTGCCCCATCACGTCGGCGGATTCTCCAGTCACAGTCTTAAGTGTTATTTTCTTTTCTGTTGGTCGAATTTTATATCTCGTTGCAATTTTGGACCTAAGCAATGATATTGCAGCACCAGTGTCTACTGTTATATTAACTTTTCTTCCATTAATAAGTCCGTCGATGTTAAGACTGTCAGCAGTATGTTTTAAGCTCTTGATAGAGTAAATTTTAGGGGCTAAATTCCCATTAGCCAACACCCGCCCCTCTGCGTTGACTAGTTTTAGTTTTCCTGATCTCTTCTTCGGTACTCTGTCCCACTAGATGGTGAGCGAGACCTCATTTGGACACGACAATCGCGTTGAATATGCCCTGTACGTCCGCATCTGAAACACTTTACATTTGGAGGGGATCGTCTACTTTCTTTCAAAGAATCAATCTTCTCTATCAGTGATTGAAACAGTTGGTTTAGCGTTTTTAAGTTGACCTCATCTCCAGTGCTCATTTCTTCTCCCTCCTGAATTGAAACACCTCTTACTTTTGGCCTTGACATATTATTTGATGATTCAATTTCAAGGGCTCGAATCAACACTTCACTGCTGTTATGGAAGCGTTCTCGACGTAGTAATTTTGCTAAGTCCGTGTCTCGCAAGCCGTTAATAAAGCGATCTACCGTGAAGGGATCTCTGTAATTTTCTGGCATTTCTGGGTAAGCCAAGTACATCAGCCTCCTGATATCCGCTTCATACTCTTGTAATGACTCTCCTGGTCTTTGTTGACGAATATTTAATTCTGACCAATGTAAATTTCGCAAGTGTTCGTCTCCATACCTTCTTTCTAACGCTGCCACTAAAGCGTTTTAATTATGTTTTTGTTCGACTGGAATGGACCGTAAAAGTCCCAGAGCAGGTTCTCGTAGAGCTACTAACAATCCTCTAGCTTTTTCCTCATCATCCCAACCATTTGCAGCAGCGGCAGCTTCAAACTGTTGTTTATAAGTAGACCAGGAAGATGTACCATTGAAATTTGGAGGCTTAATGTTTTGGTTGGAATTCACAACACATCCCTGAGCTTTCATTTTGTTGTGTTCTTTTTGGAGCTGTATCAGCTGTTTTGACACGTCCTGGAATTTTTCTTCCATGGTTTGAAAAACTTCCTCCCTAACATTCTGTACCTTTTCTTCAACATTATGTACCTTTTCTTCTACATTCTGCAATTTATTTTGTACCTTTTGTTCCACACTATGCATTCTTTAAGTTATTTCTTCCTTAAGATCTTCGGTTGCAGTCTTAAACTCTTCTCTCAGCTGTTCGGAGTTGCTCTTTATTTGGTCAAAGTTTTCCTGCATGTCGTTCTGGTTTTGTTCGATGGTCTCATATCATTCTGATTTTGTTCAATAGTGTGTTTCATGTCGTCCATGGTGTGTTTCATATCGCCCTGGTTTTGTTCAATGGTCTGCTTCATGTCGTTCTGGTTTTGTTCAATGGTCTGTCTTATATCGTTCTGGTTTTGAGCCATTTGAGCTGCTAGAGCCTGCATCATTTTAGTTAGATCTTCCATCTTTGCCGATCCTTTGTCTTTTAAGCATCAACTTCCTGATAAATCACTTAAAATGTTTAGTTTTTGGTCTATAAAGCTAATGTCGTAGTCGGTTTTCTTTTTTTTTCAATATCTCCTCTGATTCTTAAATAGGACCTAATGGAATGTTCTAGAATATACTAGTAAATGTCACTCTTTCTGCTCCTAGGCAAATGTAGAAGTCACTTTTTGATTATCTCTTTTGGTTCTCGAATAGACCGTCGTAGAATGTTATGGAATATTCTAGAAATAACTTCTAATTCTTACTTTTAAAATAACTAAGCTACTGTCGAAGTCGGTATTTGTATATCTCTTCTAGTTTTTGAATAGAACGTCGTAGAATGTTATGGAATCTTCTAGAAATTCTTTTTAGTTCTTACTTTTGAAATTACTAAGCTAATGTCGAAGTCTCTTTTTGGATATTTCTTCTGGTTTTCGAATAGAGCGTCGTAGAAAGTGATGGAATATTCTAGAAATTCTTTCTAATTCTTACTTTTTAACTAACTAAGTTAATATCGAAGTCGATTCTTAAATATCTCTTTTGGTTTTTTTGAATAAATCAATATCGACCTTCTTCGAATATTCTGGAAAAATCACTTACTGTTTTTCTGTCCAATTATCCTAGCCGGTGGTACTATGTAAGGATAGTCTCTGCACTATTTATTTCTTTTAATCCCACTTCTGACACCAATTGTTACGGGTTCTCCACAATAATTAAGACTCGCAATTGTTGAAAACGATACGTCAATTTATTTCGACAAATTATGTACAAAAACACGCACTTAAACTGACTAATAACTCGCTGATAATTCACTACTATAATCGGTCTAATAACTTCGTGTTAATATCTCACGACCACTACAGTACGTTATCTGTGACTGACCCCTGGTGCGCGACCCCGGCCTTATATATAGGATCGTCCATCTCTCTCGAACTTTCCGGCAGCCTTCGACGTCTGGAAAGTTCCCGCACTACCGAGACCGCAAGTCACAGACAACGCAACTAAAACCTAGACTAAGAATACAACCTTAAGAGAAATCGACCTAATACTACACTAAACCTAAATAAATTCCAATTATAAAATTTAAATAACTTAAATTTGTAACAATATGTTATAATAAATGTTATTCATAATATTGACCAAACTATGTTAGTTTACGGACGCCAATGAAGTATTACCCACAATCTGCACTGAGAGATATATGATTTAAATCAATATTTTGTTGTAAATTATATACTATAGTTTTTTTGCGCAAAAGGCTTACCCCGAGATGTACCGTAAGAAGGCTTAGCTAATCCATCATTGTTGTTTTATGTGAGCAACAAGGACTTAATCGCGATTAAGTGACTAATCCAAGAAATGTGCTTACGGTGCATCTAGGGTTTAGTGTCCAACAAAATTAGTTAAATTTAAAAAGTTGGTTTGTTTTGAATAAAATGTGCAAACAATCGTTTTGAAGATGTTGAAGGGTTCGTATCTTTGTAACAGTATAGTACCTAGGTAGCTTCAATATATCTTGTTTGTTGGGTCTCTAAAGGCCGGTTTATCAATAGAGGGTTAGCCCTGACCCGTGGGTTAAAAAAAAGAGTTGACTGACATATTTACCACATGCCAAAAAAATACAGCTATTAAAGATAACCCACGGGTCAGGGGTAATCCTCTATTGAGAAACCGCCCCTAATTTTCTCTGTATATTTCGTCAAAAATAAGTTTTTTCTTGTCTTGGTTTTACATTTTAAAAATCTATATTTTTAAAAAAAATTTATTGTTATTATTATATCACTCAAAACAAACCTCTTGTCGTTGGTGGCCTTGTTTCGCAGGTGGACAGATTATCAATTATCATAATAGGGCGAATAGTGTTTATAATTTTAATAGGTTATTATTTTTCAAGCAAATTAATGAGATTCACGCATGTCGCCGTAAGTTGTTTTGTCTTAAATCAGATTAAAATTATGCCAATGCCTTATTTGAATTCTACATTGCATTGTATCGTATTTATCCTTAGAAAATTGATGCAATGTTGTCAAGATTTAAGGTTAAAATCTGGCATGTCAAATTGTGTCAGATTTTTTCAAATTGTGAAGAATCGCCCCCGATATGTCACATTTTTTCAAATTTCGTCAAATTTTTTGAAATGTAAAGAATTGCCCCCGATATGTCAGAATAGTAAAATATGACAGATTGTAACCTAATATTCAATATATTAGGGACTAATTACAATAAAGCTTGGATTTATTAGTGCCTGTCTTTATTAAAAGAAAACAAATGACTTTATTTTTCAATTCGACTTTAGTATGTCAATTTTGAGAGATCAGTTGTTAGTTTTCTATGAAATAGTGTCACAATACGGCCAAGCAGTATTAAATCCAAGCTTTACTTGATTAACTCCCTATTAAGGAAATATAAGATGCTAAAATGTAAAGGATGGAGCCAACCTACAGAAAGATCGCTGTCATCTTGGTTATGAGAAGTTATAAACTTTTAAATAATGAAACGCCTATGGACAAGTGCAAGCATTGTTAAAAAATAACCAACGCAGTGCTTACGTTAGCTAAAAATTAGGTATACATTCCATCAAATATCAAAGCAAAATCAATTCAAACAGTTTAACAGTTTGTGCTTATTAGTTTTGAAAAAAATAAAATAAAAATGGCAACACAACCATGCACACTTGTAGTGTCAACTCTAGATCGCATTAACTGCTCTCCGAAAATGGTATTTGTTTGCATGAAAAATCTTTTTCAGTAAGTACTTTTGATTTTTTACAGATTATTTATTATTAAATGAATCCAGGATAATTTTTACAAAAGAAACTAAAAAGTATTAAATTTTAATTTTATATACTTTTAACTTTTTATAGAAAATTTATTATTACTAAAAAACCTTACATGAATCCAAGATAATATTTATATAAAAAAATATTCTTAATTTTTTAATAGCAAAAAATTATATTGAATTTTAATTTATTTGTCTTAATTTTGATGTTATTATTTTTTCAGTTTTGGAGTAAAGAAGATAAGTTTGAAAGATGATAAAACCTTTATTAGACTATCTCATTCACCTCGAACAGAAACCATAGACAAAAAATTCGCTAGGCTGCCAGTGAAGTATTATCGAATAAACGCGGATGATGACGAAGAAATTGCTATCCTACAGCGAGCGATAGAAAGAAACCAAATTAATGTTGATCAACCTATGGAGATTGACACAACAAAAATTTGGCTGTGTTACCACCACCACCACCACCCTCCGATCCAATGGAAATAACAGCTGTTGGAGAGTCGTCTGGGGGACCAACAGCAGCAACAACATCTACAAAAGCAGTAGATACTACCCAAGCACAAAGAAGAAGAAGAAGCAGAAAGGGTGTGGTATCCACTGTATCCGAAAAACAAACAATAAACAAAAATACAAATATGGAAGAGATAATAAGTCTCTTCGATGAAGAGGATCCTTTAACACAAACCCAAGCTTTTTTTTAACTTTTAATATTTTGTTAAAATAAAATAAAATAAAAGGTTAAAACTGAATATGCTTTTTATTTAAATACCATCTATTTAACAAAATTACATTTTCTCTAGCACAATTTAAATTATTATTATTATGCATTTCACAGTGAAACTTATCATTACAATAATTTTTCAATTTTTTAATATTGGGACATCCCAAGTCATATAAATCTACAACATTATTATTAACTAAATTACATCCTTAATAAATAAAGCGAGGTTTTCAAATGGTAAATAACTAAAATCAAAAGTGTCCCAATTTATACCATGAAGTTTGTTTGTACTCCATTCAGCTTGACGTTTAAAGACTTGATGTAACCAGATGGACTTCATTGGTAAATTAACCATATGGTGCCGAAATTCATTAGTATGGGTGTTTAATATAGCTATTTCCTTACATATAAATGCAGTGTCTTTGTACTGGAAACTTTGTACATCCAAAATAAACATTTTTTTTTCTTTAAACTACCCTTACGGTACTGGTTAGAGGGTTGTATTTCACAAGTCGATCGTGCAATATTAAACAGTAGGCTATAGTTTTATCAGGTACAGCTTTTTTCGTTTCAAACTCAATTCTAATGTCAACTGCACGACCTTTGAGCACGTCTTCACTCTGTCGAGAGCAGTCGATAACTACCAGTGCAGCATCATTTTTAAAGTTTATCGGGTGGAAGCAAGGTTTGCTTTGATCGTGGTAATAATAGGATTTTTGAAACTGGGCATACATTTCGTATAGAATAGCATACTGATTTTTATCAAAATCCAAATTTAAGTTATCATATGGAAAAACTTCAGAGTTTAAATAAACTTTTAGGTTCGTTAATGACAGGTGGTCAAAGCGACTCATATTTTTACTAAACAAGTTTTTTCTATCTGTCTGAAATCCAATAATAATGAAACGTGGTGTCTCCAGTTGATTTGAAGTTTTCACTGCCCATGTGTGATTAGTTGTAGTTTGAGTTGTGGATACTCATGCAATTCCCAACTTCGAAAACTAATATTGAGATCTCTGTTACCCTCTAAATACTTGTAAATGCGCAATTTTTGATCATCTGACACTCTAACATGTGGAATTTTCCAATGAACTTTATTTAACACCACCTTATATTTTTCTTTTTTATCCTCAGTTTCAATTAAAGCGTTTAAATCAGAATTGCTGGGAATCAACACAAGTTCTTGTCGTACATTTAAAATAATCATGTGATGGTCCTCAAATACCCCCATAAGGGTTTTTAGGGGTAAACATATATTAAAATTACCAAAACCATCTAATATAGGTGGATTTTCTTTAAGTGTCCAACCAGCATTTTGAAGGGTGTTACAATCACTTTCCTTGAATGAGCAGTAACCTTTTATTAATGATGTAATCCCAGGATTTCTAACACGGTCCACAATCACCCCTCCTAACTCATAACGAATTTCATCAAATAAATGTGCTAAACCATTGTTTACAAAGTGCACATTAGTGCTAGCAGTATTGTCATCTTTCAGTAATTTTCCTTCAAGGTAAAGAACACTTTGACTAGGCAAGGTATAGATGTCTTGAGTTTGTATCGGAATTCGAATTTCATCATTGTTGTTTAAGGTGGTTGAAGCATATAGTTGATGGGCGTGTAGTTGGTAACTCACAATCGAATTATCATAAAGCGCGTTTTCGCCCACTCGTAGAATGTTACGACTCATTTTTTTCAAAACACTTTAAACTACACCACACTGAAAAAAATATTCTTCTTATACCACAATTAACACGTACTTTTAAATTATACCAAAATTTCTTAAGTCTTTTGCCTATGATGGTAGTTATTGTGTTTTTAGTTTAAATCCTAAAGATACTGAAAAAGCTCTATTTTCAGGTGTTAGCTCTTTGACTAGCTGTTTATTACTAAATGGTGGTACACTATCAATCTTCTTCTTATAAATTTTATTACTTTCCTCTAAGGCGATAATTTCTTCATAAGGAATACCAAAAGTATTATGCTTATACAAAAACACCATTTTTAAACGGATTTTTTTAGATGCAGTCTAATGGTGACCACTTCTCCACGAAAATTGATGGGGTTTCCATCCTGGTCAGTTATTTTAAGTAAAATATCATCAATATAATGAGTGCTGATTGGTAGATATATCACATTTGAGGGTCTTTCTATAATTTTATAACCTGGAGGAGAAGAGGGGTAAAACATGTGTAACATATGCACTGCTTTTCCGTTATTATAAGAGTTTATATCCAAGTTGCACTCAACACATATAGCATTCACTTTTAATATATCAACCGGATTTTCAGATATATGTTTTTTATCTGCCTCTAGAGTTTTTCCTGCAAATCCTAGTAAACTTCCAATAGAATTTTCCTTTTCAAAATTAATCTTTTTATTGCATATAACCTCACACTGTAAGGTATTATGGTTAGCTGTTATACTTATTTCAAATTGTTCCTCCTTTAAAGTTTGCTTTGAGTATTTATTTAGAAAATCGTTCAAGTCCTTGATTTCATATGATCCCTCAGGTATTTTTACAATTTTATTATCACTAAAACAAAATACATTATTTGAACTGTCCACATTCGGTATTGAGTTATAACTTTCAAAATTAATGAGCCCCAAATCATATTTCTCAAACTCGTTTAGCACTATTGGTGGATAGATGTTTGTTGAAAGGAGTGATGATTTTCCGGATAAGGTAAAGGTATAGGACATGTTTACTATATAGCGGTTCACTGATAAATGAAAAACCATGTAGTTTAGTAGACGTTTTTTATTAACCCTTAAAGTAATACAAAAAACTTAAACACAAGTGTCCACAATTTACAGAATTATAAGTCTGGTAGGGGTTATAATTATACAGTATCTTTGAATTAGAACTAAAGTTTCTTACAGATTCTATAGAAGGTCGTAAATTACCAAAACTATCAAAATAGTGAACATTATTTTTAATTTTCTTATAACAAGTCCAATGACTTCCTGATCCTCTGCTACTATCTAAATTAATTATCCCCGACTCAAATTTATGTATTTTTGAGGGCAGTTCATCTCTCATAAACACACCTCTAAAATGCTTAATTTTTAACAGCTTTGTATACTTTTTCAGGTCAATATTTGTAAGAGCTCGCTGGGGTAGTGACATCGGTAAAGTTTTCTTGAAAAACTTTAGGTTTTTGTTTTTTGACATCCACCTTTGTGTAAAAAAAGACCCATTCCTAGTTTGTATGGTTTGAGAAATAAACCTTGACCCATAGCAATGGACTCCATACTTTGGTTATGTCGTTGAGCCTCTTGCAATTGTTGACTTGCGGATTTAGCATCATTAACGGCTTTCACAATTCCTGCGGTGCCACCCCTTAACGCACCAAGGGCAGAGAGAGTCGTCATGATTGATACTAGAGGCAAAAAACCACCCTTTTTTGGTAGTTTTATTATTCGTGCAGGTCGTACTTTTCCTTTGTTTTTTTCCGCTGTCTTGAGAGCAACTTTAACTGCAGTTTCAAAGTCTTGTGGTTTTCGTTGTTTTAATCTATTCTTTATCTTTTTTGTTGCTTGACTAAAACTCAATGTTTTGATTTTTTTCTTTACAATTCGTGCCCTCTTTCTTTTAAAAGTTGATGTTTTTCTACTTTTTACGGGTTTTCTTGATTTTCTCGTTTTACTCATTTTTTAAGAATGATGTTACTACTTTGAAAGTTTACACAAGAATAAAAGAAACTGATATGTGTGTTTGAAGGTGTTTAAGATTTATATAACTTTTGGTTTTTTAATGTTGCTATGCATATTGTCATTTTCTTCGCTATCAATGCTTAGTCTCCGCTTTAGTGACTTCTGCTCCAATGGTCCTTCACTCAAAACAGTAGTTGTGTCGATTTTTGGTAATTTAAAAGGAATATCCACCGAGTCGCTTAACTTTCTCTTTCTTTTGACTCTTAACAATTTTGTTTCTTTATGTAAAGGGGGTGAATTAGTTTCCATAGCTTCTGCTTCAAGTTCATCTTTTTTTACTTTCTTTAACCGTGGTTTTCTTGGTTTGGATGATGACGATTTTCTCGTTGTTTGTGATGGATTTTTAATTTGACCCTCTAGAGTTTCAAGAGAGCCTAAATAATTTTTTGTCATCTTTATCCCACGTTGAATCATATTTAGACACTTACGCACTGCCTTTAAACGTGGCACTTGATCACTTTTTGATAAATTATTTACCATACCCATCCCTAGTTTTAGCTTGGTACCCATAGCAGCAGCCACACCAGAAGCAGCCAGTTTTTCATACAAGCCTGAATCCGTTGCTCGCATCCGTTCTAAACCTTTTCTCATTAAAATTTATCTGCCTCATGACGGTCGGTCAACTCCATATTAGTTGAACAGGAAATGCCATGCCATCTTTGCATGCCCTATCAAGCTGGTTAATACCTTTATCTCCTCTAGCTAAACGTTTCTCTAGCTTAGTCCCAGGTCCACAATAAGAAAACCCTGGGATATGCATTTCGAAGGGAAGAATATTTATAGTACTGTTTAACAACCCTTGCCCTTTAACGTTTGAACTAACATAGTACTTCATAGCGTTTCACTTAAGACTAAATAAAAACCAGGGTCTTTACTTTTTTTTATACATTACCAGTTCAACAGTGTTAAGTTGACATAATATTTCTATAGAAAATGAAAAAGATTGTTAAACAAAAAGTGCGTTTAGAAGTTAAATACCATGATATTAATGTAAGTACTACATCAAGACATGGTGGGCCCATCAAACTGTGGAAAACCAACCTTATATTGAGCCTTTTGGAACATTCAAACGGTTTAAAGTTTAAAAATGTGTATGTGTATTCAAAAAGTCTATACCAGCCAAAGTATTTATATTTAGAGAATCTATTGAAACCCATTAAAGAAATCGGGTACTATACTTACAACAGTGGCGAAAATATAAGTCCTCCATCAGAAGCAAATCCGTTTTCCATTTTTATATTTGATGACGTAGCCTGCGATAAACAAGATGTGATGCGTGACTACTTTAGTATGGGTCGACATAATAATATTGACAGTTTCTATCTCTCTCAAACATATGCAAAAATACCTAACCATTTAATAAGAGACAATGCCAACGTTTTAGTTTTATTCAAACAAGATTTACTAAATGTAAAACATATATACACCAACCATATTGGCACTGATATGACATTTGATGAATTTCAAATAATGTGTGCATACTGCTGGAAAAAACCGTATGATTTTTTGACAATTTTTAAAGATTGTGATATTGATAAGGGAAGATATCGGTATCGTTTTGATAACTTTATATATCTTTAGATTCAAATACTTCTTAGTGTTAATAGTTATAACGCACCTGTAATGATAACATAGATAAAAATGTTAGAAGAAATATAAAAATGGTTAGTGGTAAAAAAAACTTAAAGAAAAAATTAATTTTTAAAAGAAAAATAATACGTGAGAAATTAAATTTGTTAAAACATGATCAGATTTCACAGGCTAACCTATTTCAACCCATTACAAAACACTTGGAAAATATTGAATCTAGTTTAACCGATAAAAAGCCTCCGAAACTGGTCAATATACCTTCATTATCACCCAGATTGACAACTCCTCAAAAAATCAAGCAAGAAAATGAAAAACAACAACAAGAAAAACAGGAAGAACTTGAAGATCTGCAAACGTCATCGCTTTTTCATAAGAATTTTGATAATAACAGAGCAGAAGAAGATGAAAATCAGATGCATGAACCAAGTGTTTACTTGCAAGACTTATTCCAGTCACCTCCTCGAAATTCAAATCCTACAACACCGACAACCGAAAAGAGAGCTAAACGAAAATTAAATTTTTCTTTAAGTGCTAAAAAGCTAAATAAGCCCACCACAAGCGGTTACTTTTTGAGAAAAGCAGTGTTAAAAGATGCAGCAGAGAACTTTACACAGAATGAGGCCACAAAGCAAGAAGAGTTTGAAAATGGACGACTTAGTGACTTGATGAATAAATCCGAGAATGATTACTACAGTCAGTTTCATCCTTCACTTGCAAGCTATATTAAAGAATTTTTAGATGATCCATCCACCGTACCTTCTGATCCACAAAATTATTTTTCCAAGTTTCGTGTAAGGCGAGATGATATTGACAATTTTCATATTGGTGATTTGAAAATTGATTTTAATGGAGCTGATTTAATTATAAAAGGTAAACGCTATAAAGGTACACACGGTTTGTACAAATTACTCTTTCAAAAAATATGCCTACAAAGTATACCCAAGATGATGCAGACGCTTTTAGAGACATCATTGAACATACCTATGCAAACAGAAAACATCATAAGGCCTCTGGAGATGTGATCACCGATAGCTACTCAACCAAATTTAAGAAACTGTTTAGTGACATATATAAAGGTGGAAATTTAGAGGAGGAGATGGAGTACTCCGATAGTCCTATAGAGTACGTGTACTGGGATAATCCTAATGAACTTGTAGAACGGTTACGTTTATTATTAGCATCTCAGACAGCTGGCAACACAGGTCACACAAACGAAATCTATGCTATAGTTGAGGAGCTTCAAGAAGCTAATATTATTGAGAAGAGAGATGGTTAATAATTTTATTACAGATGTTAAACGAGAAGTAGTTAGTAAAATACACAAACCGGCTAGAATTAATTTTTTAAGGCGTAGAGTGATTGTGAAATCACTAAATGATCTATTTCAAGCAGATCTTGTTGAGATGATACCGTACGCAAACGAAAACAAAGGTTTTAAATACATTTTAGTGGTTATTAACTGTTTCTCGAAATATGTTTGGGCCTATCCATTAAAAACAAAAACTGGGGAAGAAGTGTCGAAAGCGATGGAAAAAGTGTTTAAGGAACAGGTGCCACTTCATCTTCAAACCGATCATGGGAAAGAGTTTTACAATTCGACTATGGCAAAACTGTTGAAAAGATACAATGTCAAACACTATAGTTCATTTAGTGAAAAAAACGCTCAAATTGTTGAGAGGGTAAACCGAACCCTTAAAAACCTAATGCGGAAGGAATTTAACTATCAAGGATCTTACAAATGGTATGATATACTTCCGAAAATTGCTCGAATTTATAACACTTGGAAATATCGAACTATAGGGATGAAACCCTCAGAGGTGCGACAAAAACATGAAAAACTATTGCTCAAAACGGTCTATAATCATATAAAGATGACATATAAACCAAAATACAAGGTTGGTGCCCATGTTCGCATTTCAAAACTACGAGGTGTGTTTGATAAGAAATACATGCCGAATTGGTCCACTGAAATTTTCACTGTTAAGAAAATTCAGCTCACCAACCCAGTAACATACCTATTGGAGGATGCTAGCAAAAATGAAATTAAGGGAGGATTCTATGAGCTTCAGCTACAAAAAGTAAAATATCCTGTTATATATTTAGTAGAAAAAATTTTAAAACGTGCCAAAAATAAGGTGTTTGTAAAGTGGTTAGGATTTGATAATAAACATAATAGCTGGATAGATAAAAGTAATGTTGCTTAGTACTAAATAAAGAAAGACATATAAAACTTATTGGTGTATTTTATTTGCTAATTTTCTTAAAATATAATTATATTTAGAATACATATTTAACGGGAACAACCATCCTCTAATTATAGCAGTTGCTAAATAACTAAAATGAGCCACCCATTGATGATATTCTAAAATTTGATGGGTTATTATACAGCTTTGAAGTACCATTTAACTGTTTCTTCCCATTTCGAATATTAGTTGACTCTTCCATTTGCTGCTCTTCATAAATTCTCCCCTCTTCGGGTTTAATATGTTTTTGACGTATCTCTTCAAAAACCTCTGGAGAGAGATGTGTTTGATACTTTAATAAGTATTCCCAGTCGATGCGCCATTCATTTTCTCTTATAAAATTTTCAGACATCCAATGATAACGACAAAGAAAAGGCCAATAGAGTTCGCTTTTAAACATATACATAAAAGCTTCGCTTAAATTTTGATATCTAGACATATTGGGCCAATGCATCTTAATAATATAGGTCGCCATAAACATATCAAATAATCTTTGTTTGCGACAAATTACTTCCCAGTTCACATGGTCACAAAACCATCCAATAAAGTCCTCTGTAATAACTGGTGACGCAGAGATCTCATCCCACACTTTATTAATACTATTATTTTCAACCATCTTTAAAAGCGTTTTTTCTGAAAGTAAGAGTTTCAACTTATAAATCCCCCTATTTATAGGTTGAAGTAAAAGTAACCTTTGACCTTTGATACTTCTTTTTAACCACGATAGCCTTGTTGAATATATTTCTTAACTTCTTCGTTTTTCTTCTGTTCACAAGAGCTGTGTTTTGTTACAATCCAATCAGCAGGTCGATGTGGATTTCCTTTGGTACAATAGATGCAACGGGGTTTTTTTATTCTTGGTTTAATCCACTCATAGGTTGGTAACATTGTATTTGGTTGACATAAAAAAAACACCAAGTTTTGATGATCTACACTCTTCAACGGTTGACTATAAAATAACCAACGCAGTAAGTTTAATCGTTTTAGCATAGATGAAATAATCCTTTATCTACATCTACAGTTTTAGATAAATCAGTTTTTCTTAAATCAGTTTTTCTGTGTCTGTCGTAGCGATAGGTTGTGCGTGTGAAATGAGAAAATGTTCCCAACCACCATCAATTTATCATAATTTTCGCTGTGATAAATGTGGAACATAGTTAAAATAAGCACAGGCAACAAAATTGCTTCATATTTGTGTGATATTTGTAGAAATACAAGTCCAGGAAAAAACCAAGGAAATATTTTCCGAAATACAAAAACGAGACGTGGTAAATTAAAATTTAGAACACAGTAAGATGGACTTTCAATATAATTATTGGTCAACTAAAATTGACTTTGAACTAGAAGAACTTTTAGAAGAGAAAAGTTGTGAAAATATTTATGAACGGTTAGCAGAATGGATATATTTTGGGTTTGATTCATGTAGATAAATCATTGAGGAAAAACTACTAACATTATACCCATTATTACCTACAATATGGAAACATAAATTAACAGAGGCAGCGCTGGAATATACGAAAATATATCCAAACTATGACGTGAAAAAACATTTTCAATCAATTATTTTTAAATTTGATGGTCGAGATGAGTGTGGTTTATATGATATATATGAATAAAAATATATAATCAAAACATACTTTGAGTTTTTTATTTTAGAATTATTTACTTTGAGACATCCTGTACAGCATAAGTAACCAGCTGTATTAGATAAAACAGGAACGTGTGCGGGTCATAAGGTTATCCTATAACTGCATAAACAATGATAAGAGATACACAGACAATCCCGATTAATTTAAACAAATATTTTTAGAAATTATTTTATTTTTTAACCAACAATTACCTAAGGCCTTTTTCACATTAAGAGTTACCTAGACCAGGCTAAGCTAGTGAAGTAGCTATCTTACTAAAAAAAAACACCCCATTTTACCTACTCTCGCATTGGCACCTAACTCATTGACCAATAGGGCCTTTCAACAGCCTCTGGTTGTTACGTCATTGCTCACAACTTCTTACACACTTCTTTTAGTCCCAAGGTCATACCAAGTTCACTTCTTCAGCAACAGACAGACAGACATACAGACAGACAGAACTGGATGGCATGTTACCAATTGCTTTAGAACCTCCACAACTGTACTACTCCCCGCCAAGTTCGCGCGGATATGGCTGTACCATCTTTTCTTGAAACATTTAAGCCCATATTTGACCTATCTAAAACTCTAATTCAGAATGAGCTACGAAACTCAAACTTTGCACACAGTCGTAGATCTTTATAGAGTTAATAATCTCTACAAGTTTCATGGAATTCCATGAAATAGTAAAGTAGTTACGAAATTTCAAAAAACGTCGAAATTGCCACACTCACTCATGTATGGATCATCAAAATTCTACTGTACTTCCTTTACACGCTACAAAGCTGAAATTTGGCATACTGATAGAAATTGTAACCAAACCATTGGAAAAAATCAAAAAAGCCGAAAATTCTAATTCACTCCTCTCCCCCATACATGTAAATTTATGTAAATGTAACACTGCCCACTTCCAGAGGCGCTAGAGAGCTGAGCTATGGCAGACTGATAGGAAATATGACAAAACTATGGGAAAAAACTTAAAAACCCCAAAATTTTAATCTACTTCCCTACCCTATAAATATAAAGTTATGTAAAAGTAACATTGCCAACTTCCAGATATGCTAGAGAGCTGAGCTTCGGAAGGCCGATAGGAACTATGATAAAACTATAAAAAAAAATTAAAAAACCCCAAATTATAATTAACTTTCCTCCCCTTTAAATGTAAAGTTTTGTAAAAGTAACATTCTCCTCTTCCAGACACGCTAGAGAGCTGAGCTTTGGAAGACTGATAGGAACTATGATAAAACTAAGTGTAGTAAAAATATTAAAAACAGCAAAATTTTATTTTACTTTCCTCCCCTATAAATGTAAAGTTATGTAAAATTACCATTGCCTATTTCGAGGAACACTAAAGAGCTGAGCTTTAAAAGGCTGATAGGAACTATGATAAAACCAGAGGAAAATATAAAAAAAAACCTCAAAATTTTTAATAAGGCATTGCAAAACTTTTGAATAATATTCCTCATATTTTACTACTTTAAAACTTAAATATTATCCAATTCCTTTAAAAAAAGGAGTGAAATTATAACAAAAACATTTCATGTAAAAAAAGCCAAGTACGTGAGAGTGGTGTTCCGTTAAAAGAATTGAGATAAAAGAAAAGCCAAGTTCTCCAATACAAATTTTAAAATGAAAGATTCTCACTAGTTTGGAAATGTTTTTGTAAACTTGGCTATTACGGCTGCAAATGACTCTTAGGCACAGTGCTAAATTGAACATAAAGATATTATAATTTTGGTATGACTTACTTGGAAATTAAATAATAAAGAATGTCAAAGCTGCAAATTGACAGTTGGTCTCTCCTCAGTAAATACCATATTTCCTTTTTCTTTCTCAGATACAGACATGATCATTTCATTTCATGGTTATGCTCGGGTTGAATGAGGCCTAATGAGGCCGAAACGCTTCCCCGAGCTACCTTTACCTCTGAGGACTTGCCCGTAAAACTTTTTTGTTAAGACTTTTTACCTCGTGAAATTCCTTCAAATTTAAAAAAATCCAGGGCTTAGGCTGTCTTCTGGGTGCCGAAACGCGTCCCCAAGCTACTTTACCTCTCAGGATTCGCCCGTGAAACTTTTTTGATAAAGAATGTCATTTACAAGTTCTGACATCACGTCAACATTTGAGCCTTGTGATTGCTGATGGTTTTTATTAGATTAATAATATTCGCGTTGGGCTGTGGCGTGGGCAAACACATCATTCCTGTATATGGTTTTCCTGTTTTAAACGGCTTAACTAATTATCACATTTTTTTAAATTAAATTTATTGTTACAGATAAATAATTTATTAAACAAATTCTGTCATATCAATCATGTCATAAACATTGCAAACCCAAAAATATATAAATTAAGATAATGTATTAATTTTTTTTGCATTTCATAGAGTGTATTTTTGACAATTTCCTTTTAATGTTTATCGGATCTATGTGTAGAATTTTTGACAGTAAGTAAACCATTTTTCAACAAAAATTGTATTTAGGACTTTCAAGCTATGCAACTTTTCTGAGACCACAAAACCTCAAAATGTGTTTTCCAGAAAAACTAACAGCAAGTTTTTCTATAATGAAAGTATAAATGTTCGGTTTTTTACTTAAAGACAGTACGTTGTCACCATTAATCTTTTCTTACAAACTTTTGCAACCTTTTAAAGTTGTAGTATTTCCTAAAATGTCCCTAAATAAAAGTAAAAAGTTATATTTAATATTTAAATTTAGTTAGATAAAGCCATTGTTGCTTAGACTTACGCCATACGTTATCACCTTAATAAAACCAGCAACAGTGCCTGAGGTGGCAGGAAGTAGCACATATCCAAAGGTTGTATATCGGTCTGCGGTCCGAAAGTATTCCACGTATTTATCAAATATTTGAAAAAAATTATTTACCCCTCTTTTGAAATTCTGGTAAAGGAACTTTCCTCATGTCATATATGTACCTATATATGGGCTAACACCACTAGAAATAGGTGAGGTCAGGTCGTCATATCCTTAACGCCAAGGTGACAACGCCAAGTGCATCAATATATATATATATATATATATATATATATATATATACTCGACCGTTGTATCTTGTGACATCAAGCAAAACGTCGGTTCTTGTGACATCCACTTTAAAACTTGGGTTATCCAAAAATAAAAAATATGAAATTTAATAAAAAATATTTTATTTTTAATTCCATAAAAATATTTGTATAAACTCACAAATTTAGTAATCAAATTTGTCATATCTTTGTGGCATCCATTGTATATACAAAAAATTTTGACGTTGAAACATCCCTAAAAATATGTGTTAACTTGTGACATCCAGCGCTGTTGCCAATGTTTCATAAAAATAACGGATGTCACAAGGTGGAAATAAGAAATATAAACTGGATGCCACGAGGAAACAAATAACAAATAAAATATAGAAACACGTTATGGATGTCACAAATGTATGCAAACATGTTACAAGTATGTGCAAATAAGAAAAATATACACTGTATGTCACGGGGCAGAAAATAACAAATAAAATATACAAGCACGTTGTAGATGTCATAATATGCTAACAATATGAATATACGGCAAGGACTAAAACAAAATACGGATGTTATAAGCATAGGTACGTAAATAAGGTAAGTTTATACTAGATTTCACGGGGAAATAAATAAAAAATCAAATATGCAAACACGTTGAATATACAGCAGTGGTCATGGTGAAACAAATTGTACCAACTGAAATACACAACTGCGTTAAGGATGATACACTTGTATGCTATAGGGATGGGTTAGTTCCTGGTAAGTTGTTTTTTAATAGCTGCTATTGGAACGAAGCAGCTCAAGTCCCATCGACTGTAATAAAAAGCTCATTTTTAAAAAGGGCTGGGTGGGACCTTTTTGTTTTTTTTTTTAATAAAAAAAGTTTGGTACCTATTCTACTTTTAGTATTGCTTTTTATATATTGTTTTGTAAAAAATAAGCATATTATGATCAAATAAAGTTTTGTGGTGGGTTTGTTACACGTCAAATTTCTACATATACATGATGGATGTATCTTCTATATTTCTAAAAAAAAATTACTCTTTCAAAGTTTATCATTAGTGAAAGAATAATAATCAAATAAGGCTTTAAAAAATTCTTTGTGGAGAGGCTTACATTGACTTTGCAGCACGGCGAAAAGAAGGGTAATGTTTTTCGCTTGGGATATCTATGTTTGTGTCGCGCTAGACGCTAAACGGCTGAACCGATTTTGACAAAAAAGGTGATGTTGAATTGCTACTGATCCCGAAGGTGTTATAGGCTATATTTTTTTACACAGGAATCAACATGGCGAACGTTAGACGCCATTTTGTGACATAATGTAGACTTTAAGGCATACAAATTACTTAAATTTTAAGCGATTTTAATGAAATTCCTTTGATTATCCATTGCCAATGTCCTCTAATTTGCAGTTATTACTTTGTTGTCCTCCCTGCTCCCACCCATCTCTACTACTAGTTTCCCCCTCCCTCTGTCTCTCTCCTCCTTATAAGGATAGTTGTAGCTATAACTTTCACAAATATAGAGCCATTGCAAAAATTCAAAATTCTTTCTGCACATTTTTTTCAACACCATTTTACTAGTTTATCTTCTCCTCCCCCACCCGTTAATCAATATTTTTAGAAACGCACCTATCTCCGGGTAACGCTAAATGAATGCATGGTAAATGCATAATGCTTATAAGGTTGAATAAGAATTAAACCTAAAAGTTAATCTACTTGTACCTACTAAGTAGCTGCAGTTGGGTACAAAATTATCCAATAAACTAATTCATAAAAATACAAAACTGTATAATTTCGTAAGTGGGCTTTAGGCATCAAAACCAAAAGTTAAGGCATGTGGTACATTATAGGTATACCTATCAATTTTGTGCCCAACTGCGACTAGTAGGTGCAAGTAGATTTAGCAGTTGGGTGTTTTTCTATTTATTTTTTTTTATTTCTTTTAAGGTTAAAAGCAGCATCCTCACTCTACACAAATATATATATGATATAGTTGATATTAACCACAAATAATTTTGAAAAAAAATCGTAATTAAAACAATACTTTGATATCTTAAGGTATTGTTATCGACACAAAAAATTTTTAGATAACGCCAAAAATAGTGTTTGAAACTGTAACCAGCTGACCCAACTAACATTTAGAGTAGCGGCTACACGCTCCAAAGAGTTTGCTACTATCTTATGGTAGAAATGTGGTGATCCCAACAAAAATTCGGCACTTTTTAGTTCTTTCTACTATCTAGTATCACGAAAAAGTAGAGCTTTCGTAAAACTACTTCTTAGGATTGTTACTTGATAATCTATTTTGATAGTCTTCCCTACCACGATAGGACGTTGCCAAAGTTTTACTTTCTTTTTAGTCGTTATTTCGTAGTCGCAGTGACTTTTCTATATTACTTAATTACCACTAGAAAGTTAAGCTTCATTGAAGTCGCAAACAAGTGTATCCGACAACTACATTATAACTTTAATTATTACCACATAAGTTGGTGTCATCATAGTAACATCTGAAGTAATAATGTAGAGAAAATAACTTTTTGCAACAACTTGAAAGCCGTAAATACTTTAACTTTTTTTGAGTGTCGATCTTTTAAAGTAGATACTACCTTTTGTTTCTACTTTGGAAACGTAGACTTTTTGCAGTTGCATCTTGGTCGCGTTCATTCTTAACCCTACTTTTGTGGCTCCTTTTATAAATAAGAAGTACTTTTTCATGGATTTCCAACCGATCTAGAAATGTTCAACCTCTACATTTTTTAGTTAAAAAGAAAGAAAACATAAAAAAAAGTGTTCAACTCGGTCTTTTTGTCCCCACAGCATTTATTTTCAGGTAGACCATTTTCGCAATGAAGCATCATCAGTACCATATACCACTTCCGTATTTTCTTTCTTTTTTTTCCTAATTGAAATACAACGTCATATGGACACCATCCAACATTTAAAAAATATTTCTTAATAATAAATAGTATGGGAAATAGGACAAACAATAACAAAATACAACTTAGCAAAGTGCAATAATGCACGGTTTTACTCAAAACCGTAAATAAAATTTCCAAACTAGGGGTGAAAATGGTGAAATTAAAGAACGAAAAATCATAAAAACAAAAGTTTTCTGTACGTCCGCCGTGACTAGAACCAGGAACCGTTGGATATGCACACCAATTGATAGTGCGTTGGCGTACACAGCCAAAGGTTCCGGGTTCGAGTCCCGGCCGAGGCACTTAATTTTGTTAAGTAATTTGTCGCTGTTTAATTTTACCCCTGGCTTAAAGCAATATATTATTTACTTAAATTTATAAAAAAATAAGTTGAATTTACGTATATGACTACGTTCTTTTAGCTCCTTGATAACACTTTCTAGAATATGAACATTGCTTGATCAGTTTCTAATAAAATAAATTACAATATTTATTTAGGTTTATAATACAATTCTTGTATAAGTTTTGGAATACAATACTTGCATTGGTTTTTGTAAAGTATTCTCCCCGGTCGGTAAGTGGCGCCCCCGAAAGTACAAAATGTATACTAAAAGTTGTAAACAAACCTGTAAGAAGTGGTAATAATACAGATTCATATTTTACGACTACGAGACGCATTTTCATCATTCACATCAACAAAAACTTACAAATTTACAAAACCACGATGCTACAGAACACAGAACTCCGCATCAAAAACCAGGATTAGGCATTGTTGTTGACAAAAATGACAATTGGCCTCACCCGAATAACCTAAGGGTAGTGATATTGCTTATCGCGTGGTTCCTACTACTGTGAAGGTGTTTTTATAGTGGCGGAAGCTAGGGACTAATACGTTGCCGCGACGGAAAAGTAGAAATTCGAGTGTGCTATCTAAAACTAAAAGGGAACACTGCCATAAAAGTGGTTTGTATTACGTTGCCATACCTTAGGCTCACTTTCAAGTTACCCTTTCGACTATTAGGGAATATTGTTTGGGACGCCAAGTAGAAAATTTAATATTTTTATATTCGTTTTTTGAGCCTATATTAAAGAGATACACTATTTTATAAGCAAATTAATTGAATGTTACCAAATGCACATATTAAACACCATTTGTTAGAGTTAATTGCAGATTAGAAAAACATAACCTCAAAAACCACAACAAAAAAATTGCATCAGATACCAGAAAACGATTCAATTTTACAGGCGCGTCGGTTTTTTGCAATAAATATGATACATGTTTCACATAACAATTTGCGTCGCAGCTGAATATTGGTCCTCTGCTAGTAAATTTTCTCACTTTTAGATAACACAGTACATATTATAGCCATAACCAAACTAAAAAACTTAGCCAGTTTGTTTACTATAGTGTTCGCCATATTGTGTAACAATTCTACCAAAAAGAAACGATTATATTATTTGCAACTACATCGCCACTTCTATGCCATTACGGAAAAAATACAGCCTCTACGACGTAGTAGATACCTGGCTGCGACGTAGTAGTGTAGTTGTTACTACAGTGACTTTAAACACTTGGCCAAGTAGTTATAACCAGAAATTGGTTCCCCACTTAGGGAATCAACACGTCGCTGTATGGTATACTGAGACGTAGCGGGAGTACGTTGCGGTTAATTTTAAGAAATTCTTTCTAGTTGGTGTTTCGTCGTTACAACTTTAAATGTTTGTTGGGCACTAGATTCTGGTCAAAATCTAATAATTCTAATGGCAGTTTTTTAACAGATAGAACAAAATTTTGTCAATAAATATACCTAACCTAATTATTTAGACAAAAGTTTTTAAAAATTTCCTTACTCTATTCAATTTCAATAAGTAACATTTTTTTCATGGGGCTACCTGTAATGGGACGAGACAGTCAAGATAAAAAATATTTGTCAAAAAGTTATTTTAAAAATTTTACCTCGTACAGAGTTTGGAACTGATATTGCTACCGTGGATGTTTTTCTGTATATTAATTTGATAGCAGGTGGGCGAACTGAGAGGGTTTATGTGTTTAACGGCACAACACAAAAAAAAATATTATTATTTTTATTAGTGATTTTACCAATGATCTATATATATATATAGATATATATATATATATATATATATATATATATATATAACTGGATAGGCCTTTATATATATGCAAAGTGAGGCAAAAATATTGATATTCTTTGTAGAGAGAGCACGCTGCGCAGGAGCTGCTACCTTTTCTTGTTTTACGTCTACTCTCCGATGATATTCTGTAGTTTTGAAAGTTCGCGGACGTTTAACTTTTCGTGACGGTTAAACGATTTTACAAATTCGAATAGATGTTTATTTACTTTTTCAATTTAAGTTTTTTTATCGAAAATTTGAGTAAATCTAGGTAATATAGGTAAATTAATGAATAATTTGTACCAGAACTAAGTAATAGTGCTTAAACAAATATATGTTTTCGATAAAAGAGAAGATGCTGCGTTCTCCGTTGTGACGACCTGACTGTAATGATTGCTTGTTTCCGTAAGTTAAACTGGGTTGGAAACATCAAGTTGGAACTGAGGTATATTATGTGCGAAGATGTTAAGGTGTGACTTTTCATCCCGAGGCGAAAAGTCTGTACAATTCGTCGAGGGATCAAAAAATTTATTACAAAAGTGTAAAAAATAAAAACAATTACATTAATGCCAAACTTACTGGCAATCTTGGGTCTTCAGGCTAGTTTATATTGGTTTAGATTAAACTAACATAAATTTTCCTCAACTAAAATAAACTCAAAATAACTTACTTACATAAACTAACCTGAACATGCTTAAACTAACCCAAACTTACATATTCTGACCTAACCTAAGCTACCACGAAAAAAAAAAACATTCGGGCAAGCTTTTGTCAAACGCACTTTTGTAAAGCGCACTTGTGTGCCAGACCAAACCAGCAATTGGAATGATATATCGGTATACCTACCACACAAAACATTGTTTCAATCAAGTAATTTACCAAACTTCTTAAATCTGAATTTTAATTCTAATTATAGTTTCTTTATGGTTATAGGATACTTCTAGAAGCGGAACCGAAGACGAACTTTATTTTAAGGGAACATAAGAGGAACAAGAACTCCATCACAAGATGCGAAGATGTCAAAAATGAAGAAATACTTTAAACATTTCAAAAATATTTAGTTTGATTGGTTTTTTAAAATGATAAATATATTATCTTAATCTTAACCTTTCTTATTCAGATTTAATTTTAAGTTAGGAGATTGAAATCAAATATTCAACTTTTATCTCGCAAAAAAAATCCAATATTACAATATTAAAAAAAGGTACAAAAATTAAAAGAAAAGAATTGTTTTTTAATTTTAACTGAAATACTTTTTACTGCATGTTGATATTTTGTATTTTTAATTCTTTTTTATAAATGTAAAATCATGATTTGTCAGCTAAGAGCAAAATAACTACAAAAAGCAAATTTTTAAGTGGATTATTTATTATTAAAACTATTTTTTACTAATTTCCTGTAATATATTTTTTGATAATTTAAGGCTCATTATTATAGAAAAAGATCTGAATCTAATGTGTCCCCTAAAAATTCAGAAATATCTAAAATGCCAATAGCTCGGCTCTAAGCTGACAAAATATTAACATATAATTCTAACCATCAACTAAGTGCAAATTTTGTGTCATTTTAAAAATGTATCTCTTTATTTCACTGAAGAGAGTTGTTAGCTCCCGCTAAATTTCGCGGTTGTTTAATTTTAAAATCACACAATTGGATGACGGACAGGGTACATTTTCGCGCATTTCGACATGCGCACCAACAATCAGTGAGATCCTTTTCTACCGCCTCGAGAAAATGGCGTGTTAATTTCTTTCTCCAACTATTACAATTATCTACACTTGAAAGTGCTCGATTTTGGTGTACTGAAGCATAGAACTAGAAACTTCAGCCCTTCAGCTACGTGGTGCCATCATTAGATCCAGAAAGAGGCCCCTGGAAGTTATCGTTTTTCTAACTGCGGGCAAACATAAGTGTTCCTTCGACCCGAATTATTTAAATTTACTCCATACGACGGTATTAATAAGTCGGCCATTTCAACATTTTCACACAGCGACCACACGGCCTTGAATTTGCCAATCGTTCGACCTTCGGTTTGGGCGCAGTTCACCTGTTTTCGGTCCGCTGCTATGGTAACGCAGGGTCTACCGCGTGGTCATTTCAGTAAACAAAAATCGAGAATCAATCAAAAAACAAACAAACAACATTTCTCATTTCTGTGATTAGATGTGTTCCATATCATTTCGATATTTAAAACAATTTTCATCAATTAAGATAAATTAGTGCATATTTTCGACAATTCGTCATTTTTCTATTTCAGAAGCATTAATTTAGCGTTAATTGTATATTTACCGACATTTCTGTGATTAGATGTGTTCCATATCATTTCGATATTTAAAACAATTTTCATCAATTGCGATAAATTAGTGCATATTTTCGACAATTCGTCATTTTTATTTCAGAAGCATTAATTTAGCGTTAATTGTATATTTACCGACAACTTCGTCATTTCAACGGTAAAATCATGTATATCAAAAAAGCGTGCAAAAACGCAAGGGTTTTTTATCGGCGATTACCGGAGTGTTATGTGTTTTCACAGACCGCGGCAACGGACGCAAAAGCGAGAAACGAGTTTCAAGTGAGGTATTCCGACTTGGATGAAACCTATAAATGCATGCTGGCACATAATGATGTCATTATGTTGATAGACGACTCGGACGACGAGGAGTTTAAAACGCAAGATGCGATCCTTTCAGAAGCTCGTAAATATTTTTATGCGTGTAAGGGGGTTTACTCTAAAATATTTCCGGTTGAGGCCCCATCCTTTTCGGGATCATATGTTCGACCGAACGAAACTCCAAAACTCAAAGAGTTAGGTATTCCCATATTTCGAGGTGATAAAAAATTATGGCCAAGCTTTTTCGATCTTTTTAATAACATTATAGATCAAAATCAAAGTCTAAGTAACGTCCGAAAACTTCAATACTTATTTCATATTTCGAGGATGAGCCTTTAAAATTGATATCAGGGATTAGCTTATCTGATCAAAATTATAAAATTGCTTACGACAAATTAGTCAATAGATATCAAAACAAGCGAGACCTCGCAAATGATGCTTTAAGCACAATTATGAACTGTACCTTAAAAAACGAGTCAGCTAAAGAATTGCGTAATTTAATTGACACCTTTTCAAATCCCTAGAAATTTTAAAATCACTTAGTTTTGACGTTGATAGTTGGGACTTTATTATTTTTCATTTTGTTAGAAAAATTGAAAAATGAGTCACGTCAATACTAATACCGAAATTCCCACTTTTCAGTCACTTTTTCAATTTCTAGAAAAAAAATGTAAAGTTTTGGAATCACTTTCTCAATCAACAGCTCCCAAAAAGGTGCCTACCTATCAAAAATCAAATTATATGCAAAATCAGTTTGGGCAAAAGCCTACCTATCAAAAAATCAAATTCTATGCCAAATCAGTTTGGGCAAAAGCCTACCTATAAATCATCCAATTCGCCTTTTATAGGACTGGCTGGCACCTCAACTAATTCAAGCACGGGAATAAAATGTTTCCGGTGTAATCAAGGTCACGTGCTTTCGAAATGTCAAACATTTCTTGACCTTTCACCTATCGAGCGCCTATCTTTCGTCAAGCAGAAAAAATTATGTCTAGCGTGTTTTCATCCCTCGCATGGGGTAGACACGTGCAAATCAAAATATTCATGCAGGACTTGCAATACTAAAAGGCACCACCATGTTTTAACTCATATCTTAGAAACTAATAAAGATTCTGGAAGCCAAGATACTAGTCCTGTCATTCACACACCACCTGTCAATAATCTTCATGTGTCATTGAATACCTCAGGACCTTCAGGTACCTTTCTTTTATGCACCGCCATAATAGATGTTATGGACGGTTGCGGAAATTTTCAACCTGTAAGGGCACTGCTTGATTCTGGATCACAGACAGGATTCATCAGTTAATCTTCCTAGGCGAAGTTACACCATTGAAATATTCGGATTAAATCAAATGTCTTCTCTTACTTCCAAAGGGCTCTTTCAATGTCACATTAAGCCACAAGGACAGGTCAATCCTTTACTTAATTTCGAAGCACTTGTTCTTCCACAACTATGTTCCAATATGCCTACATTCACTTTGAACGATAGTCAGTGGAAACACTTGGAAAACCTTAAACTTGCCGACCCATCTTATTTCAAATCTAGACCTGAGGACCTAGTTATTGGTTGCGAGCTATTCGCACAGATATTCAAGGAGGGCAGGGTTCTTGGACAAATAGAGCAACCTTCAGCCCTTGAAACCATCTTTGGCTGGGTCGTCATGGGAAAAGTGGACGAAGTAGGTAGTCTTACGGAACGAACCAGTTGTTTCTTAACGAGTCATTCACCTCCGTTAGAGGTCATTATCCCTAGGTTTTGTGAAATCGAACAATTGCCTAAAAAACAAATCTTATCAAAGGAAGAAAAACAAGCGGAATCAATTTTTACTGCTGGTGTCGTACGACAACCGAGCGGTAGATTTATGGTAGATCTTCCGTTTAAAGATAAAATAAACCCTGACCTAGGAAATACTTATCCGCAAGCTTATCGTAGATTATTACTTCTAGAAAATGGATTACTTAAAAATCCTGATCTGTACACTGCCTATTCTAGTTTCATGCAAGACTATATCGATTCTAATCATATGAATCTAGTTTTACCTAGTCAACCAAAAGTCGACGTATCATGTTTTTTGGCACATCATTGCGTACTAAAGCCGGAAAGCTTAAGTACAAAATTAAGGGTAGTCTGGGATTGTTCGGCAGTCACCCCAAAAAATATTAGTCTCAATGATACGTTGTTATCTGGACCGAAACTTCAAAAGGATATTGCTTCTTTACTCCTTACGTTTCGTCTTAATCCTATTGCCTACATTGCTGATATCAAACAGATGTTCCGTCAAGTCCTTATCAATCCTTATTACCGTCCTTATCAAAGGATATTGTGGAGGTTTTCTCCACAGGACCCACTTTCAGTGTGGGAACTTTCTACTGTCACTTTTGGCATGACATGCTCACCTTTTCTAGCCGTGCGTACATTAAATGAGCTGGCAGAGAGAGAAAAGGAATGTTTTCCTATGGCTAGTAGTGTTCTAAAAACGTCAATTTACATCGACGATATCTTGGGAACTAGCCCTTCGCTTTCTGAAGCCATTTCCCTACAGATGGAACTCAATGATTTGTTAAAGTCGGGAGGATTTGAACTTAAAAAATGGGCAAGCAATTGTCCTGAGTTATTGGCAACATTACCAGAATCCGATCGTCAAATGCCTCTCTCTTTTGACAAGGAGGAACCACACTTTATCAAAGTTTTAGGACTTCAATGGCATCCAAAAAACGACATTTTTTCTTATCAATGCCGAATGAAGGAAAAACCCCCAACTAAACGTTCTATTTTATCTATCATAGGAACAATCTTCGATCCCTTAGGTTTTCTTTGTCCCTTGTTGCTACAAGCAAAATTTATTTTGCAACAGTTGTGGATATCGAAAATAGGCTGGGACGAAGAACCAGATTCTTCTATCATCGACTCTTGGAACAAACTTCGTTCTGAATTCCCGCTTCTTTCCAATTATCAATTACCCCGACAAATCAAACTGTCAAAAACCAATACCTGTCAAATCATCGGCTTCAGTGACGCTTCAATTCGAGGCTACGCAGGCGTCGTATATTTTCGTGTAGAAGAGGAAAACAATATATCTGTTTCTCTCATATCTGCAAAATCTAGGGTCGCGCCTATAAAGTCACAAATTTTGGCTAGGCTAGAACTCCTAGGCGCATTTCTTTTAAGCGAATTAATTGACTTCGTTTTATCTAGCTATGAAGGAAAAATAACTTTTACAAATATCGTTACTTTCTGCGATTCGCAAGTCGTATTGCACTGGCTTTCATCCCCTCCTAATCGCTGGCAAACCTTTATAGGAAATTGAGTCAGTAGAATCCAAGAAATCATTCCCTCAAACTCATGGCGCTACATTCCTTCTGCTTTAAATGCAGCCGATATTGCGTCACGAGGGGCCACCCCTTCACAGCTCATTTCACATGACATGTGGTGGAACGCACCGTCGTTTTTGTGGTCTCCCGAAAACGAATGGGCCGATTTTTATAAATCAAAAATGCCGATTGATTTCGGAGATATTAATCTGGAGGAAAAGCCAAAGGTCTGTTGCAATGCGATAATTGACGTTAACTTCTTAGATCAGCTTCTTACCAAATATTCATCTATATCAAAAATTCAACGTATCATTTGTTATGTCCTTCGAATAGTTAACCTTTTTCAAAACCATTCCTATCAAAAACTCACTAATCTACCGGACCAAAAAATTATTTTTGAAAATATTGTTTCTCCTACCACCGGTAAGATGCAAAGTGCGTTATACCTTCTTATCAAACGCGTTCAAGGTTCTTGCTTTTCTGAGCTTTTTTCCGCGTTATCTAAGGATAAACCAATACCGAAACCTTTTCGAAAACTTTCACCTTTTCTTGATGAAAATAATATCATTAGAGTCGGTGGCAGATTACAAAAATCTGACCTTTTGTCTTATTCTGCAAAACACCCCGTCTTACTTTCGAGTAACCATCGTTTAACTACTCTTCTTATCGAGTCCACTCATCGACAATACCTTCATCCTGGGTTTAAAACATTACATAATCTGCTTTTACAGCAATTTTGGATATTATCTGCCAGACGGGCAATTCAAAGAACCATATCCAAGTGCTTGGAATGTTTTAGAATCAACCCTAAACCCTATAGACCGCCCATAATGAGTTCTCTTCCCGCTCATCGAATCAATCAACTTAAACCTTTTTCGAGTGTAGCTATCGACTTTCTTTGTGATTCCTCATCGTTACCGTTGTTGTAAAGCTTTCAAATCTCATGTCTGTGTGTTTGTCTGTACGGCCACACATTGCGTGCATTTGGAATTAACCATGGAACTGTCCACCGAAGGGTTTGTAGGTGCATTCCATCGATTCATTTTCAGACGTGGAAGCGTGACGCAATGCTGGTCAGATCAGGGCAGTAATTTTATAGGGTTTCGTAACCAATTACTTGATTACGCAAGAAGTGCTTCCACCAGACTTTCTATTCGCTGGCATCTGGGACCTCCTCTCAGTCCACATTTCAATGGCCTGGCAGAAGCTGGCGTCAAAGTTTTAAAACTCACTTTGTTCGAGTTGTCGGTGACCAGAAGTTGTCCATCATGGAAATGTCCACCCTTACATGTCGCATAGAAGCTGTACTTAATAGTCGCCCTTTATCTCCTACCTCTTCAGACCCACACGATCTTCAACCTCTTATCCCTGGGCATTTTTTGACCCTTGAACCCCTTAATTCAGAAATTCCGGAGTCAGATTTGTCCGAGGTTCACCTAAATCGGCTCTCGAGATGGCAACTAATCCAAAAACTACATAATGATTTTTGGAAACGGTATTTTGTAGAGTATTTGCATACGCTACAACAGCGACACAAGTGGGCTGATTCGTCCCGAAATATCATATTAAAGTTATTATCATAACGAGTGATCACATCCAATCACCTTTGTAATGGCCAGTCGGTCGGGTCATCGAACTGCATCCCGGCGGAGACGGTCAAGTGCGTGTTGCGACGGTACGAACGGCTACCGGTGTTTACAAGCGGCCAGTTGTAAAACTGTGCCTCTTGCCGAATTAAAACTAATTTTAATTTTTCTACCTATTACCGGGTATTACAATAGGTTTTTCTTTATTTTTATTTTTTTTGAATTTTTTGTTTGTTTGTTTTGCCTTTTTCGGGTTTTCGTTATCTCTAAATAAACTTACGATACTTATCTGTTTTCATTCATTTATATTTATCGGTCGATCATTTTTCTTATATCTATATCTGTCCGGTTGAGATTCTAAAATTGTTTGTTTTGGAGGGCAGTTATGTTAGCTCCCGCTAAATTTCGCGGTTGTTTAATTTTAAAACCACACAATTGGATGACGGACAGAGTACATTTTCGCGCATTTCGACATGCGCACCAACAATCAGTGAGATCCTTTTCTACCGCATCGAGAAAATGGCGTGTTAATTTCTTTCTCCAACTATTACAATTATCTACACTTGAAAGTGCTCGATTTTGGTGTACTGAAGCATAGAACTAGAAACTTCAGCCCTTCAGCTACGTGGTGCCATCATTAGATCCAGAAAGGGGCCCCTGGAACGTGGAGAAACTGGCTGCAAACTGGTGAGTGCTTTGTTTCTGATTTCCGTTGTGTGATACTAGCAATTAACCTATGGACCTTAATTATTTCGTGATTACATATCAATATATTTATGTTTGTTCGCGCTTCATTTAATAAAATATATACAGTCCATTGCAGTTATCATTTTTCTAACTGCGGGCAAACAGAGAGTAACAAAAATTTCCGCCAGTAGGCACGTACTGCCATTCATAATATGACTAACTTGTTCTGGGTGTTGAGGTAGCTTTATTTCAATGTGTTGAAAAACCGTTGCTCTAGCTAATCTGCTGACGTTTTTGAAATTATGACAAGTTTTGTTGAAATGTTCATAAGATATGATTATTTCAACAGTTTTTCTTTAAATCTTAAAATCTGCGACTTTGACGCTGTTACAAGTTTTGTTCAAAATAAGAATTTTAAAGCCGCGTTATTATCCCTCATCCCAATCAAAGCCATTGGCTTTAACCACGGGTATCGCAAAATTATTATGCAAAATTTGGGTTAAAATCGGGTTAACGGTTTTTGAGTTATCGTGTTCCAGATAGACAGATATCAGAAAATTTGGTAGATAGGTCTTTTGTGACCAAAATAACATATTTTGGGTGAACATAAAAGCGATGCCAATAGCTAATGGCTGTTATAAAATTTACACAAATATTGCTCTAAAGTGATGGTAAATAAACACTTAAATTTTTATTTACAAAATACACAATTAACCATCAGTCACCATCACAAAATTTTATAATTAGGCCTTTTCTTTTCAATAATGTGGATGGTTAATAATGTACAATTTATACAAATATTGCTCTTAATTACAATGGAAAACAAAAACTTAAATTTGTATTTAGAAAAATACACAATTAACCATTAAACACCATCATAAAATTTTGTAAGGAGTTAATCTTTTTTTTGACCTAAATAACTTATTTTGATTGAACATAAAAATGATCCCAATACAGTGAATGGCTAATAATGTAAAATTTACATAAATATTACTCTAAATTGATAGTAAACAAACATTTATATTTACAAAATCAAAAACTAAAAATATCAAACCTAACTTAATCTTACCAACAGACACTATCACAAATACTGGTAGATAACCCCTTTTGGACCCAAATGGCTTATTTTAAGTGAACATAAGGATCCCAATAGTGTGGATGGCTAATAATGTAAAATTTTCCTAAGGGCCTGTCCTTAAATTACGTAACGCTCTAGTGGGCGTGGGGGGTTTGGCCTTGCGTTACACTTAATGTTTTTTTAATGTGTTTTTTCTTGAAAATGCGTTACGAGGGGGGGAGGTGGGGTCAAAAATCCTGATATTTTGCGTTACGTAATTTAAGGACGTTCCCTAATATTGCTTTAATTTGATATTAATTAAACACTTGAATTTATATTTACAAAATACATAATAAACCATCAGACACTATCACAAAATTTGGATAATAGGACCCTTTGGACCCAAATACTTATTTTTAGTCCAATAGTGTGGATGGCTAACAATGTAAAATTTACCAAATATTGCTTCAATTTGATGGTAAAGAAACAATTAAATTTAAATTTACAAAAATACATAATTAAATACAGGAGCCTTATGCCTAAAAACTTAATTATAATTAAAATCTGATACCTTTCTAGCCTATTAGCATATTCCAAGATAACTACGCACTATACATATATCATTGAAAACATTTTTTTTAAATATCTCAGTGGAAGCCACTATGCGTTCTAGTATTTCCGAAAACTGCATATTGATGAGATGCTTAAATGTTAAAAAACTGAAAAAGCATTAATGGATTTTGACCAAGCTGCTTTCAGCTCACGTCGAACAATATTTTTCATGAAAATCTCACGAACATTGGTCCAGCGATTCCGGAGCTATCGTGGGCCCGACAGACAACACACACACACTAACGGACATAACCTTACAGTATGGCGGTGGCTCGTCAAAAGCTAGAGGAGTAAAACCTTGATTAAAAATCCTGGCCCTCAAGTAGGGGGTTGAGGCATTAGACTGGTTCTCTAATACTTGTAAAACAAAGCAGTTACCAAAAAGCCTAAACAAAGCCTCGGAGCAATGGATGGAAACTCTCGAAGACTAAAAAAGCAAAGACAAAGTAGTATGAATATAGCTACATGGAACGTACAGGGACTGAATCAAAAGTTGGACATTATTGCGACCGAAGTTTATATTATGTCCAAGCATCTTCATGTTCACTCGAAGTATGTTTTCACTAATGCAATCGTAGTCTGTAATTTTATTCTTTAGATTTTTCTTTATCAACAAGGATAACCCTCTGGCTGCTCTTCTTTCTTTTGGGACTCCAGTGAATATATGGACAAAATTACCGACACTATTCGTACCTGTTCCTTTCTTTTTTGTCTCAGTGAGTGCAATAATATCGATCTTACAATTCTGCACTTCGGTCGCAATAATGTCCAACTTTTGATTCAGTCCCTGTACGTTCCATGTAGCTATATTCATACTACTTTGTCTTTGCTTTTTTCGTCTTCGAGAGTTTCCATCCATTGCTCCGAGGCTTTGTTTAGGCTTTTTGGTAACTACTTTGTTTTACAAGTATTAGAGAACCAGTCTAATGCCTCAACTCCCTACTTGAGGGCCAGGATTTTTAATCAAGGTTTTACTCCTCTAGCTTTTGACGAGCCAACGCCATACTGTAAGGCAACAGCTGCAGTCTTTTATACTATCCCTAAAAGAAAGGGTTGCCACCTACGCTATGATCACCGTACCGAGGTCCATTCTCTCCGCATTTCATATCGATGTGGTCTTCTCCCGTAACCCTGGGAAAGGGACCCTATACAGGTGCTAACTCTCCGGGTCGGAGAGTACCTGGAATCTACGGAGGGCAGGGGTCGATTCATTTCCCCTGATAGACATCTGACGAGGCCTACCCGTACCCACATAATAGCCCCATTTAAGAAAATTGAATATTTCAAAGAAATGAATCCGGTTTTACCGTTTCACTTAGAAGTATGAATGGGCGTACCCAGAGGGGAAAGGGTCTCGGGGGCCCCCATGCCTAAGATTTTTTTAGAGATTTTCCACATATTTCCTGAATAAAAAGATTAAAGAGTATAAAATTCGCCATCATGAGGCTTCGGGCCCACCCCAGAGGCCTCGCGTCCCCCCCCAAAGAACTATCCCTGGGTGCGCCACTGGAGTAGGTAGGAACTACAAACTTGAAATACCAAAGTTGAATTTAAAAGTAAGTCGTCTATCAGCTGTCATCGTTTAATGTAAAATTGTCAAAATATTGCTTGGTACTATTACTGCCTGGCAAGCGCGAATTTTGACCTAAATTTAGGGGGGTAATGGTCGAAGGAAAAAATATTTGTGCATTTATTTTTTAGAGGGGGGAATTACCCCGTTACCCTCCTCAAATTCGCTCTTTCTACCTTGCTTTACTCCAATAAGTCCCTAATGTATTTTGTGACAAATTTAAACATGACTTGTACAGGTTGGGCCAATTTCGATATTCTTTGGGGATTTTAGGTATTTCTAGCAGAGATAGATAAAAGCAAGTGGACTGAGCTTGATTTTCGAGACGTTTTCAAATATCAAAGCCGGTTTTTAATACATATGGCCGCGTTTGAACTACAAGGGGTTTAACTTTTTAATTTACGAAAAATTAATTTTTTATTAGAAATTCAACTGTCAAACTAAATCTGAGGGCACGGCAGTGCCCCGCCAAGTTCGCGCGCCGTAACCATCTTTTCTTGAAACATTTCAGCCGATATTTGACCTACCTAAAACTCTACTTCGGAATGAGCTACGAATCTCAAACTTTGCACAGTCATAGACCTCCGTGGACTTAACAACCCCTCCATGGAATTCCATGTAGTAGTAAAGTAGTTATGAAATTTCAAAAAACGTCGAAATTGCCACTCACTCACTCACTCATGTATAGATCATCAATATTCTACTGTACTTCCAGACACGCTACAAAGCTGAAATTTGGCAGACTGATAGAAATTATGTCCAAACCCCTCGAAAAAATCAAAAAACCCCAAAATTTTGATTAACTCCCCTCCCCTATACATTTAAAGTAATGTAAAAGTAGCATCGCCCACTTCCAGAAATGCTAGAGAGTTGAGCTTTGGTAGACTGATAGGAACTATGATAAAACTATAGGAAAAAATAAAAAAAAAACCCAAATTTTAATTTACTCTCCTCCCCTATACATTTAAAGTTATGTAAAAGTAGCATTGCCCACTTCCAGAAATGCTAGAGAGTTGAGCTTTGACAGACTGATAGGAACTATGATAAAACTATAGGAAAAAATTAAAACACACCCCAAAATTCTAATTTACTTCCGTCCCCTATAAATGTAAAGTTAAGTAAAGAAACATTGCCTTCTTCCAGATATGCTCGAGAGCTGAGCTTTGGAAGGCCGATAGTAACTATGATAAAGTTATAGAAAAAAGTTAAAACACGCCAAAATTCTAATTTACTTCCTTCCCCTATAAATGTAAATTTATGTAAAAGTAACACTGCCCACTTCCAGAAACGCTAGAGAGCTGAACCACGGATCACCTAACAAACAGATAAATAAGCCGGCTGGCCGTCTTTGATCTCGGAGAATTCAACGATGGCTGAGCATTGGGAATCAAACTTAGAGCCGGACTAAAATAAATTTTTCATAAAATATTAATGTTTCAGATTGTTGATGCGAAAAAATATTTTTTACTGCCAGAAACAATAAAAACATTAAAATAGTTTTGTTTTGCTAAAAATGGGAGCTAAAATGAATTTTAGAGTCTCGGCCGCGTAAAATTATTATATCTTGTCCGCTGTAGGGGACTATGGAAATAATGTGTTCTATTGAATGAGAGATATGGGAAGCACAAAAAGAGGTCTTCTTCTTGGTTCAGAATACGTTAGCATGTTGTCGTTTCCAGCATACAGCCACACACAAAAAGAAAAATTGATTGCTTTTTTTGTTGTATTGGGATAACATTTATTAAGTTTCAAGAGGAGTAAAATTGTGAATTTTAAATATAAGAAGTTTGACATTGTAGAGTAATTTCTTAATTTACTGAAATCAGATATTATTTATTAGTTTAAAAAAAAAATTGAAAGTTTAAGGAGATACAGGGTGACCAAATAATCTTTACAATTAGCACAAAATTGCTTTACGGTAAATTAATATTTTAAAACTTAGTAAAATCCAATATTTAAAAAAAAATTGTTGTTTTATATGTATTCTTAAAAGTGTAAATAGTAGCATCATAAAAAATTACAACAAATTTGTGTCAAAAACTCTTGACCAATTGTTATATGTAGTGTATTATACAGGGTTTAATTTAAATGAAGCATGAAACTTTAAGGGGTTGTGGGAAATGGTCAAAACAAAGATTTTTTTTCGCATTACATTTAGACCTCTTTGTTTTTACAGAGTGTTAAACTTAGCATTTTTTTTCGATTTTTTGTTTGTTTCTTAAAAATTATAACAGACCATTAAAATTTTGTGGAATTATGCATTACCATAACGGTAATAATTAAGTTTCAAAATTATTCCAAAATATCTAAAAATATTGAAACGTATTACTCAAAAATCTGTTTTAAAAATGTTAATAAATTTGGTGCTATAATGCATTTTTTTTTTATTAAGGGCGCTTTAGATGGATAGGAGACAATTCGCCGCGGCCAATTCGCTGTGGTCCCATTCGCCGCGGGGACAATTCACCGTGAGATTTTTTTGTTTTATGATGTTACCATTGGGAATTGTTTAAACAGTTGTATTTAGCTTGACTTCATATATATTTGTTTGATTATAACTTTTTTAAACCTTTCCAACATTTTTTTTATTAGGAAAATAAATAAAATGGCGGATCCAAAATACCGGATTTTTCCGTTTATGGACGAATTTGTATCTAACTCGGACTGATAAGATTTTTAAGGTCGCTGATCATTATTTTTAACTTAAATTTAAAAAAATCAAAATGGCAATACATGGCGGATTTTTTCGTTTTTGAACCGATATGCATCAAACTCAGAAATTTGGGTGTTTCAGGTCGGTTCCCATTGTGATTTTTTTTAGTTTAAGTTAAAAATAATAATCAGCGCCCTGAAAGATCCTAAAGTTTCTAGTTTGATGCATATCGGTTCATAAATGGCAAAAACCGCCATTTTACATTCGTCATTTTATTTATTTTTTCTAATTAAAAAATGCTGGATTGTATAGTTACCACCAAATAAATAGTTGGAAAGTTTGAATTATTTTTATAAAAAATATTATATGAAATCAAGGTAAAGAAAACAATATCATAAAACAAAAATTTCGCGGCGAATTGTCCCTGCGGCAAATTGTCCCCGCGGCAATTCGATTGGTGGCAAAATGTCCCCGCGGCAAAACGAGCCGCGGCCAATCAGCCAGCTGCGGCGAATCGGCCGCGGTTAATCGGCTGCGGCGAATTGTCCCCTACCCTTTTAATTTGTGAACCTCTGCTTAATTTAAGGATCAAAATACCAAGCTACAAATTTCCCTTTTCAACAAACTGAGCTTTTCATACAAAACACCAAAAACAAAGCATAGTTTATATCTTGTTTTTTAGGATCTAATGGCGGCGCATTTTTAAATTTGAGATAAATATAACCAATCCTGCAAAAGTATAAAAAAAATAAAAAAACAAAATCAAAGGGGTTGCAGATCTATATGTCCTTAAGAACTCTTTGTACTTAAATCATTACAGATTCATCTCATAGGACATTTAATTATTGAACACCTTGTATAGGATATGGCAAAAGTTTTTAAAAAATCGAAAGATAAAATAATGTATAAGTTTGCCTTATAGGATTCTGCGGAAATCGAAAATTACTTCGATTAAGAGTATACCGTCGCGTGGATTTACAGTCTCTTAAGGCACAAACTGTTCCAATTGTTTAAAATCAAAAATAACATATCAAATACAAAAATCACATCTACACACCACTAATGCTCAACACGTACTAAAAGTTTAAAAAATATTGAAATACAGAATGCGCCTCTGGAGTGGTTGACCCCAACATGGCAGGCTGCGTGAAAGATGCGCGTAGCACCCCCCACCACCTGAGTTCCCTATCTGTTTGTTAGGTGATCCGTGGCTGAACTTTTTAAGACTGAAAGACAATATGATAAAACTTTATGAAAAAATTTAAAAACACCCACATTTTAATTTACTTCCCTCTCCTATAAATGTAAATTTATGTAAAACTAACATTGCCCACTTCCAGAAACGCTAGAGAGCTGAGCATTAGAATGCTGATGGAAATTATGATAAAACCATGAGAAAAAATTTAAAAAGTCCAGTATTTTCATTTACTCTCCTCCCCTATAAATGTAAAGTTATGTAAAAGTAACATTACCCACTTCCAGAAACGCTAGAGAGCTGAGCATTGGGAGACTGACAGGAACTATGATAAAACTATAGGACAAAATTTAAAAACACCCTCCCCTATACATGTAAAGTTTTGTAAAAGTAACATTGTGCACTTTCAGAAACCCTAGAGAGCTGAGCTTTGGAAGGCTCATAGGAACTACGATAAAACCATGGAAAAAAATAAAAAAACCTCAAAAATTTAATTAAGGCATTGCAAAAGTTTTGAACAATATTCCGCATATTTTACTACTTTAAAAATTAAGTATTATCCAATTCCTTTAAAAAAGAAGTGAAATCATAACAAAAACATTTCCAAACTAGTAAGAACCTTTCATTTTGAAATTTGTATTGGAGAACTTGGCTTTACTTTTATCTCAATTCTTTTTACGGAATGCATTTTCGCGTACTTGGCTTTTTTTTACATGAAATGTTTTTGTTATGATTTATTTTATTACTTAGTTTTTGATATATAACATTAAAATCGCATTTTTCTTAATTTTTTGCTTTTTGCTTGAAACCTTGTGACATGTATTCAGAAATATTCTGATAAACTCCAAACTTGAAATTTTATGGCATGTTAAAAAATAAAATAACAACATTTCCGCTATTCTGGCCTTAGTCATTAAAGTTTAATCCCTATTCATCGTTACAAAGGACAAAAGAAGTCGCCCAAGATCTTAGGGAAAATAGTATAAGACCATTGACTTCTATACCCTACGTGTAGACCCGGCATGGGCCTAAATTGCCATTATATCAAGCTTTTATCACAGATGACCTTAACAAACAGATAAATAAGCCGGCTGGCGGTCTTTGATCTAGGAGAATTCAACGATGGCTGAGCATTGGGAATCAAACTCAGAGCCGGACTAAAATAAATTGATCATAAAATATCAATGTTTCAGGTTGTTGATGCGAAAAAAAATTTTTACTGCCCGAAACAATAAAAACATTAAAAGCTTTGTACTGCTAAAAACGGGAGCTAAAATGAATTTTAAAATCTCGGCCGCGTAAAAATTATATGTTGTCCTCTGTAGGGGACTATGAATGAGAGATAGGGGAAGCATAAAAAGAGATCTTCTTCTTCGTCCAGAATACGTTAGCATGTTGTCGTTTCCAGCATATAGCCAAGCACAAAAAGAAAACAATTGATTGCTTTTTTTTGTTTTATTGGGATAACAATTATTAAGATTCAAAAGGAGTAAAATTGTGAATTTTAAATATAAGAAGTTTGACATTGTAGAGTTATTTCTTAATTTACTGGAATCAGATATTATTTATTAGTTTTTTCAAAAAACTGAAAGTTTAACTAGATACAGGGTGACCAAATAATCTTTACAAGTAGTATAAAATTGCTTCACGGTAAATTAATAGCTTTTAAAATTTAGTAAAATCTAATATTTAAAAAAAATTGTTGTTTTATATGTATTCTTAAAAGTGTAAATAGTAGCATAATAAAAAAATATAACAAATTTATGTCAAAAACTCTTGACCAAATGTTATATAATAGTTTATTATACAGGGTGTAATTTAAATGATGCATTAAACTTGTGGAAATGGTCAAAACAAAGATTTTTTTCGCATTACATTTTGTTAGACCTCTTTGTTTTTACAGGGTGTTAAACTTAGCACTTTTTTTCGATTTTTTGTTTTCTAAAAAATTATAACAGACCATTAAAATCTTTTAGAATTATGCATTGCCAAAACGGTAATAATTAAGTTTTAAAATTATTTAAAAATATTGAAAGCTATTACCCAAAAATTTGTTTTAAAAATGTTAATTAATTTAGTGGTAAAATGACTATTTTCTGTTTTTATTAAGGGCCCTTTAGATGGGTAGGGGACAATTCACCGCGGCCAATTCGCTGCGGTTCAATTCCCGCGGGGACAATTTACCGTAAAATTTTTTGTTTTATGATATTACCCTTGGGAATTATTTAAACAGTTGTATTTAGCTTGACTTCATATATATTTGTTTGATTATAACTGTTTTCAAACATTTTCAACTAGATATTTGGTGGTTAGTATATATTCAAAAAAAAAAATTATTAGGAAAATAAATAAAATGGCGGATCCAAAATGGCGGATTTTCCCGTTTATGAAGGGATTTGTATCTAACTCGGACTGATGACATTTTAAGAATCGCTGATCATTATTTTTAACTTAAATTTAAAAAAATCAAAATGGCGATACAAAATGGCGGTTTTTTCCATTTCTGAACCGATATGCGTCAAATTCGGAACTTTGGGATGTTTCAGGTCGCTGATTATGATTTCCTACTTAAACTTTAAAAAAATCAGAATGGCGGATCCACAATTGATACATCGCGGCGCTTAAGGTAACTTAATAGAATTTTTGACTTAAATTAAAAAAACATGAAAATGGCGGATCCAAACTGATGAACTTTCCCATTTATGAATCAATATGCATCAAATTCGGAATATTGGGGTGTTTCAGCTCGCTGATTATAATTTCTAACTTAAACTTTAAAAGAATCAAAATGGCGGATCCACAATGGCGAACCTTCTTATTTATAAATCGATTTGCCCTAAACTTGAAACATAGCGGCGCTTAAGGTAACTTAATAGGATTTTTGACTTAAATTAAAAAAACATGAAAATGACAGATCCAAAATGGCGGATTTTCTTATTTATAAACCGATATGCATCAAATTCGGAACTTTGGAGCGTTTCAAGTCACTGATTATGATTAAGCACCGCGATGTTTCAAGTTTAACGCAAATCGATTTATAAATAAGAAGGTGCGCTTGGACCCCGGCGAATCGGCCGTGCCGAATTGTCCCATCTCCCTTGAGGAATGTACAAAATTGTATTTTTTTCTATATTTAAGGGGCCTTAAAAATAAATCTTTAAAAAATTGCTGATTTCACACCTATTGCAAAGGTAATTTGGTCAAACTGTATCTCCTTAAGCTATATTGTCCAAGTTTTAATATTTAAAAATCACGGTTTCCCCACTCTTTAAACTAGATAAATGCTATAAATTGGAACACAAAAACTTTTTACATATCCCAACTTAAACTTTTTCTCTACTTTTGACCTTGGTTTATACGCTATTTTTCTCACTTTTTTTTTTACTTTTTAGGTTTTTACGAAAAAATTTTATTTCTTATCTCTCACTTTTCATCCATGGGATAAAAAGTGACGGTGTATCGTGGAATAAAAAATAAATTTTAAATACAGTTTCTTCTTATTTGCGTTGGAATAAATAATTACCAGAGTAATATAGAAACTTTTTATTTATTGAAAAAATTAGTACCAAAAAGATTTACATTTCTAAAATAAAAAGATCCAAGAACAAAAATATATACCCTATATTTTCACTTTCTATACAATAATATCTACAATATACAATAATATCTCATTCTTAATATTACATACTTATTTATTGGTTACGCCATATAATGAGTTTATTTTTATTGATATTCCTAAAATTCTGATTAATGTTTTTTAAACTAAAATATATCCTAAGTCTAATATAAAGCTTAATAACATAGGAAATAGGAAATTGGGAACAAGGGTGTAGGAAAGGGATTTCTTTGCAGATTTGTGTGAATTTTAAACATATCCCACGAGAGATAACAAACTGCTCAAAATTTTCTTGAAATATGATTTCAATCGTAGTTATAAACTTAACAAAATTGTCATGAGGATTGTTTAAACTACCAAATAAATCATGCGCTGCGTTTTCATATGCCTTGAAGAATATAAACAAAGAGGAATCGTCTAAATCTTTATGAGCCTTTGCATATTCTTCACAAACATCACAGCTGTGCGTTAAAGAAGTTTTTCTTAATAGATATCCACATACATATCTGATGAAATTTTTTTGTAACTCGTCATTTGATTGGTAGTCAACATTAATCCTTCCGAATTCCTGTCCTGGTGTTTCTAATAAAACCACTGCCTCTCGTGGTATATCTTTTAATTGCAGCAGAACTCGATCTAAGTCTGCTTGACAATTTTCTGTTCCGGAATGGAATAAACTTAAACACTGTGTTTTTCGAAATGATCTTTGCAACTGAATTGAGGTTGGATTAATATTACTACCACTTAGTTGTCGAAGCTTGCCTATCTGGTTTTCTAAATCATCATTATTTAATCTTCTAGTAAAAAGGTACTCATAATCAGTGTTGCGCAAATCAGTCCATAAAATTATGAGACTGTTTATGCTAATAATAATGCAAGATATAAAATTGACTTTTTTAGTAACATTACAACCCTTATTATCTATAAGTTGAAGTTGTTTAAAAAATAATAAACTGTCTTCCAAAAATGAAAGTTGTTCCACCGTCCCCTTAAATGCACGATTAAAATTTTTTCTAGCATTTGTCCGAGATGAGTTAAGCAAATCAAATAATTTGTCAATCTTTTCAATGAATTCAGCAGTGTCGGTAGCTTCTGCGGGCAGTTTAATAAATCTTATGTAAAGGTTTAAGCCTGCAGAAACTGTAGCACTAAAGACCTGAGTGGCAAACTTAACTTTCATTTTCTCGAATGAATTAGGGTAAATATGAGAATTGGTTAACTTGGGGGCAGCTCTTACAGGGTACTTTTTATCATGCTCATAGAAGTCTATAATAAATTTCCAAGAAATAATTTTCTCATTTATGTGAAAATTATATTTTACTAGCATGTTCCGCATTGCTTTTATTATATGCGGTATGTCAAACATAAAAACTATTTTTTGATTTTCTATGAAAAATGATGAATTATTGACGGAAATGTTTAAAAATTTGGATACTTGAATATTATTAGTACCCATGTCTGTTGTTAGTACGCAAATTTTAAGGCCAAGTGGAATCAACCGGTTTACAGCTTCATACAAAATATGTTTTAGTGCTGTTCCGGAACAAGATGTATGTGAAAAATAATATGCTAATGGTTGTTTCCATCTGCTATAGATACCCCTTAATAGTAAGATGCAAACGCTTAAAGCAGGTTTAAACATTTGTTCATTTCTTTCGTTTTCCGCCAATCCCACAACGCAGTCAGTTGATTGATTATAAAATAGATTTCCTTTTATGCTCATTTCGTCAATGCATAGCACGCAGTATCGATTTCGTTCCTCAAAACCGGAAACTTTTAATTTGAGCATCTCATATAATTGAGGATTATCTAACCCTGAATTAACTTTTAATGTTTTTATTTCTTTTAATAATGTTTGCGGGGTTGGCAGAGCAAATAATTTCATGAGACATTGTTTATAAGTTTTTGACCCCGAAAAATATATTTTTAAACATTGCAATTTGAATTCAGTTGAAAATCTTCTTCCTGTTGGTGATTTTTTTGGCCTGTGTGACCTGGGTAATTATAAATTCGGAAATTTCCTTTGATTCACATATCTCATGTGTTAAAACTTTATATTCTTCAAGAGAAATTTTTTTGGGGGCAGCTTGAAGCTCTTCAACTTTTTTTTCTAAAGCTGCGTTTTTAGCCATAATAAAACTGTTTTCAGATGTCAACTGTTTTATCGTATTTCTGTAATCTCGTTTTCTAGGAGAGTTGAAGGAGAGTGTACTTGAGGTCTGTGTCGAAGTTGTTAGTGACAACATCGGCGGTTGAACAATTACGGCCTCCTCAACTTGTGCGTGAATTGTTGTTGCTAAAATAAATATTTCAATTTTTTTAAGGTTATATATACTTGTTTAAAGTTACTTTTAGGTAATTCCAAAGTTGTAATGGATAACAATACGCGGAGAGAGAATAATTTAAATTTTTTTGAAGCATAATTTATACATTAAGTACGACCTGTCAAGGTGTAGTCCATGTAACACTTACCAGGGACAACAACGACATCCTGGATCACACGTATTTTTGAAGCATTCTCCAACTTAGGCATAGCGTAGGAATGTTCTTCGAAAACTTTTGAAGTTCCCTCAAGAGAAGGAAATAGTGTTGGTATTGCATTGTGCTTTAATCGGTTGCAGTCCTTGTTAGTAAACATATTGTTCTCAAAATGAATACTACAGATTCTGTAGGTTTTATGAAGTGTCTCGATTTCAAGTTTTTGCAAATCCTCCCTACTGCATTTCATTAGCCATGACCGTGCTCTGGAATTAAGAAAGTATAATTAATTAAATATGTTTTAAATTTGCTTAAGATTAATCTAATGTAAAAAATTCATTAAATTTGATCCCTACAGCTGTGCCATCTTAGATAGGATGATAATTTGATATATATTTTGAGCATTATGACAATAATAATCACAAAATACCATTCTGGTCTCAAGCACGTTTAGCTAAATTTTCATTCGCTATATGCTTACATCGAACTAATTATTTGCAGGTAGTAAGTTACGGTATCCGGTTTTACCATTATACCTAATTTTATTATTATACAATAATAATTATTTAGGGAAATTGGTTTTTCCAGTAAATATAATTTTTAACCCCTTAGCAACAAGGCATTTGTACCTGCTTTTAAATCCTATGGAAGTGCTGATATAAGGGTTTTATCTACAGGGTTTTTCCGTAAATTTTTACCAACCAACCTAAGAGTTTTTTAAATAGAAACTAAAAGATTAAAAATACGTTTTATGTCTTAATTTTTTTTAAATAATTTGCTGGCCAAAATGTCAAATTTTGATAGAAGGGATATTTTTTAAATCGAAGCAACCTACAATTTTAGAAATTTGTTGTTTTATTTAAAAAATATTCACAGCATTTTGAGATATAATGCATTAATAACAAATAATGATTTTATCAGAGCATCGACGCGTTAAATATTTTTAAAATCAGTAAGGAACGAGGGATCTTATATAAATCTTATATGATGTTCTAAAAACTTACGTCAAAATTAGACATTTTCTAAAGAATGTTCTTTAACCTAAAAATTTTTGAGGTGCATAAAAAATATCAAATAGTTGTATTATTCATATTGTAATACCTACTAAACTCAAACAAACTCTTGTGATAATGTTTAAAAATAACCGAAAAAAAATCACGTCCCTTTGATTTCAAGAGGTGTTTAACACTTTAGCAGTGAAATTTATATTAGTTGCAGTTTTAAGGTATTGAAAACACACATTATAACCAAAAATATTAAAAATGTGTTGGAGTTTTTAAATACCTAATAAACAAAAATGAAAAATTAACTTAACATTTGCCAAACCTACCATTTTTTTAAGCGTTAACATTTTCGTTGGTGCACTCTTTTGTTTTAATAATAAAGCCGATTTGCCGCGGGGACTATTCGCCGCCGGCCGATTCGCCGCGAGGACTATTTGCCGCCGGCCGATAAACCGCGGGTACAATTCGCGGCTAGATTTTTTGTTTCATGCCAGTGGCAATTGTTTAAACAGTTTTATTTAGCTTGACTTCATATAATATATTTGTTTGTTCGATTATCACTTTTTTAAAGCTTTTCCAACAGAATATTTTTAAATTTTAAACTTTGAGGTAATTAAGATTACTCAATACAGCTCAAATTTAAAAAAAAACCAAATGGCAGATCCAAAATGGTTGATTTTCAAATTTATTAAACGATATGCATCAAATTCGGAACTTTAAGGTGTTTCAGGTTGATTTCCAATTTGATTTTTTTTAGTTTCTGTTAAAAATAATAATAAGGCTCTCAAAGATCGTAAAGTTTCTAGTTTGATGCATATTGGTCCATATATGGCAAAAACTGCCATTCTACATTCGCTATTTTATTTATGTTTTCCAATTTAAATACTCTGCCAATCTATGGGCACCTAAGCTCACACTGGATACTATAGTTATAGTGTATCTACGTGAAAGCTAATATAACTAAAAACTGAAGTATATTTTATTGAACTCCAGACTCAATTACCTTTCGTTTGATACCACACAAGCCATGTTTTGACTTAAACTCTAATTTTTCAAATCTACCCTCACCCTTTTTTTAAAAACTAAAATGTATTTTGTTTAACTCCAGACTCAATTACCTTTCGTTTGATATCACACACGCCATATTTCCACTTAAACACTAATTTTTGAATTTTACCCCCACCCTTTTTTTTAAAATAAACTAAAATGTATTTTGTTTAACTCCAGACTCAATTACCTTTCGTTTGATATCACACACGCTATATTTTTACATAAACTCTAATTTTTGAAATCTAACCCCACCCTTTTATTTGGCTTGTGTGTGTAACAAATTAAACCTAGCCGAACCTAACCAAACTGAACCAAACCTACCCGAACCAAACCGAACCGAACCGAGTCGAACCAACCAAACCAAACCAAACCGAAACGTTAGATTCGGTTTGGTTCGGTTCGATTTGGTTAAACTAAACCGAACCTAACCGAATATAGCTAAACCTAACCTAAACAATCCTAGCGGAACCTAACCGAACATAATCAATCTGAACCAACCTAACCCACCTAACTCAACCTAACCCAACCTAACCCAACCTAACCCAACCTAACCCAACCTAACCCAACCTAACCCAACCTAACCCAACCTAACCCAACCTAACCCAACCTAACCCAACCTAACCCAACCTAACCCAACCTAACCCAACCTAACCCAACCTAACCCAACCTAACCCAACCTAACCAACCTAACCCAACCTAACCCAACCTAACCCAACCTAACCCAACCTAACCCAACCTAACCCAACCTAACCCAACCTAACCCAACCTAACCCAACCTAACCCAACCTAACCCAACCTAACCCAACCTAACCCAACCTAACCCAACCTAACCCAACCTAACCCAACCTAACCCAACCTAACCCAACCTAACCCAACCTAACCCAACCTAACCCAACCTAACCCAACCTAACCCAACCTAACCCAACCTAACCCAACCTAACCCAACCTAACCCAACCTAACCCAACCTAACCCAACCTAACCCAACCTAACCCAACCTAACCCAACCTAACCCAACCTAACCCAACCTAACCCAACCTAACCCAACCTAACCCAACCTAACCAACCTAACCCAACCTAACCCAACCTAACCCAACCTAACCCAACCTAACCCAACCTAACCCAACCTAACCCAACCTAACCTAACCTAACCTAACCTAACCCAACCTAACCCAACCTAACCCAACCTAACCCAACCTAACCCAACCTAACCCAACCTAACCCAACCTAACCCAACCTAACCAACCTAACCCAACCTAACCCAACCTAACCCAACCTAACCCAACCTAACCCAACCTAACCCAACCTAACCCAACCTAACCCAACCTAACCCAACCTAACCCAACCTAACCCAACCTAACCCAACCTAACCCAACCTAACCCAACCTAACCCAACCTAACCAACCTAACCCAACCTAACCCAACCTAACCCAACCTAACCCTACCTAACCCAACCTAACCCAACCTAACCCAACCTAACCCAACCTAACCCAACCTAACCCAACCTAACCCAACCTAACCCAACCTAACCCAACTAACCCAACCTAACCCAACCTAACCCAACCTAACCCAACCTAACCCAACCTAACCCAACCTAACCCAACCTAACCCAAGCTAACCCAACCTAACCCAACCTAACCCAACCTAACCCAACCCTAACCCTACCTAACCCAACCTAACCCAACCTAACCCAACCTAACCCAACCTTAACCCAACCTAACCCAACCTAACCCAACCTAACCCAACCTAACCCAACCTAACCCAACCTAACCCAACCTAACCCAACCTAACCCAACCTAACCCAACCTAACCCAACCTAACCCAACCTAACCCAACCTAACCCAACCTAACCCAACCTAACCCAACCTAACCCAACCTAACCCAACCTAACCCAACCTAACCCAACCTAACCCAACCTAACCCAACCTAACCCAACCTAACCCAACCTAACCCAACCTAACCCAACCTAACCCAACCTAACTCCAACCTAACCCAACCTAACCCAACCTAACCCAACCTAACCCAACCTAACCCAACCTAACCCAACCTAACCCAACCTAACCCAACCTAACCCAACCTAACCCAACCTAACCCAACCTAACCCCAACCTAACCCAACCTAACCCAACCTAACCCAACCTAACCCAACCTAACCCAACCTAACCCAACCTAACCCAACCTAACCCAACCTAACCCAACCTAACCCAACCTAACCCAACCTAACCCAACCTAACCCAACCTAACCCAACCTAACCCAACCTAACCCAACCTAACCCAACCTAACCCAACCTAACCCAACCTAACCCAACCTAACCCAACCTAACCCAACCTAACCCAACCTAACCCAACCTAACCCAACCTAACCCAACCTAACCCAACCTAACCCAACCTAACCCAACCTTAACCCAACCTAACCCAACCTAACCCAACCTAACCCAACCTAACCCAACCTAACCCAACCTAACCCAACCTAACCCAACCTAACCCAACCTAACCCAACCTAACCCAACCTAACCCAACCTAACCCAACCTAACCCAACCTAACCCAACCTAACCCAACCTAACCCAACCTAACCCAACCTAACCCAACCTAACCCAACCTAACCCAACCTAACCCAACCTAACCCAACCTAACCCAACCTAACCCAACCTAACCCAACCTAACCCAACCTAACCCAACCTAACCCAACCTAACCCAACCTAACCCAACCTAACCCAACCTAACCCAACCTAAACCCAACCTAACCCAACCTAACCCAACCTAACCCAACCTAACCCAACCTAACCCAACCTAACCCAACCTAACCCAACCTAACCCAACCTAACCCAACCTAACCCAACCTAACCCAACCTAACCCAACCTAACCCAACCTAACCCAACCTAACCCAACCTAACCCAACCTAACCCAACCTAACCCAACCTAACCCAACCTAACCCAACCTAACCCAACCTAACCCAACCTAACCCAACCTAACCCAACCTAACCAACCTAACCCAACCTAACCCAACCTAACCCAACCTAACCCAACCTAACCCAACCTAACCCAACCTAACCCAACCTAACCCAACCTACCCAACCTAACCCAACCTAACCCAACCTAACCCAACCTAACCCAACCTAACCCAACCTAACCCAACCTAACCCAACCTAACCCAACCTAACCCAACCTAACCCCAACCTAACCCAACCTAACCTAACCTAACCTAACCTAACCAACCTAACCCAACCTAACCCAACCTAACCCAACCTAACCCAACCTAACCCAACCTAACCCAACCTAACCCAACCTAACCCAACCTAACCCAACCTAACCCAACCTAACCCAACCTAACCCAACCTAACCCAACCTAACCCAACCTAACCCAACCTAACCCAACCTAACCCAACCTAACCCAACCTAACCCACCTAACCTAACCTAACCTAACCTAACCTAACCCAACCTAACCCAACCTAACCCAACCTAACCCAACCTAACCCAACCTAACCCAACCTAACCCAACCTAACCCACCTACCAACCTAACCCCAACCTAACCCAACCTAACCCAACCTAACCCAACCTAACCCAACCTAACCCAACCTAACCCAACCTAACCCAACCTAACCCAACCTAACCCAACCTAACCCAACCTAACCCAACCTAACCCAACCTAACCCAACCTAACCCAACCTAACCCAACCTAACCCAACCTAACCCAACCTAACCCAACCTAACCAACCTACCCAACCTAACCCAACCTAACCCAACCTAACCCAACCTAACCCAACCTAACCCAACCTAACCCAACCTAACCCAACCTAACCCAACCTAACCCAACCTAACCCAACCTAACCCAACCTAACCCAACCTAACCCAACCTAACCCAACCTAACCCAACCTAACCCAACCTAACCCAACCTAACCCAACCTAACCCAACCTAACCCAACCTAACCCAACCTAACCCAACCTAACCCAACCTAACCCAACCTAACCCAACCTAACCCAACCTAACCCAACCTAACCCAACCTAACCCAACCTAACCCAACCTAACCCAACCTAACCCAACCTAACCCAACCTAACCCAACCTAACCCAACCTAACCCAACCTAACCCAACCTAACCCAACCTAACCCAACCTAACCCAACCTAACCCAACCTAACCCAACCTAACCCACCTAACCAACCTAACCAAACCTAACCCAACCTAACCCAACCTAACCCAACCTAACCCAACCTAACCCAACCTAACCCAACCTAACCCAACCTAACCCAACCTAACCCAACCTAACCAACCTAACCCAACCTAACCCAACCTAACCCAACCTAACCCAACCTAACCCAACCTAACCCAACCTAACCCTACCTAACCCAACCTAACCCAACCTAACCCAACCTAACCCAACCTAACCCAACCTAACCCAACCTAACCCAACCTAACCCAACCTAACCCAACCTAACCCAACCTAACCCAACCTTACCCAACCTAACCCAACCTTACCCAACCTAACCCAACCTAACCCAACCTAACCCAACCTAATCCAAACCTAACCAACCTAACCCAACCTAACCCAACCTAACCCAACCTAACCCAACCTAACCCAACCTAAGGCAACCTAACCCAACCTAACCCAACCTAACCCAACCTAACCCAACCTAACCCAACCTAACCAACCTAAGGCAACCTAACCCAACCTAACCCAACCTAACCCAACCTAACCCAACCTAACCCAACCTAACCAGACCTAACCCAACTAACCCAACCTAACCCAACCTAACCCAACCTAACCCAACCTAACCCAACCTAACCCAACCTAACCCAACCTAACCCAACCTAACCCAACCTAACCCAACCTAACCCAACCTAACCCAACCTAACCAAACTAACAACATAACCTAAAACTAACCCAACCTAACCCAACCTAACCCAACCTACCCAACCTAACCCAACCTAACCCAACCTAACCCAACCTAACCCAACCTAACCCAACCTAACCCAACCTAACCCAACCTAACCCAACCTAACCCAACCTAACCCAACCTAACCCAACCTAACCCAACCTAACCCAACCTAACCCAACCTAACCCAACCTAACCCAACCTAACCCAACCTAACCCAACCTAACCCAACCTAACCTAACCTAACCCAACCTAACCTAACCTAACCCAACCTAACCCAACCTAACCCAACCTAACCCAACCTAACCCAACCTAACCCAACCTAACCCAACCTAACCCAACCTAACCCAACCTAACCCAACCTAACCCAACCTAACCCAACCTAACCCAACCTAACCCAACCTAACCCAACCTAACCCAACCTAACCCAACCTAACCCAACCTAACCCAACCATAACCCAACCTAACCCAACCTAACCCAACCTAACCCAACCTAACCCAACCTAACCCAAACTAACCCAACCTAACCCAACCTAACCCAACCTAACCCAACCTAACCCAACCTAACCCAACCTAACCCAACCTAACCCAACCTAACCCAACCTAACCCAACCTAACCCAACCTAACCCAACCTAACCCAACCTAACCCAACCTAACCCAACCTAACCCAACCTAACCCAACCTAACCCAACCTAACCCAACCTAACCCAACCTAACCCAACCTACCCAACCTAACCCAACCTAACCCAACCTAACCAACCTAACCCAACCTAACCCAACCTAACCCAACCTAACCCAACCTAACCCAACCTAACCCAACCTAACCCAACCTAACCCAACCTAACCCAACCTAACCCAACCTAACCAACCTAACCCAACCTAACCCAACCTAACCCAACCTAACCCAACCTAACCCAACCTAACCCAACCTAACCCAACCTAACCCAACCTAAACCCAACCTAACCCAACCTAACCCAACCTAACCCAACCTAACCCAACCTAACCCAACCTAACCCAACCTAACCCAACCTAACCCAACCTAACCCAACCTAACCCAAACCTAACCCAACCTAACCCAACCTAACCCAACCTAACCCAACCTAACCCAACCTAAACCCAACCTAACCCAACCTAACCCAACCTAACCCAACCTAACCCAACCTAACCCAACCTAACCCAACCTAACCCAACCTAACCCAACCTAACCCAACCTAACCCAACCTAACCCAACCTAACCCAACCTAACCCAACCTAACCCAACCTAACCCAACCTAACCCAACCTAACCCAACCTAACCCAACCTAACCCAACCTAACCCAACCTAACCCAACCTAACCCAACCTAACCCAACCTAACCCAACCTAACCCAACCTAACCCAACCTAACCCAACCTAACCCAACCTAACCCAACCTAACCCAACCTAACCCAACCTAACCCAACCTAACCCAACCTAACCCAACCCAACCCAACCTAACCCAACCTAACCCAACCTAACCCAACCTAACCCAACCTAACCCAACCTAACCCAACCTAACCCAACCTAACCCAACCTAACCCAACCTAACCCAACCTAACCCAACCTAACCCAACCTAACGCAACCTAACGCAACCTAACCCAACCTAACGCAACCTAACCCAACCTAACCCAACCTAACCCAACCTAACCCAACCTAACCCAACCTAACCCAACCTAACCCAACCTAACCCAACCTAACCCAACCTAACCCAATCTAACCCAACCTAACCCAACCTAACCAACTAACCTAACCCAACCTAACCCAACCTAACCCAACCTAACCCAACCTAACCCAACCTAACCCAACCTAACCCAACCTAACCCAACCCTAACCCAACCTAACCCAACCTAACCCAACCTAACCCAACCTAACCAACCTAACCCAACCTAACCCAACCTAACCCAACCTAACCCAACCTAACCCAACCTAACCCAACCTAACCCAACCTAACCCAACCTAACCCAACCTAACCCAACCTACCCAACCTAACCCAACCTAACCCAACCTAACCCAACCTAACCCAACCTAACCCAACCTAACCCAACCTAACCCAACCTAACCCAACCTAACCCAACCTAACCCAACCTAACCCAACCTAACCCAACCTAACCCAACCTAACCCAACCTACCCAACCTAACCCAACCTAACCCAACCTAACCCAACCTAACCCAACCTAACCCAACCTAACCCAACCTAACCCAACCTACCCAACCTAACCCAACCTAACCCAACCTAACCCAACCTAACCCAACCTAACCCAACCTAACCCAACCTAACCCAACCTAACCCAACCTAACCCACCTAACCCAACCTAACCCAACCTAACCCAACCTAACCCAACCTAACCCAACCTAACCCAACCTAACCCAACCTAACCCAACCTAACCCAACCTAACCCAACCTAACCCAACTAACCCAACCTAACCCAACCTAACCCAACCTAACCCAACCTAACCCAACCTAACCCAACCTAACCCAACCTAACCCAACCTAACCCAACCTAACCCAACCTAACCCAACCTAACCCAACCTAACCAACCTAACCCAACCTAACCCAACCTAACCCAACCTAACCCAACCTAACCCAACCTAACCCAACCTAACCCAACCTAACCCAACCTAACCCAACCTAACCCAACCTAACCCAACCTAACCCAACCTAACCCAACCTAACCCAACCTAACCCACCTAACCCAACCTAACCCAACCTAACCCAACCTAACCCAACCTAACCCAACCTAACCCAACCTAACCCAACCTAACCCAACCTAACCCAACCTAACCCAACCTAACCCAACCTAACCCAACCTAACCCAACCTAACCCAACCTAACCCAACCTAACCCAACCTAACCCAACTAACCCAACCTAACCAACCTAACCCAACCTAACCCAACCTAACCCAACCTAACCCAACCTAACCCAACCTAACCCAACCTAACCCAACCTAACCCAACCTAACCCAACCTAACCCAACCTAACCCAACCTAACCCAACCTAACCCAACCTAACCCAACCTAACCCAACCTAACCCAACCTAACCCAACCTAACCCCACCTAACCTAACCTAACCCAACCTAACCCAACCTAACCTAACCTAACCTAACCTAACCCAACCTAACCCAACCTAACCCAACCTAACCCAACCTAACCCAACCTAACCCAACCTAACCCAACCTAACCCAACCTAACCCAACCTAACCCAACCTAACCCAACCTAACCCAACCTAACCCAACCTCACCCAACCTAACCCAACCTAACCCAACCTAACCCCAACCTAACCCAACCTAACCCAACCTAACCCAACCTAACCCAACCTAACCCAACCTAACCCAACCTAACCCAACCTAACCCAACCTAACCCAACCTAACCCAACCTAACCCAACCTAACCCACCTAACCCAACCTAACCCAACCTAACCCAACCTAACCCAACCTAACCCAACCTAACCCAACCTAACCCAACCTAACCCAACCTAACCCAACCTAACCCAACCTAACCCAACCTAACCCAACCTAACCCAACCTAACCCAACCTAACCCAACCTAACCCAACCTAACCCAACCTAACCCAACCTAACCCAACCTAACCCAACCTAACCCAACCTAACCCAACCTAACCCAACCTAACCCAACCTAACCCAACCTAACCCAACCTAACCCAACCTAACCCAACCTAACCCAACCTAACCCAACCTAACCCAACCTAACCCAACCTAACCCAACCTAACCCAACCTAACCCAACCTAACCCAACCTAACCCAACCTAACCCAACCTAACCCAACCTAACCCAACCTAACCCAACCTAACCCAACCTAACCCAACCTAACCCAACCTAACCCAACCTAACCCAACCTAACCCAACCTAACCCAACCTAACCCAACCTAACCCAACCTAACCCAACCTAACCCAACCTAACCCAACCTAACCCAACCTAACCCAACCTAACCCAACCTAACCCAACCTAACCCAACCTAACCCAACCTAACCCAACCTAACCCAACCTAACCCAACCTAACCCAACCTAACCCAACCTAACCCAACCTAACCCAACCTAACCCAACCCAACCTAACCCAACCCAACCCAACCCAACCCAACCTAACCCAACCTAACCCAACCTAACCCAACCTAACCCAACCTAACCCAACCTAACCCAACCTAACCCAACCTAACCCAACCTAACCCAACCTAACCCAACCTAACCCAACCTAACCCAACCTAACGCAACCTAACCCAACCTAAGCCAACCTAACCCAACCTAACCAACCTAACCCAACCTAACCCAACCTAACCCAACCTAACCCAACCTAAACCCAACCTAACCCAACCTAACCCAACCTAACCCAACCTAACCCAACCTAACCCAACTAACCCAACCTAACCCAACCTAACCCAACCTAACCCAACCTAACCCAACCTAACCCAACCTAACCCAACCTAACCCAACTAACCCAACCTAACCCAACCTAACCCAACCTAACCCAACCTAACCCAACCTAACCCAACCTAACCCAACCTAACCCAACCTAACCCAACCTAACCCAACCTAACCCAACCTAACCCAACCTAACCCAACCTAACCCAACCTAACCCAACCTAACCCAACCTAACCCAACCTAACCCAACCTAACCCAACCTAACCCAACCTAACCCAACCTAACCCAACCTAACCCAACCTAACCCAACCTAACCCAACCTAACCCAACCTAACCCAACCTAACCCAACCTAACCCAACCTAACCCAACCTAACCCAACCTAACCCAACCTAACCCAACCTAACCCAACCTAACCCAACCTAACCCTACCTAACCCAACCTAACCCAACCTAACCCAACCTAACCCAACCTAACCCAACCTAACCCAACCTAACCCAACCTAACCCAACCTAACCCAACCTAACCCAACCTAACCCAACCTAACCCAACCTAACCAACCTAACCCAACCTAACCCAACCTAACCCAACCTAACCCAACCTAACCCAACCTAACCCAACCTAACCCAACCTAACCCAACCTAACCCAACCTAACCCAACCTAACCCAACCTAACCCAACCTAACCCAACCTAACCCAACCTAACCCAACCTAACCCAACCTAACCCAACCTAACCCAACCTAACCCAACCTAACCCAACCTAACCCAACCTAACCCAACCTAACCCAACCTAACCCAACCTAACCCAACCTAACCCAACCTAACCCAACCTAACCCAACCTAACCCAACCTAACCCAACCTAACCCAACCTAACCCAACCTAACCAACCTAACCCAACCTAACCCAACCTAACCCAACCTAACCCAACCTAACCCAACCTAACCCAACCTAACCCAACCTAACCCAACCTAACCCAACCTAACCCAACCTAACCCAACCTAACCCAACCTAACCCAACCTAACCCAACCTAACCCAACCTAACCCAACCTAACCCAACCTAACCCAACCTAACCCAACCTAACCCAACCTAACCAACCTAACCCAACCTAACCCAACCTAACCCAACCTAACCCAACTAACCCAACCTAACCCAACCTAACCCAACCTAACCCAACCTAACCCAACCTAACCCAACCTAACCCAACCTAACCCAACCTAACCCAACCTAACGCAACCTAACCCAACCTAACCCAACCTAACCCAACCTAACCCAACCTAACCCAACCTAACCCAACCTAACCCAAACCGAACCTAACCAACCTAACTCAACCTAACCCAACCTAACCCAAACTAACCCAAACTAACCCAACCTTACCCAACCAAACCCAACCTAACCCAACCTAACCCAACCTAACCCAACCTAACCACCCAACCTAACCCAACCTAACCCAACCTAACCCAACCTAACCCAACCTACCCAACCTAACCCAACCTAACCCAAGCTAACCCAACCTAACCCAACCTAACCCAACCTAACCCAACCTAACCCAACCTAACCCAACCTAACCCAACCTAACCCAACCTAACCACCCAACCTAACCCAACCTAACCCAACCTAACCCAACCTAACCCAACCTAGCCCAACCTAACCCAACCTAACCCAACCTAACCCTACCTAACCCAACCTAACCCAACCTAACCCAACCTAACCCAACCTAACCCAACCTAACCCAACCTAACCCAACCTAACCCAACCTTACCCAACCTAACCCAACCTAACCCAACTAACCCAACCTAACCCAACCTAACCCAACCTAACCCAACCTAACCCAACCTAACCCAACCTAACCCAACCTAACCCAACCTAACCCAACCTAACCCAACCTAACCCAACCTAACCCAACCTAACCCAACCTAACCCTACCTAACCCAACCTAACCCAACCTAACCCAACCTAACCCAACCTAACCCAACCTAACCCAATCTTACCCAACCTAACCCAACCTAACCCAACCTAACCCAACCTAATCCAACCGAACCCAACCTAACCCAACCTAACCCAACCTAACCCAACCTAACCCAACCTAACCCAACCTAACCCAACCTAACCCAACCTAACCCAACCTAACCCAACCTAACCCAACCTAACCCAACCTAACCCAACCTAACCCAACCTAACCCAACCTAACCCAACCTAACCCAACCTAACCCAACCTAACCAACCTAACCCAACCTAACCCAACCTAACCCAACCTAACCCAACCTAACCCAACCTAACCCAACCTAACCCAACCTAACCCAACCTAACCCAACCTAACCCAACCTAACCCAACCTAACCCAACCTAACCCAACCTAACCTAACCTAACCCAACCTAACCCAACCTAACCCAATCCAACCCAACCTGACCCAACCTAACCCAACTTAACGCAACCTAACCCAACCTAACCCAAACCGAACCGAACCAACCTAACTCAACCTAACCCAACCTAACGCAACCTAACCCAACCTAACCCAAACTAACCCAAACTAACCCAACCTAACCCAACCCAACCCAACCTAACCCAATCTAACGCAACCTAACCCAACCTAACCCAACCTAACTCAACCTAACCCAACCTAACGCAACCTAACCCAACCTAACCCAACCTAACCCAACCTAACCCAACCTAACCCAACCTAACCCAACCTAACCCAACCTAACCCAACCTAACCCAACCTAACCCAACCTAACCCAACCTAACCCAACCTAACCCAACATAACCCAACCTAACCCAACCTAACCCAACCTAACCCAACCTAACCCAACCTAACCCAACCTAACCCAACCTAACCCAACCTAACCCAACCTAACCCAACCTAACCCAACCTAACCCAACCTAACCCAACCTAACCCAACCTAACCCAACCTAACCCAACCTAACCCAACCTAACCCAACCTAACCCAACCTAACCCAACCTAACCCAACCTAACCCAACCTAACCCAACCTAACCCAACCTAACCCAACCTAACCCAACCTAACCCAACCTAACCCAACCTAACCCAACCTAACCCCACCTAACCTAACCTAACCCAACCTAACCCAACCTAACCCCACCTAACCTAACCTAACCCAACCTAACCCAACCTAACCCAACCTAACCCAACCTAACCCAACCTAACCCAACCTAACCCAACCTAACCCAACCTAACCCAACCTAACCCAACCTAACCCAACCTAACCCCACCTAACCTAACCTAACCTAACCTAACCCAACCTAACCCAACCTAACCCAACCTAACCAACCTAACCCAACCTAACCCAACCTAACCCAACCTAACCCAACCTAACCCAACCTAACCCAACCCAACCTAACCCAACCTAACCCAACCTAACCCAACCTAACCCAACCTAACCCAACCTAACCCAACCTAACCCAACCTAACCCAACCTAACCCAACCTAACCCAACCTAACCCAACCTAACCCAACCTAACCCAACCTAACCCAACCTAACCCCACCTAACCTAACCTAACCTAACCTAACCCAACCTAACCCAACCTAACCCAACCTAACCCAACCTAACCCAACCTAACCCAACCTAACCCAACCTAACCCAACCTAACCCAACCCAACCTAACCCAACCTAAGCCAACCTAACCCAACCTAACCCAACCTAACCCAACCTAACCCAACCTAACCCAACCTAACCCAACCTAACCCAACCTAACCCAACCTAACCCAACCTAACCCAACCTAACCCAACCTAACCCAACCTAACCCAACCTAACCCAACCTAACCCAACCTAACCCAACCTAACCCAACCTAACCCAACCTAACCCAACCTAACCCAACCTAACCCAACCTAACCCAACCTAACCCAACCTAACCCAACCTAACCCAACCTAACCCAACTAACCCAACCTAACCCAACCTAACCCAACCTAACCCAACCTAACCCAACCTAACCCAACCTAACCCAACCTAACCCAACCTAACCCAACCTAACCCAACCTAACCCAACCTAACCCAACCTAACCCAACCTAACCCAACCTAACCCAACCTAACCCAACCTAACCCAACCTAACCCAACCTAACCCACCTAACCTAACCTAACCTAACCTAACCCAACCTAACCCAACCTAACCCAACCTAACCCAACCTAACCCAACCTAACCCAACCTAACCCAACCTAACCCAACCTAACCCAACCTAACCCAACCTAACCCAACCCAACCTAACCCAACCTAACCCAACCTAACCCAACCTAACCCAACCTAACCCAACCTAACCCCACCTAACCTAACCTAACCCAACCTAACCCAACCTAACCCAACCTAACCCAACCTAACCCAACCTAACCCAACCTAACCCAACCTAACCCAACCTAACCCAACCTAACCCAACCCAACCCAACCTAACCCAATCTAACGCAACCTAACCCAACCTAACCCAACCTAACTCAACCTAACCCAACCTAACGCAACCTAACCCAACCTAACCCAACCTAACCCAACCTAACCCAACCTAACCCAACTAACCAACCTAACCAACCTAACCCAACCTAACCCAACCTAACCCAACCTAACCCAACCTAACCCAACCTAACCCAACCTAACCCAACCTAACCCAACCTAACCCAACCTAACCCAACCTAACCCAACCTAACCCAACCTAACCCACCTAACCCAACCTAACCCAACCTAACCCAACCTAACCCAACCTAACCCAACCTAACCCAACCTAACCCAACCTAACCCAACCTAACCCAACCTAACCCAACCTAACCCAACCTAACCCAACCTAACCCAACCTAACCCAACCTAACCCAACCTAACCCAACCTAACCCAACCTAACCCAACCTAACCCAACCTAACCCAACCTAACCCAACCTAACCCAACCTAACCCAACCTAACCCAACCTAACCCCACCTAACCTAACCCAACCTAACCCAACCTAACCCCACCTAACCTAACCTAACCCAACCTAACCCAACCTAACCCAACCTAACCCAACCTAACCCAACCTAACCCAACCTAACCCAACCTAACCCAACCTAACCCAACCTAACCCAACCTAACCCAACCTAACCCAACCTAACCCCACCTAACCTAACCTAACCTAACCTAACCCAACCTAACCCAACCTAACCCAACCTAACCCAACCTAACCCAACCTAACCCAACCTAACCCAACCTAACCCAACCTAACCCAACCTAACCCAACCCAACCTAACCCAACCTAACCCAACCTAACCCAACCTAACCCAACCTAACCCAACCTAACCCAACCTAACCCAACCTAACCCAACCTAACCCAACCTAACCCAACCTAACCCAACCT